>JAHRHZ010000077.1:17172794-17205717 GCA_024137785.1 Ginglymostoma cirratum | reverse complement strand
TTTATAAGGGGATTAGAGACTTAATTAGTTGTATTATACGTCACTGGTTTATATCTGTTTACTTTTAGCCACATTCTAATATTGTAATATGCAACTGAAACTCTGATGACAATAAAGGCAGCCACTACTCTCTGAATCACACTGAGAGAACAGGCATAGAATAAATCACTAATATATGGGCAGGTTCAATCTTAGGCAGCCCAGCATAGTTGTTGTGGTGGAGGACATACAAACCAGAGATCCAGCCTCTGCCATCATCAAACATAGAACGCAAAGGAACCTGCTCTATATGCACATCAGGGGAATATGGCAAAGGCAGGTAAATGGAACAGAGGCACAGCTCAACTATTATCTGATCAAATGGTGGAACAGGTTCAAAGTGTAGAATTGCTATTCCTGTGTTGCTACTGTGGAACAGTTAAAGCACATACTCATTTTAAGTTGTAATTCTTTTTATAATGCAAATTGGGGTACTTCAACTTGTAAAAGATGCCCCTCCCCACTTTGTCAACTTAGGAAATAGCTGCGCAGAGCATGTCTCAAACGAACTCTGCCTAATTTTCGCTGATAATATAGCCGGAAGTTTTCCAATTTATTTGAGGGCGTAGGGTGGCATCGGTGACCAGGAAGAGCAGGAATGCTTCACAGAAATAACTTTACTGTTTGCCCTATAGATCCGTCACTCAGTGAATCGACCAGCTCATGGTTGGGCTGTCCTCCGACAGATGCCTGCGAGTGCTCAAGTTCATAGTGCACAGGCTGTCCTGAGGTACCTCTTGACTGCCTGCAGCTGTTTGGGCACTGAGGCTTCGTCGTTAAAATTGATTGTTGGCCATGCAACCGTCAAAACTTACCTCACATTCCCGAAAGCAGAGCAATGTGTAGGAACTTGTTATGTGTGGGATTGTGGAAATGAGGCAATGCAATGTCGATCTCTACTTTATTACTGCACATATATTGTGTACAAGACAATATATTGTGTCATCTTATATAATGTCTTTCACATCATCAAACTCTTTAATTTTAGGAACAAAAACGAAGTTGCTAGAAAAGCTCAGCACGTGTACATTTAATTTTAATTTTTCTCTTTCATTTTACACGGCTGTTGAAAATTTATCCTATACGTCTTACTTATGTCCAAAAGTTCAAAACTAGCTATAGCCTTTGAAAGGCATTGAATTTACACAGCTGATTGTCTGTCGGGGAGAAGAGTTGTCAGTACATATGATTGTGTAAAGCGACACCTTTAAATAGTGATCGCTTTGAAAGGATTGAATAAGTGGAATAATTTTCTGCACTGAAGTACTCAGTAAGACAAAACAGTAGGGAGGGTCAGAGTAGTCAAGTGATCCTGTGGTGCACAAGCTGGAGTTCTGTGTGCAGTAACGATCAATACAATAGTATGGAGAATTATTGAGCAAGGTGATTTTAGACTGCATTTTCAGCGCCTCATACTGTGATTCCTCATAACACTGATACTGAAATGCACAAAAAGCACTTTCCCATTCTAAAGGGAGTAAATCAGAAATACAAAATGTCTAAAAGGAAAGAGTTTTTCATGGATCATCAAGAGCATAATCCATTAGGGGAGCGAGAAGGTAGTTTGTCGGCTTTTCAGCGTTGCTAGAGAGACTGTTAGTCTTGACTCTGGATAAAAATGAACAAGGTCATTGGGTTGTTTCATATCTCACTGCATTTGTTTCAAGATGCATAATAAAGAGGTGGCAGGACAACCTGTACTGGAGTTCATTATTCATCACTTTAGTTAAATAACGATGGAGTGAACAAAATCCAAACAAAAACAGATTTCACAGGCTGTTAGAGCTGTGTATCTAACATCCGATTGCAAGATTAAATTGAAAAGAATTGAAAGGTAACCATCATCAAAAGCAGATGAATTCTACATCCATCTCATCCATTGTGTATGTCTGAAAACTTGCTCTGTACAAGTTGCCTAGAAAACAACAGCATGTACCAATCAAAAGTAATTCGAAGGCTGTGAAGCATTTTGGATCAGTGTGATTATGAGGAAGTTGTAACTACAAATGTAAGATTTTTCTTCAAAATGATCAACTAGATCTTTGTACTTCTAGCCTGTATTTTAACATATACTATGTTGACCATTTAATATATGTGTTAACCAGTTAATAATCTGGTTCCAGCCTTGGAAAGAATTGGCTAAAATATTATACTGACCACTCAAAGTTAAATTGACTTAGATAAACATACAGCTGTTAATCTCTTTATGTCATTAACAATGATAAAGATATTTCTGCCTGTGGTTTCTCAAAACCTCTATGTTGTTTATTTTCTAGCTACAGTCTCCACCATTTCGATAGTCATCACTTATCACCTGAAAACATCTATTTCAAGCTAATCATGCTAAGCACGTCTGTCACCACAGGAGTCAATCACAGAAGTTCCTTTGTAATGTAAGCTGTGGTGGCTATTTTATATAGGATACATGCCCCAGGAACAGGCCATTTGGCTGAGACAGCACATGTTGGTGTTATGCCCTACTTGAGGATCTCCCCATCATTTCTAATATAAATCTATTAAAGAAACATTTTATGCTTGTCTAGCTCTACCTTAAATGCATCTGTACTAATGAATTCAATCACTTCTGTACTAAGCTCCATGAATTCACCACTTTTTGTTTTGAATTTCCTATCAAACTCCTTGGTCACCATCATACATTGAGGTGGTGAGTTATGCTCCTCCCCTCATGTAAGAACATTCTCTTCAACTACTCTATCAAAACTCATATAATATTGAAGACTTCTATTAGGGCACACCTTAGTCTTCTCTTTTCAAGAGGTAAGAGGCCAATTTGTGCATCCTTTGCTGATATGTTTACTCACATATTTTTGAGATTACCCTTTTGAATTTTCCCAGTGCCTATATATCCTTTTTATAATATGGTAACCAGAACTACTTCAGCAAAGTGTGCCCAAGTTTTGATAGACGTGTGACATAACTTCCAGATTTTTAAATTCTATCCCTCCAGAAATAATTTTGATGGCTTGGATTGCACTTTTTGGCCCTCCTGCCTGTGGTGCAACTATTAGTGATAGGTGGATTGTATTCTGAATCCCTTTCTTCCTTTATCGCCTCCCCCCAGCTCAATTTGTACCTTCAAAGAAATAAGTGACTGTACTGTGCTTCACACAGACATGTACGACATCATATCTACCTGCAATGAATTTTATTTGATAATTATTTGCCTTCCTATCAAATCTCATTTGGATGCATTTTTGCTAACTCCCTGGAATTCAAGAGTATCATTAAGGGCTTGTACTGTGTCACGGTCTCAAACTTTTCACAAGTCTACATATCAGCTAATGGCTCTTTTTCTATCAGTACATATTTCTAATCAGTCTCAAATGGAGTGCAGGTTAAAATAGTCTCTGCTTTTCAACTATTTGCATTTTAAAGAGTACAATTCTCCTGTCCACATCTACAAGGCACACATCAGAGTGTGATAGAATACTTCCCACTTGCCTGGATGAGTGCAGCTCCAACAACACTCAAGAAGCTTGACACCATCCAGGACAAAGCAGCCCACTTGATTGGCACCACATCCACAAGCATTCACACCCTCCACCACCAATGGTCAGTAGCAGCAGTGTGTACCATCTACAAGATGCACTGCAGAAATTCACCAAAGATCGTCGTTCCTTCACTGGAATTCCCTCCCTAAGGGCATTGTGGGTCAACCCTCAACAGGAGGACTGCAGTGGTTCAAGAAGGCAGCTCACCACCATCTTCTCAAGGGCAACCAGGTACGTGCAATAAATGCTGGCCAGAGAATGACGCCCACTTCCCACAAATGAATAGAAAAATATTCTCCTGCAGAAGATGCTCCTGCAGCAATGAAAGTAGGTGGTTCTCAATCACAATGAACAATAGTATCCGACGATATCAACAGCTCTTTGACTTTCTCAAAAGCCCTCTGTTGTGTTTCCTCCTAGCACCATGCATTATCTTGTTGGATTGACAACAGCTAGGGTAGGCAAGAACTTTCTGTCATTGTCAACTAAATCCATAATGTCTAGAGCTCAGTCACATCACAAGGAGCTGCAAGGTCCATGATTGCTTCTATCTTCTGAGAATGAACACTGATACTGAGTGCATCCACAATATACCCAAGCAACTTGACAAATAACTGTGAGAATTTCCATTTGTTGGAATGAGAATCCTGCTTCCTCTAGGCGTTGAAGCATAGTTCACAGTCTCATGACATGTTCTGTCTGAGAGGACCCATGGACCAGGCTCTCATCCACAAGATGTCAACTTTATTCACTCTTTGTAGAATGGTTAATATTGTTGCCTGGATGATTTCAGGCATTGATGATGAAACCTCTCAAATGGTGTAATGAAGGTGTGAACAACTTAGATCCTTCATCGAGTGTGGTAGCCAAATCTGCTATCTGCTTTTAGTTTCACGAAAACTTTTCCAGTTTTGCTCAGCTCTCAGCTACACACGACATGAGATGAGCTTTGCATTGCACTGCTTTGACCAGTTGCCTGTGACCTACATCAATTCTGAACTATCCAATGTATTTTGTTACTTGGAGCATCTTCAAGCACTAGGTTGAAGTAGCTCCTTACTTCAATATACAGTCAATTTCCTTCTTTATCGTTGGCAAGGGTGGATGACAAAATTTTCTGATGTAAACAGACACGCTGGCTTTGTTTCAAAACATGAAGTGAATGTGTGCTGTCTTCAGCTTCTCCAGTGCTGTAAATGGCTGATCTTCTCAGCTTTCTAACTCCTGTACTCTGTAAACCAGATGCAAGTCCTGCTTAACAGTGAAAACCCTGGGGTTTAGGGTCAAATATAAGGTTTCAGTGATATTTCTCTCTTGCGTTCAGTTTTCCTATGACATTGTGTTTGATATGTGCTGTACCATGTTGGTTTATGAATGATGGCTGGAAAGAACATTCTGACCATTCTTCAACCATAATTCAGTATCAGAAAGAACTGAACTTACTGCATGTCTATCTAACTTAAAACATGTCCTGTTTCCCTACTAGGATGTCAGCACTACAATAGCTTCCCCTGGTTCCTTGATCTTGGCAAGAAAGGCACCTCCACATCATTGATATCTCCGAAGATCAGGAAGGGGAAGGTATCTCAAAAAAAGGGTGAGCAACAGGTGAAGCTAACTGTGTACCACTGCAGAAGCAACACAAGTGGTTTTTGCCACTAAAAGCATGCTGCCATTAAGCCAAAGAGACATTTCTCTTAGCACACAAATGAGTAATCTGGTATTCAAATGTAAATGCTAGTATGATGTGAGGTACGTAGGCCTTGCCTTCCAGAAACTGGCAGATTATATCAAACAACATAGCTCTTCAGCTATTCTGACTGTACACAACCAGTCTTCACTTCAAAACTTGGGATACTGTGTCTTAACTTGAGATCATCGGCTATGCTGCTTTGAGGCACACCTTCAAGTACTCAAAGCTACATGTATTAAGACACAGGGCCCTGTGCTTTGCAGGCAGATTGTTTACATGCACTGAGCCTCTTTCAACACAGCCATTCACTGGTTCATTTCTAGATAGATTGAAATTTATTGTTACCTGTATTTGTGAAAATACAGTAAAATGTGCATAGGTTGCCACAATAAGCAGCACCATTTAAATACATAAATTAATACATTAAAAGAAAGAAACAAAGTTAAGGCAAATATCATTTTTTGTTCATCCCACTGCCTCTTGGGTTTCATGAACTGGCCACTGCCAAGTACCGAGACCTTCTGCAACTTTCAATGACCAAGCCCTGTCCAACTGCTGAGGACTGGGGTCCTCTCGGAACTGCCGAGAACTGGGGTCCTCTCGGAACTGCCGAGAACTGAGGGCCTGTTGAAACCGTCAAGGACCATAGGCCAGTCAAAACTGCTGAGGACCAGGGGCTGTCCAACCAAAACTGCTGCACCTCAGCCGCAGAAGGAAGAAAAGACGGATTTTATACAAAAGGTAAAATGAAGAAATAATAAAAAAGAAGTTCTCAGGGCAACTTCCTTAACTACCACAGCCAACCTGCCTAGTTTGAAATCTAACGAGGCTGGTAAGTTAGCTGCTGCATTCTTCTTGGCAATGCCTCTACAAATCAGAGTCCACTGACAAAGAAAACAGCTTTCTCCTTTCATGGAGTAAACATGTTGGTTTTCCATTCATTGGTATTCTTGTGCTGATGAGGGCAAGAAAAAAAGCTTCAATAAAATATGTCTCTTACAGCCATACATATCTCCTATTTCATTGACCGTGTCATCTTTCTTTTGGATTACTCTGTGCAGGCTTCTTGCTGTGACATATAGCTTGCAAGTGACTTTCCTTGCAAACATGGCATTCAGCCTCTTTGATGAGACAATGTTTTCACCTGTATTTTTCATGCTGTACTGATAACAGTTAATGGGCCATTTGATGCAGGCTCTTCCTGTCCCCCTTGTTTCTGGACAGCTACATCTCTGCTTTCAAACTTAACGCACTCTATGTCACTGTGATTCACCAATTGATTTTGCTTCCTAACTTCAGCTTCCCTGCTCATTTCAATTGCCTTTGTTAACGTTAAGTCATCCCTCACAACAAGTGGTCAAGCAATGCTTCATCTAAGATTCCAACAATTCCGTCCCTGATTAGTTCTTCTTTTAAGCTGCCTTACTCTTGTTTTCAGGAAGTCTGCACAGATTTTGTTTTAATGCGAGACATGGGGTGTCACTGGCTGGGCAAGCATGATCAAAGCAATACCTCCCTCTTGCATGCTGGGTACGATTATTAAATTTAGCATACTCGACAATGTATTTTACCATATATTGAAGTAGGCAATGAGTTTTTTAAAATTACTTCTTTGTACATCGACTTTTCTTCATTAATCCATGGCACATTGACTGCAGAGGGATACACTTAAAGTGCTCGACTTCACAGTGAAGCTGGGTACAGTGCAGTACCTAATAAATTTTCTGAACAAATTCAGCCACGCTTCTTTTTGATTGGGACCTGCATCTTGCTTGAAGCTTTGTCTTAATACTATAGACAGCTGCTGTGCAATATATTGGTAAAGAATATGTACGGAGTGCACTGAGGTAAGGGAATCACTAACTTTATTTAAAGATTCTCTAACTGTGGCTTCATCCTACCATGAGGCTGCAAGAAACAGTGGCATTATTGCTAGAATTTAATCCAGAGACCCAGGTGATGTCTTGGGGACATGCTATCCTTATCTGGTCTGGCCTACATGTGACTCCAGATCATGAGGCTGACTCTTAATTGCCCTCTGAGCAATTAGGGATAGGCAATAAATACTGGCCTAGCCAGTGATGCCCACATCTTGTGAAACAATAAGAAAAACAGCGAAACTACTCTTACAACTACGATTATGGGATAGCTGTTCCAAGGGGTTAATCAATTTGATTGTTACACCATTTCTTTAGGAGTTTCCACAGATATTCCTCCACCAAAGAAATAAATATAAGATGCTTAACATCAGTTAAAAATTAATTGGTTAAGTCTTTGAAAAGAAAGAGAAAGTAGTCAACAAAATGATCTCCTTCAGTTTTGATAATTTCAAAAGAAAGTTTTTGCTCTACTTGCCACAAGAGCAAAAGATTGTCTTTCATGTGCATTTGAAAGTAAAACAGAACATTTTGGAAATATATAGCAGGTTTTTTTTTGTTGTGAGTTCATGAGTTATGTGTATTATTGGCAAGTATCTCTTTTTTTTCTTGAATTATGTGGCTTGCTAGAGGGCAACAGTAAACCATATTAAGTCTTGTTAACCCCTTTGGAATCTCAGATGTTGGTTGCATTAGAATTCCGGACGCTTGGAATCTGGATAACAGTGACTTTACTGGTATTAGCTATTAGAAGGCAATAATGGATCAGATGCTTTATTAAAACTAGTTCAAGAATTAACTTATCAATAATAACAGAATCACCAATCACAGCCAGGCATCGCAGTATTTATGAATAGTGCTTGCTGCTTGTTTGTAACATGCACATTCGTCTTGTGGCAGCGATGAGTCGAGTACCCCCAGACACCACTAGTATTTCTCTTGAAGCAAGTAGAAGTCAGGTAACTAAAACCCCTCCTTTCCCTGCACAACTGGATACCGGAGATATTACTGTACATTGTTGAGAGTCTGGAGTTTTATCCTAGAAGGGGATAAAGATGGCAGATTTCCTTCCTTAAAATACAGTAATGAACCAGATAAACTACATTACAGGGTAAAACCATTATCGGAACTGAAATTTAAAGAAGAAACAAGGGATAGGTCTGGAGGGAAGAGAGAGGTGTTGGCCGTGTGAAAACATTGCGACTAGCATAGTAGCCAAGATGCCTCACTGCTCATGGCATATATCTAGCACAGTTGAAATTCCCTCACACCCATTGCAGTTTAATCACCAAGTTACACACTTTACCTGTCCCTAGCTAGATCTCATTTGAATGCAGTCTAAGTCAAAGCTACCCTATCCCTACCACAGACCTAGTGGGGCAGCATTACTTACTGGCAGGCAACTGGCCAATTTCAAACACAAATATGAGCTTTTATTTACAGAGAGGAAATGGAGCAGAAATGAAGCCAATAGAGGTTGAACTGCACCCTCAGATGTCAACTGGATTTCAGCATCATGACTGAAAAATGTTACAGTTCCCATTTGTCTGTTGTACCCAGTTCTCTTCAATTGCAAGTGGGTGTGAATAAGGTTCTGTCTCCCTTGTAGTACTTGATGCAGCTGAGCCCTGTCATACACAATGTCAGCTTCCTCTTTCCCAGTGTCTTTGTCCTTCAACTTGAAAGACAAGTCACACTCCCACAGCTCCTCTGCATCCAAGGCATTGCATTGTTGCCTGCTCCACTGCGCATAATGGTGGGGCAGCATGGTGGCTCAGTGGTTAGCACTGCTGCCTGACAGCGCCTGGGACTCAGGTTCGATTCCACCTTCAGGTGACTGTCTGTGTGGAGTTTACACATTCTCCCTGTGTCTGCATGGGTTTCCTCCAGGTGCTCTGGCTTTTCCCACAGTCCAAAGATGTGCAGGCTAGGTGGATTGGCCATACTAAATTGCCTATAGTGTTCAGGGATGTGTAGATTAGGTGTGTTATAGGGGGATGGGTCAGGGTGGGATGCTCTGAGGGTTGGTGTGGACTTGTTGGGCCTAAGGGCCTGTTTCCACAGTGTAGGGATTCTATGATTCTATGACACAGCACACCACGATGATCCTGCAAAGTCTACCCAAAGTGTACTGGAGGGTACCCTTAGACTGGTGTCAGCACCCTATACTCAGGTTTAGGCATTGTATCTGCTCTCTGCACCGGTCATGGAATGATGAAATGGTGTCATGAGCCATGGTCTCAGTGGGTTATTTTTGTTCCCCAATAATCAGCATCATAAGGCATTTGGACCCTCAAATGCAACAGGTACATGACAGTGCTCCAGAGCATATGGGCTGTGACAGCTGCCAGAGTAGTGGGCACACACCTCCCTGAAAATAGTTAACAGTGATCATACAGCATCTCAACATTAGTCAAACGGAACACCTTCCTGTTGATGAATTTTGCAGTGTTGTGATACGGCTCTTGTCTGTGCAGTAAATGGCACCATGAACCTGGGAGAACCAGCAATGATCATGAATCCAATTGCCCACGATGCAACTCTGGCCTTGTCTTACGGCAACGAAATGGACTGATATGACCTTGCATAGATGACATCGATTACTGTCCTCATGCATTTGTGGGTGCACGACTGAGAGATCCCATACAGGTCTCCTTTCCTCCCTGGAAGAAACCATTGCAATGATGTTCAGTGCTGCAATGACCTTCACAGTCACCGGGAGAGGATGACCTCCCATTCATGCAGCCCTCAGGTTCCACTCCAGCATCTGGCACAGTTCTGTCATGATGCCCTGAAGCATATAGAGCCTGTGTCAGGACTGTGCCTCAATCATGCCCAGGAACTACAGTCAGTGCCAGAAAACTCTGGACCTCCTGTGCATCCCACACGTCCTGAGGTGCCTTGAAGCTGTAACCTGTCCCTGAGCTGGGTGGTCCTTAACCTCCATGTCACCTGCTGCTGCTCCTGAGTTTCCCCCAGCCCTGGTCTTCCTGCACCTAGCAGTGAAAAATATGGCACTAGTGGCAGGGCTATCACTCTTGGCAGAAAAGACCTAAATTGGGCGCAGAAGGAATGAAACAGTTTCTGAAATTTCAGCACAGTAATCGGTGGCAGACCCTGCAGATATGGGCTGAGCACACTTCACCACACAATGAGATATGTTAGACATGGATAATGGGAGGCATGTCTACATGGGGCATCCACTTTCTGGCTCAGTAATGTGCTGTATCTTTTTCAATGTGTTACATGACAGATAAAGAATTGAATGTATGTGGCTCAGATGGGACCCTTCCAGGCAGAATTACCAGTAATCAGCTATCAGTGATGTTTTATATCTTCTTTGCTGCTAACTTCAACATTACTGAGATAACAAGGTTCAATGTGCAAGCACCAATGGAATGTAGCAAGTAATTTTTGACCAACTTCTGATCTCTAAGTGTCCGTAATCAGTATGCATATAAAGAGGGTGGTGCACTGATTGCAAATCCAATGTAGCTGTGTCTTGCAAAATCTCTGTAATCATTAATATCACCACTAACGAAACGTCAGCCTCCCTGCTCCTCTGATGGTGCTTGGCCTGCTGTGTTCATCCAGCTTTACACCTTGTTATTTCTTATTACCATTATCACCTGTTTTGCCATTTTCTCCATCTTGCCCTCTGCACCCCCCCAACACATCGCCCACAAAATCCTGCATGTTTCATGTCGAGACAATCTGAAACTCTCACCTGATGTTCCAAACATGATCTAGTTCACTTGAATTCAGTATGGGGATAATGGTGTTGTACCACTTTATGTCTCATCTAGTAAAGGTATGGCTGTCCCCATATTCCCTGGTAACAATATCTAGTCTCAATTCTTGGCTCACGTCTTAGCTAATGTAGGATTGATGTCTTTGTGTTCCTTCTTGATGTCCCTTCAAGTGTTCTGAAACTATAAGGGCTTAGTTGATTTGTTTTTCTCTTCACTGTGGATTCTGACTTCCTATCCTTTAACTAGACTTTTTGCCTTGGCTTTCAGGTGACAGAGTTTTCACCTTAAATTGTGCCACCTCTGCTCCATTTTTCTGTGGGCTTTTCTCTAGTTGTTTGGACTTCTGTGGTCTTGAGAGCTTAGGTTTGGCATCAGATTGTTTCTAATACTGGTACATCTGTTTTCTATCTCTTCCCCACTAACAATCAATTTTGCTGATGAGTCACCATTATTCAATGGCACTGCTCTGTTACTAAGAAGAGCTATTTCCTGTTTGTGTTCTCATGCACCGCGATGACTTTACAGTCTTGATCACTTTTCCAACCTCTCTGTTTAACTGAGGAGTGGGACAACTTGTTACTCAGTTGATGCCCACTTCCAAAGTGAGCTTCCTGAAATCCTCTTTCGCAAATTGACGCCCTTTGTCCAACTCAAGAAAATTTTCAGTGTTCTGATCACTGAATTTACTGTGGTTGAACAAATTCTTGCCACTTTAATCCATCTTGAATAATAGTTGATTAGAAGTAACACATTTTCAGTCTTGAATGGAACAAGTCTCCGGCCTTTCCAATCACCTTTCTGGAAATCTGACAAAATATAATCACATATGTCTTCGAAAATGTCTGGATACCACACTGATTTTGCGCTCTTGTTCTGCATTTCATGAAACCTAGACATCCCCATGGAATTTCTGTAGGATTTATCTTCCCGTGGACTTTGGTATAACCATTCTATGGTTGTACAATAATAAATCTTCCACCATTGTCAAGTGTTGTTTTTGTTTGTGATACCCATTTGCTCTGCTGGGTTATATTCCGACCAGCCTTGCAACAGAGTTGTCTGTCTTTTGTGCATTCCTTGTCAGGTTTTTGGGCTGCACAAATTTGTCTAAGTTTTCCCTCAGTTGCTGGTAAAGTAGTCTTACTGCTGTAGAATAAGACCCTACTGCTTTGACAAAAATAAGGTCTTTCTTTTTTGCTCCATTCACAAATTAAATTGCCTGTTCCAATATTAAATCATCCTTGGATTGAAAAAATTCTGACAATTTATTAGCACTGACTATGATACAATCTCTAATTAATTCTTCCATCAAAGCTCCATGTCCTCAACATCCTGCCAGACAACACAAATCTACTAAGAAGGCTTCTGTTGACTCTCCCAAATGCTGGGATCACCAATTAAATCTTAACTGTACTATTATCGAATTTCCTGTGGGGCTAAAGTATGCATTGAATGCTTTACTCAATGCATCATACTTCACAGTACATTTTTCCTACACTTCTTCTTGCTAGACCATCAGCTGTTGGACCTACAGCATATAAAAATGTGCTGACATGATGGTGTTACTCCTCTACATGTAAACCTGAAGCTGTTCTACTATGCTAAAACTGCCATTCCTACAGTTCCCACTTCTGGCCTCATTGTAAGCCTTCCATATTGTCAAGTGGTTGAGCTAATGGCAAGATCTCTACTGGAGCTACCATTCTTATGGACTGTCTTAGCTGACTGACCCACATCAGTACTTGGGTTTTTCCTTCCTACTGTTGAACTGTTCCAATTCTCTGTTTGTACTTTCCAGAATACTGGCGGTTAACATCAAGGTTTCAAAGTCTTCCAAAGTCTTCCTTTCTCTACTTTGGAGTCTCTTCTTTTTCCAGCAGTGACTTCCTCAAAGCCTTCTGAGGTCTTGGCCTGCCTTCAGAGTCTTTCCATTTCAAGTGTATCCATTGGACTGTATTTTAACTTCAGAGTTTGGAGGTTGTTTTTGTTCCCTACCTGATAATATGTTTTATCTTGTACTTCAAGCCAATATTGCAACCTGCATATTGAGGTACCAGGTTCTAGATATCTGAGCTTCGGGTGTCTGTACATACACTGCCCTGAGGCTGATTGTTCCTTATCTCTAAGCAAGATTCCTCAACTCCTTACGTACCCTAACACTCCTAATACTTGCTTAATTATATCGGTACATATTATGCAATCAAACACAACTCCGTGGTGTCGTATCTAAGAGTTGTCTTTTCAAATGCTCATTCAAGTTTGGGTATCTTCCGCCTTACTGCTGTCACAGGCATGTGATCAATTACTACATCACAATTTACATAATTCTCGTTATACCACAATGCCAGAAAACATATCCGTAGAAACAGGGAGTAAATTCATCTCCCTTTGAGGCCATATGACCATAAAAATTAGGAACAGGAGTAGGCCCTTTGAGCTTGCTCCACCATTCAACAGGATCATGTCTGATCTGACATTCCTCATGTCCACTTTCCAGCTCTTTCCCCATAGCTTTTGATTCTTCTACTGACCAAGAATATATCTATCTCCACCTTAAATATTCACAAGGACTCTGCCCCCACTTCTCTCTGTTGCAAAGAGTTCCAAAGCTCAAAAGCCACTGAAAAAAATTGCTCATCTCAGTATTAAATTGGTGCCCTTTAACTCTGAGACATACCCTCTGGTCCTAGACTCTCCCACAAAGGGAAAATCCTCTCATCATTTACCCTGTCAAGCTTCTTAAGAATCCTATAGGTACAATTAGATCATCTCTCATTCTTCTAAATTCCATTACGTTGAGTCCTAACCTATTGAAGACACTTTAAAATTTACCATTAAACAGCAGGAATCGAACTTTGTATCTTGCTGTACCTAAAATTCTGAGCATGACTTTATACCTGCCCTGAACCAGCTTAATTTTGGTGAATATGCATTAACGGATACAAGGAGAGGAGGCTAATGATATGTTCAGGTGCAGGGATCAATAGATGGACATAAAAGATTGAGAAGATTTGATTGTGTTGTGGTTATGTATGGAATTTATACCTCTTCACCCATTTAATTCATTTGCATCATGGTTCTCCATCTTTCTTCGTGCAAACATAGAGGGAATTTGACATTCTCTTTTTTATACGCATTCCAATCAGCCAGGGCAATCAACATTCTCAATACTTACAGCGGTTTTCCTTTCTCCAGCTAGAAACTGGAGAAAGGAAACATCTTGGACTTTTTATGTCGGTGTCAAAGTACTCACTTCCCCTTGAAATTCTGCACACTTAGGATGACTCACAGGTTTTTGTCAGTTTTGTAAATTTCTGAATGGTATTTTAACCAGCTGAGGATAACCAAGGATCACAACAACCTGAGTTCAAATATTAAAAGAAAAGCCTTACCTTATTGTGGCGCAGGAAAAGCAGAATGCACATCCTGGCTCCACATTCAAAATCTGGGCTACTATTGGTCACCACTTACCCACCCCACTCTGAATTTCCTCTGTCCTTTTGCCTTCTCCATAACTGGCAAGTTACCTCTGAGCCTCTGAATGACACCAGCTGTTTTCTTGTTCTATAATTGTCATTTATATCATCTATATCATTTATATAAATGATTTGGATGTGAATGTAAGAGGTATGATTCATAAGTTTGCAGATGACACCAAAATTGATGGTGTAGTGGGCAGTGAAGAAGACTATCTTTGAGTACAGCAGGGCCTTGATTAGATGGGCCGTCGGGCCAAGTGGCAGATGGAGTTTAATTTAGATAAGTGTGAGGCGTTGCATTTTGGAAAGGCAAAGCAGGGCAGGGCTTACACACTTAATGGTAGGGTCCTGGGAGTGTTGCTGAGCCAAGAGACCTTGCTAAGATGGCATTACAGGCTGACAAGCTAATGAAGAAGACATTTGGCATGCTTGCCTTTATTTGCCAGTGCATTGAGTTCAGAGTTGGGATGTCATGTTGCTGCCGTAGAGGACATTAGTTAGATCATATCTGGAGAACTGTGTTCAGTTCTTGTCTCTCTGCTATAGGAAAGACGTTAAACTTGAAAGGGTTCAGACAAGATTTACAAGTATGTTGCATGGGTCGGAAGGTCTGAGCTATAGGGAGAGGCTTAACAGGCTGGGGCTATTTTCCCTGGAGACTTGGAGGCTGAGGGGTGACCTTATAGAGGTTACTAAAATCATGAGGTGTATGGATAGGGTGAATAACCAAGGGCTTTTTCCCCAGGGTAGGGGAGACTAAAAGTAGAGGGCATAGGTTTAAGGTGAGAATTAAAAAGAACCTCACGGGCAACTTTTTCACGCAAAGGATGGTGCATGTATGGGATGAGCTGCCAGGGGAAGTGGAGGAGCTGGTACGATGACAACATTTAAAAGTCATTTGGATGTGTACATGAATAGGAAGGGTTTAGAATGAAATGGCCCAAATTCTGGCAAATGGGGCTAGATTAATTCAGTATATCTGGTCGGCATGGACGAGTTGGACTGGAGGGTCTGGTTCCATGCTGTACATCTCTGTGACTCTATAACAATAAGGCTGACAGACTTATTCGGCCAATTTGTGTTGCAATCTCTTTTCTAGATCATTCAGTTTAAATTCAGAGTTGAACTTGTTAAGCCTTTAGTCATTTCAATAAACTGATAAAAAGATGTTCAGATTTTTAAAAGGGACATATAATCAGAATGTACCTTTTCAATTGATGTTTTCTCATTGCTCACAGTAGAAGTAACAGAATACGCAGTTAAACATGACTGGACACACTCACCAAGCATACAGGTCACATTCCAAAAGTCACTAAGTACTTAGCTACCTGCAGATTGCAGATTGGCTGTATGCTGGTCCCTCAGTGGCACTTAAGGCCTGTCCAACCTGTGTCTGTGTCAGACCAAGAGACAGACGCCGGATTTTAAATGCTTTTGCAAACTCACGAATTTCTTCAAGGTTCACTCCATCGACCTCACTGGTTGCTGTTTGTGGATCTGTAGTAAGCAAAATAACAGGGTATGTCACTATTTAAAGTAGGATGAATATATAGAGACACACATGCAGACATACAAAAGCACAGATTTGCATGCATGAACACAGATATAAATGTACACACTAACATGCAGAAATACAGAGGGGCCCATATAACTGCTGTCTCTGACCATTTTACATCCCACCCAATGTTCTTTTTCTTCATTGCTTGCAGGGAACAGTTGAAAGAAAAGGCAGCACACACGTACACTGACACAAACAGATATGTATGTGTAAACAAATATACACACACTTACACAAAAACATGCACAAACAAATGACCACACAGATTAATACAAGGGCACGCACACACACACACACACACACACACACACACACACACACACACACACACACACACACACACACACACACACACACACCTGGAAAAACATCCAGTGAGCCTATATGTGGTTTCGGCTACAAGCGCATATACTTACTGCCCAGCATTACTTTGATCATTCACTATAATTTGAAAGGGAGCACGAGTGAAATAAGCACTGACTAAACTATGCACTGTGTAGATAAGGACTAGTGGAGATGTTGACTCATCAGGAATGAGCTTTATTACATGCCTAGTGATAGCATTGTAACACCTCAAAGACTTCAAGCACCCTAGGACAATAGTATAGTTCTTTTGTGAGAAAACTGTTTCTTAAATGACTGTGAATAACGTGTGCAAGGGAAGTGACCAGGGAGCAGAATGTGGCAAAATCGGGACAATTAGAAAAGAGGCAAGGAATCAGTAACTATGAAGAAAGAGGATGGTGAAAACAGATTTTGGGCAAACAGAATGCTGATTGCTTACAGTAGAGACGAAGAACATCTGAATAAATGGTTATAACATCAGAAAGGAAGAAACCTTGAAAACAGCTGAGCAACAGAAAAACATGAACAGAAACTCTGCAGGTCAGATGCATTAGCTGATGGGAACACTTTGCTCAACACATGTTTCCTGATCTTCTGACTTCCCCTATCCTCTGCTTTTTTTTCCTGAGTGGGGTTTTCAGGATCTACAGTATTTTGCTTTCCATTCATTTGAATGTGTTGTGAGTTGGAGTGAAGGCTTGAGTACATTCAATTGAGTATGACCAAAAGTGACAACTTTTCAGGTCAAACCACATGTGGGAAATTGCATACAAAATAACTGGGAGAATGTTCAGTCAGTCAAGTGCAAGACATTGAATGTGCATGGGCGCAGTACTCCACAAGACATTTACAGGTTAAATCATGATCAAAAAGTAGATGATCCTGAATATTAATCCCTATTATGGTGAGGCCACATCATTGGTATGGTTTATTGAGCAGTGTGAGAAGTTGGCATTGTGGAGGGTGGGATAGGTCATGTGAAGATGCATTCATCGGTATTGACCACACTGTGTGTGGTGCTGCTGCCGGGTTCTTGGGTCGAGACCTGAAATGTCAGCTTTCCTGCTCCTCTGATGCTGCTTGGTTCATCCAGCTCTACACCTTGTTATATCGGGTTCTTGGGTCCATAGTCTGGAAGTTGACCTTCCTGGCTGCCTGCTCTTAATTTTTTATCAGGGTGCTACTTGAAGGTCCCTTCATCTCTGTGAGACCATAGCAACATCTGCCCATCCAAACCATTCATGATTCCAGTGTCACATCTATCATTATGAACCCTGCTGTTCAAGAACTCAGAATATTGTTCTGCAGTTTCCCTTTAAGGAAAACAGGCTGGTTGTATCACTCGGCCTGAAAGCACTACTTCTTCCATCTTCCTTCATCCCATCATTGTACTCAGATAATAGGCCTTTTTTTTTCCCCTTTATTCATTCATGTGATGAGAGCAATGCTGGCTAGGCAACATTTATTGCCCATCCCTAATTGCCCAGAAGACAGTTAAGAGTCAACCACATTGTTATGGGTCTGGAGTCACATGTAGGCCAGACCAGGTAAGGATGGCAGTTTCCTTCCCTAAAGGACATTAGTGAACCAGATGCTTTTTTTGCCCCGACAATCAACAATGGATTCATGGTCATCATTAGACTCTCAATTCCAGATATTTATTGAATTCAAATTCCACCATCTGCCACTGTGGGATTCGAACCCAGGTCCCCAGAATGTTATCTGGGTCTCTGGATTAACAGCCCAGCGATAATACCACTAGGCCATTGCCTCCCCTTTGAGGCACAGCCTCTAATACCACATCTGATGAAGTGGACACAGGAAGTTTACTTCTTGACCATCTTGATCTGAATGGGCCAACTCTGTGCCCAACAAAATGGGCAAATTCCAGCCAACAGAAATTCTGGAAGGTTCTACAGCTGCAGGAGACTTTGGGGAGGGGAGGGGTTTGAAAGTAAAAATCATAATTTTCAAATTAAGGCAACAGTGAACTGAGAGACAAGGTAGTTCAGTGAGCACAGGGATGAAGCATGAATGACACAAGGGACATGATAGAATACAAGTAATGGAGCTTTGGAAGACTTTCAGCTAATGGAAGGTGAAAATTGGAGGCTGATCAGGAAAAGATGCAATCTGTAGATAACAAAAGCATGGATATGACCTACAGTAAAAGGGTAACTGTGGCATTTGGAAATGCATAGAAACCTATTCAGCAAAAGCATGGTCCTATTCAATGCAACATACTTACATCAATGCTTGATATTATGTATATTTTTATATCAATCTGTACGCTTGGAAGTGCTGATGGCATGAAAACTACAACTTTGAAGCTCATTTAGACAACAACTGCTCATACACTGTCATCAAACATTGTAGTGAAACCAGGGAGACCGGAGTATGAGGTGGGTTAAGGTGCTTCAAACTGACTCATTTAAATTTCAAAATGTATTTATGCATTGTCTGGAATGGGTTGTTAGTATTGCCAGCACTGCCAGAATTTGTTGCCTGCCCTTAATTGACCTTGAACTGAATAACTTACATGGCCATTAAGTGGGCAGGGAAGAGTCAACCCACTGTGTGTTTGAAATCACATGTAGCCTAGACCAGGTAAGCATGGCAGATTTTCTTTCCACATGAGCACTAAACACGATGAGTGTTTTCTTAAGACAACTGACGATAATCTCCTGGTCACAATTACTGAGACAAGCTTTCATCTCCAGATTTATTCACTGAATTTAAATTCCACCAGCTGTCATGGTGGGATTTGAACCTATGTTCTCAGAGCATTAGACTTGGCCTCTGGCTTACTAGTTCAGTGGCATGACCACCAAGTGATTGGGCAAGTCCAAATAGGACTAAAGTTAAAATGATAACATTAGGAAGTGGAGGGCAAAGGCATAACAAAACAAAATTGAGTTAAGAGATGAGAGGGTAATTAGATGAGGTAGTAAGAACAAATTTCAGAAGAACCTGTTCTGACCACAGCACTTGCATGACCCACATTCCCATCATGTAATCAGCTGTGCAGGGAGAGTGCCCCATTTGCATTATACCAATTTCCTAGTGACTAAAATTAACCAGTAAAATTAAACACCTGCTGAATAAGGCTCTTTTTCACAAGGTGAAGAAACAGGCCCTCTGGGGTTGCAGTAACATTATAATCTATGGTTTTAACTTACAAGTTAGATATCTATAATTAAGGCTGCTATAACAAAGCTGCTCTATGTCCAGCACAGTTACAGCTTGTCTCAATAACAACATATTTGTATTGAAACATCAATAAACAAGTGGACTGAATAAGCAGAAAAATTTTGTGTGAACTGCTGTGTTAAGTCCATCAAAGAACTTGCCAGAATTTTTAAAAAATGGCCAAATCAACAATATTACTGACTTTTCCCTTTTATAAAATCTCATTTCTGTTGGGTTCGCTTGAGTGTTACTTTCAAATGCAATCCTTTTTAATGGTGGCCTCTGACTTGGCCTTTCTCCAGCTCTCCAGTGCATGACCTTGGGACATGGTAAAATTCAGCAGGATGTTAAACAGGCTGCATATACAACAAGCATGATGGATAATAGACAGAGCGGATAACAGGCGGGATGCAGAATAGCAGGAGTACATAACTGGAGAGGTGGAAGCAAAAGAGGTGGATAATATTGTGGTTGTAAAAGTAAACAAGTGCCAGATTAACAGCATTTTCCAAATCTGTTAGATTCTAGTAAGGTTCCATCAGACTGGAGAGTTGCAAATATAATTCAAGAAGGGAGGGAATTAGAAAACAGGAAATTTTAGGTTAGTTAGTTTGAGATCTGTCATAGGGGATGTGTTAGAATTGATCATTGACGAGGTTATAGTTGAACCCTTAAAAATCTCAAGGTATTTGGAAGAATCAGTGTGGTTTTATGAAAGGGGAGTTGTGAAAATTGTGCTGATTTTTTGGAGGAGTAACATGTGCTGTGGATAAAGGGAGTCCATTAATGAGTACTTGGATTTCCAGAAGGCATTTGACAAGACGCCACATAAAAGATTATTACTCAATGCAGGAGCTGATGGTGAAGTGGGTAACATACAAGCATGGACAGAACATTGGCTGACTGGCAAAAAGCAGAGTATGTGCCTAAATTGTTTTTCTTCAGATTGGCAAGATCACCAGCGGATACAACAGGGGTCTGTCCTGAACTTTTTGCAATTTACATCAATGACTTAGATGAAATAAGTGAAGGCATGGTGGCTAAATTTGCACCCGACACAAAGATAAGTAGGAAAATATGCAATGAAGATGACATAACAATGGTTCAGACTAGTATAAATAGGTTAAGTGAGGGGGCAGCATCTGGCAAATGGAGTATAAATTGTGGGAAAATGTGAAATTGTTCACTTTGACAGGAAGAATTTTAAAAAATGCAGTGTCATTCAAATGGAGAATAACTGCAAAATTTTGAATTAAGGCTAATAGAATGATATTCTTTGTTTGAAGAGGAATTGAACCTAAAAGTAAGGCGGTGATATTTCAGTTACACAGGGTATTAGTGAGACCACATCTTGAATATTTTGCACAGCTTTGGTCTTTTTATTTAAGAAAGTAAGTAAATGTGTTGGAGACAGTTCAGAGGAGGTTTACTAGTTTGACTCCTAGAATGAGCCGGTTGTCTTATGAGGAGAGGTTGGACTGGCTGGGCTTATTTTCACTGGAGTTCAGTAAAGTAAGGAGTGATTTGATCGAAGTTGATAGGATCCAGGATGATCTTAATGAGGTGGACACAGGAAGAACGTTTTCTCCTTTGGGTGAGTCTCGAACTCAGGCACACTATCTTAAAATTAGGGGGTGCCCTTTTTAAACAGGGATGAGGAGAAATATTGCCTCTGAGAGGATTGTGGAATTCTCTGCCTCAGAATATGGCGACGCCAGGGTCATTGAACTTTTTAAGGCAAAGGTAGATAGATTCTTGTTCGGCAAGAAAATCAAAGATTCTCTTGATTGATGGGAATGTGAAATCCAGAACACAAACAGATAAGCCACGAACTTAGCGAATTGCAATGAAAGCTTGAAGGGCCAAAAGGGACAATTCTTTAAAAATGGAGAAAGGAATAGATCAGGTAATGATATGTCAGTCACCCTGACTTCAATGAAGGATATATTATTAAAAAAATGTTGATGGACAGGATAAAACTTAATTTAGAAAGTAACAAATTAATCAAGGACTGTCCACATGGATTAGTTAAGGAAAGATGATTTAATTTTTGAGGAGGTAACATGGAGAGCTGATCGTTGTGGATATGCTATAGATTTTAATAAGGCTTTTGTTAAGATCCCCACATACCAGACTGGTCAAAGTTAAAAGTCATGAGGATCCATTCAAAAATGGTAAGGTTGACCTAAAATTGGCAGGAACCAAAAGATAATAGATGACTGGAAAGCTGTTTTCAGTGGGGTTCTGTGCAAAGTCATGGCTTTTTGTGATGTATTCTAATGATGTGGACTTGAATATAGCGGTACGATTAAGAAGTTTGCAGATGATATAGACATAGGCGGTGTAGTTGATAATGAAAATGAGAACTTTAGGTTGCGGGAAAATATCAATGGATTATCAGGTTGGCAGAACAATGGCAAATGGAATTCAAGCTGGAAAACTGGGGGTGATGCATTTGGGGAAAGCTAACATGGTAAAGTACTACCCAATAAACTGTCGGATGCTGAGTAAAATAGAGACCCTGCATTGAGACCATGTCCAAAGATCAGCGAATGTGGCTGAAATGCAGACAAGGTGGTCAAGAAAGTATACAGGATACTTGCCTTCATTAGCCTGACATAGAAAATAAGATAGGAAGGTTATTGTGGAATTGTACTAAGCACTGGTTAAAAAGGAGGTGGAATACTATGTGCAATTCTGGTCACTGCACAATAGGAATGTTGTGACAATGCTAGAGAGGGTACAGAGAACATTTACCAAGATTTTGCCTGAACTGGTAAATCTTGGTGAAGAAGGATTAGCTTGGCTAAGGTCCTTTTCTTTGGAATGAAGGGAGCTAAGGGGAGATCTATTTGAAGTTTAAAATTAGTTAGTAACATAAGATTATGAGGATAAAGTGAATGAATGCCCTATAGTTCTTGGTTGAAGAGTCCACAACCAGGCGAATCTGAATAAGATGTAGGGTGTTTATAGGGTATTCAAGAAGAAATTTTTTTACCTAAAACGTAGTGGAGAATTGAAACTCACTGCCTGAAAGGATAGTCAAGTCAAAAACTCTCAGCATTTAAAAAGAATTTGGATATGTATTTGAAGTGCTGTGACCCACAAGGCAGTAACCAAAAGGTGAAGAGTGATTAGACTGGATAGCAATTTGTTGGCCAGCACAGATAATGATGTGTTAAGTGGCCTCCTTCCATTTTCTGTAAATTTTTATGATTCTATTATCATCTGTTTTTGTCTTTTGTCTTCTGTCAAATTTCAGATGAGGCTCAAATTGTTAAGAACTTTTACTACCTGATTTGGGGACATTGGAGGCACCAGACAAAGGAGTAGCATAACTAACCTCCTACTGTGGATCTCTCAACAAAACAGAGGAAAGAGGCTCAGTACTGTCTGTCACTGAGATGGAAGAGTTCTTTTTGGGTAATGTTTCTAAGAGATGAGGCACAAAGTTGGGTAAATGAGTTTGCAGAATGATCTAATTGAATGGCAGAGCAAGCTCAAAAGGCTGAATGGTTTATCCCTGATCCTATGTTGTTGATATCACTTGGGGTAGAATTCCTACCACAGCAGTGAAACTATTACTGCAGTGGAAGTCTTGGGGAATACTGGCTAAAGATCAACTAAAACAGCTGTTTCCAAACATATGATGGAGAGAGACTGGTATTGTTTATCACTCAGAATGTGGCTATGGGCTGTCATCAAAACATGGAGCTTGTACAATCACAGAGGTCTCAGTACAAAAGGAAGCCTTTTAGCCCACAACCCTTGCATGAGTCTTCTACTAGCCCTACTTTCATTTCCCTGCTTTTCCCATTTCGCTTTTTCTCTCAATATTCGTTTGTAAATTCCCTTCAAAGATTTATTCAATTTTCCTTTTAAACAATGTCATGATCACACACTGTTCAAATAGCCAAAATATACATTCTGATAACTGTGCGGTGTTTTCTAACTTGCCCTCTCTTGTGCAGATGCTGTTGGTACTGGACTGATCTTGGATGGATTTTGTTTTAGCAAAACTATAAACGAGTATGACTGCGCCAGTTTTGATAGACAAATTATATTGCTCGTCTGAGGATGAACTGCTGAACAATGAACAGCGGAGAGCGGATCCCCAACTTACTGCTGACTAACTGTCCAACGCTCAGAGCTGAAGAAGAACAGGATGAAGAGGAAGAGGAAGAGGCTTGACGCACTGGGCTTTGTGCAAGAGAGGCCTGCCCATGTGCCATGTGCAGAAGGTTAGCCTGGGACACTGGCTGGCCTACCTGCGAATGCTGCTGCTGCTGTGATGGAAGCAGAACACACAAACATACACTAAAGGTTAGATTACACTGAGATCTAGTCGGGAAAAAAAGTCAATTATGTCATTTTACACAAGGTCTGCACATATAACAGAGGTCAGGTTTTCTCTTGGCTTTATAGTTAAAAGTTAGATTCATGGTGAAGATGAACAGAAATAACGCTGTGCCTATACTAAACATTAAAAGAGTAAGGTTAGTGACATTTCCACAGTTCATATTCAAAACGACATGTGAATAAGTAAGTAAAAGTGCCAGTTTGGATCAGGTTATTCTCATACATTTAAATCACCATCGCTGATTCATATCCATATCGGCGAGGTAGTCTCGCTGTAAAATCCACATTGGTGAGTGTTCAAAATACTGCGAGAGGATCAGTTGCTCATTAATCTTCCCTTCACTCAGTATAGCAAGTGGATAATCTGTTAGCATCCGTAAAGGACCCACCAAAGTTGAACTGTCCCCACTTGGTCCATAAAAACACTGGGGTGAGGGGAGGAATTGGAAGGTTAGTGCTCCTGGTGTAGAGCCTCACTAAAATTGAAAAGCTTTGGAAGAAACAGAAGGACCACAATGCCTGATTGTTCCATCTGCAACCCACCCCACCCCTGACATCCCATCCTTATCGAGGGGAAGTCTGTTTGCCCACCCGCCGAGAGAAAGTTATTCTATCATCCCATCAAGGGAGAATCTGGGCCTCCACTGAGTGAAAGTCTGCTCTCCTGCCAAGCAAAAGTCAGCCTGCATTTCTATTGAATGGAACAGTGTTGAGAGGGCATGGAGGCACTCTGGTGTCAGTCCTGCTGCAACTCCCAACTTAATGCTGTGGTTCAAAAGTTGACACAAAGACTGGATAAAAGAGATATGGATGCTGGGTCTTGGTGTAGGACTCCACCAAGGAGAGTCTTTAGGTAGCACGCTCAGAAAGAGTGGTCATTAGTCCGTGCAGAATAAGGTTACATCTATTGTCTCAGTGATTGCATTTCACTCTGCCCTTCCACTGAAATGAGACTTTACATCTATTGTCTCAGTGATTGCATCTCACTCTGTCCTTCCACTGAAATGAGACTCTTTATTTATTTGTCTGAAGAATGAAAATGAGCCTGAAGAGTATAAACGGAATTGCTAAAAGGAGATACAAAGTTAAGCTTTTCATCTGCACTTGTCAGGACTGACATGCAAGAAATTAACTTGAAAAGGGAACACCAATTTAAACAGCATGAAAAGAGGGTGCTCATTTGTGGCACCATGGTTGGTATGGAGATGCAGCAGGAACTGTTAACTGTCAACTTTATTTTTCTGAAAAAAAAACAGGCAGTGACATTGAGGGGATGAGGCCATAAAATGATTTGAAAACAAGGATGCAAGTTTTATAATTAAGGTATTGCTTAACTGAGAAGTTGTATTGATCACTGAGCAAGAGATAGTGATGATAAGACTTAAATTCTGAGAAGGAGCCACTCAACCCAAAATGTTAACTCTGATTTCTCTCCACCGATGCTGCTGGACCTGCTGAGCTTTTCCAGCTACCTCCGTTTTTGTTTGTGTTGGACTTAGATTCAAGTTAGGATACCGGCAACTCAGTTTTGAATGACCTTTGTAAGTCTGGAGTTAACAAAGACATTAATGTGTGTCAGCAGATGAGGAGGTGGAGGGCCAGAACTGGGTGACATTTCAGCATTGAAAATAAGTAGTCTTAGTGATGACACCATTACTTGGATAGAAATTCATTATGGAATCAACATACCACCAGGATTGCAAATATCTGTTTCCGTCTCAGGCAGTTGACAAGGAGAAGGGATGGAGTCAATGGTGAGGAAAAGGAGATGACAGTAACTCTGACGTGGCTGGCTTCACTGCCCAGTTTCACCGTCTTCCTTCTCTGACATATATCCCATGTTCAAGAAAATCCACCTTTTCCTAGATTCAAGCAATTCCTGGTTAGGGACACTAAGGGGGTTATTGTGGAGTAAAGCTCACTCTAATCGGTAAGATTTTACAGCCTCAGTGGGAATGGGCTGGCAGATGCAGTGAAATTAAGTGCCATGGCGCAGGGGGTGGGGAGCACTGTTCTTTGCTGCCTACCCACCAGCAGTAAGAATCTATGTTGGGTGGCTGCCTGCACCTGGGCTAATTGAGCATAGGTGTTATTCCCATGTGGCTAGAATACCAGATTTCAGTTGTGGCTGTTTTACAGACTGGAAAGCTTCTCCCCTTTGGTCACCCTGTGCCCAACGGAAGCTGATCCTCACATACATTTGCCACCACATGCCCTTCTGAACCCAGCACCCCCAACCTCCTCACTGATGTTTGCTAGGGCAGTCTGACCTTGGACTCTGTTCCATGGCTTCTTGGCGTTGAGGTCTACCCGAAGATCTGGTGGCCCCTAAATCATTATTGTGCACCCTGGACAAATGGAGGTGACGGGGCGAGGTATGGTGTGGTGAAGCTACTGCTTCTGGTTACATTTCTGGCCTACACTTCCCTAACCACAAGCCTCAGCCCAAACTTCAGAAGATTTCCTCTTGTTGCTGATGTGTTTTGTTGTCTATTTCTCATGGTTCCCCTGATTGAACTCACCAATTAGCTTGAAATTAACAGTTTTGTGCTGTGAGTCCACAGCTATTAGTATCTGAAATGTGCCTGCAACCAGCAGACAGAAAAGGATGCCATTACATTACCAGTTGAAATTGAGTCTAGACATATGAACTGAAGGATTTGTATTTTGCTTAGTCTGCTGTTCAGTTTGCATCATGTGGAGTAAAAGTTGCTGCTAATTTCTCAACCCATTTCCACATGCACCTTAGATAACACTCCAAAAAAAAACATATTTAAATAGTTAGCTTTTTGGTTTGTCTAAACAGTTATCTCCATGTCTTGGCATTGTAAGGATAAACATGGTTTAAGATCAACGAATCAAACAGGAACTGCAGCAGACAGTGGTTAAAAGATACTTGTGATTAGTGGCGAGACCATGTGTTGTCAATGATAACATTTATTTCTATTTTCTTATAGAGCTGCTGTGTCCCTGGAATAGCAGTCGAGTAATTCAGTTTCTCTGCAATATGAATTACATGATAAAATCTCAGGAACCTACTGTCTGTTTAAATTGGAATTGCTATTACTGCACTGAACAGCCACTTCTTCATCTCATGAAGAAAACATTCTTTTGCTAATTAAATAAGCAACAAAACATACATGCATTTTGAGGCAGCAGTACGTTGAGTTTTGATGATGTACAGAACACTGAAAAAATAATTACAACTCTAACTGGGTAAACCAGGACAATCCAAATTGCAGCCCATGGATCACAAACAACCTCAATCCCAGGCAGTCTATCTCTCTTAAAGTGCTGGCTGCCTTAAATCACAACTGGTCTGAAAGCCCCAGTGGACTTATTTCTTATTTGCTGACTTTTAAATTTCAGCCTGTGGCATCCAAGCTTTGTACATCTGTGCCATGGAGCATTAAGGCCATTTATAGCATTTAAGTTCATATTACTGTTATTTTGCATTTATCTCAGTTTGCCATGTACAATGAGGCAGCAGCAACTAAAAATAGAGTTTTCTTGGTTCTCAGTAATGTTAGATCAGTTAGGATTTGAGGTAGTTAAAGCTTGATAGTGTAATTGGTAAACTTAACACGAATTACCTTTGATTCAGCTACTTATCAAGAAATGTCACAGACAATCAAGTACTGAAACAACGAATTAAACTTTATTGTATGTAGCAATCAAAATGACAGCCCTCAAGCAAGCAAGTTAAGCCTCACAACCCAAATTGGCGGTTACTTGATTAGTAATGAAATCTGGTCACGATTTCACCAACAGTGTCTCTGGAAGTGTCCAAGGTCCGATCCTTATGCAGTGATGTTCTTCGAAGTTCTGCTATTGACTTTTTCTGGTGGTGGAGTTTTATACAATTCTCCTTCTTTCAAGTTTGTGGTGTGACATTGTTGACGATTCAACAGATTCTTTCATCCCCAACACTGATTACATTTCTGGAGACTTCAAGTCTGTAGCTTGCCTTCTTATCAGAAGTGACTCCTCTGTTCCTTGTTACATTCACGATTAGCTGTCTGGTTAAAACACAGCTTCTCCTGCAATTAACCTCTTCAGAACATTTGTTCTGCCTGCAGAGTTAATTGCCCATTTGTCACAAGGCAGTGGATTATCAGGCAGTTGTTGTCTCCTCTCTCCTAGGAAACAGATTGTTTACGTTGCTTCTTCCCAGAGATGGTTAACTTGCATGTTGCTTTTTAACAGTTCCTCCATGCCCTTTTCATCTCGAGAAACAGTTTATTCTTGAAAGAGTTATCGCTGATTCTTTCAATCGATGAAGTTTAAAGTTGTGAAATTTTAAAGTTGTGAAGTTTACATTGTCACAATAGGATTGTGGATTTAAATTGAATAAGGGTTATTTTGACTTTGGATGATAAAGTAAAATAAGCAATACCTGATCAGCCACCTTGATCTCTCTTGACTTTTGTAAAATTGACTGGTAAATGATAGACTTGTTCACAGTATTCTGACATAAGGAGGCCACTCAGCCTATTGTATCTGCTTTTGCTCTGCAAGGTTTTCCTGCTTTCTCTCTATAAGTCTGCACTTTGCTCCTTTTCAAATAACAGTGTAATTTCTTTCTGAATGCCTTGATAGAAACTGCCTCCATAATTCCCTAAGGCAGTGCATTCCAGAAATTTAACCACTCGCTGCACAGGAAAGCTTTCTCTCATACCACTTTTGCATTTTTTTGCTAATTGTTTTAAACCTGTGCCCTCTCATTCATGGTCCTTTACAAACAGGAACAGATTCTCCCTATTTAATCTGTCCACTCCCCTTGTAATTCTAAACAACCTTTATCGGATTCCCTCTTGGTCTTCATTTCTCCAAGGAAAAATTGTATTGACTTCTCTATTGTATCTTTGTAAGTGGAGTTCCTCATCCCACAATCATCCTCAAGACTTCTTGTCTGCACCCTCTCCAATGCACACACATCCTTTCTGAAGTACGCTGCTCAGAACAAGACACAATATTCTAGCCGAGGCTGAATGGGTGTCTTATGTAAGTTCACATACCTTAACTTGTTTTTGAACTCTAGGCTCTTTTTAATAAAGCCTAACATACTGTACGCTACATTACCAACCAGCACTCTGAACCTTTCCTGCCAACTTCAGTAATTTATGCACATGTACACCTAGGTCCCTTTGCCATTACAGCCCCTTTAATTTTGTATCCTTTATTTGTCTCTGTGTTTTTCTCCTGTCAAAATTAATTTCCTCATATTTTTCTGCAGCTATCACATTCCATCAACTTGTCTAGGTACTTTTAAAGTTCTACACTATCCTCACAACATTTCGAGGTTTTGTATCATATGCATATTTTGAAATTGTGTCCTGTACACCAAGGTCTAGGTCATTAATATGAATATAGAATTAGGAGCAGTAGACCATTCAGCCACTCAAAACTGCTTCATCAAGATAGCTGATCTGATTGCAATCTCAAATCCAGATTCCTGCCTACCACTGAGAACCTTTCACCCTTAGAATCTATCCATCTCTGCCTTAAAAAAATATTTAAAGATGCTGGTTCCAATGTCTTTCTAGGAAGACAGAGTTCCAAAGACGCATGGCCCACTTTAAGAAAATAAGTGCACCCCATCTCTGTTTTAAATGGGTAATCTCTTATTTTTAAACAGTCATCCCTCGTCTGAGATTCTCCCATAAGAGAAAACATCCTCTTCACAGATATCCTGTCAAGACCATTCAAGATTTCTTATGTTTCAATCAAGTCACCTGTTAAACTTCTAAACTGCTGCAAATACAATCCTAACCTGTCCAATCCTAACCTGTCCAATCTTCCCTCATAAAATAATATGCCCATTCCACCTAGCAATTTAGTAAACCTTCACTAAGCTACTTTCAATCCATTTACACCCTTCTTTAAGTAGGTACTGTACACAATACTCCAGATGTGAACTCACCAGTGCCCTATAGAACTGAAACATAACATTGCTATTTTTATGTTCAATTCCTTTGCAATGAATAAGCTTTCCTGATTGCTTACTCTATTTACATACTAGCCTTTTGTGATTCATGCACAAGAACACACAGATTCTTCTGCATCTTGAACAAAAGCAAAAGATTGCAGATGCTGGAAAGCTGAAACGAACACAGAGAATGCTGGGGAAAATCAACAGGTCTGGCAGCATCTGTGGAGAGGGAAACAGAGTTAATGTATTGAATCTGGTATGACTCAACCCCTTTGTGTCACACTTTGAGTATCATTCACCTCTGCTCTCTCTTATTCCTTTTTAACTTTTAAAATTTACTTTCAATTGATCCCTCCCCTCCACTAATTAGTTTTAAAACCCTATCTACATGCCTAATTATTTGATTTACCAGGTCACTCGTCCCAACATTGTTCAAATTAAGCCTGGCCCAACAAAACAGCTCTTTCTTTCCCCAGTACTGGTACCAACGCCCCACAGAATCATACAGCACAGACCAGTCCATCCATTTCTCCCACACCAATCTCTGAGCCTGCATTTCCATTTCTAATCTTAGATACCCTAAACCAATTTGCACCTTGCTCAGGTAGTGATCTAGAGATTATGATGTTTTTGGTTCTATTTTCCAATTTAGCCGTGAACTGCTCATAAACCCTCAGCAAAACGTTTTTGTGAGTTCTAACTATGTTGATGGCACCTAAGTTGACCATGACAATCAGATCCTTTCCTTCCAGCTCTAAGTTCCTTTCCAGCTGAAGAGAGATGTCCTGAACCTTGGCACCAGGTAGGCAACACAGCTTTTCGGATTCTCCGCCTTTGCTTAAACGAATAGCATCTATTTCCCAAACTGTGCTATTTTCTATTGCTACTTTATTTCTCTTTACATCCTCCAACTGAATAGTACTCTGGACCATTTTGCTGTGGTCAGTTCCCTCATTCTCCCGGTAGCCTGTTCCCTTGTCCACACCAGGACCAAGTATCGGCATACCTGGTGAACAAGAGCACTAGCTTGGGTTTCTCCAAAGCTTAATTCTGTATCCCATAATTGCTTCACTCACAGTCACACCCTCCTGTACAGATCATGGACCAAATTTGATGCAAGTAATTTACAGGGTGCAATTGTTTCCAGAAATAGAACATGCATGTGGCTTTCCCTCTCCTTGATATGTCATCAACTATAAGCTTTTTTTATTGCGTTGCACAGCATTTCTTGCAGAAGTGATCAGTGTGGATTGGATCGGTGTACACAGCTCCCACATACTACAGCTGCACCACATGGCATGCCTAGCCATCTCTACGCTAAGGTGAATTTCTTAACTGTACTCTTCAGGTGTAATAACATCTGATTTAAAACCACATGACCAATAAAATGAGACAGGGAAGAAAGACCCAACAATCACCTACATGTTTTCCTGTGATATTAAACTTTGGCTCTCTGACAGGTACAAACAGGTGAAGCAGGCTCTCTGTTGCCAGTTTTTAAATCAGCTACCTTTGCCCTTCTCATTCAGATCTATCCTTCTCTTTATGAAGCTGCTGTACCCCATGTTCTCTCGCATTGTTTGAGAAACTACTGACCCCATGGCTCTCTTCCACTCTTTATGAAGCTGCTATGCCTGCTCTCTCTCGCATAGTTTCAGAAGCACAGGGTCTTTCTCTCTCTTGTGCTTTGCTCAGGAACCTCTGGATTTGTTTGACCTACCTTACCATTGGAATACAACTGTGCCCAAACTATCTCCCTCCCATTGTTCAGCTACCATTTCTCCTGCAAACATTTGACTTCAATTTATATGGACCCAACCCACTCTTACTCCATAGAAGTTGACTTTTGCCAAATTCATTACTTTTTATCGAGATTGTTCTTTGTTCTTTTCATATCAACCTAAACCTTATGGTATAATGACCACTGTCCCCTAAATGTTCACCTACTGAAACTTGATCTACGTGGGCTACTTAATTCCCAGGAACCAGGTCTTTCTCATTCAATGACAAACACTGCTGTAAAAAAATAATCCTAAACAAACTCTAGGAGCTTTTGCCCCTCTCTCTGCCCTTCACACTACTACTATCCCACTCTATATTCAAATATTTGAAGCCCGTCATTATAACTATTGCAAATTTATGTAATGTTCTTGCAAATTTGTTCTGCCACACCCTGGTTGACAGCCTATTGATTATGTCGAACAAGGTAATTAGCCTTTTCTATTCCTTAACTATAACCAAATAGATATTTTCCCTGACCCCTTTGGGACATTCTCTTTCTCTAGCAAACAACATTATTCTAATTGATATCACCAATTTTCCTTCTTCCCTTCCTTTCTTATCTCTCCTGAACACCTTGTTTCCAGGAACGTATAGCTCCCACTTCTGTTCTTTCATGCGCCAGGTTTCTGTTATAGACCCATTATTATATTTCCAAATGGCAATCTGCAGCTATAACTCAACCATCTTATTTACCACACTTTTTGCAATCACATCCACGCACAATAATCCTGATTTAGACGTTATTACTTTTTCCCTTATGCTGATTTATCCTACTAACTCACTTTTCTCTATTCTACTGCTCTCCATTGCTCCCAACATTTTGTACATCTTGGTATTCCTTGCTGATTTTATCTTCTGATTCCCACACTGCTATCAACTTAGGTTAAACCCTTCCCAATAGCACTCATGAAATTCTAATCATAACAGATAGTTATCGGGTGGCCACTTTGATATTGCCTGTTTTACAGCATTGTCTAAAGTCAACATTATCCCCAGTGCAACTACTGGATCTTCCTGGCAAGCACCCTATGTGGTCTAGTTCACATTACTGGCTTAGTAAAGATTTAACATGCAAGTCATCATACATACCATAAATCAGGGTTCCTGAATTGCTCATCATTCTAGGCAATTCCTTTAATACTGAATGGTGAGACAATTGTGAAGTAAATGTATTTTGTAGGAAATACACTAACTTACATTTTGTGAGTCTGTTTAATATTTGTGCTGCATGTGGATAGAACAGTGTTGTCAGAGTTACAACTCTAACTAGTCAACAATTTACTTTGGACAACAGCACTTTAAGGAACCAGCAATTGCAGAAAATTTCACAACCTGGTAATGCAAAGTCTTAGATAACAAGGTGTGGGGCTGGATGAACACAGCAGGCCAAGCAGCATCATAGGAGC
>JAHRHZ010000077.1:17135967-17172394 GCA_024137785.1 Ginglymostoma cirratum | reverse complement strand
ATGAAGGGTCTAGGCCTGAAACGTCAAGCTTTCCTGCTCCTATGATGCTGCTTGGCCTGCTGCGCTCATCCAGTCCCACACCTTGTTATCTCGGATTCTCCAGCATCTGCAGTACCTTTTATCTCTAATGCAAAGTCTTACATCTGTGGCTGTGAAGGAATCTGATTAGACATCAGCATAACCTGTTGATCATTATAGATATTAAAACACCCAAACATATCATATTTATTTTTAATTTTATCGATACATAGGCCTTTATTTCTCTTCAACAACAAAAACAGAAGATGCTGGAAACTCTCAGCAGGCCTGGCAGCAACGGACCCGAACGTTAACTCTGATCTTTTTCTTCACAGATGCTGCCAGACCTGCTGAGCTTTTCCAGCAACTTCTGTTTTTGTTCCTGATTTACAGCATCCACAGTTCTTTTGGTTTTTATTCTTTATTTTCCTTTATCGTTCTTCAACTAAACACTACATTTAAATTCACAGTACCAACATCACCAGGCTCTGTGACAATATTACAATACAACAAATTGGACTCTGAGGACATTAAAATATGTGCAAACCACAGAGAAGCACTAACAAACACTTGATAAAAGGTTGCCACTGTCAAAAGAGTAAGTGTGAAGTTGCCTTTTGTAAAAAAAAACATCAATTCCATTTATCATGATGCATCTCATTTGCTGCTTGTTCCATCACAACAAGATCTATTGGTTTGTGATGCCTTACTTCAATCCAAGATTGTACTATTCTTACTTTCATCATGTGTCTTCATTATTCCTTCAGAGCTCAGTTTATTAACAGTCCAGCCTTGCTGGCTGATCATACATTATTCTGAGGAAATCTGCGACATTTCATGAGCAGTAGAAAGACTATTTACACACTGAACAGTCTCCTAACCCTGTCTAATTAAATAAATTCATGCAACAGATTATTTTACGGTAGAAAGATTTGTACATTGACCTGATTAATTATTTTGCCTTTTTTATACAACTGGTTTGACATGGGTCATGGCAGGTGAGTAAATTGTAATAAGGAAGGAAATTATTTACCTGCTGGCCTGGTTTTATGGGTGACAGTGTTATTCCCTGTGTATTGATCACTGGTAAAATCTGATTTCCAATCACTGTGGCAATGATCTGACCTTGCGCATTAGTCAGAAGCTGAGGGGTGATTGGTTGTACTTGGATGCCTTGAGTTCCCCCCGTAGTTTGATTAGATGACACTGCTGGGTTTGACATCAGTGGGATTGTTCCAATTATCTGTAATAAGTAAAAGCAGAAATGAGAAAAAGCAAAAACAAGAAACTCAATCTCAGTTTCTCTTCAAATTTCACTGTCAAAATAAATAACTGGATTACCAGAACTGGACATTATAAGTAGCTGTTTATTTCAGGACAAAACATTCTTGATTTCCTTCCTGTTGGCCGAAATATTGACTTTTTATCACAGGGCTATACATTAAACGTTTCCTAAAATGACAAAGAATCTTGGTTACAACAGAAGTATTGGCTCTTATATTTACATGCAAGTGAATGGGGGGAATCTAAAGGTCAGCCAAACAGGTCAAAATTTATGATTTCCATTCAATTGCACCAACAAATTTTGACTTCCAGGTTTTGCACCTCTACTCAATGTAATTGGCACGACGCACACCCATATGATATCTTTTCAGCTATATTTAAAGTGACAGTCCACACATGGGTAGTGAAGTTGTTCAAGAAGGATGGGGATGTAGATCAAGGTCCCCACACCAAAATATTGATCCTTCCCTTGGATTATTGCTCTGTGTTGTCAGAGAATAAGGAATGTACATTTCTCCAGCCTTAAAAGAAATCTGTGGTTATCACTAAAAGGGAACGTAAGCAGTTATGGAGGTGAGTAACAGGAGTGTTGTCCACAGGTCTTGAAGGGAACCCAAGAAACAGTTAAATGACCCTAACACAGTCAGGAAAAACAAGCACAATTGCTACCCATCTAAGTGTTATTGAAATTTATAAAATCATGAAGGGCATGGATAGGGTGAATAGCTAAGGTCTTATTCCTGCGATGGGGAATCCAAAACTAGAGGGCATAGATTTAAGGTGAGAGGGGGAAAGATTTAAAACGATCTAAGGAACAGCGTTTTCATGCAGAGGGTGTATACATATGGAACGAGCTGCCAACGGAGATGGGTCCAACTAGAACATTTAAAAGACATCTGGGTGGATATATGAATAGGAAAGGATACGGGCCAAATGCTGGCAAATGGGACGAGGTCAGATTGGGATGTCTGGTCAGCGTGGACGAGTTGGACCAAAGGGTCCATAACCGTGCTCTGTGACTCTATCTCAGCGAGACCTGCATGCCCTCATATACCAGTTGCTGAAAGTAAGCATGCAAATGCAGCAGCTGGTTAAGATTGATTCATTGATTAATTTATTGTCATGTGTACCAAAGTACAGTGAAAAGCTTTCTTTATCAGCAGTACAGGCAGATCATAATAAGCGAGGATGTACAGATCAAAAAGACTTAGATAGAGGCATACAAGTTACATTGCACAGGGCATGCGCTAGGTGAGATCAACGTTTGCGACATCAGCGTTATTTGAGGCTAGCGAGTCCATTCATCAGTCTGATAATGGCCAGGAAGAAGCTGTTCCTGAACCTGCTCCTGCGTGTGTTCAGGCTTCTATATCTTCTGCCTGATGGAAGAGATTGTAGGAGATCATTACCAGGGTGTGATGGGTCTTTGATGATGTTGGCCGCCTATCCGTGGCAGTGAGCCGTGTAAATGGTGTCCATGGATGGAAGGTTGGCTTCCAGGATGGTTTAGGCTGTGCACACCACCTTCTGACGTTTCTCACGGTCCTGGGCACAGCAGTTGCAATACCAGGCCGTTATGCACCCGGACAGTATGTTTTCGATGGTGCATCTGTAGAAGTTGGTGAGGGTCCTTATGGACATGCCAAATTTCCTGAACTGCCTGAGGAAGAAGAAGGGTTGTTGTACCTTCTTGACCATCACATCAACGTGAGAAGTCTAGGACAGGTTGCCAGTTATTGTCACTCCGAGGAACTTGATGCTCTCCACACTCTCATCCTCAGCTCCATATTAATGTAGATGAGGGCATGTTCTTCTCCTTTCTTTCTGAAGCGAATGATAAATTGGTATGCTGGCCTTCATGGTAAGCAGATTTAAGTGCAGGAGCAGGTAATTGTACAGGGCCTTGTTGAGACCACACCTAGACTCTTGTGTGCAGATTTAGAGATAACAAGGTGTGGAGCTGGATGAACACAGCAGGCCGAGCAACGTCATAGGAGCAGGAAAGCTTGACGTTTCGGGCCGAGACCCTTCTTCAGAAACGGGGGAAGGGAAGGGGGTTCTGAAATAAATGAAATACCCATGCGGGTATGTCCTCACCCTCAACAACTTCTCTTTCAATTCCTCCCACTTCCTACAGACGAAGGGGGTGGCCATGGGTACCCACATGGGCCCAAGCTATGCCTGCCTCTTTGTAGGTTACGTGGAACAATCCCTCTTCCGTACCTACACTGGCCCTAAACCCCACCTCTTCCTCCGTTACATTGATGACTGCATTGGCGCTGCCTCGTGCTCCCAAGAGGAGTTCGAACAGTTCATCCACTTCACCAACACCTTCCACCCTAAACTTAAGTTCACCTGGACCATCTCTAACACCTCTCTCTCCTTCCTAGACCTCTCTGTCTCCATCTTGGGTAACCACCTAGAAACCGATATCCATCTCAAGCCCACCGACTCCCACAGCCAACTAGAATACACCTCCTCCCACCCACCTTCCTGCAAAAATGCCATCCCCTATTCCTATTCCTTCGCATCCGCTGCATCCGCTTCCAGGATGAGGCATTCCACTCCCGTACATCTCAGATGTCCTCATTCTTCAAGGACCGCAACCTCCCCCCAGCAGTGGTCGAGAACACCCTCGACCGTGTCTCCCGCATTTCCTGCAACTCATCCCTCACACCCTGCAGCCCAATGGTATCAATGTGGATTTCACAAGCTTCAAAATCTCCCCTCCCCTAACCGCATCCCAAAACCAGCCCAGCTCGTCTCCCCCTCCCTAACCTGTTCTTTCTCTCACCTATCCCCTTCTCCCACCTCAAGCCGCACCCCCATTTCCTACCTACTAACCTCATCCCGCCCCCCTAACCTGTCCGTCCTCCCTGGAGTGACCTATCTCCTCCCTACCTCCCCACCTACACTCACCTTTACTGGCTCCATGCCCGCCTCTTTGACTTGTCTGTCTCCTCTCCACCTATCTTCTCCTCTATCCATCTTCTATCCGCCTCCCCCTCTCTCTCTATTTATTTCAGAACCCTCTTCCCCTCCCCCGTTTCTGATGAAGGGTCTAGGCTCGAAACGTCAAGCTTTCCTGCTCCTATGATGCTGCTCGGCCTGCTGTGTTCATCCAGCTCCACACCTTGTTATCTCGGATTCTCCAGCATCCGCAGTACCTATTATATCTGTGTGCAGATTTAGTCTCCTTATCTGAGCAAGGTGTTCTGGCTATGCATGAAGGGCAATGAAGGTTTACCAGATTGATTACTGGGATGGCAGGACTGACATATGAAGAGACTGGATTGGTTGGACTCTGGAGTTTAGCAGAATGAGGGAGTATCCCATTGAAACCGACAAACCTCTCATAGGACCAGACAGAGTAAATGCAGGAAAAAGGTTCCAATAATTGGGGAGTTCAGAATCAGGGGTCAAGATCTAAGGATTCAGGGTTGACCATTTAGGACTGACATGATGAGAAATTTCTTCAGCCCGTGGAATTCAGTTCTGATTTCCTCAGTTCTGAGGAAGGGTCACCGGACCCAAAACGTTAACTCTGTTTTTTCCTTCACAGATGCTGTCAGACCTGCTGAGCTTTTCCAGCAACTTTGTTTTTGTTCCTGATTTACAGCATCCGCAGTTCTTTTGGTTTTTACAGAGTTTATTGGTCAACCATAATTATGTTGAATGGTGGAGCAGGCCCGAAAGGCAAAATGGCCTACTCTTGCTCCTATTGTCTATATTTCTGACTTAAGTAGTGTAAACCTCAACCTTCACTCTCACAAGGTATTGGTTATCATATTTCACTTCACAACTGTTTAGTTGCACCCAGTCTTGATATAGATGTAATCACTTCACCATTTTTCCATTCAACATTGACATTTATATCATTTTGTCCGCATGTGTCTCAGTCAACTCATTGAATGCATCAGGTGAATACCTCACCATCACTCACAGGTCCGATTTTCACTTTTTGTGGGAGAAAATGATTCAAAATGCAAGGTAGAGGCAGGCTGACTGCAACAAATTGACAAACACAAATACAAAGGAGGATGTTGTGGAGTTAGGTACTGTACCTGAATCCCCCTCAAGTAGAAATGGGGAGACAGAGAGCTTGCAGATAGCTATTGATAGAATTACCGAGATCTTTTGTACACATATGCAGACTTCATTTGCTAAATAACAGAGAATCACGGAATCCCTACAGTGTGGAAGCAGGCCCTTCAGCCCAACAAGTCCACACCAACCCTCAGAGCATCCCACCCAGACCCATCCTACTATAACCCACCTAATCTACACATCCCTGAACACAATGGGCAATTTAGCATGGGCAATCCAATTAGCCTGCACATCTTTGGACAGTGAGAGGAAACCAGAGCACCTGGAGGAAACCCATGCAGGCACAAGGAGAATGTGCAAACTCCACACAGACGGCTGCCCGAGGGGGGAATCAAACCCAGGTCCCTGGTGCTGTGAGGCAGCAGTGCTAACCACTGTGCCACCATGCTCTGAAAAGACCAAGAATGACTCTAAAACTGTTACTTCCCAACAACCAGAGCGTATCCCCTCTCTTTTGTCTTCCAGCGCCTTCACGTACAGCAAAGATTTTTAAGAATTCATTTAAGGAACCTGGCTAATTATTCATGCTGACTAGGCCAGCATTTATTTCCCATGCTTAACTGTCCTGTAAAGGCTGGCTGTGAGTAGCCTTCTTGAACTGCTGTAGTCCTTGGGGTGGTACACCCACAGTGCTGTTAGGACCAAGGCTTCAATACAGCAACAGTGAAGGAAGAGTGACACAGTTCCAAAGCAGGATGGTGTGTGGCTTGGAGGGGACCTTGAAGGATCTCATGTATGTGTTGACCTGGTCCTTCTATAGGTTAGAGGATGCAGGTTTGGGAGGAGTTGCAAAGGAGCCTTGGTGAATTTCTGCAGAGTAGGATGATTCCTCAGAAAACCTCATTCCTCCTGAGTTTGCACTGTCATAGGAAAGATGTTTTTAAACTTGAAAGGATGCAGAAAAGATTTACAAGGATGTTGTTGGGTTTGAGCTATAGGGAGAGGCTGAATAGGCTGGGGCTATTTTCCTTGGAAAGCTGGAGGCTGAGGGGTGACCTTTATATAGGTTTATAAAATCATGAGGGGCATGGGTAGGGTGAATATCCAAAGGCTTTTTCCTAGGGTAGGGGAGTCGAAAACTAGAGGGCATATGTTTAAGGTGAGTGGGGAAAGATATCAAAAGAACCTAAGAGGAAACTTTTTCTTGCAGCGCGGTGCGTGTATGGAATGAGCTGCCGAAGGAAGTAGTGGAGTTGGGTACAATTACAAGATTTAAAAGGCATCTGGATGGGTCTACAAGTAGGAAAGGGTTTACAGGGATATGGGCCAAATGCTGGCAAATAGGACTAGATTAATTTAGGATATCTGGTTGGCATGGACGAGTTGGACTGAAGGCTCTGTTTCTGTGATGCTGCACAACTCTATAATTCTATGACTACCACCAATTTTGGTGTCATCCACAAACTTAATAACTATGCCTCCTAAATTCTCATCCAAATCATTTAGATAAATGACAAATAAAAGTGGACCCAGCACTGACTCTTGCGGAACACTGCTGGTCACAGTCCAAAAAACAACCCTCCACCACCTCTGTCTATCACCTACCGTAAGCTAATTTTCAATCCAATTGGCAGCTTGCCCTGAATTCTAAGTAATCTAACTTTACTACCTAGTCTATGGTGCAGAACTTTGTCAAAGGCTTTACTAAAGGCCATGTAGAAAACATCTGTAGCTCTGCCTTCATCCAACTCCTCGATCATATCCTCAAAAAACTCAATCAAATTTGTAAGACATGATTTCCCACGCACAAAGCCATGCTGACTATCCCTAAAACAGTCCTTGCCTCTCCAAATACATGTAAATCCTATCTCTCATGATCCCCTGCAACAACTTGCTCACCACTGATGTTAGACTCACAGGTCTATAGATCCCAAACTTCTCCTTACAGCCTTTCTAAAATAAAGCACAACATTAGCTAGCCTCCAGCATCTCACCCATGGCTGTAGATGATACAAATATCCCTGCAAGGGGCCCCGCAATTTCTTCCCTAGCCTCCCACAATGTCCTGGCATATATTTGATCAGGTCCCAGAGATTTATCCACTTTAATGTTTTTTCAGACCTCCAGCACGTCCTCTTCTGTCATGTGTACTGTTTTCAAGACATCAATATTTATTTCCCCCGAGTTCCCTGGTCTCCATTTCTTTCTCCACGGTAAAAATGGATGTGAAATAATCCTACGGTTCCACACATAGACCACCTTGTTATTCTTTAAGGGGCCTTATTCTGTCCCTAGTTGCTCTTTTGCTCTTATGTACTTGTAGAATCTCTTTAGATTTACCTTAACCTTATCTACCAAGCATCTCTCATATCCCCTATTTTCCCTCCTGATTTTCCTCTTAAGAATGTCCCTACACCCCTGATATTCTTCAAGAGATTTAATTTATTCCAATAGTCTATACCTATTGTATGACTCCTTCTCATTCTTGACCTGAGCCTCAATATCTTTAGTTATCCATTGTTTCCTACTCTTACCAGCCTTACCCTTCACTCTAACAGGAACATAATGCCTCTGAACTCTCGTATCTCACCTTTTGAAAGTCTACTCCAACCAGATCTTGAAAAATCCTGTCTTATACCATCAAAATTTGCTTCACTCCAATTAAGAACTTTAACTTTCATACAAAACATATTCTTTATTGCAACTATTTAAAAAATAATAGAATTATGATCATTGGTCCCAAAATGCTCCCCCACCGATACCTCAGTCACTTGCCGTGCCTTATTTCATAAGAGACGGGCAAATTTTGCTCCTTCTCTAGTAGGTACATCTGCATACTCATAAAAAAATCTTCTTGAACGCATTTAACAAATTCTAAGCTTTTAATGCTATGGCAGTCCCAGGCTATGTTTGGAAAGTTAAAATCCCCTACAATTAAGACTCTATTATTCTTACAAAATCTTTCTATATATTTGTTTCCCAATTTCCCTCTGACTATTGGGATGCCTGTAGAATAATCCCATCAGTGTGATCAGCCCCTTCTTATTTCTGGGTTCCACTCATATAGCTTTGCTGGACAATCCCTCAAAAATATCCTCTCTAAGTACAGTAATAATATTTTCCTGGATCAGAAACGCCACGACCCCTCCTCTCTTGCCTCCCTTTCTATAGAATCTGTACCCCAGAACATTGAGTTGCTAACCCTGTCCCTGCCTCAACCATGTTTCTGTAATAGCTATAATGTCCCAGTCCCATGTTCCCTTACCTGCCTTGAATTCATCAGCCTTACCTGTAAGCCCCCATGCAGTGAAATAAATGCAGTTTAATTCTTCAGTGTTACCTCATTCTCTGACGTGCTATGCCTGCCTTTTCTAATTTTAAAATTCAGAACTATCCTCATCCATCTTTTTATTTTCACCACTACTTACGATCCCCTGCCCCCCCCACTTGCCAATTACTTTAGAGGGCCCTGAAAAGCAAATCTCCCTACCAGGTTATAATCCGCCTCCAGTTCAGGTAAAACCTGTCCCTTTTGAAAAGGTCTTTTCTGCCCAGAAGAGATCCCAATGGTCCAAAAATTCTGAATCCTTAGCCACTGCATCATGTCTTCAGCCTTGATTTATCTGCCCTATCTTTGTATTCCTGCTCTCACGAGCATGTGGCACCGGGAATAATCCAGAAATTACTGCCTTTGAGGTTCTTCTTTTTAACCTCCTACCTAACTTCCTACATTCTCTCTGCAAAGCCTCAACCCTTTCCTGAACTATGTCATTCTTAACAATGTGTACAACAACTTCCAGCTTCTCAATCTCCACTTTGACAATATCCTGCAACCGTTTTGAGATATCCCTGACCCTGGCACCAGGGTGGCAACAAACCATCCTGAATTCTTGCTCGCAGCTGCAGAATCTTCTGTCTGTGCCCCTGACAGAAGAGTCCCTTATTACAATTACTTTTTAGAATCTTGACAAATCTCGCTTAACCTAAGATTCATTCTTGGTGCCTAAAATCTGGCTGTCATTTCTATTTTCCTCTGACAGACTGTCCCCCTCAATACTACCTAAAATGATATACCTGTTTGTGAGAGGAATAGCCATAGAAGACTCCTGAAGTATCTTTCTACCTACTCTTATTTTGAGTACTGGTCTTTTGAATACTGGTCTCAATCAGAGGCATCCACAGCTTGATAGGGGATATGGACATAAGGCACATTGCCACAAGGCTGAAAGCAATCCCCTGCCCTTGCTTCTGATCTCCCTCCTCAGAAATTCACTGCCTCCACCACCCTCTGCAAAAGAAAAATCACTTACTTTGCACCTAGAGTTTGGGACTTCAGGGTTGTTCTCCAGGTAACAGCCACATCCTTCAATGTGGCAATGCCAGTACCGGATTCGCCAGTAGCTCCTGTTGGGAGAACCTCTACCATTAAGGATCAAACTCCAGATGAGGACTGGTAATGGTCTTGGAGCTGCCCAATTAGAGGAAGTTCCAATGGACCTTCCTCAGAAGATGCAGGATGCATCTCCACCAGGTTTGCAGCTGATAGGACAGACCACATTGACAATAGAAGATAGCACCTCATGATTTTGTTGTATAAGTTTCTTCTTTTCTGTTGTTGGAATGAGAATTTATTGTTTAATTTTAAGTAGCTTTCAGTTTGATTATATGAGTTAGTAATGGTGTCTTTCCAAAGGAGAACTTGTGGGGCTGACAACTTGTCTGGTGGCATTGGGAAACTCATCACAACAGCTGTTTCAAGTTTGTGCCCACTTATGGGTGCATCCTGCCACCATTGGTTTTAAACTAACAATGGTTAAGGGGTTGCAATGCAGGGAACATAACAAGCAAAGGTATATGGGTAGATTGCAGATTCCCAGGGAAACTCCCCCAAACAAAAGCAGTCAGTTTCTGATTGAGGGACATAGGATCAGAAAGTGGGGTTCTAAGAGATACTCCCTCCCCTGTGATCTCACCCCTAAACACTCTACTCTAAACTTGGCCTGGAATCCAATGATGATACTTGGTCTCAGTGTTTTTTTAATTCACCCATAGGATGTGGGCTTTGTTTGCTGGGCCAGCATTTATTGCCATCCCTTCTTGCCTTGGAGAAGATGGTTGTGAGCTGCCTTCTTGAACCACTGCAGTCCATTTAATGTAGGCAGATGTACAATGTCATTGGGGAGGGAGTTCCAGGGTTTTGACCCAGTGACACTGAAGGAATGGCAAGATATTTCCAAGCCAGATGGTGAGTGGCTTGGAGGGGAACTTACAGGTAGTGGTGTTCCCAAGTATCTGCTGCCCTTACAGTTCTAGATGATAGCAGCTGTGGGTTTGGAAGGTGATGTCGAAGAAGCATTGGCATGGCATCTTAGAGATGGTATACATTGCTGATATTGAGAGTTGGTGGCGGAGGGAGTGGATGTTTGTGGATGTGATGCTAATCAAGTGGGCTGCTTTATCCTCAATGGGAGAATATTTCACACTCCTTAAGTGTGACTTATAGATGGTTGACAGACTTTGAGGAGTCATAAGCTGTCCTATTTTTTTGCAGAATTCCTAGCTTCTGACTTTCTCTTGTAGCCATCATATATATAAAACACTTGGCCAGTTCAGTTTCTGGTCAATATTAACCTGCAGGATCTTGATAGCGGGGATTTAGTAATGGTTATGCCATTTAATGTCAAGGAACAATTGTTACATTCTCTTTTGTAGGAGATGGTCAGTGCATGGCTTGCATGTTATTTGTCACCTGTCAGCCCAAACCTGAATATTGTCCAGGTCTTTCTGTATTTGGACATGGTCTCCTTCTGTGCTTGAAGAGTAATGAATGGTGCTGAACATTATGCAAACAAGTGAATGTAGTACCAGCAGTAGCCACCTCTCCCTACTTGTATTACTGCTATCAGTCGCTAATCATAGGCTACCAGCTCTCGGTGGTAGAACGCCTGCTCTTGGGGTCCTTGATCCTAAGGAGAGGTCTGCTGCTGGGCCATCAAATGGTACAAATTTGGCAGGCCTTCTCAAAAAGAGGTGGCATAGAGCTCCCATAGGCTAATCACCAATTTAGACCCAGTCACCTCCTCAAGATTTTGCCCATGTTTAAGCTGCTTTTTCTCTTGGCTGAGCAGTAGCCTACTCTTGTTAATTAAGCAATCTTAGTCTTGCTGATTCAAAACATAATTGAAAGATATGAACTCAGATCTAACACCATCAGCAGGGCCAGTTGACAACATGAAAATGTGTAGGAAGTCCTCTCAGATGATAAGTAGAAAGAGACATCATGCCATTCAACTTTAATAGATCATAGCTTTTATGATGTAAAATGTTGCTTGGATAACAGCTCAATGGTTACTCACTGATGACTGAAATAGACAAAGTTGCTGGAAAAGCTCAGCAGGTCTGGGAGCATCTGTGAAGGAAAAACCAGAGTTAACGTTTTGATCCTTCCTCAGGTCACTGGACCCGAAATGTTAACTCTGTTTTTCCCTTCACAGATGCTGTCAGACCTGCTGAGCTTTTCCAGCAACTTTGTTTTTGCTCCTGATTTACAGCATCTGCAGTTCTTTTGGTTTTTATTAGGTAATAATCTGACTTCCTTTTCACTCAAAAATGAGCAGAACGTTGCATCTTTTGTTTTCTCTCTTTGGCTATCCCTTATTCCAACTGTGATGTAAACATCAAACTAAATTGTGATCCATTAAATGTCGGAGAAGCATTCCCAATCACTTAAAAACCATTGGTTTCTGGGCCATTGCCTGAATTTTTTCTCACCTGAGTCTAACACCTTTGTTCTGATGGCGCATCAAACTACCTGCTTGATTACCCAGTTCTCCCAGTCACGTCCTCCATTTTTTTAATGACCAGAGGACTAGGATGCAGAGGCTGAAGACTCCAAGTCACTTCCCTGACGAGCTGTCTGTCAATGCACAGCAAGGCATACAAACTCAGTGGCCTCATTTAAATGAGGCCTGAGAATGAATTTTGGGTTTCTATTGCATTTACTTTTTACAGGCCATGTACGTGCCAGCCAGATATTTAGGTAATTCTTTCAGGCAGGCAAATTTTGTTTTATTCATTCACACAATGAGGGCATTGCTAGCTAGGAAGCATTTATTGTCCATCTCTAACTGCCCAGAGAGTGTGAAGAGTCAACCAAATTGCTGTGAGTCTGGAGTCACTTGTTGGCCAGACTATATAAGAATGGCAGTTTCCTTCCCCAAAGAACCTTAGTAAACCAGATTGGTTTTTCTGACAATTGCTAATAGATTCATGGTCACCATCTAGATTCTTAATTCCAGATTTTTACTGAATGCGGATTCCATCATCTGCCATGGCAAAATTCAAACACGGGTCTCCAAAATATAATCTGGGCCTTTGCTTTAAAAGTCCAGTCATTATACCAATAGGCTATTGTCTCCCCTCATTAACTACTTCTAAGCTCTCCTCTATGGCCCAGCACCCTTTTCCTGTCAACGTCTATCTTTGAGGCATTTTTATTTTAACATTAAAGACACTATATCAGTACAAATTCCACAGGCTTCCACAGACTATTCACACGAAGGGACCTTGCTACTGGGTCAAAATCCCTTGCTTGAAGGCAGAAGAAAACAAAACAAAGATAGAGACAGTAGGAACTGCAGATGCTGGAGAATCTGAGATAACAAGGTGTAGAGCTGGATGAACACAGCAGGCCAAACAGAAGGGTCTCGACCTGAAACATCAGCTTTCCTGCTCCTCTGATGCTGCTTGGCCTGCTGTGTTCATCCAGCTCTATACCTTGTTATCTTAAAAGATAGATCTCCTTCCCTCCCACATGAAGTGTATATATGTGATTTCTTATCCATCAGTTTTCAGACCTTCAAAGACCTTTAAATGCATTTCTTTTATAGTTACTATGCATCCCAGAACTTTATGGAACATATCAACATCATTATAAGGACAGGGTGAAGTAATTATTATCCAAGCAAATTAAGCCATAGCATTGCTGAGGTGAATTTACTTAATCAGTCACGCCAATCCCTTACTATACCCACTGAGTGCCCTATTTAGCTAATTAATACATCTCCATCGCAACTCATCTGTGAAATTCCTGAAAACATGAGATTTCTGTTCATGTACACCCAAGTTTTATGTGCAGCCAGACAAGAGATCACATTATCTGGTATCTTATGTGAAATTAAAACATTTCCCTGAGATTTATACTGTGTCTACTTATCTTTGATCTTATTTCTATTTATTTTTTCATGGGCATCTCACATGGCTAATTTCAGATGGCAGCAATTATCTTCCCAGGCAGCCTGTCTGGTCACTTAACTTAAGTCACCTTGTTTCTTAGAAATTAGATTTTGAATTCACTATTAAATTTGACTTTCTGATTTCTTTTTAAAGTCACCTTCACAGAACTAAAACCAAAAACTCATTTACCTTGCCTTCAGAATCTAAATTCACAAATAATAACACAATATTATAAGCCTCTATCAAACAATTATTTCTTTTTCCCTGAATACAGAACCATAAAACAAGGCTCAGAATTGGCAAATGCAAGAATATCAGTCATGAAAGTTTCCAGCCCCTGCCACACCACATCTGTAACAGCACACTGCTCACTGTCAGAAGATTGTGATATATTTTAGGTCAAAATTATACTGTATTTATAAAAATATCTTAATATACATTTTAAATCAGTTCGGTTTTGTACAGTAGCATATGGAGAAATAAACAAACACCAAATTTTGACTCTATCCAACAAACAAACCACAGGCATTTCTTACTTCTACAAGACCGTATTTACATATGGTTGAGACACCGGAGGGTCTGATAACTAAACAGACCCCCATTTAACTTTGGCAGAAAGACCTTAGATGTTGGTCTTTCCCCAGTGCACTTTGGCTGCCCTAAGGTGCAGTGCATCCCTCACCATGTAGTCCTGGACCTTGGAATGTGCTAGTCTGCAACACTCGGTCGAGGTCAGCTCCTTGCTCTGGAAGACCAACATATTTCAGGCAGACCAAAGAGTACATTTAATTGAGTTGATGGTCCTCCAGGTGCAGTCGGTGGTGTGTGTCCCAGGGAACAGCCCACAGAGCACAAAGTCCTGTGTCACAGAGCTGCTCGAACCTCGACTAAGACCATTGCATCTCTCTCCAGACCTCCTTTACAAAGGCACATTCCAGCAGGAGGTGTGTGACAGTCTCTACCCTACTGCAGCTGCTTCCAGGGCAGCGTGCAGAGAGCACGGACATACATGAAGGATCTCACAGGTAGTGCCCTTCTCACCACCAGTCAAGTGATGTCTTGGTGCTTGTTGGAAAGTTCTGGTGATGAGACATTCTGCCAAATGACTGTGACAGTCTGCTCAGGGAATACCTTGACAGGATCCTCTCCTTTTCCTGCAGAGTCTCGAAGATGTTACGTGCTGACAACTTTCTGATGGACTTGTGTTTTTCTTTGCCAATCTCTTTGTGGAGGACAGGTGATATGGAATGGCCCAACTACTTGTGTTCTGTAGCAACGTGGCCAATTCCACCTTTCACAACACTGAGAACAGTTACAACCTCAGTACGGAGTGACACTTGGTGTTTGTGTACTGTGGGTCTATGCGCAGCCACACACAAAGGTGACCATCAGGATAACAGCAATTTTGGGCACGTTCTTCTCCCTCTCATCCAGAACTTTGTATATGGTGTCCCTGTGGACACAGGCTATTTTAGATCTCCAGATGAAGTGGAAGATGGCTCAGGTGACTGCTATGGGACAGGTTCTGGGAATGGGCTAGACCTTTGCTCATACAACAGAGAGAGTGCCGCACAACTGAAGACCAGATTTTCACCCACATTGGAGAGACAGCGGTATTCCTAAAGCCCAGTTTCTGCCTCACCTTGGCGATGTGCTCTTCCCAAGTTTTTGCGCACCTCCCAATTCCTCCGAACCACATTTCCAGCACCTTCAGGTAATCTATCCTGACGGTGAAGGAGATGAAGGATTGGTTCGCTTTGTTCCCAAAGAACATGGCCTCGCTTTTCCCTCAATTTTTCTTGGCTCCAGAGGCCAGTTCAACCTGGTCGCAGATGCTCATATTGCATACAGACAGTGGATCTGAGCAGGATCCATGACAGGTGGTGTCATCCATGTACAGGGAAGTTGCCTGAAATAGTTACCCCTCTCAGGCTTGTATCCTTCCTGATGGTCTCAGCAAAAGGCTCTATACAACACACAAACAAGGCAGGAGAGAGTGGACAAACCTGCCTGACTCCAGGTCTGATCAGGAAGCTTTCTGAATCCCACCATCAATTAAGACTGCACTACTGATGTTGGTGGAGAGCAGTCGGATCCAATTGTGGATTTCTTCCCCAAATCCTGTTTTGGACAGCACATCCCACATATAGGTGTATGACATCCTGTCAAAGGCCTTCTCCTGGTCCAGGTGGATAAAGTAAGCATCTACCCTGCTGTCCTGCACATAAATGATCACGCTTCAGAGACCAGAGTGTGTAAGAAATATTGTGCTATTGGAGATACCACCTTCTAAATGTGGTGAACGGAGGTCCTGCCTTCTCTCTCAGCTGTTTGTAAAAGCACCACTGCAAGCAGAAATCTCCTTGTTTTCTTAATTACCATTTATTTGTCAAGTAATGCCTTGAAAGTAGGATATCTAATCAGCATTACTGCTCATTTGTGGATACCTGTTGTATGTAAATTTGTTGTTGAGTCTTCTGCACTATAATTGTAACTACACTTGAAACAGTAATTTATTGGCTGGTAGGTGTTTTGGGACACAGTGAGGTTGTAAGAGTAGCCAGAAATGCAAATTCTTTCCAGGGAATAACCTCTTCCAGTTGTCTGCTAAACAATACTCGCTAATGAACGGAAGTGTGATAAATAAACAGCAACGTGCCCATTACGAGCCACTCAATGGGTCGACATACAATGTTGCTGTGCAAAACATATTTACTTCTGGATTGTCCAGCCGTAGTAGTAACCAGAGAAATTTAAAGAGGCACAGATGACAGGCCTCACTTGGGATTCAGAAGCACCCAGCTCGAGATGACAATACAGTGTGGAGCTGGAGGAACACAGCAGGCCAGGCAGCATCAGAGGAGCAGGAAAGCTGATGTTTTGGGTCGGGACCCTTCTTCAGAAGTTTCTTTCTGAAATCTTTCATTGTCAACTTTCACCTTTTTCACCTTTCTGAAGAAGGGTCTCGACTCGAAACATCAGCTTTCCTGCTCCTCTGATGCTGCCTCGCCTGCTGTGTTCCTCCAGCTCCACACTGTGTTATCTCTGACTCCAGCATCGGCAGTTCTTACTACCTCTAGATGACAATGCCATGCTCCAGAAGACGACAATGAAATAAATACCATTTGACTCAGCTCATCAATGAAAACACTCTAGTTGTTCTCCTGTTTACATTTATATTCTGTTGTTTATGTAGGTTTTAAAATATGCTCAGGTTATTTTTAATAATTTGAAATTGCACTATGCATTATGAGTAAAAGAAGCACTACCATGTCTCCAAATTAAAAATGTGTAGCTTAAAAAAATAGTGTTACTTTCACTAAAATAGCAGATACATGCCATTTCTATTGGTGCATTATAATATTGCAGTAATTGCAGCCTAAAATAATTTAATAACATATTTTAATGTATGGAGGTTATGCTACATATTGAAAATATTCCAATTTCATTTCCCCGTCTCTAAGGTAGTGGACATTCCATGTTATCTCAGTACATTTTCTCAAACTGCACAATATTATCTTAGGGAGCGTAAACAATGAAAGATGAAGATTTTACCTCTCCTAATATTAAAGAGATGTTCACTGTGAAAGAACTATTTTTGAAGCTGAATACTGCATTCACATAATGAGATATCGAGAGAGTGCGTGTATTTTTTTTTGCTGATATTGTGACTAGTTTTGTGACCTCATTATGTCAGGCAGTCTCAGCAGCTGAGACACGACAAAAGCAAGCACATCCCATCAAACCCCTTTCTGAGACATTTTGAGAGTAATGACTGCGTTGATTTGCAAACAGAGTACCTATCAGACATCATTAGCAGTATTTAGCATTGAGAACCTCCGGGAAAAAAAAGTACACTTGTCTCATCAGAACAATGAGAAGACACACTGTACAGCCATTACTTAATTGGGCCAGCATGTTCAAATGCCTGATTTTGTTGTGTGGGCTAATTGTAGGTGGAAAAATATCCCAAAGGTTCCTGCCAAATGTTAATGTTCCACTGATAACACACTTACCAATATTTAATTCAGCAAATAAAATACATTTTGAGTCAGGGGCCACTTGTTAAACAAGGCATGATCACCAAATCTACAGAAAACCTTTGATAAGATGTTATCAGACTCTGCTGCACTACGGTGATAGTGGCAAGTACAGATTTCTCAGTGCACCTTCAGTTATTTAGGGAAGAAAACATTAAACAGCCTAGTCAGTCACTCACATACTCAAAACATGGGACATAATGAGTTTAGCTGCAGTTTTGAATATCCTTAGTTCATAGAATCATAGAATCCCAACAGTGTGGAAACAGGCCCTTTGGCCCAACAAGTCCACACTGAACCTTGGAGCATCTCACCCAGACCCATCCCCCTATAACCCACCTAATCTACACCTCCCTGAACACTATGGCAATTTAGCATGGCCAATCCACCTAACCTGCACATCTTTGGACTGTGGGAGGAGACTGGAGCACCCAGAGGAAACCCACACAGACATGGGGAGAATGTGCAAACTCCACACAGACAGCTGCCTGAGGGTGGAATTGAACCTGGGCCCCTGGCGCTGTGAGGCAGCAGTGCTAATCACTGTGCCACCATGCCACCCCAACTATCACCATAGTTCTGCAAAGATTAATGTTACGGCAGAAAATAAGGGAGGCTTTCATCATTTATCAGCATTTAAAAGACACTGACAATAATGTTGGAAATAATGGACAACATTTTCCCACGGCAAGAAAAGTTAGGAAAGTATAGTGAGAATGAAACAAAAAAGAAACAGATTCCTGACATCGAAAAAATAATCTCTGATTTTCCCCTTAATATTTATATGGTGAGTACGGAATCTCACTAATGTGTGGCGCCTCCCTTATTTCCACGCATTTGCATCTCACCTCATTAATAGCTAATTTCACCACATTTCTGTCCAGCTCCTGATTCTCCCTTTCTTCCCAAGAAACAAGATGCGGCACTCCCCAACAACTCCTGGGCCATGTGGTCAAGTCTGGTTGATTGGATGGAGTTGCTGAGGGAATGTCGACAGTGAAAGGGAGCAATTCAAGATAAAAGGATTAGATGTCACAAAGTGTAGGAGGGAACAGGAAGCAGCATCGGGGGCTGGAGATGCACTGATGGCCATCAATTCAACGGCAAATTACTCACGAGGACTCAAAGCCAAAATCTCGCCATCTTTGCACCAAACTCAACTGAGTAACAAGGAGCCAAAATGGCTGTCACTGCATGCAGAGTGGGCAGGGTAAGTTAATGTTTTTCTCTTCAGGAGTGGAGTATAATTCTTTTCATACGAGGCCTTTCTAGGGGTTACTGTAATAACTGTGCATTCACTGTTTGTGTAATGCCAGCCATTGATCATCAAATTGGATTCCATTGAAAGGTCTGAGACAGAAAGGACAGCAGACGCTGGAAGGTGGAGTCAATAAATGTGGAGCTGGAAAAGCACAGCAGGTTAGACAGCATCCAAGGAGCAGGAAAGTCAACGTTTTGGATCAAAACCCTTCTTCAGGGCTCAGCTGCACCTCCAGCACCTAACCCCGACACATACCCTGACCTATACCCGACTCACAGCCAGCACCACAGCCCAGGAATCCTGTGGTCACCCAGCGTCACACAGATGATGGTTATACTACATATGCCACACCTATTCCAGACACCCAACTGGCAGGCATTGCCAAAAAAGTGACACTTTTTGGTTCCAACTCAGACCCACATACATTTTTTGACAAAATCTACTGACAGTCTGTCATACACAGAGCAAACCAGATTAACCACCATGTGCCTGAGTCCAGCAGGTCATTCAGCCCTCCCTGAGGACCAACAATTCAGGAGGGGTCCCTTGATGACAGATGGCAGTGGTCCTTACTGCTGTAGGGCAGGATAAAGCAGACCCCGTAGAGGCTCTGCACAAGTGCCAACAACAATAAGGGGAACACCCCACCAGCTTTGTCCAGAAACTGGGTCCAATTTGTCCGCGTTTTCGGGGACATGACACGTGCCTTTCTTACAAATGCACAGTGGAGTAACTGGGTCCAGCCCCGTGTCTCCCATGCCTCCGAAAGGTGGAGGGATGCATGTCTGGGATTGATCCCTCGGAAGCCCCCTGTATTGAGGTTTGGCTCGTCCGCACATTAATCGCTGTCTGGGAGATGGAGTTGACGATACAACAGCCACTCCAAAGGTCAGTCTGCATAAGTGCGGCCCAGACTTCTTATAGCACACTCCCCCAACTTGGAGGAATGAAAGAAGAGGCAGGAATACACTAAGGAGTTCCAGACAGATTCCACCCCCCACCGCCATACAAGCCCCCTGGCCCCAGAAAAAGGGAACTCCCACACATGAACACCAAACCTGATCTGTGCTATAACTGTGGCCAAACTGGCCATTTCATTTGGGACTGTTGGGCACCTAAAGTTCCAACCTGGCACTGGGAAGTTTGGAGAAAGGGGCCAACATCCAGGGTACCATGCTGGCAGCAACAGCTGGAACAAGAACAAGATGTGGCTTATATGATGGGGATGACAGGGGCAACCTGTAATGGCAATAGCTTTAATGGTCCCCAGCCATGAGTGCACAAGCCGTCCACATATGGGGCATATTTATTCTATCGTCCCGTTTGTTTTCTTAAAAAAAGGGAGGTCAGGAATGGGTGACAACTGGACAATTTGACAATTTTAAATATGTTACATAGAACATGGTATCAGATATTAGACAAAGGTATTTACAGAAATTACTCTTTATCTTAGGGATGTGCACCAGAGCAGCTACTCCAAGACAGTGAATGCAACCCTTACAGAGCATTTATTATGTACTATATATTATTATAATGACTGTATCCAAAAATGTAGCACAGCACAAGGGAATATGATGTACCTGGGATTCCTGTGGTATGACTCACCAGACACTGGGGTATGAGTAGATGGGACCCCCTAGCAGTTAATAGGTGAAAGAAAAGGTAACTCTTTAATGATCTAGCCACAGCTTTCAGGGCGGGGTTGTCAATGGTCAATACCCTTGATTTGATTAATTTGGAAAATAAACTCAGGATCTTGACCCAACAAAACAAATGAGCTCTAGAAGGACTGAATACAGACAATCAACAAGAGACCACGGGATAACTACACAGATCATGCTAGTTACCACTTAGTGACCATACTAGACCATCACACCAAGATGACAATCCAGATCATCCAGGGCAAAATCAGGGATGATGGTAAACAGCAAAACCACACCCTGTGCAGCAAATACAGAAACTGGCGGAGCCTGCAGAAGGGTTCTGATCCGAAACGCTGACTTTCCTGTAACTCGGATGCTGTCTGACCTTCTGTGTTTTTCCAGCTCCATTGACTCCATTGAAAGGTGGTTGTTTTGGCAACAAGTAATAGTACAAATTATGGCCTCCAATATTATAAATTATCACTGTGACTTACGTCGGATCTGTAGCTATGAAAGTTTGCAAAACAATGAACACACAAGTTTAAAAGTCTCACCTGGCTTTGCCATACCTGCTTCACTTTTCATACCTGAGACTAGAAGATAATGCTTAGGAGCTGCCATATTCAAAAACCATAAATTTAGGTAATGCAATTAAATGCTCTGTGATGCTTAAGTGTGTCTTTTTCTGTGTGGGGTGCATTCACAGTGGGGAAATGCATTTAACTCCCTCATGTAGCGTTAGCACTTTTTGTTTTGTAACATCCATCTTCACAAGATGACAGATCGCAGAGCTCATTATTGAGGTATGACATTGATATCCTTGCATAGACTAAGCCTCCTTGCCACACTATGTGAGGCCATAACATGTTGCTTCATAGCGACAGACTTGAGGGATTAGGGGTCAATTAACTGATATGCTATTCTAGTTCTCACATTTCCCACAGATTATGCGGTCACTCATCTGAGATTTTGTAGTATTGCTGACTATGCAAATGACAACATTGAAGAAGAAATCAATAAAAAAAAAATTCATCACCAAACCCAGAATGAACAGAACCCCAAGTGGACGGCATACAGCCTCCAGAGGGAGAAGCAGCAGATGAAGATCCCCAAAGGAGGTAGAGGAGAATGTCAAGAGTCTGAATCTTCTGACTTCACTGTCATAATCTGCAGCTGATGGAGAACCAGTGCAGGCACACACTAAGGATGACCCAGGCCATCTTCACTGAACTGTGTTTTGTGCTGAATTTGTCAGGAGGATTGGGTGGCAATCTCGTCCCAGTGCATGTTCAGGTGACAGCTGTCCTGAACTTTTATGCCACCAGCCATTCTAAGCAGCAACAGGGGATCTGTGCGGAATCTCCCAAAGCTTGGTCCAATGCATTGGGAAATTACAGAAGCCATTCTGTCTAGGTTATACTAGTCAATAACTTTTTCTTGGGATAATAAGAGTCAAGCAACCTGGCTGTGGATTCTCCACCATTGCTGGCTACCCCCATTTGAGGGAGGATGCTGTAGAATGCAGCAATTTTGCTTTCAGGTGGTCCTATCACCAATCTGCAGAACTAATTAGTCAAAAAGGCCTCCATTCCATCAATGTCCCGCTCATCTGTGATCAAAGTTGCAGATTCTGGAGCTGTACACCACTAGTTGTGCATCCTGGGAACTGCTATGATGCATACATACTGGAAAACCCTTAGGTTCCTGTCTCCTTCCAAGGTCCTCGGGCCATTATCAGTAGCTGCTAGGAGACAAGAGCTACTTCCTCCATATATAACTGATTACGCTCTTATGAAATCCTCAGACTGACACAGAACAGAGATACAACCTGACCACATTTCCACTAGGGCTGTGGTGAAACAGATCATAGGTTTCCTTAAGATGAGGTTTTGATGCCTGGTCTACTCCAGCGGTACAGCCCAGGATAAATATGCTACTCCATGGTGCCCTGTCAAATCCTTCATAACTAGAGCTGTAAAGGATATTGGAGATCAAGGGCAGTCCTCTGGGGTTTAGGAGAAGAACACTGGCCTTGAAGGCACCTTGACAGAACTCTGTACTGTTGAGGGACTGACCTGGAGGGACAAGCAGGACACCTTGACAGAACTCTGTACTGTTGAGAATATAGTACACCAGTGCTGTGCAGTGTAGTCCCTTATGATAGGCAGCAATCTGGAGGTACCTCCTTTCCACCATCCCATCTACAAGGAGGCTGGCTGTTCTCTGAAACGGGGAATCAGATTCACTTTGTTTGCATTTGCTAAATTCCAGTGGTATAGCCACAGTGTAAAGGTCAGTCCGTGGCTTGAAAAATTTGAAATGCTGTGGAGCTGGGTTTTGAATATGGCAACAGTGGTGTGAATGTCGTATGGTCCTGGTAGTGGTGACATTTCTGCCACACAATTGAGTGAGGCCGTGAAGAGTCTGATTGTATAATTAATAAAATGAAGAATGGTCAATTGCATGAAAAAAGCCGTCATGGGCAACTGTGGACTAAACACCATGCATTTTATCAATAATCACGTAGCCATAATATGGGAAAATAAGTCCAATGAGAGAGTCAGCGACCTCTTTGAGAAATAGTAATCTGAGACTATTACAAGTTAACAACTAGTACACTATGGACCATGAAACTGTTCCTTCTCTTCTCTAACATAAAACTGCAAAGGTCAAAACTGCTATTATAATCACATCTCACATATTCTTAGAATCCCTACAGTTCAGAGAGACGCCATTCAGCCCATTGAGTCTGCAATGGCTCTCCAAACATCATCCCATTTCCCCCACCCCACTCCCATAACCCAATATTTCCCATGGCTAATTCACCGAGCCTACACAATCCTGGAAAGTATGGGCAATTTAGCATGGCCAATCCATCTAACCTGCACATCTTTGGACTCTGGGAGGAAAGCAAAGCACCTGATGGAAACACATGCAGACATGGGAAGAACACGCAAACTTCACACAGTCACTGGAAATGGACCCTGGTTCCTGTTGCTGTGAGGCAACAGTGCTAACCACTGAGTCACCATGCCACCCCAACCAAATACTCCAAATGGGACACGAGCTCACTATCCCTGGCTTGACAGGCCTATGCCTTGTCTTTTAAGCCACAGGACTCAAAATGTTCTTACGAAGGGTCAGAACAGAAATGTTAACTCTGCTTCCTCTCCACAGATGCCGCCAGAGTTTCTCCAGCAATTTCTATTCTTGTTTCAAAATGTCCCTAAATTTACATAAAAAAGCAGCCTAACACTGAATACTTTTGTAAATGTACCACATGGAATACAGACAGTAATATAATGTTTAAACATGATGTTGGACTTGTATTCTTTCTGAACTATTTATGAAATTTGTAACTGCAGAACAATGTATAAGATCATCCGTAGCTTTCACTAATAGGGACTTTCTTCAACATAAGCAGTACAAAATTGGAACAGGCCCTAGATTTACTGAGATGTGAAATATGTAGAAGGAAAATATTAAATAAAAAGTAAAATACAAATGTTGCATTATATCCTTTTCAATAAATATCCGTTCGCTTTGAAATAAATTCACAAGGCATGAGGGTTAGTTTTAAAATCTTCTGATCCTTTACCGAGATCTTCTTGCTTGATTCATGGGGACTCTTCCCATTGATACATTTTTTCTCTCTTCTTTCATGAGTGTTACCCTCAAGATGCTCATCTGTCTTCTCTCTTAAGGGCTACCGTGTGGGACCTTTTGGTGGTTTTCATACAGAATATAGTTTTTGGAAGAATCAAGCATAACCTCTTTTGGAGACTAATTGGCAGATGACCAGCTGTTGTTTGGTTCCCAAGTTAGTTCTCTTTGTCTTAGCTGTATGAGGACTTCTTCCCAATCTGTTGTGATTACCTGTTTAGTCCAAATCAGCCTCCGACGATTACAACAGTTTGCTATGATCAACAGCTCTATAGAATTCAAATTGTTCTATTTATTTTTATATTTTTGTGTTTTGTTTTATGGTCAACTGAAAAATGAGAATTGTTTTAAAGCCAGGGATTCGAAGGATTGCTGAGTGGTTTGAGAACAAGTAACTTGATGCTGATTGTGAATACAGTTTGTGCAGCTATGTTTTACAGCTGTGGTTGCAGATGAACTGGAGCCAATGGACTGTGTACAAATGGAGCTTTGGTTGGTAACAAGTAGTAGATTGGTTGATAGACTAGTGACCAGTTACCAATGGTAAACGTTTTCTGCCTTTTAATAATTATATGATTAGTTTTCAGGTAGCTGAACAGCCAACAGCTTTGAACAAGATATAGAGATGCCTTCAGAGCATCACATGCTTAGATGCTGTCTCTCTGTTCTCTGCGGTAAGCCACTTAAGCTTGAAGACAAACAGTTTAATTTTCATTCAGCAGTTGCTGTAAGTTACAGTTACTGCGGCTTTTAATTCATGAGCCAAATACCTTTATAAGTGAACTAGTCATCCTTGTACTTCTTACAAACCAGAGGAAGTGAGCAACTGAGAAACAGCATTCTGAGCAACCCTGGTCACAAGGACCAACTGAACTGCTTTCTCTGTTTTGTCCTTTGTCTAGTGTGTATGTGTGTGTGTGTGTGTGTGTGTGTGTGTGTGTGTGTGTATTACAGTTTTAATTGGTAATGTTGTCTGCTAATGGTTCATAATTATTTACCTGTAGCTAAAGTCTAACCAAATGTGATAAATAGTCTTTCATGCTAAGTACAGAAAACTGATCCATGCTTCTGTAAGGAATTGGGGAATTTTGAATATATTTTAAAATTAACTTTTGCGGCAGCTTCAGGAATTGTGTTTGATTTCCAGAGCGCTACTCCAGTGAGGGGTGAAACCGTTCTATTCAGCAATATCATTGCAATTAACAAGTGTCATTGTAACTAGCAAATATTGTACTCAGTTTCCACATTCCAAAGACTGTTCTGAACTGGAGGGGGTATATAATATCTAAACTTAGTTACATATAAGTTCAACTTTTTTCTGACTTCATCCTTTACTTAAGCATGTATTACATTATGAGTGTAAATGTTTGCAATTCCCTGTGATAAAAACAGTAAGTGCTGCAGAAATGCAGCCGTTCTGACTACATCTGTAGAAACAAAGTTAATTTGTTCAGTTTGATATGACTGTTCTTCACAGCAGAATTTCCTTTTTCCACTTCAAGAGATTGAACTAAAGTAAAGCAAAAGGTATTACTTACAATAGAAAAATTCTGATTATTGTACATATATTTCTTTTCAACAATTGTTACACAATACTCCCCTTTAATTTTATAGGTATTTGAGTGGCTTTGTGCATGGTATATTTAAGTTTTCCCTCATAATTCTTTGGCAAAAACTGACAGGTGACTGCCAGATGAGATTTAGCTCAGAAGAGACACACCACCATGTTTCCATGGGTGGCATGCCCCATGAGCTGAATCCACAATAACTTCCTTTCTATAAGTACTGTGTAAAGTCAGGTTGATGATACTGCACATGACTGAAGTCCTTTTGAACTCTAATATTTTCCACTTGGAATATTGGAAGTAGGTTTTCTTGCCCTTCTAACTCAGGGACTTGCACAACCAATCCCAAGGTAATCCTGACCCTAAATAGTACAAAGCCAAGTCTTTTAAATGCAAAATCTGCAGTTCCAAATCATCACTATGCTGTGACAATGGCTGTTTGCAGATAAGATCTTGTCTTGCCTTGCTTGATCTCTTGCTGCAGCATATCAATGTGGACCCATTAAGCCATAGTAACCATCTGTCTTGTAAGATGATGGTTTGCGCTCAGCAAAACATGCCTTTTCAGGTTGCAAGCCTGGGAAAAATTTATGGGGATCCTGGAGACCTGTTTGAAAAAGAAAACTTAACAAAAAAGCAGCTCTGCCACAGAATCCAAAGGTTTAATTTGTTCAATTGTAAAATTCAAACTCCAGTTGTTTCCAAGCTTTTAGATTTTTAATTCAATGCAGGTGACTGAACAACTGTAATCACCTCGAATGTCATTCTAACTGACTCTATCAAACATTTACAAAACTCATTGTTGCCACTCCTGCACGTGTGGATTTTATGTCCAGAATTAGAATTCCCACATACACATCACAACTAAAATTTCATCTTGGCCCTGATGAAGTTAAAGCTCTCCTGATATAACAAGTAAACTTTAATAATTCCATATAATTCAGGTTAGTACATTTTTTTCATTATTAAGGTTAGTCCTTAGGAAATTACAAAACACAAACACGTGCTTTAAACATGAAAAGAAAGACTGTGTTATTTTCTATTTTTTTGGTCCGGAAATATGTCAAAATGACTGCAATATAACCAAAAAGAGACTTAATTCTGATGGTTAACCAAAGAAGAATCAACGTTCTTATTCCAAAAAAGTCAAATGTCTGCAGAACTTCCAGAGCTTGTAAGCTTTTAGCATTCACACTGGTATTCTCAAAGATAACATTACAATGTTTCAGTCTTCAATACTTAAAAAAAGCTTTCCCACATTTCTCCTTTATTCCATTATAAATTAAATTATCCTTTCCCTGGCTTAAACAATTTCCAATTCTTGATGTTGCCTGCATTGTCTCCTTTTCTACTAATTCAACATTTTAACACTCACTTCATAATTTCAATGAATTCAATATCTCCTACAAAATACTTATTGCTTTTATCTGGGAGACATGTCACAATATGGGGTAAATGGCTGAATGGAACACTATTCAACAGCCCAATGTTAATTCCATATTTTAGACCATGCTTATAAATCTCCCATTTAACTTTTAACTGACTTCCCACAGATCCATGGCTGATAGTTCTGCAACACATTTCCATATTTTGGGTGTGCACTTTGAAATGAACAGGACACATTTAATTAACAAGTTCACACTTTCATATTCTTGTGTGCCCTAGTAATATGAATTCCTTCAAAGAGTTATAAATTGACTGAGTGCCAAATGTACCAAAACATGCTAGGCCTTGAGCACCAGGGAAAAAAATGTCCGAATCCATTTAACAGCTTACCCTTAAGACAAATGTAAAATCAACAAACGATAACTTAAAACAACATCCAAGGCCAGATCACAAAGGATCACAAGACTTTTAGTTTAGAACACAAAATAGTGATGCTTTATCCAAAATAAAGTAATTGGCCCAAATGCAATGATTGCCACCAAAATCATCACCTGCACATGTGTAAACATCAGTCTGTGATGTCCATTACTGACGACAAATGTCCCTAAGCCAGAAAATGTCTGCACATGAGCAGTAACTCTCAGGTGGCTGATCTGAGATGAACATCGGCTGCTTAAAAGTAATCTTTGACTGACATCATGCACGATGATTGGGACTTCTCCCATTGATATGTATCATCTGTCTTCTTTCTTGAGTACTGCTATACGTTACTTTTCAGGGATTAATGTACAAAGTATAGTTTGTGAAAGTGTTCATGCACCATCCTCTTCTGGATTGGTTGATGTGGTACTGATTAGTTGTTAGTTGGAAACCCACTCAAATAGAACTTTCTGGGTTTCTACTTGTCTGAACTGCTAATTATCATTTCATCCATAATTGTACTTTTAATCTCTCTGGGGTAAAGATATGTTTGTGTAGCATCACTTCTGCAGATTAAATAGGTTACCCAGAGGTGGACAGCATCACAGACAGCCACATGCACAGATTTGCTTAACGATATCAAGGGTGCACATGGTGTGGAACATGAATAATTCCCCCTCTATTTCTTATGACTCGATTTTATGGGGTAATTCATGAATTTGTGCTGCCAACTGGGAGCCTTGCCCACCAGTAGCACTGACTTGGGTAAGTGAAAGCAATGTGTGTGTGAGAATTCAATATGGGCAGCAACCACAAGTGAAGCTCTCTCCAAGAGATTTTAAGTTGGGAAATTAGGCCTTCCGTGATCTTGACTGCTACAGAAGAACAAAAGGTGAACACCCTGAAAACAACTCCCTCTCCCACCCATATCTGAACGTTCTGTAGCTGGCTACTTCAGCCTTGTCCTGTACATTCAGCTTCAACACAAAGAGGTCTTTCAGCCCGTTAAGTCTGTGTCATTTCTTCGCAAGAGCTAATCATCAAAATTGATGACCTCTGGTATTCAATCTTTCAGCTAATTGGTAGGAATTATTCTTACCTACATTGTCTTGACCATTCATGATTCTGAGCATCTCACTTGCTCTCAACGTTCTTTACTCTAAAGAGTGCAAGTCCAGCTTCTCTTGTCTATCCATGCCATTGAAGTCCCTTATCCCTTGATCCATTCTCAATATCCTTCTGCATTCTCTCAATTCTCTTCATTCCCTGCTTGAAGTGCTGCGTCCTCACGTGGTCACAATACTTCAGTTGCATTCAAACTAATGGTTTATAAATGCTCACTAATTCTCTGCTGTCAAAAACTCCATTCTTCTCTTAATGAATCTGCTATGTCTATTTAACTGCATTCTCCACCTGTCCTATCACATACTGCTAGATCCTGATGGCCTTGGCCTCATCTTGGTATCTCCTTAATACCTCTGTTGCTTTGTTCAACCAATATGTGTCACTTCACGTTTTGCTTTTTGCTTTTCCACTGAAATAGATCTGCTTTGTAAGGCTTTAGCACTTTATTGGTTTAAGTGACAATGTTGGTAAGTCCTTGTTATTTAGGCTTGTTTGGCTGATATTTGGGGTAAGATTTGAAAGGGACCTGAGGGGCAACTTTTTCACACAGATGGTCGTGGGTATGTGGTACAAGCTGCCAGGCAGGTACAATTACAACATTTAAAAAACATTTGCAGAGGTACTTGGAAAAGAAAGGTTTAAAGGGATATGGGCTAAATGCAGGCAAACGGGATTGATACAGTTTAGGAAACATGGCCGGCATGGACAAGTTGGGCCGAAAGGCCTGTTTCCGTTCTGTATGACTCTATATTACATTTCTTTACATTCTGTTTTATGAAATGTCTGTCTCTTCTCATTTGCTCGTTTATTTCATTTCTTATTTCAGTCTCAACTGTTGATAGTCAGCTGGTGTTAGTTTGTATTATCAATCCGACATCTGCCATGTGCCTCTTTTTCTGCTTCATCTTGGTCTCTGACTCTTCATATCCAGGTAGCTTCAGGTAGCCCAACATTTCCGCTTAAAGAGACAGTGCCAAACCACCTGCTCTTTAATGGCAATCCCTTGTTCAAGTAATGTATTGTCTACCAATCACTGATTCAAATCTACCTACAAAAATTAGTTTCCAATAGACTGCATTCTTTCCCATCGAGAATATGACAAATGCTGTCACAACTGAATAGCCACCCAGAAGATTGGCGATGGGTCATGCAGTGCTGGAAAGCTGAGTTTGCATTTTTCTGATTTCGGTTTCTTTAGTATTTTATTTGATCCAAGGCATTCTCAACAAACAACATGTCTCATCACAGTACTCTGTTCTAATTAACCATAGTTTGAGTGCACAATAACTTAACTGTATAATCTACTTCTTAACTGGTCTGTTTCTTCCCTGGATGCATAATATAAATACAAGACTTTGAGGACCTAGTCTAATTTATTTGTATGCAATTAACACTTTTGAACAAAAGCCACACCTGGCTTATTCTGCTTAATGTCCAGTTGTACATATTTAAAGGTCCCCAAAGTATGACTTCATTCTTACATTCTCTTTTCATTTTATCTATTAGATATTGCTCAAATTCCAATGCACTTCTCCAAAGAAAAGTGCATCATAAAGTCATCTGCCAGTTTCTCTCATTGATACCTGTAGAACATCGCTGGGTCTAGATTAAGCTGAACCCACTTTCAGCATGACAGACGTAACTCCATCATTTAACCGAAAATAGATTTGCCTACTCCCCAAGGCTTCCCTTCCATATCATCATCTTCCTTTTACAGTTTCAAAAATATTTCCTTTTGGCACTTCTAACCCTGCAAAAATGCAGCTTTAAAGCCGGTGGCTTACGTTCCAGGGGTATTTGCTATAGAGCTAAGATGATCTTAAAGATAATTTTTCCTGTAGTTTGGTAATCTAAACTAATATTTCGATTATCAAGATTTTTTTTGAAACCCGAGCCACTAGTCTGGCTTTAACCTCCGTGATGCATCAGAGAGCACTTTTTCTGTGCATATTTATCTCTATAATAAGTCTGGCTGCCCCATATTTAGTACCTCATTAAATGCTTTCTAGCTCTCCAACTCATTTTATTTGACATCCTTTATCAACTTGTCTTAGTGGCTACAAACAAACTAAAAGGTTTCTTGATCATGAGGACTTCTGCTTCTTGTGGTATTTCCAGTCTGTTCCATCGTCTTTGTTCTTGTCAAACTGCAATATTCACTCACCCTACAATCCTATCGTGGATTACTATCACAAGATCTCCCCCAGCTGTGGTCAGGATTACCTGTGCAACTTTACAGTCTTTTCTGAAGACTATTTTCACTTTCAGTTCCACTTACATAATTTGTACTGGGTTTTTTGACCTTCCTTATCCTAGCCTCACTTTGCCAATTCGTAAATTTTACCTCTAGGTCTCTCGTTATGCACATTTAGCCAATATTTGTATTAGCTACTGGCTTTCTCTGCTTAACCTATAATGGTGGCATTCCACCATTCACTGGCCCCTTCTGTTATGTATGTTATCTTCATGCCAACTTTTGGTTGTTGTCTTCTGGGGTATATAGCCATGCTTTGGATCTCTGTGTCACTTTGTTCATGTTCAGTCAGTTGTTCATCTGCCATAGTCCTCTTGATTATCTAACGTAAGTACGTATGAAATACATGGAGTTTCATCACTTTCTATGACGTTGTTCAGAATCTGTAAGTGACTAATCGACACCAAATAACCGAGAGGATTTCATCCTTACAGTTTGGTTGCCCTGCTGTAAAGTTACTGTTTTTCCAGCACTACTGATAACTTCATCCAGACCTTTCCACCCTTCCTGCCCTTTTCCTTTCAACATACCATGTTGCCTGGCTTAAAATTTATTTCTGTTGATCATATGCAATGTTTAAGGCTTGCTGCATTTTTATTGAAACATTAACCTTAATGAATGTCCCTCCCTATACATGCAGGACATCAAGCGCTCATAAAAACTGAAGCTAATTGGAGCCCCTTCCCTTGGATACGATCACTCATTACCAAAATTTTTTGATTTCTCCTAAAAACCAATTGATTTGGACTGCATCTCCCAACTGCGTGAGTAAGGTTCTTGCATGGATTGCCACTCCAAGGGCAGATATTAATTCACCACTTGGTTCATTCACCAGGATTTTGTGAAGCATCCCATCTACTACTGTGTGGCTTATTTTCACACACTCCATTATGAAAGAGAGTTTCCATTACCATATTCATGACCACAATGTTCATATTTTCACACATATCCATGAACTCACCATTGACAAATGTTGCCCTTTTCACCTCCTCATTGTCAGGAATTTAGCCAATGCCCTAAGTTGGTCTCTTTACATTTTCACTCTTTATATACTATTATCGATTAGGACATCATTCAACTAGAGGAACAACAAGGAATATAGTAGCAGTAGACAGTAGTATGCTGTGGGGGAATTGACATTGTTCTTTACAAGAAAGAACAAGAGTCCAGAAGGCTGTCAGGCTTTGGGACATCTGTGCAGGGCTGGAAAGGAACTTTTGGTGTCATGAGCCAGGCACTAAATTCAAAATCAGATCCTCAGAAGTAATAATCTCAGGATTATTACCTGAGCCACGTGCAAACTGACATATGGTACATAAATTTAGAGAGTTGAATACGTGACCCAGAGACTGGTGTGGGACAGATGGATTCTGGTTTGAGGGCCACCAGCACCAGTAATGGGAAAAGTGGGCCCTTTACCATTGCTATGGTCTACACTTGAAGCATGCTGGGGTCAGCCTTCTTGTGGTCTGCATAACTAAGGAAGTAGACAGAGTTTTATAATAATTGAGTAATGGGATCAAATGTGGAAAGTTATAACAAAGCTGTAGATGTACACCCAGATGTCCAGAAGGCATTTGAAAACTGCCTTACCAAATGATACTGCAGAAAATAAAAGTTCATGCTATAGATGATGACACATTGGCATGGATAGAAAATTGGTTGGCTGGCAAAAACGGGCAGTATGCATAAATGGGTCTATGTCCAATTGGCAGGATGTGATGAGTGGAGTCCCACAGAGATCTATGTTGGGGTCTCAATATTTTACAATTAACATCAATGACTTAGATAACAAGAGCTGAGGCAGGGTACCTAAATTCACACCTGATACCAAGATAGCCATAAGGAAGGTCCTAGACGGATTAAGTGGGTGAGCAAAAATCTGGCAGATGGAGTATAATGTGGGAAAATTTGAAGTTGTTCACTTTAGCAAGAAGGATGAAAAAATACACTAGTATTTAAACAGAGAACAACTGCAGAATTCTGATGTGCAGAGGGATTTAGGTGTTCTGGTGTATGAATCACAAGACGTTAGCACAGACGTACAGAATGCAATCAAAGCGACTAATGGGCTGTTATCCTTTATTGCGAAAGGAATTCAACATAAAAGTAATGATGTTACGCATCAGTTACGCATCAGAATATTGCTGAGCCCACATTTTCAATACTGTGTGCAGTTTTGGTCTCCTTAATTAAGGAAGGATGTAAATGCATTGAAGGTGGTTCAGAGAAGGTTTGCTAGATAGTTATTTGGTAGATATCTTATGAAGATAATTGGGGAGGTTGGGCTAATTTCCCCTGGAGTTTAGAAAAGTGAGGGAAGATTTGATTGAAAAGTGTATGAATGGTCTTGACAAGGTGGATGGGGAAAGGATGCTTCCTCTTGTGAGTGCGATCTTGTCCCAGAGGCACTCTTTAAAAAATGAGAGGCTAAAATTTCAGGCAGAGATGAAGGGAATTTTTTTTCTCTCAGATGATTGTGTGATTTTTGAACCCCCTCCCTCAGAAAACAGAGAAAGTAGGTCATTAAATATTTCTAAAACAGAGGTGGAAGATTTTTTTTTAGGCACAGTAATTCAATGTTATTGTAGGTACATCAAATAGTTGAATTTGAAATGCAAACAGATCAGCCATGATCAGGGTAGGCTCAAGGGGCAAATTGGTCTACTGCCTTTATTTTGTACGTTCGTACGTATTGACAATATAGTTGTCGTGTCTATTAAGTTGAAGATAAAAATATTTTTCTCATTATCCCATAACCTCACGTCTAGTGCTACAACTTTGTTAAAGTTTCTTGTTAATGGGAGACTCATAATGGGCTGTGACAGTGTCCTCCTATATTTTTTACATATCTCAAATTTATCGCCGACCTCTTCTACATGTTTAGTGCACTCTGCATCCCTGACTTCTGCATCCTTTAGTAGGATTTTTAACCTGTGAGAAGGTGATGGGCAAATTGTCGATGCAGTTTAAGATAATTAGCCATTTTTTCTTTAAAAGTCCTATTTTCTAATGTTAGTAATACTTGCTTATTAGTTGGAAGGAGTATGATAAGAGTCCAGATTGTATAAACAGTAAATCCACTGACTTTCCAAAGACAATGACATTGTCATGTTCCATTCCAATTTGATTGGAGCCTTTTTCATGGATGGCCTGCTCAGTAATAAGGGTATTTCGCTTGGCACTATGTATGTGCTGATGGAATGGTTTACTCCAGCCAATTTACAGTGAATCCCCATTCTTTTTACTGGTTTTAGCACATTTTCAGGTTTGCGGATGGCAGAGGTAGAACCTTAAACTTACTTCAGTCCTTATTATTTGGAGAATCTCAGTATCAGTTTAATAAATGCACTCCACCGTTCTGGAACTACATTCACTGTCCAACACAAATCAATTAAATGGATCTGCAAATAAAGCATTTGTGAGTAGTACAGTTCCCTCTGTCTTATCAGAATGACCATTATGTGGAATTTCAGAAACTTTGTTATTAAATTTAGGACAAATCATTGCATCATGGTATTTTGAGCTGTTTTTAGAGTAAGAACTATTGACCATACACTGGTCATTGCTGAGGCTACTTGATCAGTTACTGTTCCCCAGTTCCCGCCATCTGTTAAAATTGTCAGCTGTAGGTCTATCCCCATTCCTTTTTGTTATTCTGCTTTAGCACTGTTGCTTCTAGCAAACATTTTGGCCATCTCACATAGTCACTACCAATGAGAATGCTGAATGTCCCTTGAGCCATAATGGCTTCAGGGAGTGAATGCTTTCTCTGGGAAGTATTTTTAAGGCTTCAGACATCTGTTCCAATACTGTGTTTCTTTCTGCAAATTGAAGTCCATTTACTACTAGGAATCCAAAACCTTAGCATGCTTCAAAAATTTAAAGGCAAGTACTGAATCTTTTGGTTTTCACTGAATTAGGTTCTCCAAGTGGAACTTTTACAATCCTGCATTAGTCAGTTAAATTCCAATATATATGCCTCCAAAGAGTATCCATCCTGCTTTATAAATTTATCAAAGTATGACCATTCCTCATATGTATTTAATAGGTCATATTTCTTACAAATTTGGTCCATAAATTTTAATAGAATTTCTAAACCTTTCTCAGAGTCCAATTGTTGAGGCTCTAGCTCTGAGAATATTTTCTGTATGAACTAGCTTCTTATAGGAATTGACAGTGTCCAGGACACCTTAGAGATCTCAGGATTTTTTTTATCATTATGCATTCCATCCAGTCCAGTGGATTGACTACAGGTGATCCAATCCTCTGATTTTAGGGACAGTCTGACCATTTTCTATCGGCCCAGTGGAATGCTGGCATTTCAGCTGCTCACAGAAACACATAAACACATCCTTCCCACAATAGTGAGGAGAAATATAAACAGAAATTGCTGGAAAAGCTCAGCAGGTCTGGCAGCATCTGTGGAGAGAAATCAGAGTGAACGTTTTGGGAGGAGTGGCCCTTCCTCAGAGCTGACCCATTCTGAGGATGGGTCAGTTGACCCGAAACATGAACTCTGATTTCCCTCCACAGATGCTGCCAGACCTGCTGAGCTCTTCCAGCAATTTCTGGTTTTGTTTCTGATTTACAGCATCCGCAGTTCTTTCGGTTTTTATTTGCTCAGGAGAGACAAGTTGTCCGGGCAACTGAAATTTCTTCAGTCTGCAGAGCCTGTCCAATTACTTTTCAAATGGGTGTTAACATACTTAATTAATATTTTTTGTGTGCTTTTTTGAAGCAAAAATTAATTGCAGCAGATATTTAATTTGGATCTGCTGTGTGATGTGTAATTACATGGGGTTGCAAGAATCTTGATATTCCATTCAATTTTCAAGACATCATATTTAATACTCGTCATAACCATATATATTCATTAAATGAATATTGTAATCCCACAACAGTAACAATTATAGAATAAGATATGGGGGAAACAAACGATGCAAACTCTAATTAGCTTGAACAAGATTAAAATTGTTGTACCAATTGATTGACTAATTATTTAGAAACATTTCTCACAACCTAATTGCAAGGGGATCTTACTTAAAGGCCTGATCAATTGTAAACATTAATATGTTTGGAATCTCTTTTGTAGGTCTTGTCAAAATAAATGTGAATGCATTTTCTGTAAAGGTATTCATAATGATCTTATGCTACTTTATAATAACAGGGGCTCTGTCAACAAAATGTAATGAGTTGATTATGTTGAGTTAAGCCTGACATTTACAGCAAATACGTGCTATGCACATGACTAAATTACGTTATTACTGATAAACTGAAATTATGGAGAGTTGTTGCAGTGCACCTTTTAGATGGTATACAATGTTGTCACTGTGTGCTAGTGGTGTACAGAATGAATACTGAAGATGGCGGATGGGTGCCAATCAAACGTTTTTTGCCCTAGATGGTGTTGAGTTTCTTGAGATAATAGGTACTGCAGATGCTAGAGAATCCGAGATAACAAGGTGTGGAGCTGGATGAACACA
>JAHRHZ010000077.1:17102809-17130967 GCA_024137785.1 Ginglymostoma cirratum | reverse complement strand
CTAGGCCCGAAACGTCAAGCTTTCCTGCTCCTATGATGCTGCTTGGCCTGCTGTGTTCATCCAGCTCCACACCTTGTTATCTCGAGTTTCTTGAGTGCTGTTAGAGATGCACCCATCCAGGGAAATAGAACATATTCCATCACACTCCTGACTTGTTTCTTATGGACAGGCTTTGGTGAAGTAGGAGATGAGTTACTTGTTGCAGATTTCCGAGACTCTGACCTGCTCTTATCGCCACTATATTTGCATGGCTAGTCCAGTTCAGATTCTGGTCATAGTATCCCCAGAATGTTGATAGTGCAGGATTCAGTGACGGTAATGCCATTGAATGTGAAGTGAAGGTGGTTCTATCTTGTTGAAGCAGGACATTGCCTGGCACACGTGTGGCATAAATATTACTCGCCACCTGTCAGCCTAAACCTGGATATTGTCTGGGTCTTGCTTCATTTGGATATAGACTGATTCTGTATTTGAGCATCAGCTTAAGGCTGGATGTTATCCAAGTCTTGTACCACATGGTCATGGATAGCTTCATTATCCGAGGAGTTATGAATAGTGCTGAACATTGTACAATCATCAACAAACATTCCCACTTTTAACTTTATGATGAAGGGAAGGTCTTTCATGAAACAGCTGAAGATATTGGGTCCTAGGGCATTACCCTGAGGAACTCCTGCAGTGATATCCCTTGACTGAGATCGACCTCCGAAAACCACAACCATCTTCCTTTGTTCTAGGTGAGAGTCTAATGGTTGAGAGCTTTCCTCTTGATTTCCAACAGCTCCTTACGTCATTCAATCACAAACTGCCTTGGTGTAAAGGGCAGTCAGTCTCACCTTACATCTGGAGTTCAGCTTTTTTGTCCATGCTTAGACCAAAGCTATAGTTCAGGAGCTAAATGGCTCTGGTGAACGCCATCTGAGTGTAAGATTTATTTGTATTTGTCCACATCCTGTGAACATGGTTGGTGAGACCAGCATTTCTTGCCCATCCCTGTTGCCCAGAGAGATTGATAGTCAATGAGAGATAACAATGACCATTTGAAAAAACAGCTGACATCCTCTTCTATCACTTTTCAGATGATCGAAAGTAGACTGATATGGTGGTATTGGTCATGTTAGATTTCTCTTGTTTTTATGGACAGAAATCTTTGTGGGGAAATTTCCCTATTCCTGGGCAGATGCCAGTGTTGTAGCTACACCATAAAAGCTTGGCTAGGGAGCACAAGTAATTCTGGAGCAGTGGGCCAATTATCTTCATGCCTCCATATGTTTCTTAATATCAAATGGAGTGAATTCAATTGGCTGAAGACTGGGATCTGTCAGGAGGAGGCCAAGATGATTTGCCTACTTGGCATTTCTGGCCAGAGATGATTCCAAATGCTTCAGCCTTGTCTTTGCTGCAGTTGGCCAGGGGCTGCTCACACATAAAAACAGCAGCTTGTGAACAAAAGTAACCTGAGCCCCACCCACTGGCTTGGGCTGGTTGGAGCTGACACACTCCAGAGGAAAGCAAAGAGGTATAAACCCCTATTTGGTGGAAGAGTAATGAGGTAATGCTACCAGTTCCCTTGGGCTGGAGCCGACAACAAAACGACACAAGCTCCGCAGATGAGCTAGAGCCAATGAAAGCGAGACAATACAGTTCAGGAACATGAGGAAAAAAGGATGAAAATGAAGGATTTCAGGTGTGTAAGCAATGAAAACTCTGGAGCTCAACATTCACCGAAGTGGAGGACCCTCCATTGGAGGTGTGATGGCTGCCTTAAGGACCCAAGGGCTTACTTAGCCAGCGTGAACTCCTATTCTTGGATATTAGCCTTTATACTCTGTGATTGTTCAGGGAATGTCTGAGAAACCTAGTGGGTGTGTGCATAGATTTTAGTCTTGTATGAATTGCATGCCTGCTTTTAACCCTTCCTTAACCAAACAGTGAGAATTGTTTGTCTGTTTTAACTAACCAATAAAGTCAATTGTTCGTTGATACAGACTTGACCCTTTTCCTCTTCATGCCGAGCCAATAACTGTTGTCAAGGGCGGTAACCAGGCAACACTACTGATGTCGGAGATAGTAGGAACTGTCGATGCTGGAGAATCTGAGATAACAAGGTGTAAAGCTGAACACAGCAGGCCAAGCAGCATCAGAGGAGCAGGAAAGCTGACATTTCGGGCCTAGACCCTTCATCAGAAATGGGGGAGGGGAAGGGGATTCTGAAATAAATAGGGAGAGAGGTGGAGGCGGATAGAAGATGGATAGAGGAGAAGACAGTTGGAGAGGAGGCGGACAGGTCAAGGAGGCGGGGATGGAGCCAGTAAAGGCGAGTGTAGGTGGGGAGGTGGGTGGGGAGTTAGTCAGTCAAGGGAAGACAGACAGGTCAAGGAGGCGGGGATGAGACTGGTACGAAGGAGGTGGGGCGGGGTTTGAGGTGGGAGGAGTGGATAGGTGGAAGTAAAGACAAACAAGTCCATCCCCGTTTCCTTGATCTGTCCGTCTTCCCTTGACTGACCAACCCCCATCCTAACTCCCCACCTACACTCACCTTTACTGGCTCCATCCCCGCCTCCTTGACTGGTCCGTCTCCTCTCCATCTATCTGCTCCTTTATCCATCTTCCATCTGCCTCCCCGTCTCTCTATTTATTTCAGAAACCCCTTCTCTTCCCCCATTTCTGAAGAAGGGTCCCGACCTGAAACGTCAGCTTGCCCGCTCCTCTGATGCTGCTTGGCCTGCTGTGTTCATCCAGCCCCACACCTTGTTTTCACACTACTGATGTGCTGGGTTCCATCATGGAGGATGGGCCTATTTGTGAAGTCTCCACCTTTGTCTGGTTCTTTCACTGTCCAGTACTATTCATGGCTGGATGTGATAGAAATGCAGAGCTTAGATCTGATCCGTTGGTTGCAGTGGATAAAATTAGTCTACCCCCGAGCATTTGCATGAATTCTGTGCAAGTATCTGAGCTTTTAGAACTAGTTTTTCTTTTCTCAATGCTGCCAGCAGATGGCACCGACAGCATCATTTTCCACTCACGTGTTATAAAGATACTTCATACTTAAACTTCAGTCCTACACACAACATCTTGAAAGACAGTGGATAAAGGAATTTATTTCAAGTTTGGTGAACATAACTTTCTTTCATTATTGAAAGTTTACTGTGGATATTGGAGATTTTATTTAACAAGGCTGAATTGGAGGAAAGCTTGCTAGGAACAAGCTGATCTCTATCATTTATGAAGAGAAAACCCTCTACATCAATTCAGGTGATACCTATTGTTATTCTGAATAAAGGATTGACTGCATTTCATGAGGAAGTTCTGTCAGCGAGATTTCAAAGACAACTGTTTTATTAATAACTTTAACAAATATGACAAAACATCAGAGCACCAGATTCCAGAACACCCTGTGCTTTATCATAATTTTGCTTTCAAGCAAAAGTCATTAGTGAAGGTTCTTTTTTATTTTCAGAAAGCCAATCTCTCCAGAGAATGTTTATTTATCCTGTTCTTGGACAGCATGTGTGTTTTGGGATATTTAGAGGGATAAGCATTAATACTTCTATATTACTGACTATGTTAACCAATATGTTAACCAAATATTGCACCTCTATTGAACAAGTTTTGTTGAGATTATAAATCCATAGTTGCATTTATTCAGAAACCTGGTTTATTTTTGTGTAAAACCTGATTCAGATAAAGGATTTAATTGGTGATCTGGGTAACTGGAGATAGCATTTTTGTTTCATTTTGCAACTCATGGAATCTGGTACCACTCTAAGCTTTTGGAGTAGATTTGTAGCCTCGGGTTGAGGTTGTTGAGGTTGACGCACAAGTTGAGACAAAAAAAGGCACAACCAATACTCATTCATCTCAATCCAGATGGACAAGGAGAATCACGGACTTCGACTGGGACAAAACCAAGATCCGAGATAACAAGGTGTGGAGCTGGATGAACGCAGCAGGCCAAGCAGCATCATAGGAGCAGGAAAGCTTGATGTTTCGGGCCTGGACCCTTCATCAGAAATGGGGGAGGGGAAGAGGGTTCTGAAATAAATAGGGAGAGAGGGGGAGGTGGATAGAGGATGGATAGAGGAGAGGATAGGTGGAGAGGAGGCAGACAAGTTGAAGAGGCGGGGATGGAGCCAGTAAAGGTGAGTGTAGGTGGGGGGGTAGGGAGGAGATAGGTCAGTCCAGGGAGGACGGACAGGTCAAGGGGGCGGGATGATGTTAGTAGATAGGAGATGGGGGTGGGGCTTGAGGTGGGAGGAGGGGATAGGGACAGGCTAGGCGGAGACAGGCACAAGAATTTCTAGAAGCATGGCACTCCACGAAGCATGCTATTAATAAACACATACAACTTGACCTCATATACATTCCACTATGAAAGAACTCTGGAAGTGAGGAAATCCATCTCAACGGACCCCAGAGTTTAAAAACCAGGCGGGAAAACACACCGACGCTTCATCGGAGGCTACACTGAGGATGTTACCAAGCATGGTAACGAAACGTCTGCAAAACAAGAAACCAGCTCGGCAAACCAACCAACCTCAACAACCTCAACATATGGTACTGCAGTGATGGTGTGGTCCTCCAGCTTCAATTATATGGCACGGTGCAGACAATCTGTTTTCTTCTTAAAGGCAGTTTGCTCATAAAAGGGTAGTGGGAAAAAATGGTCACTGCAGTTGAAATGTTTGAGGAAACACAAAAGGTTCCACACAGAAAGGTTCCTTCTTTGGGTGGATGGGAGAAATAATGTCATGGTCCTGTATAATCCAGTTGAACCTGAACATGGTGATAAGGCCAGGAATGATAAACCCATATGGCCTGAACTTGAGAATCTGGTAGCAGTGCCACAAGAGATCTAATGACATTGTGCAGTTGGTCAATGCCAGTGAATGTACCATCTCTTCACATGACATCTCCTGTCCAACATAGCATCAAGCTCTCATGAAAAAAAAACAAAGAACTGCGCATGCTGGAAATCAGAAATAAAAACAGAAATTGCTGGAAAAACTCAGCAGGTCTTGTCAGGATGTGTGCAGAGAAAGCACAATTTCCTTTTGAGTCCAGTGAACCTTCTTCAGAACCGAAGACCCAAAAAGGAAACTCTGCTTTCTCTCCACATGTTGCCAGACCTATCAAACTCTTATGTTGTTCAATGCACTGTACCTTCATCACCCAAATAGTCGCGGCACTCAGAACTCACATGTAACATACAGATACTCTATTTCACCCTAATATACTTACTAATATTACCAGTCTCACATACATCTCTCACTGCTTACACACACCTCTAGCTATTCAGCTACATCGCGAAACACAATGCTATACAACCACCAACATTTGTTCTCTCCCTTGCAGGACAAGGTAGTACATAAAAGAAGGAAGCAGTGGTAGGGTTTTTGTTTCTTTTTTCACATTTGAACTATAAAAAATGATGCCCTGTGTTTCTGAACTGGAGCAAATTCAACAGAATTGGAGATTGGAGAAGCAGGATTGAGGTCAGTATGATCAATTTGTCAAGCTCCTGATTTCTTCAACCAATTGTTTTAGTTTACATGAATGCCAACAGTGGGAGAAAACTGATGCCATTGGGAATGGAAAATCAGGCATGGTGATCAATGTCAAAATAATCCCAATCATTTTAATGTCATCAGGATTGCAACATTCCATAAGTGAGTACAGACAACTGGTATTACAAAGTGGGCAAAAAGGGTTAAAACATTTTGATGATTCCAGCTTTGCTAGATTTCCCAGACATCTTTTGCATCTCTGTGTTATTTTGTGCTACTTAGATATGGCTGCCCTGCTGAGAGGTTCAATACTTTCAACTGAAGAGCTTAGTACTCCTATAGATTGGGAATGGGTAACCACTATCACGGTCAATCTTTCTCAGCAGAGATATTGATTAATTCTTCATAGTCTGAAGGGTGCAATTTCTTTTTAACTGTTATATGCTAAGAGCTACAGTACTGAATGCAGGCAAACTCTGAGAGAACTGCCCTGTTTGTGGATGATGGTTGTGAGGGTTTCACAAGCTGAACACCTTGATCTCAGGACAAAGTTGACAACTGTGGCTGAGATGAGACAATCTCTCACCCAGCGTGATTTTAAGCAGGTTTCTCCCCCAGTCATTGTAATGTTAGCCTGTCACTGTAAGAGTGATAACACCAATTCTTCCTTGTGGAGGTGGTCCTTCAAACTGCATTTGTGGGTGCCTATAACTTTACAGAAGATGCTGAAGCTGGATTCAGTTGACTGAAGATGAACAAGGTCTCGTTCGTGTTTGTTGCATTCTGCTGCAGTGGAAAATAAAGGCCCTAGAATGGTTTGTTGTTCTGAATGAGTTAAGGACAAAGCTTTAAATGTTCTTGTTCATAGCAGAAACAAAGATATTTTTAACAAAAAATAAATCACACTACTAATCATTCAGGATTCCATTGCATCCAATTTCAAATTTTTGTTCAACCAGGCTGCTGCAACATCATAAATGATTACACTGAAGGAGCTGAACAGGCAAGAAATGAGTTCCTTCCTTCAAAGACAGGATGGCGGACACTATCTATTTTTAATTGTACTTGCAGCAGTTCCATGAAGACAAAGTGTGTGGCGATTAAGTATTTGATACTTAGCTCGGATACAGGCAGGGGTGTTGCAATCAACCTCAGCACCTTAAACTAAGGAGGAAAGGAACTGTTCGGAGTTTCCACTCTTCACTTCTGGAGTGTCTGTTGTAGGACTGTTCAGTTGTGGCTATATTGCCTGTTGACATTTTCTTCCAGGGACAATGAATTAGTAACGTCCATGTAAGGAGGTCATGGCAACTGGGGGGTACCCAAGAAACTATAACCTCAGTTTCCACCATGCAGTTAGAGTTAAAATAATTAGAGTGAGTATTTACAATACCGAAGTACTTAAAGTTATGAAAAATGGTATATGGTGGGTAGAAGCAGACTCTTTCAAGTAGTATAAGTGTTAAGACGAAGAGTTCCCTGATAAAAGAACAGGTGCACAATGTTTAGACCAGACAATAGAAGAAGTTTCTCACAGATAGTTGTGAGACTGAAATTTCAATCCAGGGACAATGTTTGGTACTGAAACTACGCCATCATTCAAAATGAGATTGCACAGGTAGATGGAAAAAAAGAGATTGAAGGGAAAGGGAACACCGTGTTATGGTGAGGGCCATTTGCCCACATACATAGTAAATACATTGTGGTAAATGAAATCTATGTCTTTACAGTGGGGAAAAGAATGATTATTAACATAACTGTTTTACTGATTGGACTTAATTATTAAGTACAGTTCTAAACTAATTGGATGAGCAAAAGAAATTCTGAATGCCTTAAATAATTCATACATTGCTGACTGGATTTTTTTAAGTTGTTATGCTGACTTGGTTTTAATAACTATACACCACACTGGCCGATTTCAATAGATAGTTAATTTGCTGGCTACTTAAATAATTAAATACGGATTGAATTTCATAAATAAATTTCATGAATATGTGTTACAAACCAGTGACCTATTGAGTGAACTGTAACTGTGGTTTGTCAGCTTTGGTTCAGTTGGTAACATTCTGACCACTAAGTCAGAAGGTAGTGAAATTGTGCCTCACTCAGTGCTTAAGCACAAAACCTAAGGCTGACACACCAGTGCAGGCATTCAGATAAGATATTAAGTCATATTTACTGTTTTAGGTGAGCATAAACATATTGTATGACACTATTTCAAGCATGCCAATATTCATCAAACAAAGGTGGCTTCACTTGTTCAGGTTTGCAGGATCAAAGAAAGCTGCATTACTAAGAATTTTTTGTAATGGCTAGAGAACCAGAATACCAGCAGGACGTCTAAAAGTTCCATTTCAAAGAGGCTTGCAAGCATGGTATAAAGGTCCCAAGGCAAAAAACAATTTATTTTTGAGACCTAGTCTTCAGATTTCCTTGCAGCCTATGTTTTAATTAATGGGAATAATTTTTGGTTTTCAGGTGCTCCCTTATCATTCTCATGGGCTCTTTTATTCAATGATGCAGTCATGTAGTAACAATGTGTTCCATTGTCAACCCTCCATTAAGGCATTCAGTTCCTGGTCACCACACAAATTAGATTGGCATAAGACAACAGGCAAAAGTTAGCAAGTTACCATAAGTACACCTTTTTATTTGCAAAATAACATATACACAAACACTATCATCTCAACGTAGCTTCCATGAGCTGGTGACCTCATTTTCCATGGCGTATACAGAAAGCCAGGTCATTTTAAGCAGGTAGTTACTTTTTACTGCATTTCAAATTTAAATTGAACAAGCAACATGCACAATTACAATAATAACTACTACGTTTTTCTTCATGTATTTGCTTCTGAATGCATGCAGCCTAAAACCGGTCATTTCACATCCATTTGCGGAATTCATTGGCTCAGTATTCTTAGCTTCCCATTGAGCATTCCTTTGATTTTCAAGTTTAAAACTGCTCTCTCTCCTTTGCAGCCTCACCCTCCACCTTTTAGTTTCTTATCCTGTCTAGCTCCACCTCACTTGCAATTCCATCTCCCCACCCTTCGTTACGACTCCCTCCCCATCCACTCTGGGAGCAAAATAGCCTAGTGGGGCACCAACGGTCAAGATGATGGTGGGTTGTCTGACATTCAGCTCCTCACCTCCTATGTGGAGAGGATCCTGACTCTGTCTGCCCGAGTGGCTGACTGACCATGTTCAATCCCCTGGACTGGTATCGGAGGCTGCCTCTGACTTACTGTGCTATGACCCCTGAGCAAAGGCTATCCCCTTGACTTGACCAAGGCCTGGTGACAAATATGCCAACTGGCTTTGTGTTGACATTAAACAGCACAGCAAGATAGCAGTAATATAAGCCTAGTATCCTTGGCTGAAGGGGCAAGGGGCAGAAAGGCAAGGCAAAGCTGGAATGCTGTTAGGATGCAAGTGGTCTCAGAGTGAGTGAGTGTTATGACAGCAAGCATAACTTGCTTGCTAGAGAATCTAGAGAAACCTAGAGAATCAGCCTGGGCCAGTCCAGCTCAAGGGCTAGGTGTGTATACCTGAATGCACAAGTCTTTGCTGAAACATTACAACAAGAGTTGCCTGTGCAATATTGAAGTGTGTTAGCATCGTGGAAGTGGACTGGAGACGTGCTGTGAGGGTTCTTGGGGGATACGTAATCTAGTAATCCAGAACCCTACGTTAATGCTTGAGGACATAGGTCTGAATCCCACATGAGCACATGGTGAAATTTGGCTTCAGTTGAAAATAAAATCAATTAAAATTGCCGATAGTGATCATGTAAATTGTCCCATCGGGCAGATGCAAAATGGGTTCATGAAAGGCAGGTTGTGTTTAACTAATTTACTGGAATTCTTTGAGGACATTATGAGAGCAGTGGACAACAGGGAATTGGTGGATGTGGTGCATCTGGATTTCCAGAAGGCATTTGACAAGGTGCCACACAAAAGGCTGCTGCATAAGATAGAGGTGCGCGGCATTATGGGTCCTGTATGAGCATGGATAGAGGATTGTTCAGCTGGCAGAAAAAAAAGAGTGGGGATAAATGGGTGTTTTTCTGGTTGGAGATCAGTGGCTAGTGGTGTGCCTCAGGAATCAGTGTTGAGACCGCAATTGTTTACAGTTTATGTAAATGATTTGGAGTTGGGGACCAAGTGTAGTGTATCAGACTTCACAGATGACACTAAGATGAGTGCAAGAGTCTGCAGAGGGATATAGATAGGTTAAGTGAGTGGGCAAAGGTCTGGCAGATGGAGTACAATGTTGGTAAATGTGAGGTCATCCATTTCGGTAGGAATAACAGCAAAGTGGACTATTATTTAAATGGTGAAAAATTGCAGCATGCTGCTGTGCAGAGGGACCTGGATGTGCTTGTGGCATGAATCACAGAAGGTTGGTTTGCGGGTGCAGCAGGTAATTAAGAAGGCAAATGGAATATTGTCCATCATTGCTAGAGGGATGGAGTTTAATAATAGGAAGGGTTTGCTGCATCTGTATAGGGTGCTAGTGAGGCTACACCTGGAGTACTATGGACAGTTTTGGTCTCTTTCCTTGAGAAAGTATGTATTGGCACCGGAAGGGATGCAGAGGAACTTGATAATGAAATTCAGAGGGTTGGCCTAAGAGGAGAGATTGGGACTATATACTTTGGAATTTAGAAGAATAAGCAGGGATCTTATAGAAACATATAAAATTATGGAGGAAATCGAAAAGATAAAAACAGGGAGTTGTTTCCAGTGGTGGGTGAAATTAGAACTAGTGGGCATAGCCTCAAATTAAGGGGGAGAAGGTTTGGGACTAAGTTGAGGAGGAACGTCTTCTCCCAAAGGGTTGTGAATCTCTGGAATTCCCTGCCAAATGAAGCAGTTGAGGTTACCCTGCTGAATGTTTTTTAAGGCAAAGGAATAGTAAAGGAATTAAGGGTTACAGTGAGCAGGTGGGTAACTGGAGCTCAAACCAGTTGGCTCGGTCTGACAGATCATACTGTGTTCCATCTTCTGTTAATCCACCAGCAGTGCTACAGCAAAACTTAGTTTGATGACAAAATGGTCCTTGTCTCTTTTTAACTATCAGGTTTCCTGAGGCTTAAAAATCCTGGCTGACCAGGGCTAAACCTGGGGGCTGCGTTCAATATGATACATGAAATCTCCTAAAATAACACAATTAACCATATCCACTGGGAATGGGCTGGTCGGCCATTACGGTGCCAACTTCATGAACCACAAACTAGCATAGGATTAAAATGCAGGGAAGTTATTCAAAATTTATGCAGAGTTTTTGGTTGGAAAATTATGGGGGTACATGACAGGCTTGGCTGACAGCTCACCCGCTCACTGAATGAAGCTTGGGTACAAACTGACATGCTCTGAACAAATCAGCCCCATTGCCAAGTGGGATGTCTGTGCCTCAGGGTCAGAAGGTCTGATGCACTAGAATGTGATCTGATTTGCCAGGAGTTCCAGTATCTGTAGCAGTGCCAGAGCTCAGTGGAGGGCACTGCCAGGGCTGTACCCAGGCACGGCATGAAGGCCCTAATGGATCCGGAACCCAGGTAAGTAAGGAGGAACACTGGGCAATGAGGATTTGGCATCCTCTACATCTCCCAATCCTTGGATGACATGTCCATCCTGGGCTTCCTCCAGTGCCACAACAATGCCACCTGAAGGCTGCAGGAGCAGCACCTCATATTTTGCATGGGAACCCTGCAGCTCAATGGTCTCAATGTGGACTTGACAAGCTTCAAAATCTCCCCACCTCCGACCTCATACCAAGACTAGCCCAGCTTGTCCCCGCCTCCTTAACCTGTCCGTCTTTTCTCCCACCTCTCACTTCACTGACCGACCCCCACCCCCACTTCCTACCTATCAGCCTTATCCCCGCCTCCTTGACCTGTCCATCTTCCATCCCACCCACCCGCCCCCTCCCTCCCAACTGACCAACCCCGATCCCAATTCCCTACTTACACACCCCTTTACTGGCTCCATCCTCGCCTCCTTGACCTGTCCGTCTTCTCTCCACCTATCTGCTCCTTTATCCACCTTCCATCATCGCCTCCCCATCTCTCTATTTATTTCAGAGTCCCCTTCCACTCCTCCATTTCTGAAAAAGGGTCCAGGCCCGAAACAACAAGGTGTAGAGCTGGATGAACACAGCAGGCCAAGCAGCATCAGAGGAGCAGGAAGGCTGACGTTTCGGGCCTAGACTCCTCTTCAGTAAGGGTCTAGTACCCTATCTCAGTTTCTCCAGCATCTGCAGTTCCTACTATCTCCAGACCCGAAACGCCAACTTTCCTGCTACTCTGATGCTGCCTGGCCTGCTGTGTTCCTCCAGCTTTACACCTTGTTATCTCAGACTCCAGCATCTGCAGTTCCTACTATTGCTGAGGATTTGGCAACCTCAGAGAAGGCATAAGTGAGGCAGCACAGTGGGTTTTAAATCCGGTATGAAAAGGAAGGAGGCCAGGTTCTAGCTGCTGTGGAATTGTCTCTTAAATGCAAAGAATATTCTTTAAAAATAGTTTCTCATGCCCTCACGAACCCCTGCCTGCTCATGCCAATTGTGTTATAGTGTGGAGGGGCTACTGAATGGGGAAACTAGATAGTATAGGTTTTCTGGTAATTACAACAGTTTGAATATACACTTATAGCTAGAATATGTGAGCATACTAGGATATGATTGTATAATAGTCATATTAGGGAAATATTTCCATTTGTGGGTGAGCCCAAAACTAGGGACTATATAGGCAAGAAAGTAACCTCTAAATCCAGTATCAAGTGCAGAAGAAGTATCTTTACCCAAAGAGTGGTTAGAACAAATATCTTGTCCCAACATGGAGTGATTGAGGTGATACCTTTAAAGGGGAAACTAGAAGAATATACAAGGGTGAAAGAAATAGAAGGGCAGGTTCATGTGTAGCGTTAATGCCAGCATAGACCAGAAAACCAAGTGACCTGTTTTGATGCTTTTAATTCTATGAAGTATATTCAGAATCTGGCAACCCTATTCCAGAATCTGGCAACTTTGGTACAATGCTTGACAACTTTGGGGCTTGCAATAAATTTTTCATACAGGAATTGTAATAGTGCAAGAGGCAGGAATTTAATTTTTTCATGTCTTTAATAGTTTATTTAGGCAATGGGACAAAGCAGTCTAGTGGAGCAAAATCTGAAGGCTGTAATTAAATAACTACAATGAAGAAAATGTAATGTCTTTCACACAAATGCTGAGGTATTGACTACTGTACTTCTGCAACTAGGGAATGGTATTTCAACACTTACTGATAAATAGTTCAGCATTCTACTTGCCTTCAGAAAACAATCATAAAATCTGCAAAATGTCATATATAGTATTTTATAGACTTAGAACTCATCACTGCTAAGTAAACAACTCTCATTACAATGAGCCACAACTTCACAAGCTATGGATTGCGACTGAATTGTTTCAAATAGAAGATGCATACACAATAAAATTACTTCTAAGGAGATTTCAAATAGAAATTAATACAAAGTAAAGGCTGAGGTAACAAAATGATGGTTGGCATGAAATTGAGACAATCTTCCCATAATATCTGTTGTGTTCACTTGAGATAGGATGATTCATTAGATCAGGCTCCAAGTTGACAAGGTTCATCGTTCAACTCTGAGTACTGATGGAGCAATTCTAAATCCGCCCAATAAATATGACAAGGCCAGCAATTTACTGTTGTTCAAGGTATATTTTTGCTTATATTAAATCTTCCTCAAAGTGTGTGTGTGTGTGTGTGTGTGTGTGTGTGTGTGTGTGTCAATATTTTCCAAATACTGTAATAACTACCAAATGTGCTGAAATCACACAATCACATTTTATCTTTATATATTCTTTATATCTAATGATCTGAAAATCAATCTAGATATTTAACAGTTAATTCTCCAAAATAGACTCCCTTCTTTCTTTGCCTCTGCTTGAACTGTGTTGAGTGTTAGAGCAATGATTTTAATGTGGTGCGAATTTTTTTTACAGTCATTTCAGTTTATTATGTGCGTTACTAAGGACATATAGGCAGTCCCCGGGTTACAAATGGGTTCTGTTCTTAAGTACATTTGTAAGTTAATTTGTATGTAAGTCAGAACATAATACAATACAGCCATTTGTAAGTACGAGCAAATGTTTGCGTGTTGGATCTTTAACATTATTATTAATATGCGCCCTCACTTGTAAATCCGACGTTTGTAAATTGGGGACCCCTGAAATGTTATGACTCACCTGGCCTTGTGCATTAGTCACCAGCTGAGAAGTCATCCCCTGCAGATTGGAGAGAGCAGTGCTGAAGGCCTGGGAGCCAGCTATGGAACCCATTGCAGCTGCTTGACTTGCGAGAGGGTTATTAACAAGCTGAAAAAGCAACGGCAACAATGTTAGTCTACAACACATGTAAAGGAACTTCAACGTAACTGTGATTTAAATGTGGATTTAACACTAGGATTTCCTTTTAAAATGTTACCCTGGTATTAATTTTACAATTCAGCATTATCACTTCTGCCATCTTCAACCATATCCATAAATCTCTTAAATAAACTGGCTAATGCTTGTTTTCTCAGCGATAATTAAAGAAGTATCAATGATAAAATTAAAGTATCCCCGAGGTTGCTAACATGTTAAAGATGTATTTGAAGAAGTGAATGTGACAGAGTTTGGAGATTTGGAAACCAATAACACAATCTTAGTTTTGTTCAACACCACATCAGTTCTATGACCCTTTGATCTTTTGCTTGTAAATTCCGCCTCTGATGCCACCTCTCAACTGAAGAAGGAGTCAGACTCCGAAAGCTTGTGTCTTCAAATAAACCTGTTGGACTATAATCTGGTGTTGTGTGAATTTTGACCTTATCCACCCCAGTCCAACACACCGGCACCTCCACATCACAACTAGCCTTGTTCATGTTACATTCTTTATATTTGTTCTTTTCTTTCCTCTTTCACCGTGTTCAGTGAGTTACGTGCTTACTTGTTTAGTCTTGTGTAGAAGCTGGTGGATTTAGTTGCTTTTTCCTTCAGAGGAGGTCACGTGTCAAGTCACACAGTTTTGACAACAAAGGAAGTGCACCATAGAAACCTGATCTATCAAAGCTGCGAACTATTTCAACTCTAAATTATGGCACCTCTTTGGTTGCAAAAGGCCTAAGCAGGTTTATAGCTGATGAAAGACCTTGGCTTGCAAGACATGCTCCAATTTCAGAGGCATCAATTATGCATTTTTGCTGAAAAGCTTAAATGCCTCAAATCTATGTTAATTATTAACAACATATTTTAGCATCCTTAAGGTGGCATTAGTACTTAAGTGCCAGAAGTGTTGAGTACATTTTATGGTTACCTTCCATTGCTTTAGTCAATAATGTGAAAAAAATGGATTATTATTTCACCTATTTTGCTTAATAAAACAACAAAGAAGGCTTTCTAGCTCCTTCTGCTTAAAACAATTTTGCATTAAAAATTTACAGACAACTCTTTTCAGATAAGAAAATGTGCATGTATTTTGGAAGTTGTCAGAAAATTTAGTACTCAGAAGGGCACAAGTTCATTTTTATTATACAGTAAAACCTTCTGGAGGCTTTTAATCATCTCACTAAGAGACTCCTGAGAATTACCAAATGTATGCAACTAGGCTTTTTGCTCTATTACATCCAACTTGCATTTCAATTACTTTTTTAGCTTTATTAAATTAACTTTGAATTCGCTGTGCAACTTTCCATTCACTTTTGCCATTACATAGCACATTGATGAATTATGGGCTGTTTCACCAATACAGAACATTTTAGCTAATGGTTGATGGATTGGGTTCATGTGATGGAGCTTTAATGTTTTAGTCTGACCATTTTCCACAGGTTGGCCAAGAATTTCCAATTGCAGCTAAAATTGTTTTAGGTCTTGATGAAATAGCGTCATGAAACTGGACCTCCATGGGCCTCCCACTGCAGTTTGCTATTTGCAGAGAGAAAGAACTTGGCTGACAGGTCAGCTCTTGCACTGGGTTGGTAGAGGGGGCTTATTGTTGATCCCTGAGGAGAGACTTTGCATGTCCAATGGATTTTTTTACTGTTGGAGCTCTTCATCTAAAACTGGAAGTTTCCCAAGGCTCTTTTTCCTGTCATCTTCAGTGGGGCCTTTGGGATTTGCCAGTCAAACTATTTAACACCTTACGTGTCTTGGCAAAATATGTTGTACAAGTTCCACTCATTTAAAACCCACATTTCATATTTTATTTGGCAGCAACTGCTTTAGATAGCAACTTTGATAACTAAAGTCATCAGAATCAATATGCTGTCCATTGAATTTCTGACAGAATTCTGTGAGCAGCAATTCTGAATTTAGGAACTGGAGGTCTAACACCTACTTTAGATTGGAAATTGAGCAGGTCAAGGATTGAATTTCTCTGCTACTGAAGTCCAAACTACATCTGTGCAGTCAGTGGACTCACACAGTAAAAATCAAGGGCTCCACAACAGAGAAATATGAATGATCAAAGGGACAGTCACTCCATCATTGATCACTTCCAGGTAGACAGTAAAAAAACACCAGTATAGAAACTTAGGGCCATGATTGCCCCCACTGTCAGAATACAGTCAGAGAAAACTTAAAGAAAGGAAAATGAAGAAATATAATTTTAAAAATTGATGAAAACAATGTATGGGTTAAATTATAACAACTAGCTCAAAGCTCACTCTTCTCAAAGATGGAGGATTAGATTTTTGTCCTTTACCATGTCCACGTATTATCAACATCAATAATTTGTTGTTAAAGAGCATCTTAATGCAGGAAAAGGTGCTTCAGAAATTAGTGTTCACAGGATTCAGCATGATATAATTTCTGAATTGAGGATTAGTTAGAGACAGAAAATGGAGAGTTCGTCGTATATTCATCGCCATTAATTGTATGCAGATGGTAGACATTGACTGGGGCTTCACTTGTGCTCCTACAAATAGGAACTGACCAAAATTGTGCTATCTCTTTAAATAAAAGCTTGTAAAATCTTCAAAGCTTGTGTTCAAGTTGTAATGTTCACCACTTGGCTTCTGAGGAGAACATATTAGGAGACAGAGGTTGAAAATTAAGAAAAATAAAATTCAGATGAAAATTAAAATCCTAGTGGCATTTGTGGAAAGCAGAAGAATGCAAGTGTAAGTTGTCAGGGTGTGATGTCGCTGTAATGTTGGAGTCTGAACCATATGATCAGTGGAAGAATGAAGTGGATAATTGGACAGATTAGATTCTTACCAAAGGGAATAACTGTATGGCTAATGTTTGCTGCTTCCTATAAAAAAAATCAGAAGTAAAATATTTTTAAGATAGATAACTCTAAATTATTTAATGATGAAAGTTTGGACTTTCTGCTAGTGATCTTGAGTTAAATCTACAAGAAAAGTGATCTATTGATCGCCTTTGAATAGTGGTTAGAATTTGATATATTCTTCCATGGAATGGCCCTATGTTTTTCAAAATCTACCAGGCACTTTAATAGGTTGTATAAAAGACTGAAAAAAATTGAATTCGGTGATTACTGATTTAGACTTAGTATTTAAATCACTGGAGAGTGTTAAGATGTCTCATTAGGACGGGTGATAGGCTGCAACAGGTGGCCAATTCTCCAAGAAGGAGATACTGTTGTATGAGATCTCCTTTTTTTTCCCTCGTTACCTTAAAATTCTTATAGAAACAATCAATTCCTTCATCCTTTATGGAACAAATGAGGCATACTCTGTGACACAAAGAACAGAAGGTTCAATGAATGCCAAATTTCAAATACTCCAGATAACAGACTCGGGCTTCATTACAATGGAAGGATGAAAGACAGGCCAAAAGAGAATAAAATTATCTGGTTATTACAGCATAAAATAAAATTAGAATAAAGTAACAAATGAATAAATTCAAAGAACATCCAAGGGTTGGTGCTTCAGCTGTTATTGCAATATAGAAAACACTTCAAATCAAAGAGGCATGGCCAATGAAATGACACATACTGAAGAAAATTCTGAGGAAGACGATGAAGCCAAATTGGATCTCATTGTACTGGTCAGACAGTAATACTGGTGTATAGTGTCAGGCACCTTTAACTGTGCAGTATTAGCTTCTACTTCAATCATATGTGCGACAAATTGGTAAAAATATTATCTTAATTCACTAAAGTAATGTGGATCAATGCAAGGTTAATGGATATAGACTACAAATACAATTATAACAGGTCCAGAACTTCAAATCTGCCTCCTTTCGGACCAAAGCCATGTTGGATTTTGGATATTTCTGGATTTCATTTTCGGCTGTGGGCAATTTTGGTGAAGCTAGATTTGGTGGGGTCTTGGTTCCAGCTGGATAGAGCAATGGACAGAAATGGCAAGTTGGTAATTAGTTTGGACCCACACAACATTAATGCAGCAATTTGCCGAATGGTCTCAGTTATTTTTTAAAAAATTGCTCAATCTTCTATTCATCAATTTAATTATAAAATCATTGAGTTTTCAGACAGTGCCAGTTTCTGCATAATAGGATTTTAGGTATTCTACCTGTCTAACCACAATATCTTGCCATTATGCAGCATTTTAAAAGTAGAAAAACACAAAATGTACCACTGTTACCTTATGAAAAAAACCCGGCACTGAGTAAGGAAGGAAATTTCCATGTGTCAAAGAGATGAGCAATAAGGAGATGCAAAGATTTTCAATGAATGAGAGAGGAAATTGGAATTACAGAAGGACTGAGAGAGCTACAAGTATGACCAAACTGAAGAGCTTCTTTGTGAAGTTGTCAACTGTGGGAAATGTAGAGTAAAGGGTTAACTATACCTTTACTCTAAAAGTATTCAAGACAGGAGCTATGTCAGAGTGGTGTCAGATCACATGAAACGAGAGCTGAGTTGGTACAGTTAAAGATGTCCTGTACACAGTTGTGTTCAATAAAGCTAGTTAATGTTCACTCATGAGTGTAGACCTGACTTGATTTTACTATGTGGTGGCAACAATGACATATCTATGGAACTGGACAGGAGTGGCTTTTCTGGAACTACAGTGGTGTGCTGCAGACAAAGGATTTTAAGATCAATTCAATCACTGGACCAGTTTGCCAAACAACACAGCTGCAAAGGCTCAACAGACTTGAGACAGCAATGAATTCTGTGTTGAACCTTGAAAACCTTTCTGGTGATAGAGAGTCACAAACAGCTGACAAGAGCAGAGTTGCCCAAAGATGCCGAGCCAAAAGAATACCACTGCAATAACAGGCGAATTGTGCTGAAAGGCTCCAAATGCCATATCAGAAGCTTCCTGACATGGCACGAAGGAGGCCCATAAACTGAAAGAAGGCCTTGTCCACACTGCGTAAAGTCAGGAACAAAAACAAAGTTACTGGAAGAGCCCAGTAGGTCTGGCAGCATCTGTGAAGGAAAGAAACAGAGTTAACGTTTCGGATCTAGTGACTCTTCATAAAGTCAAACCTGCTGTCACAGTAGCCCCTATTGAAAAATACACAAGGCATCCAATTTCAAAGACAAGTATGAACAGCAAGTTTTGTCTCTTGGGACTTCACAGACCCGGGTTCCAGTTAATACTGGAACATGGATGTTGCTATCAATGACCTCTGCCATACTTTAAATTGGTCACAGGGTTACAGTCATTGTTTGGAGAACAGCCTTAAAATGACTGAGGAAATCTACCCTGTTACATTCCGGGTAAACCAGCATCAAGGTCAAAGGCAATGTTGTGACACAAAGACAAGGACAGGTTGGAACATTGTAAGTTCTCCACAAACAGCCATACTCACTGCTTAACCACCTAGGTATAAAAGGCAATTGAACACATGCTGCAGAAGAGGGTGACTTTAAATTTCCTGTAGCTGACTACTTGGTGCTCTATAATGATGCCAGATCCCAAACTGAACAGATCAACATGAACTTGTGTTGATTTAATACACTTGAACAAGACAGTGCAGCAAGAAATACATCCATTGATGTTTGTAGGCAATGGCCTTGCTAAACTTGCAAAGAGTATATTTTCAAGCAGGATGTAAAGAGCAGTTTCTGGCAATTTTCCTTACACAAGGACTCCAAGCCATTGATTATGATCATAACATGCTATAGGTACCATTGTTTTAATTGTCTGCCCTTTGACGTTATGTTCGCAGCAAACAATGTCTGATATTTAGAAATTATGGAAGGCATTGTGCGCCATGTGAATGGCATTCTCATCGATGAGTCCATTAAAGCACAACTAAAAGAGGGGTAAATAGATTCTTAGGATTATAGAGTCATAAAGTCTTGGAGCATGGAAACAGACCAATTGATCCAATGTGTCCATGCTGACCAGATTTCCCAAACTAAACTAGTCCCATTTACCAGCAATTGGCCCATATCCCTCTAAACCATTCCTATTCAAATACCTATCCAAATGTCATTTAAATATTAAAACTTGGCCTGTGTTTACCACTTCCTCTGACTGTTCAATCCATATAAGTGCTAACCTCTGTGTGAAAAAGTTGCCCCTCAGGTCCCTTTTAAATCTTTCTCCTCTCACCTTAAAACTACACCCTGTAATTTTGAATTCTCCTACCCTAGGGAAAAGACCTTTGCTATTCACCTTATCTATGCCCTTGTGATTTTATAAACATCTATAAGGTCACCCCTCAAAATTCCATGCTCCAGGGATAAAAGTCCCAGCCTATCCAGTTTCTCTCTATAACTCAAGCCCTCCAATCCCAGTAACATCCTTGTAAATCTTTCTGCACTTTTTCCAATTTAATAATATCCTTCCCATAGAATTGCAACCTGAACTGTATGCAATACTCCAAAGGTGGCCTCACTAATGTTGTGTACAGGTGCAACATGATCTCCCCAACTCCTAGGCTCAAAGCTCTAACCAATGAGGGCAAGCGCACCAAACACCTTCTTCACCACCCTGTGATGCAACTTACAAGAAACAATGTACTCAAACCCCTAGGTCTCTCTGTTTGACAATAATACCCAGGGCTCTACCATTAACTGTGTAAGTCCTGCCCTGGTTTGTCTTACCAAAATGCAATTTATCTAAATTAAACTCCGTCTACCATTCCTCGGCTGAATGGCCTATTCCTGCTCCTGATTCATTTATTTCTATGTCTACAGAGTAAAGGAGAATCTTGAGAAAGAAACAGGATTTTGGGTTGCTACTTAACGAGAATGTGAAAACTCGGAATGAATAGGAGTGGAGTGATGAGGTGCAGCAATTAAAGGAAAGAGGTTTCGATGGTAGGATCATAAACACTGACCATTATTAGTGAATCTAAAGAACTGAGTGTCAGAGGCAGAAGTTGTCCTCACCTGATGTCAAACACACTTCCAACTGGGCAGGATTGGACATTTTGGGGGATATTCTGCTCCATAAAATCAGCAGGAGCATCACATTTCTAATGCTGAACTGGATGTCATCAGCTAACTCAACACAGTTCAGGATCAAGACAGATGCTCATGGTTTGTACAGGTTAGTGAATGCATTAACATGAATGTTCAGCATTATTTTCTGGGTCACATGGGAATGAATATGGGGCATCTGTAACTTGCTGCTAGTACTTAGTGCGAATTGTCAAATCTTTCATTTATTATAGTAACATTCACAACACAGGTGAATGACTGACTATTTCCAACATGAGGGAGCGTAACTAGATTCTCCTGACATGCAGCAGCTGATGCATTGAATCCCCACTATCAACATCTTGGGCCTCACCACAGATCAGACTCTGCATTGGATCAGCTCTTTATGTACTGTGGCTGCAAGAACGGGTCAGTATTCTAGTAACTCAACTCCTGATTTTCCAATGCCTACTCATCAACTACGTTCCTTGAATGGCAGGACTGATGTATGAAGAGAAAATAGATCAGTCAAGACTATATTTACTGGAGTTTAGAAGAATGAGGGAGGACCTCACTGAAACCTTTAAAATTTTAACAGGACCAGAAAAGATGTTCCTGATAACTGGGAAGTCCAGAACAGGGTTACAGTTTAAGGATGTTGTGTAGGCCCTTTAGGACTGAGCTATGGAGAAATTTCTTCACGCAGAAAGTGGCGAGGCTTTGGAATTTTCTGGCACAGAAAGTGGGTGAGGCCAAAACATTGAATGTTTCCAAGAAGTAGATGACGTAATTCTTAGGGCTAAAGGGTTCAAAATGTATCGGATCAAAGCGGGAACAGGGTACAGATTTGGTCACGGTCATTACGATTGGTGGAGCAGATTTGAAGGACCAAATGGCCCACACTGCTCGCATTTTCTATGTTTCTAAAAGGCACAAGTTAGGAGTGTGATGGAGTACTCTTCACTTGCCTCAGTGAGTTCAGCTCCAGCTACATTCAAGAAACTTAACGAAATCCAAGCCAAAGTAGCCTGATGGACTGACGCTGCATCTACCGTCTCAAATATTCTTTCCAACTACCACAGGTCAAGCTTGGCTGTAACGTATATCATGAACAACATACACGGTATAAATTTATCAATATTTCATCAACAGCTCCTTCTACATGATAACTTTTAGCCTAAAGGAGAATAAAGGAGATAGGGTAAGGGGAAACCTACAAATTCCACTCCAAGCCATACACTGTACTGACTTGGTAACCTATCACTATTCATGCATTGTGACTGGTCAAAAATCATTGAACTTCCTACTTAACAACACTATGTGTGTACCTTCATCACACAGACTTCAGCGGTTAAGAGAATGGCTCATTACCATCTTCTTGAAAGTAAACTGAGAAGGGCAATAAATCCATTAATATCCACAATCTATGACCAAAGAAGTCAGGAAACATGTACCCTGCTTTTGGACCACCTAATAATATACAAATACTGCTAGATATTATAACAAATTGTGCTGGCTTGTGTTACACAGCTCAACTTTAAGATTTGATTCCCACAATGACTTCAAGAAGAATGTCTGCAGCATGAGAAATAATAGTTTGACAAACCAAGATGTGAGGAGCTTTAATAATAATGTAAAAATGGTAGTACAAAACTCGAGTATTGCTGAAAAATTTTGTTATATTGTGCAGCTTTTCATCGCGCACTCATCAGAACTAATGCAAAAAATACCAAAGTATGGAAAAATAACATTTATACAGTATAAGAGTAATGTGCTGATTTGTTGGGAAATGGAAATTCAGCGCCGATATGATGCCAGGCAATTTAGGCAGTGCATATCAAACAGCATAACGTTTTCGCTGTTTGTAACAAGCAAAGTACTGACTGTATCCAATCAAGTCACGCATGCAAAATTAATAATACTGTCCAACACTGGGCGTGATTCTGCGACTGAGTAACATTTGCTAAACTATTTTGAGTTTGTGATGAATTCCACTAACAACCAATTCAGGATTGTCAGTCAGGCTGGCAGAATTGCACAGTTATGTACAATGACAGCTTTGCATATGAATGTACAGGGTGCTGTTCTTTGCAGTGCCAGCTTCAACTCAACAAAATAAGCTAACACCATTTCTGGCTTATTTCCCTGAGAAATGCCTTGTCAAACCTGCTTGGTTTAAAATTTAAACAAAGCTTGTTAGTTTAGTGTCAGTTTTCATTAACTGGTGCATTCTCCGCTATGAATTAGATTTCACTTGCCGACCAATCAGGACTCTATTCTCATAGAGTATAAATATTGCTTTCCTTCTGTTTTGCTATTTCATGTGAATTGTCGTTATGAGTGCCCGCTGAAACACTTTGACAAAACATATCTTTTTGTAGCGATTCTCTGCGTATATTCTGCTGACAAATAATTGGCAAATAATTCTTGAAGTTACTGTTTCCTTGAATCCCAAGTCTACATGCTCAAGACAGCTCTTTCTCATCCCAAATACAAAATCTGATCTACAGCAACTTTTGTGGGAAGCAGGAAAGGAAAGCAGGAGGAAAAGTGAAATGGGAAGTATGCAAGGAACTGTGAAGAAAATGAATGAAAAATGAAAAGTCTGTAGATTAAAAAAGGAATCCTGTAAAAGTTGACAGTGAGTGCCATAAAGTGTACACATAAATGCAATTTATGCATGAGCTGTGCTGGATAAGCTGTGTGATTTTCTGCTTGAATGGTCCACGGTCTGTTGGTCAGTTCCACTTTATCTCTTACAAGCTACATGCTGATGAGTGAGAGGTGAAGAAGGACAAATCAAACAGTGTTTTGATCAAGAGTGCCATGTCGTCAGCCTGTTTGTCACTGCCAAGAGCTAGTTACAGACAATTCATCCCGAAACAATGCATCTCCAAGAACCAGAAACAATCCAAGCTCCTAATCAATGACAAATGGCAGAATGAGAAGCTGTGCTTTGCCACTGATGTTCACACACAATGTGATCTCCCAGTGGTGTGCATTTATGAGAGAAATGTAGGAGACGATGCTTCAGCTCCAAGTACAAATTCTTTAATTAATGAAGATTATCATGGGATGTCAACAAGCAGAAGAAAATTCATTCGAAACAGGTCACACACATAAGCTATTTTTCTGGGAACCGTAACATGATAGACATTCATCTTGATAAATGAACAGCTATTGTAGAAAGGAAGGAACAATGAAATAGACTGCATGAGGATGCTCAAAATGTGATTGAAATTACATAGATTAGGTTAGGCTTCAAGTTTTAATTAAACTCGTTTGCATTATTGTAGACATAAACATTCTGTGAAACAGCGTAATAAAAAATTTGTTTGCTCTTTTTAAAAGTATTCTCTGATGTATTTGATAGTCATTATCTGATCAGGTTTTATTAATACAACTTATTGTGATTCTATTATCAAAAATAAACCTTTTTAATATATGATCGATGTAGCTCTGTGTCTAACCTGATTTATGATCACTGAAAATAATATTAAAATGTTGAACTTTTTGATAACTTTGTTGGTGTATGCTAGCATGATGAAAGAAAGATGCTTCACATATATATACACTAATATCAGTTTTGGAATTTGAATTTTAAAATAGTGGCAGATGAGCGTTGGTTATTGTGAAGAGTTTTACTTTTTAAACAAAAAGTCAGAGAGTTCACCTGGAACAGTGACTAAATACAGAATCTTATCAGAATACAGGCAATTTCAGTCCCTGTAGTATTAATGGAAATATGTTTATACTATCGTGCTTATGACAAGTAGGGAAAACATGTAGGGGCATCAAATTTGTTTTTAGTTTAGAGGAATTTAAGATTGAACAAGTTTTTAATTCAGAAGACAGCATCGATGAGTTTAGAAACGACTTTAATTTCTCTCCTCAAAGGCGTTTAGACCATTTCAGTGAACATGACATATCAGCAGAAGAGCTTAGTTTGTGAAACTTCTAAACCACGAGAGTTTGGTTAGAAAGATGCAGGTTATTAGAACTGAGAAAGCTTAGGCTATATGACATATATAAAAGTTAATGTTGACAATTTTAGAAAAGACTCATCCATGGCAGTGGAAAGTAGGCAGTGTCCGGGCTCTGAGCCCACTCTGTCTGTTTTCCTCATTTTTCTTTTCTTTATTAAAAGTTTTTTAAAAATGTACTTTCTGGAGACGACTGGACTGTGGAGGTGATGGCATCGGGGTCTGGAGTGTGGTATTAGCTAGGACCTGGGGTGAGACTTTGACGCTCGGCATTGAGGTGGCTGGTGAGCTGGACGGATCCTTAGAGGTCAGCGGCATTGTGGCATCATCGGGGTTGGGAGCAGTGAGTGGCAAGGCAGCTGGTGAGCCTGGATGGCAGTCAGCAGCGAGCTTGGCTGGGTCTCTCAGCCAACTGCCAGAGGAGTGTGGAGGGGATCAAGCCAAGCACAGAGGAGGGCATGTCCAGTGTGGGGGAGAGATTGAGCCCAGTGGGGGGGAACAGCGTGCCCAGCGCGGGGGACAGATTGGAGCGTGGAGCATCTGCAATTCCATGGCGAAAGAAGGACTGTAATGCTGAACTTTTAACTTTCTTTTGTATTTTTCTACTTTGAACCTAAGATTTTATACTTACATACACTTGTACCTAAGATGGTGCCAGGAATAGCAACTTTGTACACTTCTCGCTGTATTCCTTTATCCTTGTACTTGAGATTAGGTGACAATAAAACCTAATTCTAATTCTAATTCAAATTGCCTCCACAGTAAAGAACCTGTAAGATCAATGAAGTAGAAACGTAGGGGTTGAGATAGGTCTGTATTTTCTCTAGACTTGAATTTCTGGAATGGATAATGCCTTAAAACAGTTTGAAACATTGATTTGCTCTGTATTTTGAGATTTTTCTAAATGTCTTTGAAATTTAAATACCTGGATAGTTTTTATTTTGTTTTTTGTGTAATAAACTTCTTCTCTGTTCTGATAAGTTCCGCAGCCTCATGTAACATTCTCCCAGTAACTAGCTACCACATGAAATAAACAGAAGAAAGAACATGTGATCTATCAAGCCAGGTTTTATCCTGGGATCTGACCTCTGCAGTTGGACCATCAGTTGGGATCATAATACTAGTCAATTTCTTACTAAATTACACATTTTTCAATATTAAAAATATTTATAAAAATTCCGAGCAGTGCAATCTCACAAATTTGAATTGATCACCACTGGTTTTGTGGGTGCTGCCTGGGCTAAGCAGATTGATCTTAAACCGGTATAAAAGCTCACAGATAACACGATCATGACTGATTTTGGGTATAACTCACTTGGTTGATTCCACATGGATTGTACTGCTTTAACTAGTGAATACATCAGATAATCATACTTACTGCCTGTTAACAACAATAAACTGCATTTATACCACATCTTTCACAGAATTAAGCATTCCAAGGTAACACATGGAAGCAAAATTAGACAAAAAATATTGACGCTGAGCCAAGGAAAGAGATGTTAGGACAAGTATCTGGTGATAGAATTAAAGATGTAGAGGAGAGAATTGGAAAGGAGTAAAGACGTAAAACAATTTTAAGAAGGAACACTGGAATGTAGAAGAACTCCTACAGTGTGGAAACAGGCCCTTTGGCCCAACAAGTCCACATTGAACCTCAGAACATCCCACCCGTCCAACAATCCACCTAACCCCCACCTCCGGGCAATTTAGCATGGCCAATCCGCCTAACCTGCATATCTTTGGACTGTGGGAGGAAATAGGACCACCCAGAGGAAACCCACGCAGACATGGGGAGAATGTGCAAACTCCACACAGACAGATGCCTGAGGCTGGAATCGAACCTAGGTCCCTGGTGCTGTAAGACAGCAGTGCTAACCACTGAGCCACCATGCCACCCCTAAGACATGGTCACCAAAACATGGTTAGGATTCACAACAGACCAGAATTGGAGAAACACAGAGTTCTCTGAGACTGCATTGCTGAACACAATTGCAGAAATAGAAATGGGTGAAACCTTGGAGGAATTTGAAGACAAGGATAGGAATTCAACAGTCAATGCAATGAGAATAGGGAGTCAATGTAGATCAATGTCCTTGGATGAATAAACTTGGGGTGAGTTTGAATGCCAATAGCCAAGGTTTGGATGAGCTCAGAAAAATGAAAGATGATGTATGAGTGCATAGATTTCTAAAAAAAGAGTACTTATGAGTTGCTCTGTCAAGAGTTGTTTCTGAAATGAGTTTTGAAAATGAAAAATGAATGCAACTGTACAATGCAACTCACTTTACTTCATGTTTCAGAGCCACTACTGTAATAAGCAAATAGGTTTTTGGTATAGACCTTGAGTATTGCTGAAAAAAGACACATGAAACTTCAACAAAATGTCTTTTAACAGCCATAAGGAAGTATTGAAGTACAGCTCTGCATATGAATGGGACGCCAATTGACTAAGAGGAGTTCAATACTCAGTTAGTTTCACTATAATAAAGGAAATCAACAAAAATACTTTCATAATTGAAATACATAATTGAAACAGACTGCAACTTCATGATTACTGTTTTATATTCGACCAAATACCCCCAAAACTTGTTTTGCTGGGTGACATGCGATGAGGATCTTTGAATATTCAATCACTCATAAATAATTCTTTTGTTTGCTGACATAAAAGTGATGTTAATACATTTCAAATAAATATATAAAGTGACTGTACATCAATATATGAGGAATATATTTCAAGTACAAGAAATTACTGGCGAAATGTTGTTTTAAATCTTTCTATTGGTGAACGATGCATAAATCACAGCTAAATGTATTTGTATCCATTTCTTATTGTTTTGTGTATAGGTAATCTATTTTCACTGGCTTACATTTGTCATGTTGTCATTTTCCACAAGGTTGGTTTACAGTTTCTCAGTACTTTCTGCTAACTGTACTGAAGCACAATTGCTAGCATTCTGAGGTAGCAGAAATACATGCATCAATTTGACATAAACTATGTAGATGCAGTGTAACATTATCTAGAAGAACAAATTCCTTGGAAACTCCATGAGCTTATGCGCTCAATAAACATCACATTGCCATCTATTAACATTTTCCATTGAAAGAATTCTGTTTTGTTACAATCATCTGAGAATACAATTCAAACAATATGCAACTGATAACTGTGAGATCAGGAAATATGTTCTTTATAGGTGTCCTACTTCTGCAATCTATCTGAGATGGCAAGGTGTAGAGCTGGATGAACACAGCAGGCCAAGCAGCATCAGAGGAGCAGGAAGGCTGACGTTTTGGGCCTAGACCCTTCTTCAGA
>JAHRHZ010000077.1:17078114-17102409 GCA_024137785.1 Ginglymostoma cirratum | reverse complement strand
GTTTTGGGCCTAGACCCTTCTTCAGATTTCTGAAGAAGGGTCTAGGCCCAAAACGTCAGCCTTCCTGCTCCTCTGATGCTGCTTGGCCTGCTGTGTTCATCCAGCTCTACACCTTGCCATCTCAGATTCTCCAGCATCTGCAGTTCCTACTGTCTCTGCAATCTATCTATTGTGTTTGTTGCTTTTGGACTGTGTTTTGTTATTTTGCTTTCTTGAACTTTCTTATTAACAATTATTAATTTGATTGTCATGCTCATGTTAATTTCTTATGGTCAGTTTGACATTTTGATACATCCCATGTATGCTATAAGCCATGGCTCAGCACTGGCGCATTCACTCCTAAGTCCAACGGTCACAGATACAAAGCCACACTCCAGGCACCTGATTACTTAGTCCAAGATGACAATTTAATGCTGCACTGTTGGAGTTTCCATCTTTCAATTTGACATTAAACCCATCAGCTCTTCCACATGGACATATAAGTCTCAAGCCACTATTTCAAAGAACCATGGGGAAGCTCTCCCCCATGGCTTGGGCAATATCTATATACCAACCAACATCGTAAAACAGAAAACTATCTGATCATTATCACCTTTCTATTTTAAAGCTTGCTAATTGCAAATTGGCTGCTGCTTTTCCCAATATTACAGCCTATATTACACATCTCAAAAATATTTTGTTGGCTGGGAAGCAGTTTGCAATATCCTGAGATCATAAAAGGTACAATATAAATATAAGTTTTTCCTCTATTTTCTTTTTAAGGACCTATCTCTCATGAGAACTCCCATGAGAATGCCCATGCCTCTGTTCAAATATGACAATGAACGAGTAACCCTGTGGAGGCCCATAATCAGATATTCCCTCCTGGGAGACTTCAACCCACACCTCCCTTAATGAGCCACTTTATGTAAGCATTAATCTGCATCACATATCGCATCATATATCTATGTATCATAGATTGTCAAAGTACTGACCCATTTACAGAGTAATACATGTTTTTTTACGCAAGTGTCAAAAGCACAAGATATAGGAGCAGTAGCAAATGAGACCTGTCAGCTTGCTCCACCATTCAATACAATCATGACTGATTTTGGGCTTTAACATCACTTTCCATAACCTTTGATTCCCTGAAAGGCCAAAAGCCCATCTAGCCCAGTTGTAATAGTATTCAAGAATACAGCGTCCACGAACCACCAACGTACAGAGTTCCAAAGATTCACAGCCCTGTAAGTGAAGAAATTTATCTTCACCTCAGTCCGAAATGATTGACCTTTTATCCTGAGACTGTCACAGAGTTCTAGATTTCCTAGCCAACAGAAACAAGTTTTCAGTATCTACCCTGTCAATTAGACCTTTTAGAATTGTACACGTTTCGAGGAGAATGTAAAGGTTCAATTACTCAGCCTCTTGTCAAAGGTTAACTCGCTCACCCAGGCACCAATGGCGTGAACCTTCACTGTCCTCAGGTTTTTTCCCTTCTTTCTCCTTTTTCATTAAGGGCTGTCTCGAAAAAAAAAACAAGGCGTTGCAATCACAGATGTCATCATAATTGATTGAAAACACCTAAGAAGCACCTAAGACATCCCAAGAATGTGGTAAACTCTCAAAGCAATTATTAAAGAAAGCCAGGGGGATCTCTTGCGATCCTCGCCAACATTTATTCCTCACTCAGCATCATCAAAATACAGCATCTGCTCACTGGTTTTGTTACTTTTCCTCTAATATAATGTTAATGATTTATCTTTATGCCTTCGCTTAACTCATGGTAGAGACTCTGCATATATGAGACAGTGCGCAGTCTTTCATAACAAGTTACTGCACTTGTTACTTCTATATATACCAGAACTCTCAGTGATGTTCACATAGAAATAAGACTGACATCCCATTACAAAGGTTACCAGCAAGTGTGGAACATTGTCCTTCAGTGAGTAAGACTCCTAATTGTCACTGTGCCTTTGCCCACAACTATTGGCTGCTCACCTCTTCATTAATACTCTCAATGACATTAAGTGCTTCATTAGCTGCTTAAGATGGGTTAGAAGAACAATAGTGCATCTCTATCACAGTTGACTGCCATCTTTCAATACTAATAATGAAAATGTATTCTCATTCCAGCATATGCTACTTAAGAAGTGTACCTTTCTGTGAATTTGTTAGCAATTCACATGTCCATAACTACAATGAAAATTGATTACAATGAATGCCTCCCTTTCTGCTGTATCCTCCAAGGTACAAGCCATTTTGAAAGACTCAGTAGCATTTCAAATCTATCAGGCTGGGGTGAAATTCTACTCTAAAGGAAGAGCCAGCTTTGCATTGGGTGGGAGAATGAAATCTGAGAATTCTGTTTCCCCATACAAACCTGTGTTTATGTTGTCCATTTTCAACTTTCAGTTGGAAGGCAGGCTGGTATTTTTAATGAGACTGTGACCCTCAATGACATTCTACTTCAGAAACTTAATTGTTATTGCCTGGATTTCCTGAGCACTGAGAAACATGAAGTGAGAACTTGGTGGATCCAGAGGGTGAGTGCTTCCTGGATCCACAGCCCTGCCTGAGGAGTCTTCAAAATTAGTTCCCAAGGCCATGGTCCCACCACCAGGCCTTCAATCTTGACTCACGCCTGCCTCCAGATTCCAACCAAAAAGAGACCTCTGATCACCCTCAACTCCAATCTCCTTCTCAGGCATGCAATTACCATTTCTTCAAACCCCAAACCCTAAACCCCAAGCTTCCAGAAGGGATCATATACAGTAAATATGAATGGCCAGCTATATTATTGCAACTGCATGCATAAGACTAGAAAAGCTGTTCCTTCACAGTAGACAGATGTGATTTAACCAACTCCACACAAAACACAGCAACTATCAATAGAACAGGACCATCCTTTCCAGAAAGGGCAATAGATTGGCAACAACATTTACCAACAACTTGGAACACTTGCCATCATAATGAAATTCCCTGGAGAAGGAATGTCATGCCAACAATGAATAGACACTAGACAAACAGCCAACAACAATGTGTACCATTAGAAGGCCTGAATGCTTCAAAGATGATGTATGCAATGGTGCAAAAATGCAGCAGATTGGAACGGAAAAACTATTTTTCTGCTCATGAATGATATTTCTCTGCTCATGAATGATATTTCTCTTTATGACCAGATATATTGGATAACTTGTAGCTCCAAATGACAGTGTATGCAACTTTTGTGTTAATTTTATTAAAAGGGGGGAGGGGTGTTTGGAAAAATGCATGTGTACACTGTGTTACATCCAATATGGGAGGAATACACTGTCAAATACTTCTTTCAGTGTCAATTTAGATTTTTGGAAAAGCATCCTTTTCATCTTTTTGTAACTGGGCTGCACCACCCTTAAGTCACTGGTATCGATTTCTATTTTGACGAATTTACTAAACCTAGGGACAAGCAATACTGAGTCATTGATCAAAATGGCTTTCAAGCCTCTCAAAAGCTGCTTGGCCTTCCTATTATCGCAATATGTTGTTTTTTTTTAAAGGAAATTTGTCAGTGAAGTAGTATAATACAGAGGGTTGGTGGAAACTTGTGACAGAAACCACATATCCCCAAAAACTTCATAAATTCTCATTTAATTTAAGGGACTTCCAAATCTTATACTTTTGCTGATCTCAATCGTACCTGACTTTGCCCTATTATATGCCTGAAGTACCCACATATTTATACAAATACCCATGCTTCTGCAAACTCACTTTGGCAAGGTTTATCACTAAATCAGCTGAATTATAATTTTTTGAATAGGACTTTTAATTGTTTCAAGTGGTCATTCCAAATATCACTGTTCACCAGTACAGCATTAGGCAAATCACTCAGTAATCAGACTGGTTACCGCTTGATTTATTGGTCTCAAGTAATGGGTGGGGCATTTTTTAGCCTGACTGCCATCACTCATCTTTGGAAAATCTGTTTAATGTGTGATACTTCCTTAGGTCAGGGATTAAAGGAGCCTACCAATATATTTTTTACAAATCTATTTTGGGGTGACAAATACAGCACTGTGAATTCTATTAGTATAGTTTTCTGAGTGAGAGTAGGAATTGGTCTCTGTCACTGTGTTGATCTTCCTGTAGTCTATGCAGAATCTCGTTGAATAACCAGACTAACAGTAACACAACTGGGAATTCCAGCTCCTTTGACTGTGTTCACTTTGGTAGTGTTCCAACATGTACTGGATTTCTGCTTTCACCTGGGCCTGTTTCTCTGAAGCTAACCTGTAAGGGTGATTTTCCTCAGGAGTGTTTTTTCCTCCATTAGATCATGTAAGGCTAAGGTCATATACCCTGGTCTGTCCCTGCAGACTCCTTTAAATTCTCTGAATAAGTTTGCTAGGTCTTCTTGTTGCTGTGCCTCTAAATGTAAATGTCTGGGGTTGAATGTTTTGGCTAAGTCCTAGTTTATTTTAGTACTTTGGAGGGTGTTTTGCCACAGGGCCTGGGGAGTTTTCTTGCCATATCTTACCAAACTCATTGCATTAATTACCCACCCCAGCCCACGGCATCTGCCACTTTACATTCCGGTCCAAATTCTACCACAGAGATAACAAGGTGTAGAGCTGGATGAAGACAGCAGGCCCTTCATCCAGCTGTACACCTTGTTATCTCAGATTCTCCAGCATCTGCAGTTCCTACTATCTCTCAAATTTTACCCCATGCTGTTTGTGAAATGACTTGCCATTCAATGGATATTGGCCAAAAACATCCCTTGTGTCTGTTCCATCTTTAAAAGGTCACTGTTCACCTGGACAAGCACTGGAATTGCAAAGCTGCCCTATTCGAGAGACAAAGTCCGAATATGTCAGAGAAGAGGAACATGGCACTGTGAGCGACCTTGAGGCTGTACATTTTTCCGACCGTGTTAGCCCTGCTCCATGGACTTTTGCTATGGAGCCACAGGGCTGTTTTTGACTCACTAACCAGACTGCACAGACATGGACTTCCTGATGGAAATCACACCGAGTAGATGTTTGACCTTGGCCAAATGATATCTCAGCTGAGAACTGAGGCTGCCCTTTTGGCTTATTTTGCTGAGACCCCCTCACTGATGGGTCTCTTCATCAGTGAGGGCTACTGTCTTAAGACTTTGAGACATGACTGCCTGCTTGCTGCACATGTTGTGTGTTTGCCACGTAAGCTGCTGCCACATGGTGCAGGTGTGAGATTAATGCAGCTCACTGCCTTGCAGCATGGTGTCTGGCTCCAAGTCGGAGGATCACTCACCAGTAGGACAAGCTACCTGGTTTTGTGACTGTGTCAATTGGCACAGCACAGCTTAATAAGGTAAAGCACTGACGCCATGAGCATCCAGATAGGATGACAGAGAGCAAGTGAACAGCCCTTAGATGCATCCTAGTCCAATTTGTGAGGTTGGTGCCTGTCTGTATGCACAGTGTCCTTGCAGCAGCCCTTCAATACTAGTTGCTGGTGTACCCTGTAATGCAAGTCTGTGTTTTTTGAGTGGTCTGCCAGCATATCAAAGAGGTGCCGTGGTGATTGCGATGGGTGACGTCAGCTGTTAATGTTCGTGGTTGAGGGGTGCATTTGGCTGGTGCCCCAAGATGCAGTTTGATCATATGCAACATGGAGAAAGCAGGATTCCCCTTTGATTTCTAAGTTGCGGTTTTCTCAACGTTCAGTTTGTTTGGTAGTACAGAAAGCTGTATCTTAATGAGGCGAGTTGTACCAGCCAAAAGACATTGAACAATCCCAATGAATCGGAAATGCTAGCAAGATACTTGCCGTGCCGCTTGCACACAAGGTTGCTCTGGAAGTTGAGGTGGGCTCACTGGACTTTCAACTCTGATGCACATCTCACCATAGCCCATACTGTTCAAACCCCTATATGGTTCCATCCAAGGTGTCTAACCCCTTAAACTTCAATCTTAGCTAACCGCATTGTAAGAGTTGCAATCTGGGAATGGTATAGGTCTTCTTCTGCCTCAATCTCACCATACGTTTTGACCTTGCCCTTACTACCTGACCTCCCTATTTTTCCTTATCCTCTGCCTGATGATGGTATTGTTTCAATAATGTGACACAGCCTATGGTTTTCTGGCAATCTGGGATGTCAAGCAAATAATTTTACTTTCCCAATCCTTTTGAGTACCCTATGCGGATCACTGACTGACTGTGATTTCAGCAGGTCACCTTGCTAAGACAGTGCACTAATGCATCACAACCCTGTTTATCTGTTTGGGTCAAATGTTTGACTACCCATTTCTTTATGGTTGTTTCTGAAGCTCCATAGTGTTCCTTTGCCACTTTGGAGGTTTCTGTGAGCCGCTCTGGGAACACTGAGACTAATATAAATCTAATACACAGGATCCATCCCTCATTTTGAAAAAGGTTTCTGTCATTAGTTTCAGAGGATTTCTAATCTCAGGTCCATATCTCAATTCTAAACAATTGAAACCAGTAGACTGATCTGATAAATCCTGGGTGACAAATCCCAGTCTTGTGTCCCTGTCGTGTGTCCAATTATGATAGTGTTCTTTGATCACTGGTTTGACTGCGCAGCCCTAACCCTTGGGAAAATAACAACAGGGAAGAAATGGAGGCGGGACTTGTGGGTTCAGAATATTGTGGTCACTTTCTTCCAGTCCTGCCTCTGTTCCATCTTAATTTAGGATGGGAAAATTTGGCCCTTTGTAATTTCAGGATACCTCCCTGTGTGTCCTGTTTTCATGCTATTTTTATAAACAATTTATTGAAGTACTAGAATGATCCCTACTGTTGCAATAAAGGACACGTGTCAGATAATGGAGATGAGCTGGACAGTTGAAGCAAAGTAGGAAAGCCTAGAACATGGGGGCCCCATGAAATCTTAAGTAGAGAGTCCTATGGCAAGACTCCAATCTACATTTCTGTGGTGTCCTATTTGCCAGAATTGCTCCTTCACACAATATTAATTCCTTTAGGATAAGCACTATTCATAAATACTCCTCAGGTACTGATGCAGGCCATGGCCATCCGCAACAAGACCTAGCTAGACAATATCTTGGCTTGGACTGATAAGTGGCAAGTAACATTCTCGCCACACAATTGCTAGACAATGATCATTTCCAGCTAGAGAGAATTTAGCCATCAACCCTTGTTGATCAGTGGCACTACTATCACTGAATCTCCCACTAACAACATACTGGTGGGGGGTGGGGGTTGGGGGAGGGGTGTTGCAGGCTTACTCTTAATCAGAGATTGATCTGGACCAGCCATAAAACTACTTTGGCTGCAATAGGTGGTCAGAGGCTAGAATTCCCACAGGAAGTAACTCACCTCTTGTCTCCTTTATGCCTGTCCAACATCTAAAAGACAAAGAATATGATGGAATACTCTCCAATTGCTTGAGTGAATGTAGCTCCAACAATGCTCAAGAGACTTGACGCCATACAGGACACAGCAGCTTACCTGATTGGCATCCAGTCCAACACTTTCAACATTCACTACCTTCATGAGTGATAAATAATAGCAGTAGTGTGGAACATCTACAACTTGTCCTGCAGGAAGTTTCTTTGACAGCACTTTCCGAATTCACAACCTTCACTACCAAGAAGGGCCACAGTAATAGATAGATGGGAACACCACACTCTGCAAGTTCACTTCCACAGCACACACCATTCCGATGATAGAAGTATAATTGTTATTCCTTCAAAATGCCAAAACTCCTTTTATTGTGTGTAGCTACACAAGGATGACAGCGGTCCAGCAAAACAGTTTACCATCACCTTCTCCATGGCAAGAAGCAACTGGTAAGAAATATTGGCTATGCCAGCAATGCTTAATCCCGTGAAAATGCTTTAAAAGGAAAAAGGCAACAGCATCAGAGCAGACATGGTTGAGGTGGAAAAACTGGGACAATGGAACAGATTTCTTACAGAATGCCATATGGAATAAGTGCAATAAAATTAGCATTTTGGAATCAGTGAGCTTATTGAAGATATTATTCGACAGTTTATCCACGGAAATGAAGATAGGAGAATGAAAAAGATAAGGGAAGAGTCAGACCATCTGATGATGTAAAAGGAGCAGAAATTGGAAGCAAAGCAATTAAATTTTCCAATTGGGGTGGACAATAAGAAGTCAATGTGAATAGGGAGTATGGATCAGCCATTGGCCCACTGAGCCTGCTCTGCCTTTCATTATGTTCATAATGAGGGTGGCCTTATCTCCACTCTCCTGCCTGCCCCCACGATAGTCACTGACTTCCTTGTTCATCACAAATCTATCTACTTCTGATTTAAATATATTCAATAATGCAGCTTCATTACCCTGGGGATGAAAGTTCCACAGGCTTGCAACCCTAGATGTAAAAAAAAACTACTATCTCTGTCTTAAATGGAAGATGCTTTTCTTTTATAATCTGAGTTTTGGTCAGACTCTTCGGTCTCCCCTCATTTTAGTCACTTCAACAAGAAGAGCATCTTTCAGCACTGTCACTGTCAAAGCCCCTCAAAAGCTTATATGTTTCAATAAGATTCCTTTTCATTCTTCTAATCTTCAATGTATACAGACATAACCTGTCCACCCATTCCTCATAAGATAACCCTCTCATCCCAGGTATCAGCTGAGTCAATCTATTCTGAGCTGCTTCCAATGCAGTTACACCCTTTCTTAAACAAAGACTAAAACTGTCCGCAATGCTCTAGGGGTGGTCTCAGTAATACCTGACACAATGGAGCAAAACATCCTTATTTTTGTTCTTCATCCTCCTTCCAATAAATTACATTATCCCATTTGTCCTCCTAATCCCTTGCTGTTCCTGCATGCTAACATTTTGTAGTTCATGTACCACAAAACCCAGATTGTATTGCACTGCAAGGTTTACATTCACTCTCCATCAAAATGGTATACTGTTTTATCATTCTTCCTGCCACCAACAAAAACAGAAATTGCTGGAACAACTCAGCAGGTCTGGCAGCATGTAGAGAGAATGCAGAGTTAACATTTTGGGTCCAGTGACCTTTCAGAACTGACAACAGATTGTTCCTGCCAAACAGGACAAGTTCACATTTTCCCATATTATACTTTATCTGCCAATTACTTTACCTCTGACTTAACCTATCTATATTCCTTTGCAGACTACTTACTTTTCTACCTATCTATTTGCCATCAGCAAATTTAACAATACATACAGTTGGTACCTTTATCCAAGTCATTACTATAAATAATAAATGATTGAGGCTCCAACAATGATCCATGTAGTGTTCCATTCATTACATATTGCCAATTTAAAAATGATCTCTTTATGGTTATTCTGTTCCCTGTTGGGCAACTAATCCTGTATTCATGATAACATGCTACTCCTTTACAAAACAAGGTCTTAATGTGCATGGTAACCTTTAATTAATCCAAGAATATGATATTCACAGGTTTCCATTTATTCACATTGTTTTTTCTCAACAAACATATGGAATTTTGGAAAATTAAAACCAATGAATCTATCATCTCAGCAGTTACTCACTTAAAGATCCGAGGATGTAGTCCATCAGGACTTGGGGACTTCTCAATTTTTAATTCAAACTAAAATCTTTCTCAGTATCCTTTCTATGGTGGTGCTAATTATTTTAAGTTCCACCCTCCCCTTCACCGTTTGATACACACTCGTTTCAGTTGTCATTTCTATCCTCTGTAGCCAAGGCATTCGTGAAACAGCTGTTCAATTCACCTGTCATTTTCGAATTATCTAGAATTAACTCCTCATGCTCCTGCAGAACCAATGTTCGCCTTACTTACTCTTTTCCTTTCTAAACTCATGCAGAATGTCTTACTACCTATTTTATATTTCTAGCTAACTTTTCCTTTGTATTCAAATTTCTCCCTCCACACAGTTCCTTTAGTCATTCCTTAAATTTTTTTATTCTTCAAATTTTCTGACCTGCCATTAATCTTTACACTATTGTACACCTTTTCGTTCAACTTGTTCTTCCCTTAACTTTCTCAGATAACTTTCTCACTGGAATGTATCATAGTTCGTAACAGTCAACAATCTCCTTAAATGTTTGCCACGGTACCTCCACTGACCTAACCTTTAATCTATCTTCCCAGTTCACTTATGCCAGCTCGGTCTTCAAGCCCTCATTAAACGATTTTAAAACATGGACCCACTTTACTCTCCCTCAAACCGAATGTGAAATTCAGTACAGGGAAAAGAGGAAAGAGATGGGACCTGAGTGGGAGCGGAATAAAGAATATCCCACTTGTCTCACAGAAAGACAGGTGCAGCTTGCACCGAAGCAGATTTCCATTTTATTTAGAGAAAGTGAGTTGTGTCTAAGGAGACATTGTTCAGAGTAGGGGAGGCTGGTAGCAGTCGGACTTCCATTCATGGTAGAAGTAAAGAGACCTCTAGTCTGGAATGCAGTTAAAGAAAGATGTCCATGGTGACTTTAAGATTAAACAAATAGTAATCACTCGTCTTGAACAAAAGCCATCTGCACTGAACACCTGCCTAAACGAAAAGAAAAATCATTGGTGGACGAACAGAGTTAAGAAGATAGATCTGTTTTTACAGCATAATATGACAGTGACTAAAGAAAACAAATCTGTGCATCAGCCAAATCTGGTCAGCAAGCTTTCTGCAACACACTGAACATTGCACTATTATCATATTCTCAAGAATATGAAGATAGACTTCCAAGAAACCTTACAACAGTATTTTCGTCCATTCTTAGATATAAAGTGGAACATGTGATAATGAAATCTCATTTGCCATGATATTTCACTGCATCAGGAGCCAGCTGATGAATCATGAGACAGATATTAAATTAAGGAGAGACCGAGATGACACAGCTAGATCAACATTTAGGCTAGAACAAATGCAACTTGTTTAAAATTGGAGGTACTCATGTTTCCTCAATTTACAATACACCCCTTCACAGGATGAAATAAAACGAAAAATGGCAAAAACCAGAGAGGGAAAATATGAGCTGGTTCTTATAAAGTCTCTCTGGTATGCTATACCCTTTGATATGACATAAATTATTTTAGATTCTTCATTAGTATAGAACCCTAATATCTCCACCCTTCACAACATAAAAAGCATGGAGGTTTTCAGTGCAAAACGAAGCCATTCAGCCTAATCTGTTCACCGTGTTTATTACAGAAACATAAAATTAACCCTCTCCCCCGTGCTCTCCCCATAAACCTGCAGTTTCTTTTTATTCTTCATGTGTCAGTTTAATATTTCTTTAAAAGAAAAAAAAACTCTTCTTTGCCTCAACTCTTTGGAAAAGCATTCTGCACTACAACACCTGCCTAGCAAATAATATTCTCCGGTGCTCCATCCTCTCCCAATAAAAATTTTTGAAGTGTACTTTTATTTAAGTCATTCATGAGATGTGAATGTCACTGGCTGGGTTACCATTTATTTCCCACCCCTATTTTCCCATGAGAAGGTGGTAGTGAGCTGTATTCTTGAACCTATTTGGTGTAGGTACCTCCCGTAATGCAGTTAAAGGGAGTTCCAGGGTCTTGACCCAGTGACACTGCAAAAAACAGCAATATATTTCCAAGACAGCACATGTAGATCAACACGTCCATTTGCATCCCCTAATCGATGCAGAGGAGTGCTACAGTCAAGTTCATAACTCTACCAGAGCCACCATTAGGAACACATTGGCAAGTATGTAATGTGTTTTGAACATATTGGAGGTCATTAGCAATATACACTTACAGAGCATGTTAAGAATAGCTGTGATCTAATGTGCATAGCTTAACCTACATAGATATATGTTACAAGGAATAAAACACGAGGAATATCAACCCTTCTAAGATAACAATGAATTGCTAATGCCTAAGGAGCAGGCCACAAATGAGTCTTTCATGAATGCCAAGGCCACAGAAAGCTGTGCAAAGGATGCCAGGGATAAACTGATCTGTATAAGGTTTATCCAGTAATAAGGGATCTGCATGGCTGTTGTCTCATTGCCAGACCTCTACTGCCTTCCTGGAGTGTAGACTTAGCCTGGTCATTGACTTTCTGTGGCGTTAACTGTAAGCCTATATCCCTTACTAATTAGAATAGCATAAGGAGCAGAGTTTTCTCACACACTCACATCTTTGGGATACTTGTATTTACACGTCAACAGCCTATCTCATTCAATAATGCAGATCCAGCATCATCTTTAAAGTACACGGTGTGAAAATGCACCTGCTGCAGTTTTATAACTTGTAATCTGGGCCAATTTCCTCCAGGAGACATACTGTGGGTGCCATGGTAATCGCGTTTAAGCCATGTTTCACATAATAATCATCACAGAAAATGGAAACGTACATAAATATTCAATAAAGATTGCACAAAGGTGCATCACATCTCAGCCAGCAATACTAACTTTCTCCTCTGGAACCTTCAAGGTATACTAAATATGTGGCAATATCAAGATACATTTCAAAAATTCCAAATTTCAAAAAGTAATTTTCCACTTAAAATGTTAAGTTTTTTTTTCTCCCTCCACAGATGCTGGCAAACCAGCTGAATATATCAAAAGCACTTTCCATTTTAGTAGTCATAGATCATAGAATCCCTACAGTGTAGAAACAGGCCCTTTGGCCCAACAAGTCCACACCGAACCTCACAGCATCCCCCCCCCCAGACCCATCCCCATATAACCCACCTAATCTACACATCCCTGAACACTATGGGCAATTTAGCACAGCCAATCCACCTAACCTGCACATCTTTGGATTGTGGGAGGAAACCGGAGCACCCGGAGGAAACCCACGCAGATACAGGGAGAATGTGCAAACTCCACACAGACAGTCACCCGAGGGTGGAGTTGAACCCAGGTCCCTGGTGTTGTGAGGCAGCAGTGCTAACCGCTGAGCCACTGTGCGGTATTCTGGAATTTGTGATCCATGTACCATTGATATTATGAGAATTACAATTCAAGATCCTGATGTACAAAGAATGGACCTGGTGCAAACTTTGAATGTATATCTTGATTGAGTGTCTTCATTCTGATCCAGCCCAATTGTGTAGTATACTGACAATGTATATAATCAAGAAATAGTGATGTGTAGTACAATGTAACAATGTAACATCAGTCATCATATGCAAGAGACTGTGAAGAAAGGGTGGAATACTCTGTACCAGTGAGGCATGAACTTACAGAGAATAGTATTATGTACAATAGTGCAAATAAAAGAGTCTAACAGAGGGAGACAGCAGTTATTCTTAGGTAAGGAAAAACTATTACAGACCACAAACTACAGAAGACAATGAGGAAACCTATCTTGCCAATGTGGAAAATAAAACCCCGAGCCACGGGACTCATGGCAAAATCAAGTTGCACAATGCAAATCTGGGGAATACAAGCAGACTCAGATTCTAAACAAGGCCTCACCCCACCATGCACATTATGCACACTGTCAGCATTTTAACTTTAAATTTAATGTGTGAAATGGGAGAAGGCAGAGGAGCAAAAATGACACACCCTCCTGGTTATGCTGCTGGGAATGGCACATCACTGACAAAATTCCATCTTACAATATTGAATCAGGCAGAATACCTGATTAAATGTTGGACAGTTTCACACAACATTGCTTTGTGCATTTTCAAATATTATTTTTAACTTAGAGAATTTTAGATCACAGCAGGAAATGGACATCACAGTGAAGACAATTAGACTTGATTTTGCTAGAACCATCATCTTGTTTATCAAGTAAAATAAACACTTAAAATCCACTATGGTGGCAATAAAAACAAATCCATTTTGTAATTATAGTTGTATAATTTATTGTTTCAACAGAGCATTTGATCTGAACAAAAAGTAACGTCCAAGTGCTGAACAGAACACCTGGTACCTTATGCAGAAACTACAAGTGAATTCTTCCCACTTGTTCCATCAGAAACGTTAGAGCGATACAAATATATATACAAAAGTTTTAGTCAGTTCTTATTACTCTGAAGGTCATTCCAGTTGTGAAAATAACTTTTTGCTTAATAAGTCTCCAAACTGCAGGAAGCATTTTCTGCTCCGACCTAAAACTAACGTTACAACAGAAAGAAAAAAACAGAACCGATATGGCCGAGCACAGAACAGTAATAGGAGATTTTCCCCACAATTTTGATTTCCCTGTGAACCTAATCAACTGTGACATGAGAAAATATGCTGGGATCATTCAGGCAGAATCTTACCGCTACCTGAAAATATCCTCAAAGTTCTACAGTTTTAGACTTTACAATGATCCATCCGACATCAATTTTGTACATGTACATCAAAATGCCATTAGAAAATGCTTACATACACCTCCCGAATACTGGACTGCACTCAGCTCCGAATCGAAGCCAGTGTGTAAAGACTCCCATGTGGTTAGCTGAAGGTACCTTTCGATTACTCATTCCAAAGCATTTGCTTATGGAAAGTCGCCTTGGGAAAAGAACGGAATCTGAGAAACTCTACATCAATTTCTTCATTCACTGCTCTATTTTGAAAATGAAAGCCAATTCCCTTACAATTTTTTTTCAAAATAGAGCAATTAAATGATTTGACTTTTTTTTTCAAAATCACTATTTTTTCTGAATCAAACCGAAGTAATCCAATGATTGCATTATTTGTTGTATTTAACTCCTAAAATGCTGGAGGCGTGAAATTATTTGACAGGTTAATACACATCAGCATTAGCCAGAAAATAGATGCCACTCAAAATTCTGCGCCTCAGTTTTAGTGCAATCCACGGTCCTCATGTCACATAGTCGAGTGTAACATTTTCCGTTCAGTCCTCCTTTTAAAACAATTATATTTCCAGAGTACATGCCAGGCACCTCATTTCAGAAAAGAGCATTACATAATCTTGTCGATACTATCAGAACTGAGTGTCCAGGGGTGTCTCTGAGATGTCGCTGACTGCCCTTTTAATTCTTTAAACTTACTCTTTGATAGATCTCCAGCCTTGTTAGTGCAAATAACTGTTGGGTTTGCCTCCTTCGTTCAGGATATGTATTCCTGGTTAATGTTCCTTTATTTGACTGCATTTTCACAGTCACCAAATCCCATTTTAATCATGTTGCCTCAGATGAGGTTGTGGTGCAAGTCTAAGTAACATCCGATTAGACAGACTGACGGGAGACGGACAGTTTACTTGCACTGGATTTATTTCAAGTTCAAATATTTATAAAGCTATTTTGATAAGAATATAATGAAGTCATCTGTAAATGACCGCATTACTATGGAAAGGCTTACTCATTATGCTTCCCTCTTAGTGCTTAACAGACATTTGTACACTGCATAGAAAAGAACAGGTATCCTGGCCTGAACGTTTCTGCTGCACAGTAACAAAGAGGAAGGGGAACGCTCCCCAAACACTGGTGCACACAGGGACATCTCATTACCTTCCTCGATTACAGCCCCTTCCAACAGACCCTCAAATACTCATCTTCATTGTGATTGTAGGGCTCGAGGAACACTTCCCACTGGAAGGAAGAGCCTCATCTCTTCCCTCAGAAGATTCTCCCAACGATGTGACTATCAGTCACAGTTGGGCGTTCATTATCACAATTTGGTGAATCAATCACCTTCATTATAACTTTATTCCAAAATCCCAGCATTTTGGTAGCTAAGACACAGAGACAACAAAGCTTCGGGCTTAACTTCTGAATGGTGTGGTGTTAAGCAAACTAAGCTAGGACAGTGTGACATTTGCTTTCAACATTTCTGGATTAGCAAGGGAAAATAACACACCAAATGTATTGTTTTTGATTATGATCCAATGAGTCCTGCTCAAAGTAAGTCTGGAGCATTGGAATATGTCAAATAGTTGTTGTTACCCAGTGCCAATTCACTTATTAATATGGACCACTAGATAAAGCACCAGGAAGGAATCAGTAGTTGAGTAAATCATTTTTTGGGGAAATACAGGAGTGGATACTTCACTGGGAGTGAAGGAGGGAGAAATACCTTAATGATAAACCAATAATTTGCAACTCATGTAAACTGTCTTTTGCAGTTAGAAGAAATGAAGGCATTCAGATGGATAAATAGATTGTTTGACTCTGGTAAATAAATGGGCCATCAACTCCCCTTACTTAGATGGAACAACTGTGCCACTGGTGGAAAGATTTTTGCCTCTTATTAGCACAATGGCTCACTCCAGTTTGCCAAGTCAGAGCATGTTTGAAAACTTGCTTTTACGTGATTTATTTAATTGGACTTGCATGGGAAGAGGAGGATTTGTCACAAGTTTTTATACTTTTACGCTTTTTTGGACTGCTTTCTCCCCCCTCCCCCACTCAAAGAAACTTTGCAAACATGAGCAATCTTCCCACAAGTTGTCACTTTGTCAACAGCAGTTTTCCTTTCCCAGTTTCTCATGATTTCCTAAATTGAATCGCAAGGGCATGACTAATTTCACTGGCCATTCCTTGAAGTGCACGTTTAGAAAGTTATTAGGGCCATTGCTTATACTGTAACATTCTTCAACGTTGGAGGGAATGGTTGAGAGCCCCTCCATTAAGACTGAAGAAAAAAATAATTTACTTTGTTTACAATGGTGTCAGGGTACCTTTCAGGGTACTTCAATTTCCTTTTTAAATGCTCGTAATATTTTTAAAGGCATATTTGACATTGAATATAATATTTCCTTTAAACAAAATCTTTCATTTATATAGCATTCTTAAATGAAAAGAAAACACCATAATGTACTTCAGAGAATTGCAGTGAAATCATGGGAACCAGGTCAAGGAAGGAAATATTAAGAAGGGTGACCAAATACTTTATTGAAGAGATAGGTTTTATCAAGAAAGACAGAGATGGAACAGATTAAGTACAGAATTCCAGAAAGCTGGGCAAGCTGGCTGAAATCTTGGTGGCCAATCTTCTGAATGAAAGGATAGAGACATAAATAAGAAGTTGGTGTCAGAGGAGGGTAGAATTCAGGGAAAAGGAGAGTTGTAGGAGAGTCGTAGTTAAAGGATGGGTAATACTATACACAGGTTTAGACTCAAAGATGAGAATGTTAAACCTTGTGGTGTTGGAAACCAATGCAGAATTATCCACGTGTGTGGGTATAGTTAGTGAGCAGCTGCGGAAAACTATGAACAGAGGTCTATGGATGGTGGAGGCCTATAGGGCGACATGGAAAGAAACTGAATTACAAAAGATGAAGGTTTCAGCAGTAACTAGGCTTAGGCAGAGGAGGATTGGGCTTTGCCATGGAGGTGGAATTCAATCGTTTTTGTGTTGGAGAGTGCATAGGTGGCAGTCTCAGGGTCAAACAAGATATCTCATATAGAGGCGACACAGACAGATGGAATCAATGGCAAGAGTACTGAGTTTGTGGTGGGGACAGTGTTTTTAGCCTAATAAATGTTTATGTCCAAGATGAGATGTAGGATAAGCAGTGTTTTACCAGGGAGACAGTGACTTTGTCAAGAAAGGTGATGGGAGTTGGAGCTTGATGTCATCAGCATATGTAGAAGCTGGACCCATGTCAACCAAATGGGCGTTATTAGAATTGGAAGAATGGCAAAGATAATACTTTGGAGGATTCTAACAGGAATAGTGTTAGAACCAGGAAGAGAAGACTTTTCTCCAGGTATTCAAAAAACTATTGGTGCAATGACTCGCTACATTGCTTCACTCAATTTCTCATGTTAACTCTCTTCCATAGGATCACATCCCATTTGCAGGCAGTCCAGAGGGTGTAATTGCAGTTTGCTGAGAACCAAGACATGCTCACAAGTGGATGCTCCAAATATAACCAAGATTGTAACCAAATATAAAATGAAACAGTTTTCCAGAACAAATGATCAGTAAACTTCATATTGATTGTCTGGTTAGTATCATACTTCCTCTTATTACAATGGCTACTTTTAACCAAATACAATTAATTTAGCTCGACTGATAAATTTAATCTCATAGGTTCTATGAAATAACCAAACTGGCTGGTCATTTATCAATAATAACAGTAACATGCACAGACAGCATGTCTTTACCAGAGTAAAATGTCACAAGGATTCCAGAAGGAGTGCCAAACAAAATTTGACTGCAAGCCATGTCGAAGATAACAGGACTGACAAAGCAATGAAAATCAAGATTGTGAATGAACCTAGAATTTGAGGAATACAGAGATCTCAAGGGTTGTTGAATAGCAAATGGTTATAATGACAAGGAATGACAGGGCCACAAGAACAGAAGAACTAGGAGCAGGAGTAGGCCATCCGGCCCCTCGAGCCTGCCCCGCCATTTAATAAGATCATGGCTGATCTTTATGAGACTCAGCTCCACTTACCCGCCCACTCACCATAACCCTTAATTCCTTTACTGTTCAAAAATTTATCTAGCCTTGCCTTAAAAGCATTCAACGAGGTAGCTTCAACCGTTTCACTGGGCAGGGAATTCCACAGATTCACAACCCTTTGGGTGAAGAAGTTCTTCCTGACCTCAGTCCTACATCTGCTTCTCTTTATTTTGAGGCGATGCCCTCTAGTCCTAGTCTCACCTGCTAGCGGAAACAACATCCCTGCCTCCACCTTATCTATTCCCTTCATAATCTTACATGTTTCTATAAGATCTCCCCTCATTCTTCTGAATTCCAATGAGTATAATCCCAGTCTACTCAGTCTCTTCTCATAATCCAACCCTCTCAACTCTGGAATCAACTGAGTGAATCTACTCTGCACCCCCTCCAGTGCTAGTAAAGCCCTTCTCAAGTAAGGAGACCAAAACTGAACACAGTACTGTTCACATCCCCCATGGAGGGATGTGAACACCATTACGGGAATTTTAAGACTGAGGCATTGTCAGATGTAAGATATCAAAACGGGAGTGACAGCAGAATAGAACTTGGTGCAGGTTAGGACATTGGCATTGTTTTGGATGAGTCTCAGCTTACAGAGGGGGCACTCTAATCATTTCTAGAAGTAATATAATCATGGATAAATGTTTCAGCAACAGGTGAGCTGAGGCTGTTGTTGGCGGGCTTGGGGAGAGAGGGGAATGTGGTTAATAGACAATGTTAGTGAGGTAGAAACAGAGAGTTTTGCTGTTGGAGAGGACAAGTGGTCAGAAGCCCGTCAAGGTTAGGTAAGATGCACAGATTGTGTATAGTCTCGTCCAGCCTCAGAAGGGGAGAAGAATGGAATATACAAAACCAAGGTGGTGAAATGTAAGGCTGAGCCTCAGACTGTTGCTCAGGACAGAGATGGAGTCAGTGCCCAGGGAATTAGTAAGCTCACTATCCCATTGTCACGTGTTTCATCATGGAGCTAAAATTAACTCCACAGAAATTCAAATTGCCATAAGGAATAGAGCCAGTAGCTAGATCATTAGATAACTGAAATACAGTACTACAACTCTTGGTTAAATCAATAGAAGACTCTAGTAACTCTTCAAAGTAGCACACTAAATAAGGTACCATAAAATCAATGGATACATTTTCATCAACTTCCTGTCCACATCATAGACATATGGAGAAAGATTTTAACTACCTTTGAACCTATCCCCTTGTGCTAAGTTAAAATCAGGCCTGTACTGTTCCCATTAAATGCTTTTTGCACAAGATGAAGTTGGCCTCAGTTACTTTTCTCTCTTCAAACCAATCAAACTCCACACCAAACATTGGAGACATGACTGCAAACTCCATACAAGGCCTCCTGGCATACTTTCCAACAACCGGTATCCAAGCTTCACTTTACTCAGCAACTGCATGACAATTATTCACCTCCAGTATAGTGGAATGAATGTCTGAAAATTGCAATGTCAAAGCTGAAACCACATTCATGGTCTACCATGCAATCATGATCCCTACCTTAAGTACCAAACGTGGACAATGTGCAGGAGGCACTTCAAAGCATTGGAGACACACCATCAATGCTGCCCTCAGAATATCCTACATATCAAATGGGAGGATAGGCGCATCAATATCAATGTCCTCTCACAAGCTTGTGTGACCTGTGTTGAGGCAGTGATCATCTGTTATCATTTGTTGGCTCTATAGTTCAGTTGTCAGATACCATGCTCCCAAACCAGGTCTTCTCCTCTCTGCCCTTCAGGACAGATTCACCAGAGGATGACAGAAGAAGCTGGTCAAGGATACACTGAAAACCAACATGACATGGCAATGTTGACAACACCTGGACTGAACCAGACGGAGGCAGTGTTTATTGGAAGAATCCCAATATTTTGAGATCCAACAACAAAATAAATAAGATTCCTTCAGGCCCTGAAGATGAATGTGCACTTACACAGGATTTATAAGATGGAAAAATGTCTCCAAAACGTTCTTCAGAAGTATAATCAGACAATCCAGACAAGGAGATGTTGGGACTATGGCAAGTGACTTAATATTTGGTCAAATAATTAATTTGAAAGGGGCAGCAAAGACACAGAAGGAATCATATTGTTGGCAGAACTTAAGGAGGTCCAGAATTTAGGGATGAATGAAATCACCAACGCTAATGGTGAGAACAAGGGAGGACGGGGTGTACAAGTTGCTAGAGTGACTGGATCAAAGGACCGATTTTGCCTGTTGGACTCCTTGCCTGTTGCCAATTCAACTTTTCAAGAGGCAATTTTAATAATACATACAGGTTTAAGTATGTATTTGATGATTGTGTAATCCAAATTCTTGTGCAAAGAACTTTATATGGATTTGAAGACTTATCAAGGAAGATCCAGCAATGTTCTAAATACAATGATCTTTCAGAAAAGTAATAGATGGCTCATGGAGATAGTAACAATGATGTATTTTCATGATATCTGGGGTTAAACTTTGTGAGAATAGCACCTTAATAATCAGGGTAGGCATAGTGATTCTCTTGGTGCTTGTATCAAATGCAACCTTTTTGTCTCAAAGTGTGAGGTGAGCTAATGACAAAATGGCTTGCAGCAAATTTTACAAAAGCTTCTACAGTCAAATTTCATTTGAGTAATTTCAATTCATTTGAACCCCTGAAAGAAAGCACTCTTACACCAGATGGGTACTTTGATGCCCTTTTATACAACTTGTTTCCAAGTGTGACTGAAGCATGCTTTCAAATACAATAGACTGTAGAACACACCATAGAAATAAGATTCAAGAGACTATCTTCACATCTGGTTTATACCTACGACATAGGAATATGTTTGAGTATAGGAGTTGTGAAGTCATGTTGAGGTTGTACAGGACTTTGGTGAGGCCTCTTCTGGAACACTATATCCATTTCTGGTTGCCCAGTTATAGGAAGGATATTATCAAGAATGAGAGGGTTCAGAAAAGATTTACCAGGATGTGGCGGGGTGTGGAATTTTTGAGTTATAAGGAAAGGCTGAATAGACTGGGACTTTTTTCACTGGAACGTAGGAGGTTGAGAGGCAACCTGATAGAAGTTTATAAAATAATGAGAGGTATAGAAAGAGTTAGTGGTAGTTGTCATTTTCCTAGGATGGGGGATTTCAAGAATAGGGACACATTTTTAAGGTGAAAGGGAGAGATTTAAAAAAGACAGAAGAGGCAATTTTTTTACAGAGAGGTGTGGTTCGTGTGGGGAATGAACTTCCAGAGGAAGTGACGGATGCCAGTACAATTACAATGTTTAAAAGCCATTTGGATAAGAACATGAATAGGAAAGGTTTGGAGGGTTAAGGGCCAGGAGCAGGCAGGTAGGACTAGTTTAGCTTGGAATTATGCTCGGCATGAACTGGTTGGACCAAAGGGTCTGTTTCTGTGTTGTATGACTCAATGACTCTATGACAACAGAATGGGACAAAAAGAAGAATCCAGCAAAATACTGCAACAAAAAGCTCTTTGGAAACTGCAGCCAAAATACATATGTTCAGAAAGACATTAGGACCATATAAATAAAGCTTGCCAGTCGAATTTAAAAGTAAGTCAATCAATAAACCTCCTTATTACACTATGAACTGCACTGTTGCACTGGACAATTTTATTGTCTCCTGATGCGTAAAAGACTAGCATTTGGAAGTGGGCGTTGAAATTTGTCATTGATGGATTTTCAATGCAGAAATATTTGATTTGGGTTAGGATTTTTTTTTTGTTTAAAGTAAGCTGAAATCAGTAGAAACAAGTGCACTGCAAGGAGGGGTTCCCAGGTCTGTCAAAAACAAAGTAACACAAATCTTACTTAAACAGGTAACGAAACAATTGTGAGAAAACTGGTGTTTGATTGGAATTTGTCAGTGATTTTCCACAGCTACAAAGCAGCAATAAGCTATAAGGTATCTGTTGTACGCTCACAACCAACTACTTACAGAAAAGTTTGCTATTCTAGCACTTGTCAGCTTCTTTGTTTATGCATTTTAACTTATAGGATGTTAATATACTCTCCTTAGACTATGAAGAAGTCTTCTCCCTCCAGCTGAAAGTCAAACAATTAACATCTATTTTCTACTCCTGACTATCCAGGTTCAGCGAAGCTTACACATGGAGTATTCAACCTCGGGTCAGAGATGGTCAGCTGCTGCAAGCTAATACCTAACTTTGAAACATTAATGTTGGCGTGCAATCAGCACCTTAAACATCTAAATCCAAAATGAAGCAAGTGGATCCCTGTCACTTGCAACATGACTCACATCACAGGCACAAGCACCTTCACAGAAACATTGAGATTAGGAGCAGGAGTAGGCCATTCAGCCCTCTGAGCCTGCTCTGCCATTCAAAATGATTATGTCTGATCATCAAACTCTGTGCCATGATCCTGTATTCCTACCATACCAATCAATCCCTTTAGCCCTAAGACCTACAATACTACATCTCAACATATTGTTTGCAACCCAACAAAAACAGTCAGAGAATTGACTGCTTATTTTCACTTGATCCCTTCAACAAATGCTCATGCAAGTGGGAATAAAATAGATAAATAATGAATTAATGAGAAGTCATTTCCAACTTGTAACAGTCAGAATCTTTGGCCAGGCCATAGCCCTCTGTACCCAGGATCCTAATGCATGATCCCATAACAGACAGTTCCACACTGGGGACATAAATTCTGAAAATTTGTGCTTTATAGTCATGATTGTCAAGTGTGAGTTTATTGTTCTTTAGGTCTTTTTATAAGGACTGGCAGCCAAACATTTTTCACTAATAGAATGTATATTAGTGTAACAAACAGTATTTAAAGCATAGCCTGGTACCAACTACAGTGGGGTCTGCACTGAAGCCTATTCTCTGTTTAAGACGCATTGTGCATTTTGCTTTTAAATTAGGTACCACATTAATCCATTACTTCAATGCTTTTTTTGTTTCAAATTGATCCTGTTTCTGATTCTGATTAGTTATTATAAAAGATTTAATTTTCTGCTAAACCATAGATCTTTGAGGTGCTTACTGGAATTTTACACATGGTAGTTGCATAACACCGAGGGACTGGAATGAATGCTTCACCGTTTTGTTTGGTCACTTTACAGTATGGACTGACATTATCATTCACAGAAACCGTGAAAAAGATTATGTGAAGCAAACATTAAAAAAGGAAGCTGTAGGTTTCAGAAGCAGTTAGGAAGTTAAACCATTAACACTACCAACAACAGTTTGATATACAGAATCAAATAATGAAAACTAACCAACTGTGTAGTCGTGGAATGAAGAAGAAAATTAGATTATTGCCCAACAGCAATGCTGCGATGTGAATATCAATTTACTAAAGGTAAAAGTTGCTGCTGCTTTTCTCAGAAATATGAATTAATTAAATAATACTTCATTGAAAAGCTGGGCCAGAAACCTGGATTAAAATACAGATGGCTAGAATTCTCTCACAAAGTGCCAATAATTAAGTGCTCAAGCCTGAGAACCAAGTGAAAAATACAGATAGCGAACAGGCTTTAAACTGGTCAATGGGGACTCATTTTACAAAAATATTTTCTGTCAGGTTTTGAGTACGGTGTAGCTACAGTGAGACTGCAGTTATATGTAGACAAGTGACAACAATAACCAGTTAAAGCTGCATTGCCTCATAAGAGCTCTATTCAAGGTTTGAGTACTGGAATTTTAAGCTTTACCACAAATTTAAACACTTCTCTATAAATGTTCAGGCACACAGCTCTTTAGGCATTGTGGTCACAGTCTTCGGAAAATTACTCTCTCAACAATACATTAGAAGTGCAGATCAGGGTTTCTCTTACATGATAGAAATTATATCTGTCTGGTGCCCCATCAGCTGCTCAAAGTACTTTCAATCCAATTAAGTTAATTTTGATGCCAAGTCAATGTGGTCATGTAGCTGAACAGAAAGAGCTTGCAGTAAAAAAAGCATTCAAATGACCAGCTAACAAGGTGTAGACTGGATGAACACAGCAGGCCAAGCAGCATCAGAGGAGCTGGAAGGCTGACGTTT
>JAHRHZ010000077.1:17053307-17077714 GCA_024137785.1 Ginglymostoma cirratum | reverse complement strand
AAACGTCAGCCTTCCAGCTCCTCTGATGCTGCTTGGCCTGCTGTGTTCATCCAGCTCTACGTCTTGCTATCTGAGATTCTCCAGCATCTGCAGTTCCTACTATCTCTGAAACAAATGACCAGATAAACTGTTTTTGGTGGCATTGGTTGAAGAAGGAATTTCTGCCCCTCTTCTCCTCGGCTCATTTTATTTCACATGTTGAATAAAATAATTTTAGATGGGGAAAGGTTTAACCCCTTCATCCAAAATATGTAACCTTCAGAGTAGCACAGTGCAGTGTGGGTCTAAATTATGTTCTCAAATCCTGCTATGAGTTTTGAACCCACAATTTCCCACCTGCTAGCATTATCCAGTGTATCCATCTGATGCACAGTGAACCACAACACAAGTTCAGCTATTTGTTCAGACCAGCAATACAGGATATCTTCTATGAGGCACGCTGATAATATTACTGCCTTTAGCATGGAAATGGCTCCTATCTACAGTTTTTTTTATATCCCAGAATTGGGAAATAGATTAACTGTCTTACTACAGGACCCTAACCACACTATCATCTTTATTATCCTATAATTGGCATGATGTTGCCTCTGCTGTGTTTAGTGTGCTCAGTGCATAGTGCGAAACCGAGTAACAAATGAAAATTCTTTGACAAAAGCAAACCATAGACTATACACTATGGAGAATAACAAATGGCTAGCTGTGAGTGTAAGACAGTAATTCAATCTTCCAGTACTGCTTAAGGTCATAAACCACTTGAGTATTGCACTGGCAGTTCACAACTTCACCAAAACTGCAAAGTTGACTTATTGCCACTGCAAGCCACTATGTGACACCACTGTGATTGTATACTAGTCTGACAAATACCAGAAATGAGCAGGCTTACACATGTTATTGCACCTGGGATCTGTCCCAACTGCTGAAACATTCTTTTGTCCCGGGGGTCATTTTCTCCTGAATTACTTTGTGAATGTTGCAACGTGCCAAAAAATAATTTAATTTGATGTACAGCTGTTGGGGCTCATCAAGGGAAAGTAATTTTGAATATTGCACACCATGAAATTGGCAAGTTAGTTTATTAGCAAACGTTGGTTGGATGGGACAGCAACCTGATAAAAGGGCGAATGCACTATCATTTTGGAAATACAAGGAATTAAATAGCAATAGCAGACTTGGACAGAACCTTGTGGCTTTTATTCTGCACTTTTAGCAGGAACACTGGGCTGAGAGCTTCAGCAGTAATCTCAAAATTGTCATGTCTAGCTATTGGTGCCAGCTGCCATATGCCAAAGCCCTTACCCAATAAATGGCCTGGCATGACTTCAGCTCTTTATTAGTAGTGGATCCATTGAGGAACTTTTTAAATGGCGTATCTTAAAATCATTTAAAAACTCATAAATACTGGCTTTTACCAGCATTTTTCTTCCTGAAAAGGTATGTTATATAAAAGGTGCACTGAATGAATGTAGTACATAGAATGCTCATTACAAATTAACAATTCCCTTAATGTGCATTGTATCTGTGCACAATTTATCAGATTAACTTTGTTATTTTCTCAGCATATCCATAGAATCCATACAGTGTGGAAACAGGCCCTTCGGCCCAACAAGTCCACACCGAACCTCAGAGCATCCCACCCAGCACCCCCCCTCCCCAACAACCCCCCTCCCTGAACACTATGGGCAATTTAGCATGGCCAATCCACCTAACCTGCACATCTTTGGACTCGTGGGAGGAAACCGGAGCACCTGGAGGAAATCCACGCAGACACGGGGAGAACATGCAAACTCCACACAGACAGATGCCTGAGGCTGGAATCGAACCCGGGTTCCTGGTGCTGTGAGGCAGCAGTGCTAACCGCTGAGCCACCGTGCCGCCCCAATATGTATTGCAATGAACATGTTATTGAGAGGTCCAAATTTATGATATATAGGAGCCTAGAGAGATAACCAGAAACTTGAAAGTAAACAATCTGACTACACATTAATCCTACATCTAAGTATAAGGACAGTAGTTTGTTCCATCAGATCTCCATCCCTATAATTCTCCTAATTTTTCAGTCACTATCTAATCACAGTAATCTTTGCTGAAATTGAGACTGATGTGGTACTTGGTAAAACCCAGTGAGAATTGTGAGAAATATCTGCCAGAAATGATAAAAATGAGCTGCATGGCTACATATTATATTTACTTGTACATTTTAGCGAAATTAAAATTACTGAGGGGTAAAATCATCAATATAACCACACGCGTAAAGCTCTGATACAAACCCGGATTACAAACATATGTGGCAAGTTTAACTTACATATTCATAATATTACACAGAGTTTGATACACAGAAAAAAGGCCATTTAGTCTAATTGGTTGAAATAGAATTGAAACTAGCAGCAGGAATACAGCATTTGGTCCTTTGAGTCTGGTCCACCATTCAATGATCATGGTTGGTCCTCTATCTCAATGCCATATTCGCACTTTCTCCCCATGCCCCTTGATGCTTTTAAAATCTAAACAAAAATTCTATCTCGCTCATGAATATATAAAGTGACTTGGCCTCCACAGCTCCATCCCTCTGTGGTAGAGAATTCCACAAGTTCACTACTCTGAGTGACAGAATCTTTTCTCATTTCAGTCACAAATGGTCTACCCTGTATCATGACACTGTGTCCAATGATTCTAGACTCTCCAAGCAGGAAAAACATCCTCCCTGCATCTAGTCAGTCCAGCCTTGTTAGATTTTTAAAATATTTTTCAATCAGATCCTCTCATCCTGTTAAACTTGAGAATTCTGGTTCAGTTGAATTAATCTCCCCTCATAGGACAGTCCTGTCATTTCCCGGTATCAGCTTTATGAACGTCTGCTGCAATCCCTCTATGGCAAGTACATCCGATTTTGGAAAGCAAGACTAAAACTGGATGTGATACTCAAGATGTGATCTCACCAAGGACCTTCACAACTGTGGTAAAGCATCCCTACTTCAGCGATGTAATTCCTATTGTAATGAAGGCCATATACACTTTGACTTCCTAATTACTTCTGTACATGCCTGTCTACTTTCAGTGACTGGTGTACTAAGCCATACAAATCCCTCTGTACATGTACATTTCCCAATATATCACCATTTAAATAATATGCTTCCTTTCTGTTTTTCACACCAAAGTGTATAACTTCACATTTAGTCACATCGTACTGCATCTGCCTTGTGTTTGACTATTCACACAACCTGTGTAAACCACCTTGAAGCCTTCTTGCATCCTCAGAACTCATAATCCCACATACTTTTGTGAGATCAGCATACTTGGAAATGGTGCACACTAAACAACAAACCAAAAGAACTGCAGATGCTGCAAATCAGAAATAAAAACAGACATTGCTGGAAAATCTCAGCCGGTCTGATAGCATTTGGGGAGAGAAATTTCTGTTGTTGGAAATATTGCATTTGGTTCCCTCATTCAGGTTATTTATATATGAATAGCTAGGGCCCAAGCACTGATGGTAGCAGCATCCCACCAGTCACTGCCTGCCTCTCAGAAAAAGACCCATTTATTCCCACTCTCTGTTTCCTGATTGTCAATCAGTTCTCAACACATGCTAATCTATTTCTCCCTATCTATGTGCTTTAATTTTACCCACTAACCTCTTACGTGGGACCTAAAGCCCTTCTGAAAAATCCAAAAATATAACATACATTATTTCTCTCTTATCTATTCTAATGGTCACATCCTCAAAATACTCCAGTAGATTTGTTAAACATGATTTTGCTTTCATAAACCCATGATGGCTTTCTCCAATTCTGCTGATGTTTTCCAAATGTTCTGATACCGCATCTTTTATAATAGACTCTAGAATTTCCCCACTACTGGTGTTAGGCTAACTGGTCTATAATCCTCTGTTTTTAATCTCTCCCTCCTTTTTCAATAGTGGGGTTACGTTTGCCACCCTCCAATCTGTAGGATCTCTGGAATGTTGATTATCTGGCCCTGGCAGTTTGTCATTCTTTGACCCCCCGCCGCCCCCATTAACTTTTCCAGCACCATCTCCTTACTAATACTGACTTCCTCCAATTCCACCCTCTCACTAGAACCTTTGTTCCTTCAAATTTCCAAGAAGTTATCTGTGTCCTCTTTTGTGAAGTCAGAACTATAGTATGTGTTCAATCCTTCGACCATTTCTCTGCCCCCCCCGATTATAATTTCCCCAGCTTCTGATAGAAGGAACTTAACATCTGGCTTCACCAGTGTCTAGTGTCACTACTATGTATTTATCCTACATAACAGCTCTGTCCAACCTTCCCTTATCTCAACTGATTAACAAATCCTTCGAGTCCTTTCTTTCACTTAAATTAACATGACTGGATTTTCCAATTGAAATCCAAGGACATGCAGGAAAGGACCACTGTATCTGTATACATATGAACACAGAGCAATGCACTATGTTCAGAACTGCACTGTTCTCAAAGAATTCAATGAGACTGAGAACTGTCAAGTTACAGGGGCAAACATAAACTTTTAAATGCATTAGCACACTTTCAGCGCTACCAGTCTCTGGCTTCAGCTTACAGACAATCCTGTCCTCACCTGTCACATGCAAAATTTACTGGTCAGCACTCGTACTCTCTTTCCCATGCCTCCCAAATTCTGTCCCTTCACGGTCTTAACTGAAATAGATTTGGTCAAAGCAAAAACTTCACCACTGATCCTCCTTTCATTGGTCCAAATATACACCAAACACATCAAAGCAATCCAGCAGATAACAAATGGTGTTCTTTCATTTGTCCATCATGGCCAATGGATTGAGAATCAAACAATCAACAATGCACCGTCTTGATTGGTTCCTCTCCAAGTACCTGAGTGCCACTACAGATTTGCATGAGCTGCAAATGAAATAATAGTTATGACATTCGAGGACAAGTTCTGTGAAATACGGCTATAGTTTTGCTGGTGATATAGTACTCAAACTTGGGATTATCTTCAGATCACGGACATATGATCATCTTCCTTCAAATGCATCTAACTTTTTCACCTCAACCATTGCATGTGGTAGTGTTTTCCATATTCTAACCAATCTGAGCACAAGCTTCTCCTAAATTCCTTACGGTATTTATTGGTGACAGCAGAAATGAAGCATGTCTTTTGAGCACAATGTTTTGTGGAAATGATATCCTGAGTATTACTACCAAAAGAGTTAAAAGGGAAAAAGCTTTTGGAAGCATATCAGACACGCAGGAGCCCCAAGAGGTCTGTGAAGTGCCAAATCAGAACTCTTGCTTGCAGACGCTGTCTGAGAGACTTACTGGAACAATCTTACACAAAATGAGTTTATCTATAGTACATGGTGCAACAGCCTATGATTAGGCCAGTGTGATCGTAAAAAATGCTTAACGCGCACGCAAACTGGAGCTTAGAGACTTGAGGATTGTGAAAATGCTTGAGGACATAGAATTGTGGCACTTATTTCTAATAAAAAACAAATAAGAGAATGAGCATGCTCTACTCAGATTTCAGCATTTTAGTGTGAATGATACAGTAGAGAAAGAGACTATTCATCCACTGTGTCTATGTCTGTTCTTTGAAACAGTTGCATAATTAGTGCTACTTTCTTGCACTTTTTCACGGCTCTCAAATTATTTCTTTTGCAAGTATCAATAAAATTCCCTTTTGAAAATGACTGCTGAACATGCTTAAAGTACGATTTTAGACTGTGCATTCCAACTTTGAACAACTCCAATATTTGTGTTTGTATGGAATGTATTATCTGACCTGAGAGTCCATTGCAGGTGATGTGGCTAAAAAAGTAACTGGCTAAAAATCTGGTATTGTATCACTTCCTCATGTCAAGTGGGTCCAAAGGTGACCTTTAAATTAAACTTTGGGCTTCATGTCCATAAAACTGACAAGCCATGGATGGCAATCTAGGATACTGAAGCAACTTATTAGTTGGGGTCTATTTAAGTTTGGATCCCAAGTTGGCCCACAGGGGATTGGTATGAATATGAGCTGGTACCGGTTAACAATTTTGCTCAGAGGAGCACTCATTATTTTTTTTTCTCCATGTTCAGGTAAGTTAAACATTAAGAAACATCTGCTCTTTGTCTGTTCCTAATGGTCCCTTTAAAGACCACTGGTTAGAGTGCAATGACACAACTGGAAAACCTCAGTGATGTTTGTGCAGTGGGGCTCCACTCAGTTTCTGCAAAAATTGTCAGCAGGATTTTCGGGTTCCTGATCAAAAAATTCAACTGACTTATTATCTTCTTGAGGTGGGCATTCAGAAGTTGCAAACTACCAATTAATAGATGCATGCTGGGGAGGGGACGAAGAAGATTTTGCCCAGAAATCAACCTTGACTGGTCAATTTAGCATTTTGAAATCAGGCACAACGAGGAATCATTTTTGCATCCTGCTGTTATCAAGATGAACATTTTACAATGGTCTTTTATTCCCTTCTCCCTGATGTAAAGGAATCAGTTCAAGCAATACATCAAGCAAATTGGCAAAGCCCATCAAGCTGTACTTTTTTCTGAAGCAAACGTATACTTCAGCATAATTAAAGAGATCTGAAACTTGGTGTTAAATTACACCGCGATCAAAATCACTTGTCTAAGAGCTTCTACTTGTTTCAAGCATATTTTGTTCCAGTCACAAGACTTTGAGGTCAGTATGCACCATAAATCTGAATGGAATAAGAGCTTCTCATGGGCAGCTCTGAGCTAGCTGGGTGTTACGGATCAGCATGTACCAGCTTCCTTTCCTCTGCTTCGACCGATGTAACTCACTGGAGTGGCAAATTACATCAGACCTACAGCTGTAACCCGACATTATGATTAATTTGATCAGTAATTTCTCCTGTTTTTCATTTTAATCGGTGTGACTATTCTGCTGTGGCAGGTCTTTCAGATCTAATTAAGATAAATTTCTATGTAACAGACTTGGCAGCATTTACAGTCAAATCCCAATGCTGAGTAGGGAGGACCTGCAGCACTAATCAATCAACTAACTGAAAACCCACTGGGCCCAAACCCAGCCATGAACCTATTAACACACTTAAGCAAATTTTGTAATCTTATGGATTTTCAGCTGCACTCTTGTAACATTCTATTAAAAGTGCAATACGCTAATAGATCATTTTATAAACACTATTTGATCGGTTTGCTAATGCAAAAAAAAATTTTTTAAGAACGATTATGAAATGAAGTCTTGCAGCGGATTTTTAAATTTTGGGATTCTTGCAAATTTTTATTTTTAAAAAAATGCAACAAGAGTTTTTAATTCATGGGCTGACACTGCATATGTATGGAAAACTTAGCTGAAGCAGAGTAATCATTTTCCGAATGAGCTCAACTCTCTGCACTCTGTTTTAGGAGCCCTGCACTTCAATTTCTCTTATTAAAATGAGGTTTAAATAGTTTAAATAGATGCTAGATGAACTGAACAGGCATGGTTAAAGCAGGACTCTTGTGGTGTATTGGTAGTGTCCCTACCTCTGACCCACAAGGCCTGGGTTCAAGGCCCCCATGCTCCAGAGGTGTGTAATAATACTTCTGTATAGGTTAATTAGGAAACATACAATAGTGTGCAACAAGAAGAGAATCCACCTTTGTTATTGCCAGGCCAGCCTGGCAACAAAATCTCAAAAAAGGGAAGTGCATAGTTGGATGAGGGTTACATCTCACAGTTTCTGTAAGGAATTTTTAAAAAGATGTAATATATGAAGCTCAAATAAGTGTAATAAAAAAATATTCTGAGGTTTGTTATTTTGGAAAACTCAGCAAGCTCCAAACGTTTTTTTTCATATTCTGCAGCATCATATTATGCCTGGTTTTCTATCCCACACAGGTCTGCAGCATTGTGAATGGGTAAGTCAGATAAGTATTATGAATATATACTGTTGAGACACTGTTGATTTTGACATCAGCATTAAAAAATAAGTAGCAAAATCTACCTGAAAGTTAGCTTCTTCGTGCTGCCATTAAACTGTTCCACTACAGAAAACGGCACCTTTGGAACATGGGATTAGAACAGCTCAAAAACTGATACTTACTTACAATCGTGGCATACAAAAGTTTATTTAACTTCTGACAGCATCATCCATTCCTTTACATGACAATTAACATAGGAGACAATATTCATAATTAGTTCCGTTCAGCCTCACAGGGTAACCTTGAACAATCAGGGAGAAGAGTGGTACCCAAAAAGGAAAAAGATGAAGATGGTATCCAAAAGTATAAGCATTGATCTAAATGATATGCTCTGAATATTATTCCTTTATCCATTTTGTTTCTGTTACCTAGAAGTCTTTACTCGAGAAGCATGAAATATGGACTCACGGTGATTGATCTCAGGAGGTCTAGAATTCAGCACTGCTGTAAGTTTTTCCATTTAAGAGTGATTAAAATTGACCTAGTTTTCTTGAATGTAGTTTAGTCAAAAAAGTGGGACTCAGCTGGCAAACCTGGAAACTATAAGCCACAGGATATTGTGTTGAATCTATACAGTATCCAATACAACTGTGCTTTGACATTGTCTGCAGTTTTGGTCGCTGAAATACAGCCAGGTTAGAAATGGCGTTGACCAAATTAATAGGTTCACAAATATTGATTCTTGGGCTTCATTAACATAAACATTAGGATGGAAAAGCTATGGCAGTGGAGAGGTGGTGGTGGTTGTAGTGGTGACGGGGTGAGATGGGAGGCAGCACATTTGTAATTTCAAGTTTTGAAGGAATATTCTGTCAATAAATATTTTCTAAAAAGTCAATTATATACAAACGATGGCTGTGGGGATTGCTGGAGGCCTCACTGCTGGCAGATTTTCCACTGAGTCTTTCAACAAACGTTCAATCCAAATAGCTGTGCACAATATGCATATGAATTTCTACCTCATAAAATCCTTACTCCAAGCAAAAGAATAATCCCAAGTTTCTGAGGACTGAGTTATGAGGAATGCTGAGGGAAATCTTCCATATCTATCCTTAAACAGAGGTAACCAAGACAGGATCTCTTATAAATATGTATTAGTGTGTATTAGAGTTCGCTCAGTTGCTGTGGCAACATATGATTTATATCCATGTTGTAGTCTGGAGCTATGCAGTGAGATGGGGTATAAACTATCTGTCCATTCCATGGCTGATCAGAAATCTCTCCTTTTCTTACTGACTGCCACCGGTGTGTACTGGAAGAATTCGTAGGTTGACATACAACCTGTTTGGATGCTTTATGAAAGCTTCTTCCATGCACTATAAATCTGGAAGGGACTCAAACCTGGAGTTTCTGGTTCAGAGGAAAGGACACTACCCAGTGTGCCTTAAAGCCTCATTAAAAGGAAAATTTCCCCAAATTAAATTGCAAAAGAAGGACAAGATCAGAGATTAAGCTAACGAAAGGGCAACACAGAATTAATACTGGAATTACAAACAGCGGTCAACACATGGTGAGATATAGAAGATAAAAGTTTTAAAAGACAATGCTTCCCAGGGATATAGGTAATTCTGACTGTGTAACTGTTTAAAACAGGTTAAAGCAAATTGGCAGCCATTTTCACATTTCTTTTTGATTCTTACTTCCTACAAAGTAATCTCATGTTCAGTTCACGTACTTCTTTTCAACATTATTTTTCAAGTTGTTGGATGATTGGACTCTGGGTTCCATATTTTAGCCTAAAACTTTTCCAAGTACACATCTGCCATGAAGGACCTCGATGGGCATTTGCTCATGATTACAAGCAATAATACCCATGGGTTTTCCCACCATATTGGTGATTAGAAGGGTTCCATGCAATGCTAGTGGACAAGGTTCTGGAATGGTTGCATTAATTAATTTATGAAGAAAAGGCACTATTACACTATTGTAAATAGACTCAGCAGTCATTTATCAATCCAATATCTCCTGTATGTGATCCTTCAAGTGATGGCAATGTGCCAATATTGTTGACCCTGTACACACAATAAGGTGGACTTTCTCTGAACAAAGAACATAGAACAGTACAGCACAGTACAGGCCCTTTGGCCCATGATATTATGCCAAGCTGTTATCCTGCTCTAAAATCAAACTAGCCTGCATTCCCTTCATTTTACTATCATCCATGTGCCTATCCAAGAGTCGCTTAAACGTCCTTAATGTATCTGACTCTACTGCCACCGCTGGCAATGCATTCCACGTACCTACCACTCGCTGTGTAAAGAACCTACCTCTGACATCGCCCCTTATCACCTTACAATTATGCCCCTCGTGATAGCCATTTCTACCCTGTGAAAAAGTCTCTGGCTCTCCACTCTATCTATGCCTCTCATCATCTTGTACATCTCTATCAAGTCACGTCTCATCCTTCTTCACTCCAATGAGAAAAGCCCTAGCTCCCTCAACCTTTCCTCATAAGACCTGCCCTCCAGTCCAGGCAGCATCCTGGTAAATCTCCTCTGCACCATCTCTAAAGCTTCCACATCCTTCCTATAATGAGGCAACCAGAACGGAACACAATATTCCAAGTGTGGTCCAACGAGGGTTTTGTAGAGCTGCAGCATAACCTCGCGGCTCTTAAACTCAATTCCCCTGCCAATGAAAGCCAACACACCATACACCTTCTTAACAACCCGATCAACTTGGGTGGCAACTTTGAGGGATCTATGGACATTGACTCCAAGATCCCTCTGTTCCTCCACACTGCCCAAGAATCCTGCCATTAATCCTATAGTCTGCATTCAAATTCAACTTTCCAAAATGAATCACTTCACACTGTTCTGGGTTGAATTCCATCTGCCTCTTCTTTGCCCAGCTCCGCTGTCTGTTACCTGAAGGGAAAAGGTGTCAACCACTTCAAAAATAAATGCTCTGTATTTTGTGATTCCACATACGTTTTGTGGCAAGCTAGCAGAACTCTGTTGCAAATCATACTAATCCTGTCAGGAGGCATCAAACTACTTGGAACGTTGACTGTTGAAATTTGAGCTTTATTATTCTGCACCCAGCAGCAAGTTTGCTGATGTCAGCAATGCAAGTGCCCTTGCACCTTGAAATCCCAGCAGTACCACATATTCTATTTGAACATAAATGAAGGTCTGCAGATAGTTTCCAGTAACCTTAATAAATAATGCAGTACCATCATTCAGTACAATTCCCTTAATAAAAATGTCCCTAAGAAACTAAATGCTAGTAAAGCTGCCTATTTTAAGTTGCTGTTATGGGGGTTCTTTTGGCTTCTTAGCAGAAGCTTTAAATTCTATTAGATTAATTAAAACAATTATTCTGGACAGCGTTCCTCCCTTACCCCACGCCAACTTGAAGTGGTGGTGCATGTAATTTGCTTTGTGAGGGATCTGATTGTTTAAAATGTTGCTGAGTTGTCTGCATAACAAAGCTCCAAACAAATAATCAATTGATTTTGAAAGACTTTGGTATTTACCGATAATGTGACAAGGTTGAAGTAGTTGGTCCTACATCTATTGAAGTTTAGAAGGATGAGGGGTGGTCTTGCTGAAACATGTTGCGTTGTAAGCAGACTGAACAGGGTAAAATACCAAGAGAACTTTTCTTTTGTGTGGAGAGCAGAACTAGGGGATACAACTTAAGAGTAAGTGGTCTCCCATTTAGCACAGAGATGAGGAGGCTTTTATTTTTCCTGATGGTGGTTGGCAGTGTTCCCTCAAAGTTGTGGGCCTGTCCGTCGGAAGGTCCATGCCTGCCGATCGGCGTGCTGACAGATTCCAGAAGACCTCGGAGGTCGACGCAGCAGAGAAAGAAATTATAGGGAACACAGATCATTAGTATGCGGAATTCTCTTTTCTTAAAAGCAGTAGAGACTTTTTCATTGAATTTATTTAAACATGGGACTTTTTATACTCAAGGATTGTGGGGGGCAGACAGAAAAGTAGAGCTTAGACCAGATCAGTCATGTGTCAATCATATGGTGGAGCATGCTCTTAAGTCCTAAGTTCCTATGTGTATTTTTACATGTATAAGAATTTTTATATCCTGTTTTTCCTCATCATTAGTTAAACGAATCAGGGTTATAAGTCCTTCAACATTTTGATCTTTTTATAAGTATGCACAATGCAATGGCAGTTGCTTTCAAAATTTAAACTGTAAAATACTGCAGAGTTAGGAAATCTTAAATAAAAGCTGAAAATGATTAAAGTACTGAGCAAGTCTGTAGATTTGATGAGAGATCTTGACCAAAACTCTGCTTCTCTGTTTGGAATTATAATGAAAAGCCATCAAACCTAAAGTATAATTCTGCTCTCTCCGTAGATGCTGAGCGTTTTGGGCATTTTAATATTTTATTTTAACATTAAATCTGTATTGAAATTGCATCAAAAATAGCTTAGCAGTGTGGTTTAATTATTTCTGCTTGGTTTATCATGTGGTTGATACATTCTCAGACCTGAGCATGCCAGTTGTAAACTTTGGGTGATTCTATTTCAATCTAAAATCTATGATTATGGCAGTTGTGGCACAAAGGACTGTGTGTTTGTAAAAGAGCTGATTCCAAGAGTTATAACACTATCACAGATAGCCTTTCATTTAAAAATCAGTCACTGTGCACTGATAATACATTTGCACTGGGCCCATTATCAACACTATTTGGATGGATACGGATGGATTTAGATGGATATGGGCCAAATGCTGGCAAATGAGACTAGATTTATTTAGGATATCTGATTGGCATGGACCAGTTGGACCGAAGGGTCTGTTTCTGTGCTGTACAACTCTATGCCTCTATGTCACTATGAACGGAATTTAATGAAACAAGCATTCGTCCCCCACAGTAAAATAGAAAGTGGGCACCACTTCAGTTTACAGATTGGGACGAACAATGTACCCAACTACACACAAATTTTAAATGCATGTGTTGGGCATGTGCCCCATATGCAATGCTGCAAAAGGGATGACCCTCAGCAGCCTTCCTCCCCATAGCTGCTAATGTTGGGGTTGCTACAAAGTATTGTGGTCAGTAATGATAAATTATTTAGTACTCAGAATACAATAGTAGCACAGGTGCTGAGACACTGTTTTATGGCGTGTCTTATGTGCATTTGTTAGAGAGCATTTGCACTGCTCATGTCTGACAGTCATCACAGATTGAAGGAGATTAGTGGCATCTCACCAATATGGACATGGCTTTCTTCAGTAAACCAGGAACTGCAAATGGTGTTGAGTATTGTGCAATCATCAGTGAACATCCCGACTCCTGACCTTATGATGGATGGATGGTAGGTAATGAGGCAGCTGAAGATGATGAAGCCTTGGATACAAACCTGAGGAGTTCTTGCCGCGATGTCCTGGAACTCAAACGATTGACCCCAACAACCATAACCATTCTCCTGTGCCTAGGTTTGACTAAACTAATGGACAATTTTGCTCTGATTACCAGTTGTGCTAGGGTTCCTTGATGTTTCACCTTCATGCGTGAGTACTGTCCTGATGCTAAGGGCTGTCAGTCTCATTTCTCCTCTTGAGTTAAGCTCTTTTGTTCTTGTTTGGAACAAGGCTGTATTGAGGTCAGGCTCTGGCAGATTCCAAACTGAGCATCAGTCAAGAGATAATTGTTGAGTAAGCTTTGCTTGACAGCATTGTCAATGACAACTTCCAATATTTAGCTGATGAGTGAGAGCAGACCAAAAAGGTGGTAATTAGCCAGGCTGGATTTGTCATGCTTTCTGTGGACAGGACATACCTGTGCAGTTTTCCACATTGCTCAGGAGGTACCTATACTGTAGGTATACTTTGGCTAGTGTTGGGGTTAGTTCTGAAGCACAAATCTTCAGTCCTATTGCTAGAATGTTGTTAAGGCCCATTGACTTTGAACTACGTAGTGACTTCAACAAATTCATGATATGTGGATAAATCAAATTGTTTAAAGACTAGCATCTACATTGCTGGGGACCATTGTGACAGCCAAGGTAAATCATTTCTGTGATAATTGCGGTTGAAGACCCTTGAAAATTTTCAGCATTTTTGCTTGCAATGATGTGTGGCGCTACCCTATCATTGAGGATTGGGATGTTGGTGGAGCCCCCTCTTCCAGTGCGTTGTTCAGTTGTCTACCACATTCATAACTGTATATGTCAAGGATACAGAATGTACTTTAGGTGGAGGACTTCATTATCAATCACCAAGAGTGGCTTGGCAGCAACATTACTGACTGCGTTGGTTGAGGTTTAACATTTGTAAGTGTGACACCAAGCTCCCAGTAACCTGCCATTTAAATCCTGACCTTGCTCCCACATACCATCTCAGTTCTCAGTCCACTGTCCTCTTCCAATTAAGCTCAATTCAAGCTTGAGCAGCAGCACCTCATCTTTCCATTATGTGAGCATGTGCCTGACTCAACATTGAGTTCAGTAACTTCAGACTGTCATCTCATTCCCCACCCTGCTCAACTCATACCAATTTTGTTCATTTTTGAGTGTTGCATTTTAAGCTTTTCTCACGTTTGCTTCCAAATGGAAGTTGTTTATCGTTATGTCATTCACACTTCTGGTGACATCTCCTGCTTCTTTACTTGTCTCATTACTGTTCTCTTTTGCTCTGACCCATCAAAAGGTCAAAGGGCCTGTTTCTGTGCTCTACTGTTCTATGTTCTACAAATTCTTATTTATAATAAATAGTCTTTATTATTAAGTATTGAAACCTTGTGTGTGCTTTCTGCCAACCTAGGTCTAAAAGACAGGTAAATTGGGGGAATCTGCATACTTTAAGAAAAAATCTTTAATTTTTGTGATATTTCTGGGAATACAGGAACTTGATTTTCAGCTTGCTACTCCAGTAAGGTGTAACATTTCCCCAGGATTAAAGAAACTCTTCTGGTGTCACATTAAAATCTCAACCTACACTACCCATAAAAAGATTAAATGTTCATTCACCACACTGCCATTTGCGGAACTTTATGCAAATTGGCTACTGTGTTCATCTAAATACCAATATTTCTACAGGTGTGGCTGTGAAGCTTCTCAAGGTGTCCTCAGGCTATCACAGGAGAGTGTAAATTTAAGTTTCTTCCTTGGTAATTATCTAGAGCCACCAGCATACTCATTTAATTGCAAACTTGTATGTTCATGTAAAATGGGCCATATTGAATGAGTTGCTGCGATCATATGCCAATTTTCCCTTCCATTGATGTCAACGGAAATTACATTCAAGCACTGAGGATAATGAGAAGCTAATTTGATACTGGACATTTTAAATTATTGTCTCATTGTTATCTGCTAACCATCCAGCAACAGCATAAATTTCAAAGAACAAAATGTTAAGCTGTGTTTCAGACCTAGTAGAGAATGCCTGGATAACAGCACTGTCACTAAATGATGAAGGGAACTATATTTAATATCAGTACAACAGTCAAAAACATCCTGGTCAGTTTGTTGAATAAAATGAGAAGAGACCTTCCATAGACAAAGTCCGGAGGCACTGTGCAGCTCAAATCCTGGACTGACAACGACAGCTCTGCGAGGGCAGAATTTAACAAATTGTTTTCATTTCATTTTTCTTAGAAAATCTGACAGGTCTTCCACATTTTCTAAAATTTCTGTGTTTTCATTTTTGAAAGATTTGGACCAGATGTAATAATCCTTTAAATTACTGTCCTCTTTTACAAGGAGCCTTGAATGTTATTGCTCAAAACTAATATTTTCACAGGCTGTACATGAATAATATAAGTGGATGACTGCTAGAAGATACTCAGAAATTCAGACATGTATTTCAGGCTGTCAATTTCAGGATATGATAAGTCAGTTCTTTAGTTTTTGATGTTCTTCATTTCTCGTATCCTTAGATCATTTGTAATTCAAGCTTTCTAGAGTGCAATGACAGCCATTCACAAATAGTAATTTAACAGTTGCATTCATTTTCTGGCTCTGAAAGATTAAATTGTTAGATTCTTGCTTTATGTTTATAAATATAGTTTTAAAAAAGAACGATATCACCATCAGCAGAAATAAATAGATGATGACAGACAGAGTCTGTTTTGTTATGCTCCAGGGTTTTCAGCAGCAATGACAATACAAAAGAAAATATGTGCACTCTTCATGAAAGGGACCACTGACTTCCTAAATGTTTAAGATTCGGTCTCGATGCACAAAGAAGGAAACGAGAAACATGTTTGGTACTCATCAGCATTCCTAATTTATATCCAGAATAGCTCCCAATGGAAATAATTTCACAATATTCTGGACCCTCCGGGCCAAAAAGTTTGCCATGTCTGCACTGAAAACAGGCTGCACCACTGAAACAACTGCAGATGGACAACCATTATGAATGATAAAGGAAAGAGAAACTCCTTCACATTGGTCGAAGCTCATACAGTCAGGTCGGGCATAAGATGGTGAATTGTAGCACTTGATGCCAGTGAGGGTGGCATTTAAAACTATTTTGATAGCAGACATTGCGCCATGTTAATGCCAGGTCCTACTGGTAGACAAGACATGATTGGTGATAAACCTGAAGGGAATTATTCAGATTTGTGAGGCCAATAACCCATTCTTCACAACCTCTCAACTAGTGACCATTCAGATCCGGCCAGTGCTGCTGATAGCAGAGTGAATATGTTAATAGAGCACAAAACCTAGATAAAAACAGTTAAATGAACCATTGGATGCTGGTTTGGCCAACTATAGGAATTGGCATCTCATGTCAAATTGGTTCTGTTGGCAAACATGCTCACTTTAGTGTCATCAAGATTTTTGATGGATGGTTACCATGAAGATACAGCGAGATTTCTCACTGTATCTTAGCAACCTACCACACCCCTACGGCTTCCTTCATGTCCAATTCTATTCCTATCTTACCAAGCACCATTCCCAGAACAGCTCACTATTCACAGGATATCCACCAAAATACCAGAATCCCTTGCACCTGTGCTATCTTTAAAATCTGTTGTGCCCCCAGGCAACCACCGTCAATCCACAGCTGCCCTGCATGGTTCCTGGTATTTGCTTTGGACATAGCTGACAGTGGCGAGTCGTCACCAATATTTGACAGGACGGTCTGGGAGGTCCTGCTGAATGGGATGTAGCTGATTGGACTTCCTCCTTTCCCAGGACCAAGAGAGCAGTCCATGATGCTGGACCATGTCAGCCTGGTCAGAGGTCCCTACCCAGCTTAGAGCAGTTTCAGTTGTTGGGAGGAATGCCCAGCATTGTAGGAAGAAGGTCAATGTCCCTCGCCACTTGGCGAGCGCACTCTGACCTTCTCGTCGATACCTCACTCTCATTTACCCCTGCTACTACACTCATGCCCCAGCAAGATTCAAACTTCTTCATTCTCATTATTGCCTGAATCATCTTCCATCAGTAGATTTTATGCACCCCTACTCCAATACCACTAATACTGCATGCCCTCAGTGCTACATATTCACCTGTTTGGGACACCTGCCCACCGTCACCAAAGATAACAGTTGTGCCACCAACATTCATCTCCCTTAATATCTATCTCTTCCGCATTTGAGGAGGAAACCAGCCCACAATAGGGCAGAAATGGACAAGACTGCTTGACATTTGGCTCCTCACACCTTATGGGGACAGAATCCCAACTCTGACCACCCCAGTGACTGACTGATCATGTTCAGGCCGCAGGATTGGTATTGGAGGCTGCCTTTGACTTATTGTGCTGGGACTCCCTTAGTGGAGGCTAATTTCTCTTAATTTGTTTATGGTCTGCAGATAACCATGACAAGCTTCCCGCCTTTGTGTCTATGCTAAACGGCGAGTCAGGACAGAGGTAATATAAGCATAAGTATCTCTGGCTGAAGGAGCAAAGCACAAAAAGGATGTGAACATCCAGGTAGTCTCTGAGTGAGTGAGCACTATGACAACAAGTGAAGAGCCTGGAAGTGCAGCTTAGTCCAGTCCATGAACTAGGTACATGTCCCTGAACATATAGTGTCCTTGTAATAGCATTCCGATGATAGTTGCCCGTGCAGCCTGAGGGACAGCATTGAAGTGCAGCAGCATACTTTCAGTGGACTGGAGATGCGCCATGAGAGATCTTAGAGGCTAGCACATGTCAGATATCAATTTCAGTGAATGTGGGGTGATGTGGCTGGTGCCAATGGAGCATGGCCTGAAATGTTGGTGCCAACATGGAAGTGCTTTGGAATAAGCAGTGAACTGAAGTTGCCAAGTGTTCTGAGTTCCACGTTACAATTTCTCAACATCTAGCTGGACAAGAAGCTGAATATTAGTGTGGAGATTTAGTCCATAAACAAAGTGTTTAAAAAAGCTACAATCCCACCCTTTTTGGCAATTGCTGCTGCCTAGTGAAAAACTCACTTCACCACTTCTCAAATACCTAAAAGATGGAATGAGACGTTTCAGACGTTGAGATGGATCTGGCTGGACTTCTCATCCGATTCAAATCTCCTCTGTCTATATCACCCAGACTTCTATAAGATTTCACCGATGGATTCTAGCCCCACCCCAGGACTTGAATACATAATCTTGGCTAACACACCTGTTTGGTGCTGAGGGAATGCCACTCTTTAGAGATGCTGTTAACATGAAATATTAAACTAAACCCCTCCCTACTACAAGCTTCAACTCTACAAATTAAAGAAGGACTTATATTTATATATTGTCTTAAAGGTGTCCCAAGGTGCTCTACAGTTGATTAATTAATTCTAACCTGTAGTCACTGTTATAATGTTGGAAATGTGGCAGATGGCACTTACAGCAATGAGATAATGATTAGATCATTTTTTTGGGATGTTGGTTGAGCAATGAATATTAGCCAGGATGGAAGGGGAACTCCCCTCCTCTTCTTTGACTGATGATATGTCATCTTTTACTTCCACTTGAGAAGGCTGTTGGAGAAATATACCTAACAACGCAGCATTCCCTCGGTGCTGCACTGATGTATTGGTCACACGTTGTCGTAAGCAATCCTAAGTTGTTTTTGGCCACCATGTCCAAGAACATTTGATATTTATGAGACATTTGGTGTGTATGCAAATTGGTATCATGATTTCCTCCATAATAATAGTAATTCCCTGGATATCAAATGTGCTGGATGTCCGAAAGATCTGAAAGTACTAGATAAATGCAGCTTTGTCTTCCACAGCGGTTTCTCTTATTAGAGCTGCCATCACCTTGCACATGTAATATCATTGTAATGAGTTAGGGCATCTTGTAACAAGCTTTTTTTATAATAAATGCCTGGTCCAGTGTGAAAATAGATCAATCTTTATATTATTGCATTAAATATTTATCAGACCAATGGAATTCCACATAACCTTTTGAAGGTGTTGGAAACACAACCAGTCGAGGCACAAGGCGGTAACTTGTTTCCTTGCACTCTGCATTGAAATTTCTTGCCAATTATTTGACAAGAATATCAAATTGCACAAAAAATGCATGAAATTTGTATGTTTCTTGGCAACCTTACCCATTCTGTTTTTTCATTCTTGTTTGGGATGTGGGTAGCACTGGCAATGTCAGCACTTGTTGTCCATCCCTAATTCCCCTTAAACTGAGTGGTTTGCTCATCGATTTCTGAGGGCAGCTAAGAATCAACAGCATTTCTATGGTAACACGGTGTGGAGCTGGAGGAACACAGCAGGCCAAGCAGCATCAGAGGAGCAGAAAAGCTGACGTTTCGGATTGAGACCCTTCTTCAGAGGAGCAGGATCCTACTATCTCTGTAAGTATTTCTACGGGTCTGGAGTTACACATAGGCCAGACCCAGTAAGGGCAAGAAGTTTCTTTCCCTAAAGGACCAGATGGGATTTTATGACAATCATTGCATGGTTGCTATTAGGCTAGCTTTTAATTCCAGATATTATTGATTTCAAATTTCATCACGAGTGGTGACAGAGGGTGGTAGTAGAGGCTGTTTGTCTGACTGGAGGCAGTGTTCAGTGGCGCATCTTATTTGTTAATGATACACATAAACAACATAAATGAGAAGAGGGGTGATAAGTAAGTTTGCAGACGACACAAGGATTGTCCATGTGGTCGACAGTGAGGAAGAGTCTTCAGCGGCAGGAGGATTTAGCTCAGATGGACATGTCAGTGGCAGATGAATTTAACCCTCATAAGTGTGAAGTGATGCAGTTTGGATGAAGTGACAGACATGGGAGTACTCAGTTTATGGCAGGACACTAGGAAGCCCAGAGGAACAGAGGAATCTTGAAGAGATAATAGGAACTGCAGATGCTGGAGAATCCGAGATAACAAGGTGTGGAGCTGGATGAACACAGCAGGCCAAGCAGCATCATAGGAGCTGGAAAGCTTGACGTTTCAGGCCGAGACCCTTCATCAGAAATCTTCCACTGATTCCTGAAGGGGGTAGGACAGGTTAACAGGGTAGTTAAGAAGACATACGGGATAATTGCCTCTATCAGTTGTGGCATTGATTGTAAAAACAGGGACGTTATGTTGGAGCTGTACAGGACTTTGGTTAGGCCACAGCTGGAGTACTATGTGTAGCTCTGGTCACCACACAAGGGGAAAGATGTGATTGCACTCAAGGAGGTGCAGAGGAGATTCTGAGGAGCGAGGAGATGTTTTCTGAGGATGGATTATCTTAGCTATAAAGAGAACTGGGTAAGCCTGGGTTGTTTTCTTTGGTGCAGAGAAAGTTGAGAGGGGACCTGTTAGATTATGAGGGGCATGGCTAGGGTGGATTGGAAGCAGCTATTCCCCTCAGTTGAAGGGTCAATAATGAGGGGACATAATTTTAAGGTGAAAGACAGGAAGTTTAGAGGGGACTTGAAAGATTTTTTCACCCAGAGGGTGGTGGGGGTCTGGAATGCACTACCTGGGAGAGCATTTGAGGAGGGAAACATCTCAACCTTTAGAAAGGTATTTGGATGTGCACTTAAAATGTCATAACATTCAAAGCAATGGGCCTAGTGCTGGAAAGTCAGATGAGTGTAGATTTAGTGTATTTTTAGCAGTCCAGACCCGATGGGGCAAAAGGCCTATTCAGTACTGTATGATTCTCTGATCTGTCTTGATGGGATTCAAACTCATGTCCACAAAACATTGCCTCGGTCTCTGCATTACCAACCCCATGACATTATCACAATGCCACACCTCCCCATTCAGCCTCTCTCAAAGGTCTATGAATATGCACTCCAAAGTTTGTCATTTCCTCTGTATATTTCAGTATGCTACCAGACACTGCACATTCCCCTGCTTTGTTTGTCTTTCTCAAACGCAGTACCTCATATCTCTACGGATTGAACTCTACTTGCCTCTGTTCTGAACATGAATATGAAGAAATATGTTAAAGATGGTGTGTGGAAGCATCTCCGCAAGCAAACAACCACAAAGGTGGACGGTAAAAGGAGTTGAACAGGGAAAACAAGTTTCAAGTTTGTGTGAGCATTTGTTGGGAAGAGCTGTTATCTGCTGCAAATGCTGGTAATAGTGGATGTAACAAATAAATGAAACTTTTTAAAATATGAGATCTAGTTTGATATTGGCTCCCATAATTTAGCTATAATAGTCAAGTAGGAAAACAACAGCATAATACAAGCAAATCATATTTTAATGTAGCTAACATGTCTCTATGCAATTTGTTAGAGGAGGGAACCAAGCTAGTTAGTTCATTCACAAACTCACTCTGTGATTTGCCCTTTCTTCTGAATGTAACTGAAGCTTTTAAAATGAACAAACATGTAAAAATATTGGCGAGCATTTATTAGTCACTTATTTTCTGTAAGTTTATCCTGAGCCCTCACAGGACAATCCGTCTGGTAATACCAAAGAAAATAAGGTAGTGGATGGAAAAAAGGAAATATATTTATTATGAAATATGTTTTCATAATGTTACTTTAGCTTGGAGCTCACAAATATTTGTTATTTTCTACTTAATGAGGAACTTACATGAAGTTGACGACCACCATGGAAGCATGATTGAATTTACTGCTATTTGATTCTTTACTGCTCAATATAATCATTTGAAAGACCAAGAGTAAATTTCATCTCCATGTTGCTTCTCAGGAGATAAAAATAAAATCCTGTAAAGGTACAGGATACAATGAATAACTAAAGTAATCTAAAGAAAAGTTTGTTTGTTGTTATCCCAGAAGTGCTATCAGATGTATCTATTTTTAATGATATAGAGAGCAAAGACACACCAATTACTGTACCTGAATTACAGAAGCCAAAAGATATATAAACCATAAAAGGGTAAAAAGACTCGCAGAATATACCAGTGAGATTAGCTGAAGGTAGAATTTTATGAATTGTATACGGCATACTTGAATGCAGGGAGAATTCTTTCATGCAAATTGAACATATACACTTTCAGATTTAATGCTTCCCAGCTCCACTTTTGCCGCTTAGATGTTTTGTTATTGCATTTTATTTCATGAAACAAAAATTAAACAATATAAAAATGCTTGAATGGGACAGATTATTTCATCAGTGGCTTCATCTATAGTCTCCTCTAATTATGGTTATGTATGAAAGACTGGCAAATGGTGCAGTAATTCTTGGGCAGCTAGTCAGACGTTGTTTCTCTTGGTCTCAGAAGACAAAACAAAATCATATTCAGATGATAACTTAAAATATCATTTGGAAGAGGTTATGTAAGACCAGAACAGGAGTAGGCCATTCAGCCCCTCAGGCATGTTCTGCTATTCAATAGGATCAAGCTGATTTGATGTTACAGGCAAGTTTCACATCCAAGTCCCAAGAAACAAATGGATACAAGAATGAGAGATAAAAGGTACTGCAGATGCTGGAGAATCTGAGATAACAAGCATGGGGCTGGATGAACACAGCAGGTCAAGCAGCATCATAGGAGCAGGAATGAGGATGTATGTAAAATAGGCTGCCATTTCACTACCTTCTGTTTAATATTATTGCTCAGTCAGGATACATTCCTCTCCCACCCAATTATCTTTTACTTGTGAGTAAAGCGCTCAAATGTTGAGCTACTTAGATATCTGATTAACATTTGTAAAAGCAAAAACTCAAAGGGGATCATTTTGACTTCTTGTGAGAGTGCATGACTGGCAATAATCAACAACTGCCTATTGTACATTTTACCCAAAATCAAATTTAGCCTCCTCACTTTTACTGACACATGTACTGTGCTCTTATTTTAATTGCATCCATACCATTTTATAGTGCATTCCTGTGCTGGTAGATAGGGCTGGCAAAACAGACGTGTCTAATTTTACAATTTCTTCTTTAGGCTTAACTAAATATTCTTTTCTTACTTGACTCACACTAGATTGAAAAACACTGACTGAGTGATTTATTCCCCGACATTCTGCCATAAGTGTGGAATAAAACTGCCAAATCTGAAATGCTCCTAGTATTTAAACCTTATCTTTTATTTGAGGTTTGAAGTCTCTTGGGATAAACTTAAATTTTGCAGTGAAACGTGGTTCTAAAACACAAAGTAATTTTAACATGAATCACCCACTTGACTGCTTGCATTTGCTACATTAATGGAGACACAACTTAACTCTTTCTAAAATCTGCAGTTCAGAAAATTGACCTAAAAAGAACCCAACGCAGAATAATAAAAACAGCATATTTGATAGACACTTGAGCTTTGCTCCAATCAATTTCTTATTTTTATGGGACTCAAATACTGTTTGGGCAGGGTAGCAGGGAAGGCGGTGGGAGGTGGTTGGAGGCACACTGATGCTGTGAACATACAAAAATGAAGAGCAGCAAGAGATCAGCTGTCATAAACGCAGGCCTGCTGCCAAAGTGCAGATGCAATACACTGTGGCTCACTCTCATCTATCAGCTACTTTATCCCCTAGGAAAGCTGACAAGATCCTGGCTTCAAATCAGGAAAACAAAAACCAGGGAACTTCCTTTCTAATCCCTGATGGTAACCAGGCAAGTTTCAGGAAGCCATAGTGATTGGGACGCACATTTGCAGTACTAAACTTCCAAACTCAATTGTCAGCTTTATGTTATTTGTCAGCCTTGAGTCAATTGGTGGCTGTCTTACCTTTGAGTCAACTCAATGTAGGTTCAAGCCATGTTAGTTCTAGAGGGTGCTGCACCTCCAGATGTACCATCTCTCAGAAACAGACATCAAAGAGAGGCCACATGTAACCCCTCAGATAATTGTAAATGATTACTTAATACTGTTCAAAGAAGAGACGGGAATTCTTTCTGGTATTTTGACCAATATCCATCCCCCAAATAAATTGGCAGCCTACGTTTGCCTATATTATAGCAGTGACCACATTTTCCTTACCTTGATATGAAGCAATTAGGAGATTTCAAAATCATGAAAGGCATTTAAATTTTAAAAGTTTTTCTTTGAGTTATGTCAGCTAATATAAGAAACTTGTCCATCTCCCATTAGAATGCTTGCAACAAATCTGCACCGAAAAATCCAGTCAACGTTTGTATATGTTTCAGAGATAGTAGGAACTGCAGATGCTGGAGAATCTGAGATAACAAGGTGTAGAGCTGGATAAACACAGCAGGCCAAGCAGCATCA
>JAHRHZ010000077.1:17023801-17052907 GCA_024137785.1 Ginglymostoma cirratum | reverse complement strand
TGATGCTGCTTGGCCTGCTGTGTTCATCCAGCTCTACACCTTGTTATCTCAACGTTTATATATTTCTGTTTCCCCTTTTTTTCTTATTTCTTCACCTGAAGCTGATGATTCTTGTTGAGCTCCATGTTGACATTTTACAAGTGGCCACTTTTCAGGCCTGTCCCATCCAGCTTTCAGCAGATGCAAATATTCTTTTCTTCCTAGTTGAATGGGAAGTACTACAGCAGTAGCTGTTATCAGCTTTGAAAACAGAACAGGATTTGAACATGGGATTTTCAGATTTGTTTAAGCTATGTGAAGTTTGGAAGAGTGTCTTTACCCACTGGGTTGCTTAAATATCAATAATGGAGCAAAAGTCTTGCATTTGTAAGTGTGTCCTGTCAACATTTTGCATTATAAATTCCGACAGCCACATCTAAATACTACGGGTGAGCATGAAAAATTAACGCTGATGCTCTAGTCCAGTCCTGAGGGAATGCTGCACTGCCAGAGTTGCTGTCTTTCAGACAAAATGTAGCTTCAAAAACTTAGGATTGTTTGTTACTTTGGTCAGAACCTGAGGGCAGATGGTTAAAAATAAGCAGATGCTTATGTACTCACAATTCCACGACCTTGGTCTCAGCTGTGCCCTCTGCAACTCAGCTTTCTGACCCAAAGGCCGCAATCAGTGAGGATAGGTAACTGCACCCACTCCACAATAACACTCAACACTGGGGCCTCCCAAGGATGCGCCCTCAGTCCCCTTCAGTACTCCCTGTACATCCATGACTGTGTTGCCAAATTCTGAACGAACGCCGTCTATTAGTTCGCTGACGACACTACCGTAGTAGGACAGATATCTAACTATGACGAGTCAAAATACAGAAGGGAGATAGAGGGCTTGGCAACATGCTGCAATGAGAACAACCTCTCTCTTAACATCGGCAAAACTAAAGAACTGATCATTGACTTCAGAAAGAAAGGAGGAGAACACGCCCCCAACCACATCAACAGAATTGAGATTGAGAAGGTGGAGAGCGTCAAGCTCCTCAGAGTGACGATAACTAACAAACTGTCCTGGACTTCCCATGTAGATGCAATGGTTAAGAAGGCACAACAGCGTCTCTTCTTCCTCAGGCGGCTCAGGAAATTTGGCATGTCCATAATGACTCTCACCAACTTCTAAACATGCACCATTGAAAGCATACTGTCCGGGTCCATAATGGCCTGGTATGGCAACTGCTCTGCCCAGGACTGTAAGAAACCACAGAAGGCGGTGCGTACAGCCCAACCCATCACAGAAGCCAAACTTCCATCCATGGACTCCACTTACACGGCTCGCTGTCACGGAAAGGCAGCCAACATCATCAAAGACACATTGCACCCTGGTAATGACCTTCTGCAACCTCTTCTGCCAGGCAGAAGATATAGAAGCCTGAACACATGCACCAGCAGGTTCAGGAACAGCTTCTTCCCAGCCATTATTAGACTGATGAATGGACTCTCTAGCCTTGAATAATGCTGGCCTTGCTGATGTTGATCTCACCTAGCACACACCCTGTGCAATGTACCTGTATGCCTGTCTAAGTCTTTTTGATCTGTACATCCTTGCTTACTGTGACCTGCCTGTACTGCTTGTAAACAAAACTTTTCACTGTACTTTGGTAGATGTGACAATAAATCAATCAATCAATCAATTTCAGGATGAGATGAACCTTGTAAACTTATTAAGGAAAGAATTGAAGAACATCTCAAAATGACTCTAAGGTTTTGGAGCAGATTTGTAGCTTGGGTTGTGGGTGTTGAGGTTGGTTGGCTCGCCGAGCTGGTCTGTTGTTCCGCAGATGTTTCGTTACTGTGCTTGGTAACATAAATAATGAATAGTCAGCATGGATTTCAAAAGAGAATATCTTGCTTGAACAATTTTATTGTATTAATTGGGGAGATAACAGGAAGAGTAAACTAAAGGTAATTTAGCAGGCTTTTTTTTCTGGACTTTCAAAAGACCTTTGAAAAGTGCCCCATAATAAAGTAATGTATGATGTAGCACTGTGCAACTGGGGACAAACATCAGAATGGATTGCTAACTGGCTACAAGACAGAAGGAAGAGATCAGAGATAATGGCTGCTTATTCAGAGTGGCAGGAAGCGAGAAATGGTGTTCCACAAGGATAAATGCTAGGATCATTGCTATTCACAATTTACTTTGATAATTTGGACATTGGAATTTGGGAATTCTAAATTTACAGATGATACCAAATTGGGAGTATACTGAGGAAACTGCAACAAATTCTAGCAGGAGCTTAATAAACTTGTACAATGGGCAAATTAAGTTCAATGCAGATGAATCTGAGATAAAATAATTCATCAGGAAGAACTGGGAAGTCAGTTGTTACATGGAAAATGCAAGTCTAGGAGGGTGAAGGAACAAATCAATCCTGGATTGCAAATACACCTACCCTCAAATTTATACCACTGGTTAGCAAGAGCGTAAACAAACCAAGTACTGGGTTTTATTTCTAGAGGGTTAGAATTGAAAAGTAGGGGCATTTTGCAAAACCTGTATTGAAACTTAATGGGACAACACTTGTATACCTCCATGCAGTTCTGGTTGTTATGTAACGAAAAAATATAGATGTACTGGAGAGGGTGCAGAATGCAAATTTAATAAAGGATTTACAGGCTGGGTTATTTTCCTGTCAAGAAGAGAAGGCTGACAGAGTGAAAACAGAAAGAGACTTTCCTCTTGTGGGGAAGGGCATCAATATAAGGTAGTCATCAAGAAACCCAATAGGAAATTGAGAAGAATCTTCCTTATGCAAGGGGTGGCAAGAATATGGAGCTCACAACCATAGCAAGTGGCTGAAACACATAGTATATGCAATTTAAAGGAAAGCCAGTCAAGCACGTATAAGGGGTAATGGCAAAGATGGTAGATTTTCAGATGAGAAAAGATATCAAAAGTCTTGCATGGAGCGTAAGCACTAGTTGACCAAAAAGATCTGTATCTTCTGGGACACTGGCCAGTTAACACTGAATATCGAATAAACATTTTATAAAATAAAACTGAAACAAATTAAGAACTCCACATCACCAATACAGTTTAATTTTTACTTGTTATTTTTCTTGTTCAATACTTATTCTTTTTCACAGGCGTAAATGTATTTTTCTGTAGCAAAGCTAAATCTCCTTTTGAATTTGAAAAGCTAATCTAGTTTGAAGTTTGCGTCATGATTTGTCATTTAGGACAAAAATGCTTAGCTAATTTTTTTCTTTGAAACTCATATGAGCACTGCAACTAGAAATTGTACCTTCTATTTATTGTATATTAAACTCTAAATCTTATCAAATAAGCATAAGCAGATCTGCATGACCTTGCTCAAAAGTGAAATCCTCAAAAGTGAGGTTGAGCCGAATGAAACTGTGGTCCCAATACAATGGAAAACACAAAGCTCTGGAGTCTCAGACAGTAGATGTCAAGCAAAATCCTTTCACTGTGGCGGAATCAAGTGCAAACCTTAGATCAGCAACTTGACCTTGGTGAAAAAGAAAAAGGAAGCGTACGTAAGGTCTATGAGGATGGGAACTGACAAAGCCTTTGAAGTATATAAGGAAAGTAGGAAAGAACTTAAATTAGGAATTAGAAGGGCTAAAAGAGGTTATGAAAAGTTGTTAGCAAACAGGATTGAGGAGAATCCCAAGGCTTTCTATACATATATAAAAAGCAAGAGGGAAGCCAGGGAAAGGGTTGGCCCACTCAAGGACAAAAGAGGGAGCCTGTGTGTCGAGTCAGAAGAGGTAGGTAAGGTTCTGAATGAATACTTTGTGTTGGTACAAACCAAAGAGAAGGAGGATGACCTCAGGGAAGGGAGTGTCAAATTTCTAAGCCAGGTTGCTACTAAAAAGGAAGAGGCATTGTGCATCTTAAGAAGTATTAAGATAGATAAGTCCCTGGGTCCTGATGGGATCTATCCCAGAATATTGAGGGAGGCAAGGGAACAAATTGCTGGAGAATTTGTATCCTGTTTGGCCACAAGTGAGTTCCCAGATGACTGGAGAATAGCCAATGTTGTCCCACTTTTTATATTAGCAGGGATAATCCAGGAAATTACAGGCCTGAGAGCTTCATGTTGGTGGTAGGGAAATTATTGGAAAAGATGCTCAGGGACAAGATCTATACGCATTTAGAAGCAAATGGACTTATTAGCCATAGACAGTATGGTTTTGTGCAGAGAAGGTCATGCCTCATTAACTTGATTGAGTTTTTTGAGGTAGTGATAAAGATGATTGATGAGGGAAAAGTGGTTGATGTTGTCTACATGAACTTCAGTAAAATCTTTGACAAAGTCCCTCATAGCAGACTGGTACAAAAGGTGAAGTCACACGGTATCAGGAGAGAGCTGGCAAGATGGATACAGAACTGGCTTAGTAATAGGAGACCGAGGTTGCGATGGAAGGATGCTTTTTAGAATGAAGGGCTGTGACTAGAGGTATTCCACAGGGATCAGTGCTGGGACCTCTGCTGTTCATTATCTACATAAATGATTTGGAGGAAAACGTAGCTGGTCTAATTAGTAAGTTTGCGGATGATACAACAATTGCAGTTGTGGGTAGTGAGGAGGATTGTCAGAGCATATAGCAGGATATAGATCAGTTGGAGGCATGGGCAGAAAAATTAGAGATAGAGTTTAATCTGGACAAATGGGAGGTGATACATTTTGGAAGGTCAAGTACAGGTGGAAATTACACAGTGAATGGCAGAACTCTTAGGAGTATTGATATGCAGAGGGATCTGGGCGTGCAGGTCCACAGATTGCTGAAGATGGTAGCATATGTCGATAAAGTAGTAAAAAAGGCTTATGGCAGGCTTGCCTTCATTGGAAGGGGTCCTGAGTATAAGGATAGACAAGTTATGCTGCAACTTTATAGAACTTTACTGAGGCCACACTCGGAATATTGCGTACTGTCCTGCTCACCTCACTACCAGAAGGATATAGATGCTTTGGAGAGGCTACAGAAAACGTTTACCAGGATGTTGCCTGATATGAGGGATTTTAGCAATGAAGAAAGGTCGGATAGACTGGGTTTGTTTTCACTGGAACACAGGAGGTTGAGGAGGCAACTTGATAGAAGTACAGAAGATTGTGAATGGCATGGACAGAGTGGAAAGTATGAAGGTCTTTCCCAGGGTGAGGGGTCAATTACTGGGGGTCATAGGTACAAGGTGTTGGGGGGAGAGGGGATGTTTAAAAGAGATGAGTGAGCCACATTTTTCAGACAAAGGGCAGTGAGTGCCTGGAACACACTGCCAGAGGGAGGTCATGGAAGCAGACACAATAGCAGCATTCATGAAACACCTGAATAGGAAGCGAATAGAGTGATACAGATCATGTAAGTGGAGACAATTTTAGTATTGAAAGGCAAAATGTGTTGGTGCAGGCTTGGAGGACCATGGGCCTGTTCTTGTGCTGTACTGCTCTTTCTTCTTCTTTATTCTAGCAACCTTTAAAAGCCAGAAGTTATCTGCGGTATTTCCAGGTTCTGAGCTGGACACAAGAAAACTTATAGACCTTGACGCCCTTCCAGACAACAACTAGAAATGGATGTGAGTGTGAGACCAACGCAACAGCTACTTTGCCACATTCCAGTTGTACTCAAGTTCCGCCTGAAAGCCAAACTAGAAGAGCACGAAACGAAGGGAGTGACCAGGAAGATGACAACTCCTACAGACTGGATTAGCAGCATGGTAGAAGTGAAAAATAACCCTGGAAAACTGAAAACATACATCAAAAGGGTTTGACTAAAGCTTTGATGAGATCTCGCTACTCAATGCCAACCACTGAAGAAATGTTGTCCACAGCCTGCCATAGTATAGGTCTTTCTGAAGGATGATCACTGTCAAGTGAAGCTCAATAAACGTAACCATTTTCTAACCACCTGTGGTGGTTAGATTGAGCATACCACTTGGCATTTCCACTGCTACAGTATCAAAGCAGACAGCACAAAGTATTCAGTAATCTTCCTGGAGTGGAAGCTAGCAGATCAAGAGACACAATGGAAGGTATCATCACAGAACATGGCCAAAATTTGGTGGCAGTGCTAGTGAGAGTTTGCCGTGAGCCTGAAGATGGACAACAGAAAGGTGCAATTGACGAAGTCTGAAGTCAAGTACATATATCATGTACAGGCAGCAAAAGGTTTTGCCCAGATCCTGACAAGGTGAGAACTGCAGCAGAGATGCGATAACCAACAGATGTAAAAGCAATGCAACGACTTGCTGGATTTGTGAACTTTTTCGCAAAACGCTTGCCTAATCAGTCACCTGCATGTGAAATCTGATTTAATATAAAACTCTCAGTGAAACCCATTCCAATATGATATGTAAGAAGCAAGAAACATAATTTATAGGACACATCATTTTAACAGTTGGATTAAATTGTCCTACCTGAAGGGGATTGGTTGGTGTCAGTGTCGACTGGAGGCCCTGTCCTGGGGAGTGGCTTTGTTTTTGAGGGGATGATGCCTGCTGACCAGGGAGTTGATGGTTCTGGTGATGTCCTTGTTGCTGTTGTAACTGCTGAAGATGTTGAAGTTGCTGTATTTGGGAATTCAGGGATGAGGTAGCTGTGATAAATAAAGACAGTCATGTGAAATGCAATGTTTAAATGGCAAAAAATAATCTTAGAGCATCATAAACATTGCTAGTTTCATTCTCTCTTGAAACTGTTGCCTTTTTCCTTTGGACTACAGTTTCATGGACATTGACAACACTCAATTATCCTGGCTATGTACCCATGATACTCGTGGGAATATGGACTCTGACTAACATGACGCTACTCCACACTGAGCAAAATTCAATATTATCTTCATCCAATAGTGAGCAGCTGGTGGATTCTCTAGCTAATTTTACCATCTCTGTTTCATGAGGACTGGAGCCAACTTGAAAGCGCTTCCCATAATGCTGGCTAAGATCAGTTAAATCAGGTCATATGTTGTGATTTTGAAAAAAAAAGCAGAAGATGCTGGAAATACTCAGCAGATCTGGCAACATCCTCAAACAGATTTAAAGCTTGACATTGATGATCTTCCGTCAGATATGCTGAGTGCCTGCCTGAGTATTTCTAGCATATATTTAGATTCCAGATTTTGTATTTTACATTGTTTTCATATTCATAAGTTCATAAGATATAGGGGCAGAATTAGGCCTTTCAGCCCATCGGAATCTGCTCTGCTATTCGATCATGGCTGATATGCTTCTCAGCCCCATCTTCCTACCTTCTTCCCACAACCCTTCAACCCATTATCAATTAAAAACCTGAGTAACATACATTTACTCACTGTCCCAGCATCCACCGTAGTTTGGGGTAGCAAATTGCACAGATTCACAAGTCTTTGAGAGAAGTAGTTTCTCTTTAACTCCGTGCTACCCCTTATCCTAAGAATATGACCCCTTATCCTAGAATGCCCCACAAGAGGTTGCATCCGCTCCATGTGTATTTTATCTATACCTTTTGTCATCTTGAATACCTCAACGTGATCTCCCATTATTCTTCTACATTCCAGTCAGTATAGGCCTAAACAGTTCAATGTCTATTCTTATGACAAACTGCTCATCTCTGGGATCAATCTAGTGAGCATTCCCTGAGCTGCATCCAATGCCACTGCATCTTTCCTCGAGTTAAGGAACCAAAACTGTGCACAATACTCCAGGTGCAGTCTCAACAATACTTTGTATGGTTGCAATAATACTTCCTTACCTTTATATTCTATTGCTTTTGCTACAAAAGACAACATTCAATTCACATTCTTTATGTACCTGCATGCTAGTTTTTTGTGACTCATGAACGAGGATACCCAGATCCTTCTTCAACCAGAGTACCTTGAAGAATTTCTCCATTTCAATAATAGGTCACCTTCTCCTTTTTCTGACCAAAATGCATGACCTCACACTTATTCACATTAAACTCCATCTGCGTCATCTTGGCCCACTCTCCAAACCTATCTATATCCAATTGTAAGCTTATTTCCTCATTGCTATTTACCGTCTTGCCCATTTTTGTGTCATCTGCAAATTTGGCTATACAGCCTTCGATCCCTGTATCCGAGTCGTTAATGTAGATTGCAAATAGCTGGGGTCCAAGGACTGAAACCTGTGGCACCCCACGAGTTACTTCTTGCCATCCAGAAAAAAAACCATTTATCCCGACTGTCTGTCTGTCTTCTTCCATCAGCTAGTCACCTATCCAGCAAATAAATTACACCTAATCCCATAAGATCTAACCTTGTGAATTAACCTTTTGTGCAGCACCTTATCAAATGCCTTCTGGAAGTCCAGATATATTACGTCTACAGGATCCCCATTATCCACTTTGCTGGTTACATCATCAAAGAACTCTAGCAAATTAGTCAAGCATGATTTGCCCTTCGTAAAACCATACTGGCTCAGATGGATAGGGTTTTGACTTTCCTAATGTTCTGCTATTGCTTCCTTGATAATTGATTCTAATACTTTGTCAACTGCAGATGTTAAATATTTCATTGTCTGAAGGTCAATTTTTGAGAGATGAAGCTGCCAATATCAGGGATGGACAAATATGCAATCAAAACATATACAAATCACAAATGGACAATATGCAATGAATTGCAGGAATACATTAGTGTACAGTGACAGGAATAGACTAATATCCTAATAAGTGATATGTTAATATAAAATAAGTGACATAGAGTCATAGACTCATACAGCATGGAAACAAACCTTTCAGTCCAACCAGTCCATGCCAAACATAATCCCAAACTAAACTAGTCCCACCTGCTTGCTCCCGGCCCACTTCCCTCCAAACCCTTCCTATTCATGTACTAATCCAAATGCTTTTTTAACATTATAATTGTACCCACATCCAACACTTCCTCAGGAAGTTCATTTCACACATGTGGAATATGTAAAAAAATTGCCCCTCATGCCTTTTTTAAATCTCTCTCCTCTCACCATAAAAATGTGCCCGCTAGTCTTGAAATCCTCCATCCTAGGGAAAAGACAACTACCATTAACTCTATTTTTCCCTTCATTCTTTTGTAAACTTCTATAAGATCGCCCTTCAACCTCCTATGTACTAATTAACATGCTCACATGCATGGTAGAGGCATTGAAATAGAGCTACCAGTACTACAAAATGGAATTTAATACAGAAAAAGAATAGTTTTTCTAAAAGTAACTTGCATTTATACAGAATCTCCAGCACTTACATCGTTTTTGCACATCTAAGACAGCCACCTATATTGGACAAACGGCTAACCAAATTTAAATGTTCCACTTAAACTATATTAACCATGTCAACTACTCAGTCATTTCCAGAAGCTGTTATTGAAATTAGATGCCACCATATGTGAAAAAGACTCAACCCCATTATTGGTATTGATGGGAAACACTTCCCTGAAGTTGTACTCGGCATTGAGAGGCAGCCTCATAAGTTCTCCTCTTCCATTAAAACTTTGCTATAATTATCAGAAGCATTCATACAACTAAACGCATTTGACACAACTAATGAAAATAAGCCGGAAAACATAAACCTGGGGAAAGATTTTATATTGAAGCTTGCAAGTGGGACTTTCTTGTTGAGCCTTCCTCAATTCATTGTTTTCTCATTGAAAAATATCTTTCTTTATATTGAAAAGACGAGACTACTTTAAAAAGCATCTAGAATTACTGCCACTGCTCCAAGCCTACCAGCTGAGACCTTGGAGCTCCAATTTAACATTAATAGTTAAACACTCTTAATGAATGTTTGAAAAATTACATCAATTCAAGAATAGATTTTTGATTATTTTACTGTCTCTTGTTTTCGTCAGATTTTTGCAAGTATCGTTAAACTTAATTTGAACATGGAGAGGCAGCTCTGGCCTCACTTCAACGGGTACATATGCCATTGTCGAGAGAGGAGAAGACATTTGTTCAATTATAGCCACAATAATCCCTCAGGTTAGCCCAGATCACTTCACAGTTCACATAAATGCAAACGTAAAATATGAAGTAAAACGGTACAACAGTGCTATCAAGCAGCACCTGCTCAGTGACGCCCAGTTTGGGTCCCGCCAGGGCCACTCAGCTCCTGACCTCATTACAGCCTTGGTTCAAGCATGGGCAAAAGAGCTGAATTCCAGCGGTGAGAAGAGAGTGACAGCCCCTGACATCAAGGCTGCATTTGACCGAGCGTAGCATCAAGTAGTCCTAGCAAAACTGGAATCAATGAGTACTGGGGGCAAACTCTCTAGTGGCCAGAGTCATACCTGACGCAGAGGAAGAAGGTTGTGGTTATTTAAGGTCAGTCATCTCAGGACATCTCTGCAGGAGTTCCTCAGGGTAGTGTCTTAGGCCCAGCCATCTTCAGCTGCTTCATCAATGGCCTTCCCTCCATCATAAGGTCAGAGGTGGGGATGTTCGCTGATGATTGCACAATGTTCAGCACCATTCACTACTCCTCAGATGCTGAAGCAGTCTGTGTCCAAATGCAACAAGATCTGGACAAAACCAGGCTTGGGCTGACTAGTGGCGAGTAACATTCTTGCCACACAAATGCCAGGCTATGACCATCACCAATTTAACCAATTTAAGATGATTTAACCATCGCCCACTGACATTCAATGGTGTTACCATCACTGAATCCCCCACTATCAACATCCTGGGGGTTATCATTGACCAGAGACTCAACTGGACTCACTACATAAACACAGTGGCTATAACAGCAGGTCAGAAGCTAGAAATACTGTGGAGTAATTCACCTCTTGACTCAGCAAAGCCTGTCCATCATCTACAAGGCACAAGTCAGGAGTGTGATGGAATTCTCCCCACTTGCCTGGATGGGTGCAGCCCCAACAACAACCAAGAAGCTTGACACTATCCAGGACAAAGCAGCCCGCTCGATTGGCACTACATCCACAAGCATTCACTCCACTGATGCTCAGTGGCAGCAATGTGTATTATCTACAAGATGAACTGCGGAAATTCACCCAAGATCCTCAGACAGCACCTTCCAAACCCACAACCACTTCCATCTAGAAGGACAAGGGCAGCAGATATATGGGAACACCACCACCTTCAAGTTCCTCTCCAAGTCACAGATCATCCTGACTTGGAAATATATCGCCGTTCCTTCACTGTCCTGGGGTGAAAATCCTGAAATTCCCTCCCTAATAGCATTGTGGGTCAACCCACAGAAGGTGGACTGCAGCGGTTCAAGAAGGCAGCTCACCCCCATCTTGTCAAGGCCAGCTAGGGATGGGCAATTAATGCTGGCCAGCCAGCGACGCCCATACCTTACAAACGAATACATTTTTTAAAAATTGCAAGTTTCTAAAGAGCTGAAGTATTATCTCCTTTCTTTGGCTACACTAAATTTCTGATGGTAATATACTTTATCGTAGGCTTGATGGCTTGCCTCACAATTGGTTACCATAGCCGTCATGGAGTTATATAGGGAAGAGCTCAAACTAGAAGAGTTTGAATTGTCCATTGAGGCCAACAATGTCCACTTTCTAATTTTTTAGTAGGACTTGTCAGTTTGCATGTTATTTTTGGAGACAGGAGCTGACTCAATCTGATTTTCTAAATGAAATTAAGGCCCTTAAGCAGGGACTTTCTCCTTGTCTCACATTTTCAGTGATGTTAGTTACAGGAAATGTAGTTTGCAGTCTAGATTAATTGCAAACAAGTGGAAGCCATCAAGTATAAAAATTTGAAGTGGAATAGACTGTATGTTCTGCCATTTAATAAGATCACACTAATCTGTTTGTGTTTCAAATTCCATTTTCGAATATTCCCCCAATAACCTCTGTTTCCATTGCCTAATGAGAATCGATCTCCCGTTACTTTAATATTCAGTTACACTTACTTTACTGCCATCTGAGACAGAGATTTCCAAAGTCAAACAACTACTGAGGGTAAAAAAAAATTCTCCTCATCTCAATCTTAAACATGTGACCCCTAACTTCAAAACAGTGTTCCCAAGATCTGGACTCAACCACAAGAGTAAACATGCTTTCCAAATTGTCAACACCATTCAGAATCTTATAAAGTTCAGTCAAATCACTCCTTGCTATTCTGAATTACGCTGTGAAAACAAGCAGAGTTTATGATCTCCCCTCATTAGACAACCTGCTCATTCTAAGTATCAATTTAGCAGGCATCTTTTTAACGACCTCCAATGCATTTACATTCTTTCTTAAGTAAGGAGGCCAAAACTGTCAGAGTATTCAAGATGTAGCATTATAACTGAATGATAACATCCTTTTGTTGTTCAATGCCTCTTGTTACAAAGGTTAGCATTCCAATTGCCTTCCTGATTACATGCTGTACCTGCATACTAATGTTTTGTGACTCATACACTATAACATCTAGATTCCGCTGCATCCCAAAATCATGCAGTCATTGTCCATTTAAGTCATTTTCTACTTTTTTATTTCTCTTCCAAAGTGAACAACTTCACATTTTCTGACATTGTAGCCCATTTGCCAGATCCATGCTCAATCATAATTTTTCTGTCTGCATCCCGGACCAACTTTATGACATGCTTTTCTACCTATCTTAGTGTACTCTGCAAATTTAGTCACCATACTTTCAATCCCTTACCTAAGTTGATATAAATTCTAAAAAGTTGAAGGCCCAGCATAGATACCTGCGGGACCCTACTTGCACATACTGCCAATCTGAAGCAGACCCATTTATGCATATTCCATTGTCTGCCAGTAAGCCAATGCCCTCCACATGTTACTCCCTAGACCATTAACACTTACTTTGCACAATAACTATTTATTTGGAAACTTATAAAATGCCTTCTAGAAATCTAAGTATAGTGCATTATTGGTCTTCCCTTTACTCATATTGCATGTTACTCCTTCAAAGAGTGCCAATAAATTGGTTAAATATTTCCCTTGCACAAAAGCATGCTGATTCTTTTGACTATCTAGAATTTTCCAAGTGCCCAGTTTAAACATCTTTAAAGATTGTTTCTGACAGCTCCGCCATGACAGATATCAAGTAAACTAGTCTATAGCTTGTGTTTCAGGAGTTTTTGACATTTCGGGCCTAGACCCTTCATCAGAAATGGGGGAGGGGAAGAGGGTTCTGAAATAAATAATCCAGTCTATAGTTTCCTGTTTTCCACCTCCCTTCCTCCTTGCATAGAGGGATCATATTCACTAGTCCACTGGAACCTTTCCAGAATCTAATGAATTTTGGAAAATTAACACCAACACATATTACACCTCATTAGACACCTCTTTTAGACTTCAGGATGAGATCCATCGGGACCTCATCAACCCTGATTAGTTGGAGTAACCTGACAAAAATCTACATTAAGGGGAGGAATGAAGTGAGGGGAGGGGTGTAGGAAGAATATGTCAGAATTCAAATTTATGATTATAATTTGCTCTCAGTTTATGGTTTGTGCTCCATAAAATTCCATACAAATGAAAGCTATTTCATTTATGTAAGCCTTTCATTCATCCCCTCTGCATTTAATAATTTTGATACTACTTTGTTTTGCTTGATCTCAAACTTATTATTGGTTATTTTTTTCCTATCTTTTAACCTTTCCTTTGAGTACTGTGTATCTTACAAGAAAACAGAATAAACAGGCAGATCAAATTAAACTAAAATTGATTTGAAAGTGAGTATCATGGCATAATTACAACCCATACTGATCTTTATTCAAAGTTGAGTGAATAATTTCTCCACTAACCCCGCACCCATCTTTAGAGTTATATGAGTTAATCACAAAACGCGAAGTCTATTCAGTCTGTTCAGTCCATTTAGGAAGAAATGCATGTCCTGCTTGAGGGTTCAATCTATTCACATTTTAACATTTCTCCAGGTGCTACCCATGTCATTATGCTCTTCAAAGGATGAGTTGATACAAAGACATTTTGAGTGTTTCAACTGAGATAGCACTTACTGCACTGCATGGCACTCTATTCCATAAATTAATGACTATACAAGTAAAGGGAATTTTTCAGCTAAAGTTAGTTTGTGGCTTAAAACAGAAATTTCTGAATACACACAACATTTATGGGGGTAAAACAGAACAAAATTTAATCTAAACTAGAAAAAGTTAAGAGATGTAACAGGTCTTGACTAAGGACAGAGGCAGGGGCCTCTGCAGATTTTCCTTTCTGCTGCCATTCCATTTAGCTTGTGGTGGGAAAGATAGCAGACAGCCAGCCCATTTTGAATCAAATTGAATCACCTAAGTACCAATTAAAGTCTTCTCCCTGTCTACGGTCGCATTTTAGTAATGGCATAAGGTTGCATGGGTAGATCACCAGATATTATTCCAAAAACTTTGTGCACAGCTCTGTTTTGGACACTCTGGCTCATTTGGAAGCTCAGCGGGAATGGTGCTCTCTGCACCATCAGTGAACCTCCCTTCAATGATTGAACCTCCTCCCCTTTGTTAAGTCCAGTCTGATTACTCCCACGATGCCCCTAGGGGTCACTTTCCTGTCTCCTTCTCCAAGTGCAGCCCCAATCATGGTCATTGACCTGACTGGAACGCAGGCCCAGCAGTAGCCACTTAATTGGTTGTTGGCAATAAAACTGGCCTTCCATCCTGCTGCCCATTAAAGTGGCGTCACAATCCCTCCCTCAGCACATCTTTTTGGATCTGACGATGGAACCTCTGTTGCCTTTGAAAAATATTAATACTTCAGATATTATCAATGCCAGTATTTAGCACTTACCTTCCCTGCACTTAGTTCTACAATACAATATCTAATGCGCTCAATAATTGTTGTCCCATAGTGAAGCTGCATTGTCAATATTTAGTGAACCACCATTTCAAGGCTTTTTTTAAGTGATCCACCTTAGTTAATTGACAGCCTTTACATTACTGTTGCGATGGTTTTGTTTGGTATTGGTACATCTCTAAGTATAGGGAACAAGCAGCTTTACTTTGGAAAACTTCTTTGCTGTTTGCAGAGAAATCGTGAACTGATATGAACTGCTTCAAGACAAGCCATCGTGACAATTGGTCATAAACTCCACAGATGAAGAATGATGTATCTATTATCTTTTCCTTGCTCCTGCAAAATGATTTCCTTTCTTCCTAAAACTGCTTTGTTTCAAAAATCTAACTTTTGGTTAGTTTGTTTGATTGCTATCTAGGCATATTGGAATTCTTTCCATTTATCACTATAATGGTGTAAAAAGAGGAATCTATCTCAATTTCAACTCATTTTAAGACAAATAAAATTAAGGTCACTGAATTTTTGTCGGAATTCTCCTTATTCCTTCCTGATTCTGGTAGCAAATCAGCAGAATTCCCCTGGGAAATAGCCATTTCCAATCTTCCTCCAGCAATTTGGTCATGTTCAGCTGAAGTCACAGCAGGAGACTGGGGACAACTTTTGCAGTAATTAAGGATCACAAAGTTGAAATTCTTTGCAGGCTTATTAGGTGCAGCCAGATGAATATAAAAAGCCAGAAATGAGAGTGTTGAGGTTACGAAGAAAGATTTCTGAAGCAACATGGGGGATTCTCCAAATGTTCTTAACAAATAGATTAACATAAACTAATTACAAAAACAAGTCACTATTTATTTAATGCCTTCAATGAAATAATACATCCTAAGGAAGTTCACAAGAGCATTATCAAACAAAAATTGACATCAGAGCATGACATTGTTTTCAACAAATTGAAACCATAACCTTTTGCAGTAGTAAGATGAGTGCACTTAAATGAGTAGATATTAATAGGCTTTATTGAACAGAACTACGTATGAGGGATGGTAAAAGAGAACAACTCTGGGACCTTGCCAATTGAAGTCCCAGTTCCTTCTGATTTGATGTCACTATGACAAAGTTCCTAACACACATGCTCCGCTTTTTTTAGGAGTAAAGTATAGTTAAACATTTCTCCAGTTGCCCCCCTACTGTTTCCTTTCCTTTGCAGGATTTGGTTTCAACTTGTTTTATTCTTGCCTTTTCTTTTAGACATCAGCTGTTCATCACTCTGCCATTCACATTCCTCCCCCCGCACCTTTTGTTTCTTGTTTGTTACATTAGCCACTCCGTTGGCTATTCACAACCAGCCTTTTCATCATTTAATCTCTCATGCCTTCCACCTCATCATGAATTTCTCTTTATCCCACACACATTTCCATCTTTCATTTGCTTAAAACTTGTGACATTATTAACAATGTTCCCCAGTTATGATGATCGGTCACAGCAGATTGCTAATGTGAAGCTGAAGGCATATTACTTTGCAGCTGAAGGCATATCACTGTTTCAAGTGATTAAAATTGGGAATGCTCAAAAGACAGTAACTGGATGATGGCAAACATTTTGAAGCATTGTCGGCTGCAGGAGATCGCAGAGTTGAAGGGGGGTGAGAACAATGAGAGATTTGAAATAAGGGTGAGAATTTTAAAATCGAGACATCACTTTACCAGGAATCAATGTAAGTCAGCGGGCACAGGAGTGATGGCTGGCATTGCTTTCAACCATCTCAGAACCCAAAAACCAGTACTGGAAACAAGGCATCCTCAATCCAGAGGGACAGCCTAAGAACAGAGATGGACAAATTGAACTTGTTGAGATTTAAGACATGGGCAGAAGAGTTTTGCAAGACCTGAAGTTTATGGAGGATAGAATAGGACGCCAGCAAGGTGTGTGGTGGAACAGTCATGTCTAGAGGTTACAACAGCATGGATGAGAATTTTGGCAGCAGCACATGAGCTGAGGCAAGACAGATTTCAGGTTATGTAGCTAGAAATAGGTGATTTGACTGATGGTGTGAATATGTGGTTGGAAGCTTGTTTTGGTCTCAAATATGACACAGGAGTCACAAACAGTCTGGTTCAATTTCAGAAGACTGCAAGAAAGAAGGATGGAGTCAATGGCTGAAAAAGAATTTGTGCTGGACCCAAAAAAACATTGGAGGTCTGGAAGCCCATGTGAAGTGAGAAACAAGACTAGCATCTGAAATCAATGACCTTTCATCAGAACTAGAATAGGTTGGAGATTTGACAGGTTTGACAGGTGGAGAAATGAGGGGGAGAAAGATCTGTGATAGGGTGGAAGGCAGAAGACATTAAATTACAAAGAGGGAGATAAAGGAACAGAAGGTAAAGAAACCAAAGATCTGTGTAGAGGAGGGGTTAGTAAAGGGAGAATCATTACAACCAGCTGCTGTTCAGAAACAAAATCATAATAATACAAAAACAAATGGGGCCAGAGGTTAGGATCTAAAATTGTGAAAGTCAATGCTGAGTCCAGAAGCCTGTAAATTCTCTAGTCAAAATGTGAGGTGCTGTTTCTTGAGCTTATGTCGGAAGTCACTGGATCAGTATTACAGGTTGAATACAGAAAAAGAGTGCAAAAGCAGAGTGCAGAATTAAATACAGGTTACGTTCTGTGTCATTTTCTAAAACAAATTAAAATTAGTGACATTTAATACACTGAGAAAGTTGGCATTCTGTTTGGCCACTATTGAACAATGCAGCTAATTTTGAGAAGCACTCTCACAGGTACTGATAATACTGTGCTGTTTCACAAATAGATATACTTCCTTCAATCATTCCCTTGATAGAACATTACACTTTCATGCCTCCTGAGGACACTGTAATATTGTTATATCTGGGAAGTTAGTCTCTGGATTGTGAAGTTTGTTTGTCATTACTAACTTCAAGAACAAATCTTTCACGTTGCCATTCTTCATTGAGAGACTAGGCAGTGAATGTCACTAAGCTATTGAATGAAGAAAGTGTTTGTACTTATACATCTAATACACATCTCCAGAAAATCCCAAAACAGTTCACAGCCAACAAATTAATTCTGAGATTTAGTTGTGGTTTGGAAGCAACCAGTTTTGTGCAGTAAGATCCACAAACAGTGAGCAAGGTAAATGAAAAATTATTCTGTTTTGGGGGGTAGTGGTTGAAAGAACAATATTGGCAGGGTACCAAGAGAATTCCCTTTGCTTCTTCTAATAATGTGATCTTGAACACCAACTGGACAGACAGCGCTTAACATTTCTTCTGAAAGATGATAGCTCTGACTCCTTGAGTATTGCATTATACTGTCAGCCATGATTACTTCCTCAAGTACTGCCATGAATTAATAAATGTTTGACTCAGAGCCAACAGTGTGACTACCTAAGAGAGCTGACGAAGTCCTTGGATAATGATCACTAAAATAAATGGAGTGTGTTCCTAATGCAGGAAATGGGTGTCACCATTAAAAATGGCTACCAAGATCCATCTGCACATGCACAGATGTAGCAATGGATGATGTACCTACAGTGCTACAAGTAACAGCTATTAAACAAAAACTGACGTACTTTAATGTCAATTATTCACCACGTGGTATAGCCAGGCTGATTTCAACACTGTTGTACTGCATGAAACTGAGTTTGGACTATGCTGCACTGAAATCATTTTCTGCATGAGAATTTGGCTAAATAATTCACAGGACCTGTATTTTCAAATTTGCAATACTTGTCATCCTATTTTAAGAAAACTTCAATCTCAATCTGCTAACTCTGGCAAGATCCTATTACATGGAGATGTGTATTTTGAGTAAACCCAAGTTCCATGTTATGTCGCATGCATGGTGGTCTGGTATATGGCCATCACCTTGGTCAGTGCTATCTCCACAATGCAGAGGACAGCCAGCAGCATTGAAAGAAGGTAAATGACATTCTCCTCACTGCCAGTGTAAGTGCCACTATTTTCTCTTAGCCTACTTACACTCAATCCATCTCTAGAGACTTGTACCCACCTCACATGAAAACTCACGCTCTGCCACTGTCTTTGTTGCCTGCACCAACAACCATGCCACCCACTTTCATTTCACTCAACCTCTCCCTTTCTCTGTTCGCAGGAGAAGTCAACCAACAGTCCACAACAGAGCAAAGCCTTTACATGGGTTTTGACTGGTGGGTGGACGTGTGCGTGCCAGCATTCAGTTCCTCACCCTCTATGAGAGGTGTGGAACCAGGTACGATACAGAGACCTGGTGGGAGAGAAAAAAAGGATGAAGGTCTATTCAGAATGCTCCGGTGGCATGAGTGACTAAGCGCAATAAATGAACGTAACCTTTTCAATAAGTTTATGTGTTTTAACAAACATCTGGCTGTTAGTATTTCTGTGTAGGCCCAAAAGGCATTGTTACATCAACTGGTATTACTTTGCGGCCACAAACAAGGTGCCATGGATAGAGGTCTGTACTAAGAGCCTGCTGTGTCAGGTATATTTAACAGGAATGATAACAGGGTGCCTTTTTTAAAATTCATTCACAGGACGTGGGTTTCACTGACCAGGCCAACATTTATTGCCCAGAGAGCAGTTATAAGTGTAGGATAAGTTGTCCAGCAATGCCTGTGTCACAGAGGTGCAATGTATAGATATGCTGAAGCTCCTTCCCTCACAGGCCGACTCATTTGGCTAAAAGTTCAGTATAGAGCCCAGGCACGTGAGAGACTAGCATTTCTGAAAGTTAGATCACCCCATTTAAAGCTGAGTTTCACTCAGACTCCAGCAGCTCGTGGAGGATTCTCAGAAAGGTTTTAACAGAAGGAATAAAACAGGTCATAGACCAATAGGCTAGGAACCAACGTCAAGGCTCTCTACTGCAGGTTTGCAGACGTTGGTTCAGGAGGTCAAGAGGGAAGAGGTCATCTTTTCACCGCAGGCCATCAGTCTGTCAATGTACACCCTATTAAGGGACTGCAAAATAGAAAGCTAGGGAGTTTAATTCCTAGAATCTGGCCCTGAGGATGAGTGCTGAAGAAACTCAACAATGTCACACTGGTGATCAAGGTCAGCGAATGCATCTTCAAATGCTATTTCCTACCTAGTACAAAACTATATCTCATTATGTCACATCCTCATCATTCACCAATCAGCATTCATGTCTCATGCCTAACACTCTGATGCTTCATCTCACCCTCACACTTACCAATGCAAATATCTCCAGCGTTTCAGCGATGTAATACAGAAACTGGCACTTTTCTCTTGAGCGGGACAATGTCAGAAAAAAAATTGGTTATAACCATAGTCACAGGATTCACAAGGGACTGGGACATCTGCATCTGCTGAGACATCTGCTTGGAGGAGACAGTGCCCCAGAGTAGATGGCAACAATGACTGAAAATGTTGCATTTGGCACTGCCAAGAACATGGAGGATGATGGTAGGTTCCTACTTATGGATCTTTTCAAATTCCACACACATCCCTCAAAATGGCATGAAGTACAAGCCACAGATGGGGTGACTATGAATCTCTTACTTTACAACCCCCTCCCCCTTCACTCAACTCAAACCTCAATGTCTTCTGCCTGCCAATAAGTTTATGATTAGGTCCCAGGTTGCTGAACAGTTTGTGGGTATGAATAATTGTGATAGACACCACTGACTTCCAGAATGAAAGAAGTTGTCCTTTCTTTCCAGTAAAAAAAACCTCAATCCTGATGAAAGCCAATTTATTTTCCCTCGTCAGTTTCTGTAAGCTGTGGCTTTTAACCAATAAGTTAGAGATTTTATAAGTGTGAATCTAATCACTTTGCATCTCCCGCTAGCAAGGCTGAGTGCCTGGTCATGAGAGATCAAGAAACAGTAGGACCTGACAAATCAAAAAGATTATCTCAGTGAATTGGATATGGCCTATTGAACTGCCTTCTCAGTCTCCCTGTCTGCCCATAACACCCATTCTTTCTCTATCTGTATATGTACATATGGGGAATTCTATAGGCAAATTAATGTTTTGGTTGAGTTATACGTGAACAGGTCAAAATTGTGTACCTTGTATCTAGAAACTATTTACTTGTAATAACTAGCAATTGGCATTAAAAGTGCAGAAACCAGCTCCATGGTTTCTGTCAACCTAAATATAAAATATAGATAAATTATGGAATTTGCGTACTTTTATAAAATTTTAAAATTCTAAAAGTTAGAAAAGAATTCTTGTAACAACTTCAGGTTTTACAGAGTTTGATTTCCAGCACTCTACCTCAGTGAGTAGTAACAAAACATTGAACAATATCACTTGCTCCCACCTGGAAGGATCTGCATGGAAATTCAGGGACATGGGGATTTAGACAGTCAGTGGAAATGTTAACCTCCTGCTGCTATGTAGGTGTATACCTGATTATAGAACGTGGTACAGTTCAGCCACCAGTTTTTCGGTGAAACGTAGTCCCTTCAGACATTGCTCCTGGCTGTGTCGGATGTGTGAGAAATGCTCCTTAAAGATCCTTCAGGGGTCCAAACTTCCAATGGGAGGTTTTATTCCATTGTTCCCTCTGCACCTTTGTGCTGCCTCTGCTGCATTTGGAAGTCAACTTGCCGGCCATTGCTGAAACCAGGCTTTCTCCTGCGAGTTCTTCCAACTCACCTGATCTCCTCATCAAAGTCCAGCTATCGTAAATCCAAAACGTTTTGAAACATAATAACACTGAACACAGCACCTGCACTAACTCAGCAGTGAAAAAGTGACAAAAGAAAGTAGGAGCACATCACTTCAAAGTCCCTTATGATGATCCCTTTAAATAGCAACGTTGCATTGCAGCTAAACATACTTTCAGTTGGAATGAAGAAAGGGCATTAGCAGGACCTCCAGGATCTAAAAAAGCACTGCGTGTGCCAAATCCGTGTTAAACACTGAGTGACATCATGATCGACACACTGCCTGTTTCCATTGTACACATGGCTTGAGTGTCTTTCGATGGCATGTCACATGCACCGTATCAGAAGCAGTTGCGAGGGTCAGATTAGCTCGCTTGGTTAGCAAAGCAGTGTGATGCCAAGAATGTGGGTTCAATTCCTGCATCAGCTGAGATTACCATGAATGACTCGCCTCCTCAAACTCTCCCCTCGCCTGAGGTGTGGTGGCCATCAAATTAAATCACCACCAGTTGTCTCTCTCTAAAGACAGAGCAGCCCTATGGTCTGGTAATTGATGATGATGATCAGAAGCAGTGCAGCTGACAATTTTGACATTGTCAGGCTTCCATAGTACAACACCAGTAGTTAATATCACAGCCAAGGATTTGTTCAAATTCACCAAAATCAATAAGCACTTTGGCACAGAAAGAAATTTCTGTGCAAAGAGACCGTAAAGGTAAGGCAAAAAATATTAGAATAGAAAAGGCAAGAATTATTTGAAAGAGAAAAATAATTTCTGATTTAGCAGAAAAAAATATTAGTTGGGATGTAGCTCTATTCAAGTGTCATATGTCAGAGTTTTCAACATTACAAATTTGAATTTTCAACCAATAATATCTGGAAGCCAAGTGGAAATATATTGCACTGTTTAAAGATTAAGCTCTGAGAACAAACATTTCCTAATTGGAGCCAGATTGATACTCAGAATCACATAGTGGAACATTACTCTAAGAATTGGTTTACCCATCACTGAAAGCTGTCTGATCACAGTGCACCATGACACAGCAGAGAAAGAAAATTAACATCAAGGAAAAGGTCAACCAAATCAGCCAACCAGTGATTTGGAAACATAAATATTTGCCTTTACCACATGACAACAGTAACAGGAACACAATGTGGAAAGGAAGCTGCTTGGAACTTCTGAAATGACAATACTTTTAGGCTTCCAAATTATACTGGGTGGTCCATAATGGAGTATGTTGCAAAGTTGGGTAGAGTATTTGTTGTTTGTAAAATGTTAGAATATAGAACATAAAACACAGAACACAGAACATAACAGCGCAGTACAGGCCCTTCGGCCCTTGATGTTGTGCCGACCTGTGAAACCAATCCGAAGCCCATTTAACCTACACTATTCCATTATCATCCATATGTTTATCCAATGATCATTTAAATGCCCTTAAAGTTGGCGAGTCTACTACTGTTGCAGGCATGGCATTCCACGCCCTTACTACTCTCTGAGTGAAGAATCTATCTCTGGCACCTGTCCTATTTCTATCACCCCTCAATTTAAAGCTATGTCGCCTCGTGCTAGCCGTCACCATCCGAAGAAAAAGGCTCTCACTGTCCACCCTATTTAATCCTCTGATCATTTTGTATGTCTCTATTAAGTCACCTCTTAACCTTCTTCTCTCCAACAAAAACAGCCTCAAGTCCCTCAGCCTTTCCTCATAAGACCTTTCCTCCATACCAGGCAACATCCTGGTAAATCCCCTCTGCACCCTTTCCAATGCTTCCACATCCTTCCTATAATGCGGCGACCAGAACTGTACGCAATACTCCAAGTGCGGCCGAACCAGAGTTTTGTACAGCTGCAACATGACCTCACGGCTCCAAAACTCAATCCCTCTGCCAATAAAACCTAACACACCGTACGCCTTCCTAACAACCCTATCAACCTGGGTGGCAACTTTCAGGGATCTATGCACATGGACACTGAGATCTGTCCGCTCATTCACACTACCAAGAATCTTACCATTAGCACTGTACTCTGTATTCCTGTTACTCCTTCCAAAGTGAATCACCTCACACTTTTCCGCATTAAACTCCATTTTCCACCTCTCAGCCCAGCTCTGCAGCTTAGCTACGTCCCTCTGTAACCTGCAACATCCTTCCGCACTATCCACAACTCCACCGACTTTAGTGTCGTCCACAAATTTACTAACCTATCCTTCTACACCCTCATCCAGGTCATTTATAAAAATGACAAACAGCAGTGGCCCCAAAACAGATCCTTGCGGTACACCACCAGTAACTGAACTCCAGGATGAACATTTCCCATCAACCACCACCCTCTGTCTTCTTATAGCTAGCCAATTTCTGATCCAAACTGCTAAATCACCCTCAATCCATATTTTCTGCAATATCCTACCGTGGGGAACCTTATCAAATGCTTTACTGAAATCCATATACACCACATCAACCACTTTACCCTCATCCACCTGTTTGGTCACCTTCTCAAAGAACTCAATAAGATTTGTGAGGCACGACCTACCCTTCACAAAACCGTGTTGACTATCCCTAATCAAATTATTCTTTTCTAGATGATTATAAATCCTATCTCTTATAATCCTTTCCAAGACTTTACCCACAACCGAAGTAAGGCTCACTGGTCTATAATTACCAGCGTTGTCTCTACTCCCCTTCTTGAACAAGGGGACAACATTTGCTATCCTCCAGTCTTCTGGCACTATTCCTGTAGACAATGATGACATTAAGATCAAAGCCAAAGGCTCTGCAATCTCATCCCTAGCTTCCCAGAGAATCCTAGGATAAATCCCATCCAGCCCAGGGGACTTATCTATTTTCACATTTTCCAGAATTGCTAACACCTCCTCCTTATGGACCTCAATCCCGTCTAGTCTAATAGCCTGTATCTCAGCAGTCTCCTCGACAACATTGTCTTTTACATGTGTGAATACTGACGAAAAATATTCATTTAGTGCCTTGTCTATCTCTTCGGACTCCACGCACAACTTCCCACTACTGTCCTTGACTGGCCCAAATCTTACTCTAGTCATTCTTTTATTCCTGACATACCTATAGAAAGCTTTAGGGTTTTCCTTGATCCTACCTGCCAAAGACTTCTCATGTCCCCTCCTGGCTATACTTAGCTCTCTCTTTAGGTCCTTCCTGGCTAACTTGTAACTCTCAAGAACCCTAACTGAGCCTTCATGGTGTTTTTCCTCTCACCTCAAGCCACACCCCCATCTCCTATCTACTAACATCATCCCGCCCCCTTGACCTGTCCGTCCTCCCTACCCCCCTACCTACACTCACCTTTACTGGCTCCATTCCCGCCTCTTCGACTTGTCTGCCTCCTCTCCACCTATCCTCTCCTCTATCCATCCTCTATCCACCTCCCCCTCTCTCCCTATTTATTTCAGAACCCTCTTCCCCTCCCCCATTTCTGATGAAGGGTTTAGGCCCGAAACGTCAAGTTTTCCTGCTCCTATGATGCTGCTTGACCTGCTGTGTTCATCCAGCCCCATGCTTGTTATCTCGGATTCTCCAGCATCTGCAGTACCTTTTATCTCTGAGCCTTCATGTCTCATCTTTACATAAGCCTCCTTCTTCCTCTTGACAAGAGATTCAACTTCTTCAGTAAACCACGGTTCCCTCGCTCGACCACTTCCTCCCTGCCTGACAGGTACATATTTATCAAGGACACGCAGTAGCTGTTACTTGAACAAGCTCCACATTTCAATTGTGGCCAGTCCTTGCAGTTTCCTTCCCCATCCTATGCATCCTAAATCTTGCCTAATCGCCTCATAATTGCTTTTCCCCCAGCTATAACTCTTGCCCTGCAATATATACCTATTCCTTTCCATTGCTAAAGTAAACGTAACCGAATTGTGGTCACTATCACCGAAGTGCTCAGCTACCTCCAATTCTAACACCTGGCCTGGTTCATTATCCAGTACCAAATCCAATGTTGCCTCGCCTCTTGTTGGCCTATCTACATACTGTGTCAGGAAACCCTCCTGCACACATTGGACAAAAACTGACCCATCTAAAGTACTTGAACTATAGCATTTCCAGTCAATATTTGGAAAGTTAAAGTCCCCCATAACAACTACCCTGTTACTTTCGCTCCTATCCAGAATCATCTTTGCAATCCTTTCCTCTACATCTCTGGAACTTTTCGGAGGTCTGTAGAAAACTCCGAACAAGGTGACCTCTCCTTTCCTGTTTCTAACCTCAGCCCATACTACCTCAGTAGACGAGTCCTCATCAAACGTCCTTTCTGCCACCGTAATACTGTCCTTGACTCACAATGCCACAACTCCCCCTCTTTTACCACCTTCTCTAATCTTACTGAAACATCTAAACCCCAGAACCTGCAACAACCATTCCTGTCCCCGCTCTATCCATGTCTCTGAAATGGCCACAACATCGAAGTCCCAGGTGCCAACCCATGCTGCAAGTTCACCCACCTTATTCCGGATGCTCCTGGCGTTGAAGTCGACACACTTCAAACCACCTTCCTGCCTGCCGGTACACTCCTGTGACCTTGAAACCTTATTCATGACTTCACTACTATCAACCTCCTGTTCACTGGAGCTACAATTCAGGTTCCCACCCCTCTGCTGAATTAGTTTAAACCCTCCTGAAGAGCATAAGCAAATTTCCCCCCCCCAGGATATTGGTACCCCTCTGGTAGGGAAAGAGTTCCTTTAATAGATGATGTTTTTTTTTCTAAGCTTGGAGATTTAAAAAAGAATGTCTGCAGGCAGGAGCAGATGCACACAGAGATCTTGAAATTGAAACATTGTATCAAAAAGCTATATTGTAAGCAGGCAAAGCAGCATTTTACCAAGACAGCAAGTGTTTGAATTTAGGCAATTAATTTAAATCAGGGCCTAGAATCCAAAACCCAATTAAATATAAATCTGATTGTTTTGACAATTTAGGACCAATCTTATTGTAAAAAATAAATAGATCATAAAGGTATAAAATATGAGGGCATTTGAAAATTGGTGTGAAAGCGAACTGCCATCTGCAGAGAAACTCTGGCTCTCACAGAAATCTCTAAGCTATCAGAGTAAGGACCATCTAAATAAAGGTGCTTTGGCACCCTTAGCTAATATTACTGACACAAGAATTCGACAAAGGAAGGCGTTCCTGACTCGAGGACAGCAGAGAAGGCAAAGAACATTCTGGAAGAATATCCTGACTATATTTTCAAGAGATTAAGCTTTAATTCTTGTTTTATTAATTTGGTTTATATATGTGGCACTTGTACCTATTGTAACAGCATACCATTATAATTTTGTTTTATTCAGGAATAGTTAGTAGTTAAGGGGGAATTGCTTGGTTTGTTCACAGCTCTGTTAACTTGTTCACTGTTCGAGTCAGATAAATAAATTGTTACTTGTTGATTGTAGAGTGACTGCCAGAAGTTCATTTTATTTCACCTCTTCTTTATAACAGATTGGGAGGTGAGAGGCAGGTTATACCCTTTTCACATTTTCTTTAACAGATTATGAGGTAAGCTGAGCTTCTCAGGCGGTTTCAGAGAGCTGCAGACCTCCCCTCCTTAACAAGTATTTGAAGCAAGATTGCAATCTCCATCAAAATACAGTGGATGCATTGGTAAAGATGTCTGTGTGTGGTATGAGACCTTTGTTTTGCTCTATCTTAGGAATTGTGAGTCCATCTGTTTATAGAAAAAGGTTTACAGGAAGTCTACACATCTCAAATTTCAGTGATTTTAGTGAGACGACGCCACTGAGATTAACACTGTCTAAAATTTCCCTTTCAAGCTTTTCTGAGACAGATTCCAAACTGAAGATCACTTTCGTGGATGCTCATTGCTATAGCACCTCTCAAAAGAAAGACAAGAAAGAACAGACAATCTTAATGTTATGTAATTAATCTTAATTAATCTCCACACAAGATTTTATATCACATTTCTGTGGCCTATGCCATGTTTTGGATATCCTCATAGACAGGAAGGTTCAAGGAGAGTATGTGACTTTGTATAGTACTTTTTACAGCCATACTGCCTTGTAATAAGTATTTAAAAGTCAATTCAGTAATGTTAAGGTGGCAGCCAATTTTATGCACAAGGACCTACAACAGAAAGGAGACAAGCATCTACAATAATTTGTTTCGACAAAATGATGTGATTGTTTTAGAGTTCTTAGTGTCAAGGGATGAAAGTGTGGCTAAATTTACTTAATACTCCACTTTACAGATTCTTCCAATCTTAAGAAGAGGTTCAAAATGGTAACTGTGTTTCACTTTCCAACAGGTCCTGCTAGGCCTGCTGAGTTTCTCCAGCAATTTCTGTTTTTAATATAGCAGCAGATTCTTGTTTCAGTGTTGTTGATGATTGGATAACTTTAAAGGACCTCAGAACCATTCCCTGCATTTCACAGTCATGGATCAAGCTTGCTGACAGTTGTTCCCGAAGAAGTCAGAAATTACAAAACCAACTGGAGTTACATCATCCGTTTCATTGTAATAAAAGAAATAAAAGAGCTCTGATTATGTCTAGCATTAAACCAACACTTCTAGGCAGTAAGAGCATTGTGAAGAAGCAAATGTCTTAATGATGTGTTGCATAGCCAACTGGTATTAGCCAATTGGTCAAGAAGGAAGAAATGATGGATTTGTCATAGTGGAATTCATCACCTTACTTTTAAGCTGGAATCTCTGATACCAATTAGTAATAATATTCAGAAGAAACTTGCATATTCATTTATATAGTATCTTTCATAAATGTAGAACATCCCAAAGTGATTTACATCAAACAAAGTACCTTTGAAATGTCATCACTACTGCAAGGTAGGAAAAGGCACAGCAGGTTACAAACACTTAAATTACAATTAGATCAATTCTCAACTTCTCGTTATGATTGAAATGTGTGGAGTGCACTGTCCCTTTTTAGTCTCGCTGATCCATGAGTCACAACATATGCCAATCATATGTTAGAAGGTCTGTATATTAGACTTAAAAAGATCCATAAAGAGCTCTCTCTAATAAGCAGAAATTGATTTATTATAAACAAAACATATTCAATTACTACGTAAAACTGGTCACCGAACTTAATTAGTGAAATGAAAATATTAATGTTGACCACTCTAAATAACCCTGAACAGACAAACAAACACACACCCGATTGGGTAAAGTGAAAAATAGATTACTCACTGTAAAGACTCACTTTGGTAAAGTACAACACTTCTGGCCAATAGGTATTAGTTTTTGAGGGCAAAAGAAATACATAAGATGAGGAATGTTTAGAAGAGGATGTCGCTCTAACATTCTGGTTCACAAAGATGGATGGCACCAAACATAGGCAGATGTCTATTGGGAGTTGTCAATACAGCTTGCCCAGCAAGCACAATGAAATAACTGCACAAAGTCTGATATCCCATCACCAAGTCACCCTTTATTTAGACATGCATAGTACATACTAGAACAGGGCCAGCCCCTAGACTGAACAGAACCTTTGACACTTCCCTTTATATCTGTCAGCCAGGACTCCCTGAATTCACCAGGTTAACAACCCCAATCAGGAAACTCATATTCTATTAATTCCACCTGGCTAACCCCATTACAATCATAACACACATTATTGTGGAATCTTCCAGATTCTCTTTAGGTGGACAATCAGAGTTTAGACTCGACCATTCTCCAGGAACCACAGTTGCCCAAAACAACTGCCCCAGAAGCGGTGATAGGTCTTTTGT
>JAHRHZ010000077.1:17001938-17018801 GCA_024137785.1 Ginglymostoma cirratum | reverse complement strand
ACAAAAGACCTATCACCGCTTCTGGGGCAGTTGTTTTGGGCAACTGTCCCTGTGGCCCACACCTGGTGAATTGGCTTGGAAATTACTCCAATGTGTCTGTAGCTCACTGGTCAGGCACATAGCACCCAGGCCTGACAAGAAATGACGCTCTGAATGGTCAGCATGGGCAGCAAAGCACGAAGTTGAGAAGCAGAACCTCAAAGATAATTAAGTGTTCTAGTGAGCCCCATAACAAAGGAAGTAGAAAGTTTGAACCAAGTAGTGGGCTTCAAATCTCTGAAGATATGGTTTATCAAGGAATAGAGACAAGGCAAGAGAGAAAGATATTAATATGGGAGTGGTAAACAGACTCTGACAGTAATGGATTTTTAGTACAAATATGTAGATATGACTAGAAATTACAAACTAAAATAAAAGGAACAAACTGAAGATCTTGACCTAACCACACAGCATTTTAAATAAAACATGTGAACTGATAGCACAAATGGAAATAAGTATGTGTGATCTGATAGCCATCACAGAGATATTGCTTCGGGATAACATGGGTTGGACATGAATATTGAAGAATATTTGTCATTTAGGAACAACATGAAGGTAGGAAAAGGTGGAAGGGCACCTGTGTTAACTAATGATGGCATTAGCAAAATACAGAGGGATGACCTAATTGCAGGAAAGCAGGCTGCAGAAGGGTCTAGGCCCGAAACGTCAGCCTTCCTGCTCCTCTGATGCTGCTTGGTCTGCTGTGTTCATCCAGCTCTACACCTTGTTATCTCTGTAGAATGAATTTGGGTAGAGAGATAAGAAATGATAAAGACAAGCAATCATTTGTGGGAGCAATGTACAGATTCCCTATTGGTAAACACACATTTCAGTGGAGTATAAAGGGAATGAATAAAAAGTGCTAGTCAGAGCACCATGGCAATACTCATGAGAGATTTTAATCTATGTAGAGGCTGGAAAAATTACATTGGCAAAGGTAGCCTGGATTAGGAGTACACGAAATGTTTTCAGGGTAGTTTCTTAGAATAGCAATTTCTGAACCAACTAGTGAGTAGTCCATATGAGTCCTGGCATAATAGGTAGATTTAATTTATGACTTCATTGTAAAGGCACCCCAGATACCAGGAATCATCATATATTTAATTTTATGTTCTGATTGCAGGAGAGAGTAGTGAGTCCGAGGCTCGTATCTTAAAACTTAAATAAGAGCAATAATGAAGTCATGTAAGCAGGATTAAATAAAGTAGACTGCCAAATTGGGTTAAAGGGATAGATCAAAAGAGTTGGAGTGGCAGACATTTAAGAGGATATTTCAGAAGACAAAGCACAGATATATACCTATGAAAAAAAAAATCCAATTGGACGACGCATTATCAGTGGCTCACTAAAAAATGTTAAAACTAGTATCAAACTTAATGAGAAAAAAAATTGCTCAAGGATGGATGAGGGGTGGAGGTCGCAAGATTGGAAAGAATATGGGAAACAGCCGTACAACTCAGAGGGAATGTAATATATGGTTGCAGACTATTGAACTGATTAACAACAAATAACAAATTAAAACTGATTAGCCAGCTCCTCCCAGAAAGAGTCATTTATATCTCAGTGGGCACAGCTATTCCAATAGTTTCAACTTAACCTTTCAGGCTAAGTGCATTATGCAAATCTCTCCCAAGCTTGTTATCCTTGCTTAACTACTTATACAATTAGTTGAACTAGTATATTAAGTATACCACTATCCCTTCCGTCCACCCATCCCCACACCAAGCCACTGACTTTACAAATTCCTCTTCATTTGGATCAATGGGTGGACGTTTGCTTGAGAATGATCTATTTCAATGCTCTCTTTGTCATTCTCTACTGCTGACGGCTCTTTTATTTCTTGAATATCCTTTGCTGAAGTCAATAGTTGGTAGACTGTTAACTTGTCTGGTGGATATTTAATTTCCACAAAGTGTGGAATTTCCACAAGTGAAATAAGTCAGTTCAGAGAAAGGGTGACTTGACCAGAAACATTAACTCTGATTTCTCTCCACAGATGCTGCCAGACCTGCTGAGCTTTCCCAGCAATTTCTAATTCTCTTTCTGATTTACAGCATCCGTAGTTCTTTTGGTTTTTATTTAGTGAAATAAGTAGTTTTCTTCTTCTGACTTTGTCATCTGTTCTTTTAGCCAATGTCATCACTTTGTTTGGTTTCATCACTAGCTATGCAGTATCAGCAATCTTTCCTCTGAAGACTTATAGTCTTTGGACCAGCTGTAGACACGTTCACCAATGGTTTCGGTGACGGTTCTACCAGAGTTTTCTCAAAATCAAATCCTGAAGATTTTTCCACAGGTGATGAACAAGTAAAATGTTCTTTTCACCCAGTGAAATAGCTTGCATTTTCTTTGTAAGCAATGTGAAATAGTTGTCTAACACTGATGAAGCTAATTTCACTTGGTGTGTATTTCTTTGTGGGCTCAGCAAGCATTCTTTTGAGGCCAGCAATGTTTGCCTGTTGCTGACATATTTCAAATTGGAATCCTTCCTCAAATTTCAAGTTGGGTAAAATATGCCGTCTTGTTCTGAAGCAATGTCTTCTTGGAAGACAAAAGCATGTTCTATGAAATGATAACAAGAATGGGGCTGGATGAACACAGCAGGTCAAGCAGCATCATAGGAGCAGGAAAACTTGACGTTTCGGGCCGAAACCCTTCATCAGAAATGGGGGACGGGAAGAGGGTTCTGAAATAAATAGGGAGAGAGGGGGAGGCGGATAGAGGATGGATAGAGAAGAGGATAGGTGGAGAGGAGGCAGACAAGTCGAAGAGGCGGGGATGGAGCCAGTAAAGGTGAGTGTAGGTAAGGGGGTAGGGAGGAGATAGGTCAGTCCAGGGAGGACGGACAGGTCAAGGGGGCGGGATGATGTTAGTAGATAGGAGATGGGGGTGTGGCTTGGGGTGAGAGGAAAAACAGGTTAGGGAGGTGGAGATGAGCTGGGCTGGTTTTGGGATGCGGTTGGGGGAGGGGAGATTTTGAAGCTTGTGAAATCCACATTGATGCCATTGGGCTGCAGGGTTTCCAGGCTGAATATGATTTGCTGTTCCTGCAGCCTTCGGGTGGCATCACTGTGGCATTGCAGGAGGCCAAGGATGGACATGTCATCTGAGGAATGGGAGGGGGAGTTGAAATGGTTCGCGACTGGGAGGTGCAGTGGTTTGTTGCGAACTGAGCGCAGGTGTTCTGCAAAGCGGTCCCCAAGCCTCCGCTTGGTTTCCCCGATGTACTGGCTCCATCCCCGCCTCTTCGACTTGTCTGCCCCCTCTCCACCTATCCTCTCCTCTATCCATCCTCTATCCGCCTCCCCCTCTCTCCCTATTTATTTCAGAACCCTCTTCCCCTCCCCCATTTCTGATGAAGGGTTTAGGCCGAAACGTCAAGTTTTCCTGCTCCTATGATGCTGCTTGACCTGCTGTGTTCATCCAGCCCCATGCTTGTTATCTCGGATTCTCCAGCATCTGCAGTACCTTTTATCTCTGATACATTCTATGAAATGATGATCTTTATGTCTTGAAGAAACATTGAAAATTCTGTGTGAGATCTTGCTTCCAACTATGAAAGTTGTGAATGAGATGAATAAAAAATTGGACAACGCTCCATCTCCAATTAGTTTTCATTGTAATGTTCCATATTCATAAGATTTAGGCAATGTATAAAGATCATTGACAAAGTTGTTTAGAGATTCACCTGAAAACTGTGATCTTTCACTGAATGTTGCTCTTTTCAAACTACGATTTGTTCTTCAAGTAAAATAGTTGTGGAATGCTTTTAAAACATCAATGGTGCCAGTACCTTCTTTAATTTTTTGTCTGTGAAGGACATGGTCTGTTTATGGTCTCATGGAATACAGCAGTGGGTTGATTTGTAGTAGACCTGAAGCAATTCAGTATCTCATGAATTTTTTTTTCCATGCTGACCAGCTTAATTGTCTGTCTGAAATATCTGTAACCATGAATCTGCCGGGAGATATAATAACTTGCTCCATTTTTTTGTTTAAATTTAATTGCTCGCTTTAAATTCTGAAGCTTCATAAAATGATTTAAAGTCTGCTGTAATCTTCAGCCAGAGGTGCCGAGTAGATGACCCATCTTGACCTACTCCAGTGATCCCCAGCATTACAGGTACGAATCTTCAGCCAATTTGATTCACTCGACATGGTATCCAGGAATAGTTGGAGGCACTAATAGTACTGAAGATTTGTGCTCCAGAACTTGCTCCTCTCCTAACCAAACATATCCAGTACAGTTACAACACTGGCATCTACCTGACAGTAGGGACAATTGCCTAAGGTATGTACTATACAAAAAATGCAGGACAAATCCAACTTGGCCAATTACCACTCTACGAGTCTACTCTTGGTCATCAGTAAAGTCATGAAAAGTGTCATCAACCCTGCTATCAGGCAGCACCTACTCAGCAATAACCTGCTCAGTGATGCCCAGTTTGGGTTCTGCCAGGGCCACTCAGTTCCTGACTTCATTACAGTCTTGGTTCAAACATGGACAAAAGAGCCGAATTCCAGAGGTGAGGTAGAGTGACAGCACTCGACATCACGACTTGTGTGGCATCAAGCTGCCTTAGCAAAACTGGAATCAATGGGTATCGGGGCTAACTCTCTGCTGGTTGGAGTCATGGGTATGTAGGAAGATGGTCATGGTTTTTGGAGGTCAGTACTCTCAGCTCCAAGACATCTCTACAGGAGCTCCTCAGGGTACTGTCCTAGGCCCAACCATCTTCAGCTGGTTCATCAATGACCTTCTCTCCATCTAAGGTCAGAAGTTTAATTGTTTGCCAATGTTTGCATAATGTTCAGCCCCATTCATGATTCTTCAGATGCTGAAGCAGTCTGTGTTCAAATGCAGCAAGATCCACAGCAAATGGACTGCAGCAGTTCAGGAAGGCAGCTCACCACTATCTTCTCAAGGGCAACTAAGGACAGGCAATAAATGTTGGCCAGACAGCAATACCTGGATCCGATGAGAGAATTTTTAAAAAATCTTTAAGTTTGAATTGTGGTTTCAATTCCATTGCTATATGGGTTGTCAGAGAATTTCCAACTTGAAGAAATTTTCCAAAATGGTAACTAAATTCTAATTCCTAACAAGTCAAGATAAAGTTTTCGAATAAACTTAAATTAGTTGTTGTTTTTTACTGTTCGAAAGGTTGTTTCTTCAATGTTTTTTTTTTATTCTGTGTTTTAAATTTTTTTTTAGAAGTCTGTTTTGTAAAGATGTTTCCTTAATAGTGCTTTATGTTAATTTTAAAGTATTTGAGGAGTTACAATTTACCTTCAACTTTTATGTTGTAATAAGATTAATTATATTGCTGGTTTAATGAATTTCTGCACCGCAGAATCGTAAAAAAAATCACAGGAAGAGGTCATTCAGCCCTGACAAAGTAAACTATCCGCCCAATTTAATCCCACTTTCCAGCACTTTCACCAAAGCCTTGCTTGAGCTTGTTTCAGAAGGGAGGGGAGGGGGCTAAGCAAGTGGGACAGGTGGGAGGGCCTGAGGAGGGGTCAGGATGGGGCGGCAATTTCTGTAGCAGGAGCAGGTAGAGCAGGAAATTTCCAGTGGGAGTCTGCTTTCTTTTCCATTGGTAATGTTGGGACAGCTGGGGGAAGACTGGGAGGACAGAGGGGCAGTAGGAGTGATAGGGAGGCACACATGATAAAAATAAAATTTTATCCAGTTGTTTTGGCTACTTTACATCTAGGCTGCACTGTCTTTGGACATGTGGCTACTTGCAGCCACTTTACATTCTGCTCTTTGCACCACTGAGATGTTAAATTCATAGGAAACTCAGCCTTAAGAGAACACTGACAGTTCAGACTTCTTTCATTCACTGGGGCTGCAGAGGTAAGCTCTTGTTCACTGACTTGTTTGGGAACTTGCTGCTTGTGGGTCTGAACAGGGACATTCTTCCAACAGTGACAATGACAAATCTTCCCAACAATGTGGAGAATTGTCCAGGCATGTCCTGTACACAAAAAAAAAGATAAATCCACCAGGCCGATTACTACCACATTACCCAACTCTTGATCATTTGTAAAGTGATGGAAGGTGCCTATCAAGCAGCACTTGCCTGGCAATAACCTGCTCATTGAAACTCAATTCAGGTTCCTCCAGGACTACTCCACTTCTGGCATCAATACAGCTTTAGTTCAAACAGTGACAAAAGAGCTGAATTCCAGAAGTAAGGTGAGAATGACTGCCTGTGGCATCAAGATCGCATTTGACCAGGTGTGGCAAAAAGAAGTCCTAGTAAAACTCGAGTCAATAAGAACCTGGGGTTAAAGCCTTTACTGACTGGAGTTATACTTGAGGCAAAGAAGGATGGTTGTGGTTGTTGGAGGTCAATCTTCTTAGTTTTGGACATTTCTGCAGGAATTCCTTAGAGTAGATCTTTTCTAATCAACCTGTTCAGAAATGTTATTACACACCTTTGAAACAGGTGGGACTTGAACGGGGCTCCCTGGCTCAAATGTAGCGTCACCACCACTGTGCCACAAAATTCTTCCATTTCCTCAGGGTAGTGACCTCGGCTCAATCACCTTCCCTCCAATATAAGGCCAGATGCAGGGATGTTTACTGAAGATTGTACAATGGTTAGCACTGTTCATGACTCCACAGGCACCAAAGAAGTCCATGTCCACATGCAGCAAGACATGGACAATATACAGATGTGGGTTGACAATTGATTAGTAACATTCATGGTTCACTTGTGCCAGGCAATGAGCATCTTCAACAAAAGCAAATTTAACCAACACCTTTGACAATTAAAAATACTGCAACCGTTGAATCTATCGCTATCAACGTCATGAGGTTCCCATTGACCAGAACTGACCTGAACTAGCCATATAAATACTACAGCTGGAAGAACAATTCAGAGGCTGGGAATACTCCAATGAGTAACTCATCTCCTAACTTCCCAAAGCCTGTCTACCAGCTGTACAGGGTTTGGATCAAGTGTCTGATAGAATGCTCTCCAATTGCCTGGGTAAGTGAAGCTCCAACAACAGTTAAGAAGCTTGACACCATCCAGGACAAACAGTCCACTTGATTGGCATCACATATGGTTGACTGTGAACTGCCCTCTGGGCAATTAGGGATGGACAATTAGTGCTGCCTGGCCAGCGATGCCCTCATCCCATGAATGAATAAAAATAAATCCACAAACATTCACTCTCTAAACCAGTGACGTGCAGTGACAGTAGAGTGTACCATCTACAAGATGCACTGCAGAAATTCTCTAAAGTTCCTTAGACAGCTTCTTCTAAGCCCATAACCACTGTCATTTAGAAGGACAAGGGCAGAAAAGACATTGAAACATCACCATCACCAAGTTCCCTCCAAGCCACTCACCATCCTGACTTGTAAATATATTGCCATCACTTTAGTGTCGCTGGGTCAAAATCCTGGAATTCCCTTCCTATTGGTATTATGGATCTGCCTAAACCAAACGGACCATAGTTAGTAGTCTTTCTATCTCCACCTTCATGTAATTGTAAACACACACCACCAGGAGATGGAATTCCTCCCGGTTCCCCTTGTTACTTTACTTCTCGTTCAGGCACGGACGGTCACAGCAACAGACTGAAACAGGCAGTAGCATCTTACGTGTATGCACATCACTGTAGTGCTGAGCAGTACTTGTCAGAAGCAAATATTGGGCCAGATTTTCACAGGAGCGGCAATCACACACAGAAAGGCACATCTCTCCATTTTTTTTTAAACAAAAGAGCTTTGCATTTCTGACGGGAGATTCCAATTAGGGATCTTTCAGAAATGCAGCGCCGTACTTCCCTTCTGTCAAGACCTTCATAGTGCAGTTTCACAGCAGTCAGCTGCCATTTTTTGTAATTTAAAGGTTCAGCATCGAAGACCGTCACTTTGAAAGCTCTTGTGGAAGTGTATGGTTAGAATCTCAGGAGGATAGGGTGCCAGGTGGGTAGAGAGTTTGATGCCAGGTAAACTTAGGTGTCAGGCGGGTCGGGAGTAGGTTGACCATATAGGTAAAGTGGCAGGTAGATAGGGGTGGGGGACTAAGTAGTGTGCTGGGTAAATAGGATGCCAGATGGGTGTAATGCCCAGTGGGGAGGGGACAGGGTGCCAGGGGTGTAGGGAGCCTCTTGGGTACGATACCAGGTAGGTAGTGAAAAACTCCACACAGGCTGGTATCTCATCACCAAATCACCCTTTATTTACATATGAACAGTCCTTGACTTTAGTACTGCCTCATTCAGAGTCACGTACCAGAGGGTCAGTATCTCTGACACTCACCCTTTTGATCTGTCAGCCTAGGCTCCCTGATTGGACTTGAATAACATCCCTAATCAGGGAACTCATACTATATTGCTGATCGTGTTATAATCTACTGCAGGTTGGGTGTCATGTATATGAGATAAGCTGTGGAGCTGGATGAACACAGCAGGCCAAGCAGCACCACAGGAGCAGGAAAGCTTGACGTTTCGGGCCTAGACCCTTCATCAGAAATGGGGGAGGGGAAGAGGGTTCTGAAATAAATAGGGAGAGAGGGGGAGGCAGATAGAAGATGGAAAGAGGAGAGGATAGGTGGAAAATAGGGTACCAAAGTGCAAGGTAGCATGGTAGCCAGGTAAATGATGGAGAGCTCTGGGTAGTTTGTGTGTGTGGTGGTTATCAGATTCAGTAGGGAGTGGTTCAGAATCTGTGGGGTATAAGGTGTCTGGGGAGGTGTAGTTGAGGGAGTGTGAGGTAATTCACGGTTTAGTTGAACAGTTGCTCAGGAGTTTGAATAGGTATTTAATGGTCTAACGTTTCCTGAATAACTAACTATTTACACAGAATCTTGGAAATTCTCCGATTAAAATGGATACTTTTTGTGGGTTTCAGATGTAGGGGAATTGCCCACTGCAATTTTCAATTTATTGACCAATTCTTTGGGATGTGCTTTGATGGGGATTCTGCACAGACCCAAGACACAATTTCCACCTGCACTGCAGAAACAACTTTCTGGCTGCTGGAAAACCGAGGGCCATTATTTTAGAAGTTACAGGAGTTCTCTTTGACAGTCAGTCAGATTGCTGATCCATCTGAACACTAGGTGGAAATCTTTTGACTGCAATTTACACCTGCAGTTGTGTTTACTCTGGCTACGTGTCGCAAAATTGGGAGCGAGTATGCAAATCTCAGTGGCTGAAGGGAGAGGGAGGGAGCAGCAGCAACAGTTAAGGGGAGGTGGGTGGGGGAGGTGGAGTAGTCATACTGACAGCGCGGTGAAATGAGTAACAGGCAGTTTCTACATTGTACAATTAATCTGTGGCGGCAACTCATGTGTGGGTGGCAAGTTGAAAGACTACCTCTTGAGTTCATCATGGCAGTGGAGGTTGATGTCAAAGGATGCTTGCAGAAATGAATTAAACATTTGCCTAAATGGTCCCGATATGAAGTTTTCTCAAAGACTTCACTGCTAATGACAATGATTCCTGTTTTAGGGAAATAGCTCCTTTATGATTTATAATAGATATGATCTATCGTGTAAATATTGATCCAAGATGATCAGTGAGACAGAAACTAAGACATTTTTCTTTCTAGATAGAGTTCATTAACAGCCTGGGTTTTTTTTTAAATGTTCAGCAGTGCTCTTACACACAACTGAACTTTTCTTCGCATCACCGAATCATTTGTTTTTTTTTAACCTATTAACCATCACAAATAAATCACCCCTGTTTCTAGCTGAATAATTTACATGCAAAGCCTGTTAAGGGAAATGCAACTTATAAAGGTGAGGGAGAGGTAGAGAGGGGGAGAGGGCTAAAACTATATAGGCCAACTATAACCAAATTAGGCCAAGAATTGGAGAATGGGGACTCGGAGCAGCTGTTTGAGGGTAAATCCATATCTGACATGTGGGAGTCTTTTAAGGACCAGTTTATTAAAGTGCAGAACAGGCATGTTCCTGTAAAAATGAAGGACAGGAATGGCAGGTTTCGGAAGGGAAGCCTACCTAAGGTCTAGGCAACTAAAAACAGCTGAATCCCTTGAAGAACATAGAGAAAGTAGGAAGGAGCTCAACTGGGGAGTTAGGAGCGCTAAAAGGAGCTATGAAATGTCCTCGGCCAGCGAGATTAAGGAGAATCTCAAGACATTTTATACATACATTAGGAGCAATTAGGGTAGCTAGGGAAAGAGTAGGCCCATTTAAGGATAAAGGAAGGACGTTATGCGTGAAGCCAGAAGAACTAAATGGGATCCTAAATGAGTGCTTTACATTGGTGTTCATTAAAGGGAGGGACGCAATGATGTTGAGATTATGGAAAGGCGTGTGAGTATTCTTGGGCAAGTTGGCATAGTCTAAGAGGAAGTGTTGGGTCCCCAGGGCCAGACAGGATCTATCCCAAGACACTGTTGGAGACAAGGGAGGAAATAGCTAGACCTCAACAGATATCTTTGCATCCTCATTGGCGTCAGGCAATGTTTCAGAGAACTGGAGAATGGCCAATGTTGTTCCTTTGTTTAAGAAAGGAAGCAGATAATTCAGGCAATTATAGGTCAGTGAGTCTGACTTCAGTGGTGGGGAAGCTGTTGGAGAAGATACTGAGAGACAGGATGTATTCATATTTGGAAGGAAATGAACTCATTAGTGGGTTTATGTGGGGAGTGTCATGTCTCACCAATTTGATTGAGTTTTTGAGGAGGTGACAAGAACGATTGATGGGGGAAGGGCAGGGGATGTTGTCTACATGGACATTAGTAAGGCTTTTGATAAGGTACCCCATGGCAGACTGGTACAGAAGGTAAGGTCTCATGGGATCTAGGGGGAGCTGGCTAGATTAATACAAAACTGGCTTGTTCATAGAAGAGAGGAGAGTTAGTGCTGGAAGAATGCTTTTCAGAATGGATATCAGTAACTAGTGGTGTTCCACAGATATCAACACTGGGATCTTTGTTGTTTGTAATATACATATATAAATTATCTGGAGGAAAATGTAGGTGCCCTGATTAGTAAATTTGCAGATGACACCAAAATTGGCAGAGTTGCAGAAATAGTGAGGAGCATTGTCAGAGGATTCAGTGAGATATAGATAGATTGCAGATTTCGGTAGGGAAATAGAAGATGGAGTTTGATCCAGATAAATGTGAGGTGATGCATTTTGGAAGATCAAATTCAGGTGCAAATTATACAATAAATAGCATAACCCTTGGAAGCACTAACATACAGAGGGACCTGGGCATACAGGTCCACAGATCCCTGAAAGTGGCAATACAGGTGGATAAGGTGGTCAAAGATGGCATTCAATACGCTTGCTTTCATTGGCTAGGGCATCAAATATAAAAGCTGGCAAGTTATGTTACAGCTGTACAAAACTTTAGTTAGGCCAGATTTGGAATATTGCATTCAACTCTGGCCGACACACCACCAGAAGGAAGTGGATTCTTTGGAAAGGGTGCTGAGAAGGTTTACCAGTGTGTTGCCTGGTCTGGAGGGTTTTAGTTATGAGGAGAAGTTGGATAGACTCAGATTGTTTTCACTGGAAAGATGGAGGCTGAGGGGTGACCTCATAGAGGTCTACAAAATTACGAGGCACAGGTAGGGTGGATAGTCAGAGAATTTTATTTCTCCCAGGGTGGAAAGGTGAACTACAAGATGGCACAGGTCTCAAAGTGACAGGGGAAAAGTTTCAGGGACAAGTGTGGGGAAAATTTTTCACAGAGGGTGGTGTGTGCCTGGAATGCACTGCCAGTGGAGGTGGTGAAATCAGGCACGTTAGCAACATTTAAGGCATACCTTGATAGGCACATGAATGTGTGGCAGAGGGATAGATACTGTGCATGGGCAATAAGTAACGAGTCTAAATAAGGATTAGGAATTGCAGAAGGATTGGTGGGCCGAAGGGTCTGTTCCAGTGCTGTATTGTGTTGTATTATTTTATGTATCTGCCTAATGGCATCGTCAATCTACCTACACCAAATGGACTGCAGCAAATTCAAGGAGGCAGCTCACCACTACCTTTTCAAGAGCAACGGGAGTGAAGGTCAGCCCAACCAGTGATGCCCACATGCCATGACTGAATAAAAATATAGGTCAAGGTAGAGGTGTCAGCACAAGTGTAAAGAGAAGAATCAAACTGGCAGGCCAACAGAACTACCAGTTTAAGCACGCATTCTGAACAGAGGTATTCTGCAAAACACTCACATAATCTACATTTGATCTCCCCAGTGCTGAACAGTCTGTATTGTGAGCAGCGGGTACAAATTATTAAATTGGGAGAAGCACGCATAAATTGCTGCAACAGAAGTAAGTGGTTGGGCCTTGGATCATGAAGTAAGAAGAGGTAAAAGCCAGATGTTCCATCTCTTCTTTTATTAAGTCACAGCATGAGAGTGTCTCTGGCTAGGTCAGCATTTATTGCCCATCCCATGGGCAGTTAACAGTTAACCACATTGTTGCGGTCTGGAGTCACATGTAATGCAGACCCAGGTAAGGATGGCAGTTTCTTTCCCCAAAGGACATTAGTGAACTAGATGGGTTTTTCCTGATAATTGACTATGGTTTCATGGTCACTCTTAATTCCAGACTTTTATTGAATTCAAATTCCATCATCTGCCATGGTGGGATTCAAACCCAGGTCCCCAAAGCATTAAATGGGTCTCTGGATTAACAGTCCAATGATAATAACAATTAGGCCATCACTTCCCCTCACATTGCAAGAGGCTGTTGGGAAACACATAAAAAGCTGGAAAAAAATTAGCAGTTCAGCAGTATTTGTGGAGCAAGGCACAAAGTTAACAAATTAAACTTTAACTCATTCGAAATCCATCCACATGCACAGAGTTAAAATCCGATATGTTGTGTTTCAGGCTGTGTTCAGGGTAATTGAGGAGTTGACTAGGGAGTTGTGAAAGGAATGGTCTCTTCAGAATGCTGAAAGGGGAGGGTCAGGGTGGGCAAGATGTATTTGGTGGTGGCTTTGTGCTGGGAATGGCAAAAATGGCATTAACTAATCTGTTTATCTAATTAAAATGGCATTAACTAATCTGTGATATGGTGGAAAGTGAGGACAAAGAAACTCTTTTGTGGTGCTGGAGAACTTCTTCACAGTTCTAGTAAAAGACCAAACTGAAATGTTAATTCTATTTCTGTCTGTTTCGGATAATGCCAGATTTGCTTCATATTTCCAGCATCTTCTATGTTTATTTCAGTTTTCTAGAGCCACAGTATTGTTCTTTTGGACACTGAATAATTACTTTGCTTCAGTATTTATTCTGAGCGACAGGTTAGCATGTTGGACATGCAAGGAAATGAACACTGAATCACAAAAATGAAGGTAAGTGAAATAATGTATTGAAGAAAATAATGGCATTGAAATGTGACAAATCCTAAGGACCAGATGGTTTCCATCCGTGGATTTTGAAGGAAGATGGTCAGAAAATTAGAAGCGCTCTAGGAGCACTCAATTCAGAAACTAATTCTTTTGATTGAGAAAGTGTGCTACTTTACAGATTCAGAGGAGGAAGATTGGGGAATCATAAATCAGTTACCCTCACATCTATTGTTGAGAAATTGTTACAGTCTATAATTAAGAATTATGATCAGAAGTAATGCTTCAATTTGTTTGGACTGCAGCTTTTAATGAAAGTAATGCTATTCCCATTATTCTGCCTCAACAAATACTTTTTGTTTCTATACTTGCCACGTGACATGTCCTTTTGTCTTTATTTGTCATTATATTTGTTATTTAATCTCTCCCGTCATCCTACTGCAAAATTTTGCTTTTGTTTTTGATCCCACAGTCCCAGCCCTATTTCTTTGCTTCTGTATTTGCTTTAGACCTGTGACATCTGTCATTTCATCCAGTTCTGACAAAACATCATTAACCTGAAACACATCAAATCAGATTTTAATTCTATGCACGTGGATGGATTTTGAATGAGTTAAAGTCTAATCTGTTAACCTTGTGCCTTGCTCCACAAATACTGCTGAACTGCTAAATTTTTCCAGCGTTTTCTGTCTTTATTTAACAATAGAACAGTAATTGAAAACTCTCATCCATGGAATCATACTTGTTAATCTTATTTGCACCCTTCCAAAACCTTCACATCCTTTCTAAAATGTGGTGTGAGAACTGGACACAATACTGCATTGAAATCAAGCAAAGTTTCAGAAAGGTTTGTCAAAACGTCCTTTCTTTTGTGTTCCATGCCTCCATAACTCCAGTATCCATATGTCTTTTTAATCATGTTCACAACCTATCCTAACTTCTTCACTTATTTTTGCATTAAACACAAGCTGAAGAAACAGAACTTTCCCCTTCTATCCGTCTACCCTTAACATGAGTTTAACAATTTTAGGTTTTAACTTGGTCATTTTTTTTGGAAAGTGGATGTTCGCAATGAAAAGAAGGCTGTACCAGAGGATTGGAGATGATGTGGACTGGTGTTTGAGGTGGTGGTCTCTTGTTTGTACACAACTAGTGGAGTAACATTAATGCCCTGATATTTACCCAACTTTCTTCTGCTATATTCCAAGGCCATAGGAGTCTTCTCTTTTTTTCTTGATTTTACACATTTCCCTTGCCCCCTGCTGTTCTGCTGCGATTATTAGAATCCGCTTTGGATTGGTCTTTTGTTCCTTTATGGCACTAGCATCATCTTTTGTTTTGCGTCATCATCACTACTGCCACTTAATCATAGGGGTGGGGATAGAGAGGTACAGACAGGTGCTGATGTCACTGGACAAGTAACCCAGAGGTCCAGGCTAATGCTCTGGGATCTGGTTTAAATCTCATTATTGCAGCTGGTGGAATTTAGAGTGACCATCTGGTCCCCTAAAGTCCTTCAGGCAAGGGAGTCTGCTAGCCTGACCCAGTCTGGTGGACATTCAAATCCACATCAATGGAGGAGGATGAGGAGGACCGTCCCCCATCTACATCAGTGGAGCTGAGGTGGGGAGCGTTGAGAACGTCAAGTTCCCAGGAGTGGCAATAACTAACAACCTGTCCTGGATCTCCATGCAGATGCGACAGTCAAGAAGGCACAACAACACCTCTTCTTCCTTAGAGGGCCTGGAAAATTTGGCATGTCCATGAGGAATCTCACCAACTTTTACACCGTAGAATGCATTCTATCTGGGCACATAATGGCTTGATACAGCAACTGCTCTGCCCAGGATCATAAGAAATTACTGGAAGTTGTGTGCACAGCCCAGTCCATCACATATGCTAACCTCCCATGCATGGACTCCAGTCACATTTACCATTGCCGCAGAAAAGCAGCCAAAATGATCAAAGACCTCCTCCCACTTCGGTAATACTCTCTTCCAACCTATTTTGTCAGGCAGAAGATACAGAAGCTTGAATACATGCACCAACTGATTCAAGAACATCTTCTTCCCTGCTGCTATAACACTGCTGAATGGACCTCTCTAACTTCAATCTAATGTTGATCTTGCCTTTGTGCACCTTCTATGCAGCCGTAACCTTGTATGCCTCACTCTGTCTGAGCACCCTATGATCTGCATATCCTTGTTTGCTATGATCTGCCTGTATTGCTCGCAAAACAAAACTTTTCACTGCACTTAGGTACATGTGATAATAAATTAGATCAAATGTGAATTTGAAAAATGTTTAACTGCCCTGTGAAATAGCATAGCAAATCACTCAAGGGAATTAGGGATGGCTAACAAATTCTGGTTTTGAGCAATTACAACGTCAAAGTTGGGTAAATTGGTTAGTGAGAAGATATTGATCTTCAACTAACTTTCTGGCCAGAGGATTTAGAGCATCTTGTAACGGCACTATTTGTGATACTTCTCCAGGGCTTTGAGCAGCCTGCTGTATGTTGTTCAAGTCTCGGAAGCATAGCGAAGCATGGAGATCACTGCTGCCCATGATCTTGGCCTTGCATTTGAAATCCTGATCCTCAAATGCTCTTTCCTCAGCCAGCTGAACTGAACTTTCGAGAACAATGATGATTTTTTGTCATCCATTCTTCTTTCTTTGAGAGGAAGTTCCCAAAATATGGGAAGTAGTCCACACCTTGCAGGTTCTCACTATTGATCTTACTTGGCAGAAGGGTGGGGTGGGAGAAGGCATTCTGCTGTGGGAAAGGCCACCAGACATGAAATGTTAACTCTGATCTTTTCTTCACAGATGCTGCTGGACCTGCTGAGCTTTTCCAGCAGCTTCTGTTTTTGATTCTGCTGTGGGAGCTGGTTAGGACAGGATTATGGTTTTCTGTGTGTCTTCATGGAGTTTGTGGAGCATTGTTACATATTTTGAGTTCAGCCAAATTTGAGAAGAATATTCCATAAGCCTTTGCCATTGACAGAGTCAAAGTGCTCTGCGATTGAAATAGACCATGGCTGGCGGTTAGTGCTGTTCCTTGGACTTTTCTTGAATATGATGCACTGTCATGTTCCGGGGCAAAAATGACAGTGTGACTATGGGAGGAGTTCCTCAGCAAATGGCATAAGGTGGTTGAGGAAGATCCTTGCAATGATCTTCCCTGTGGCACAGAGCAGGGAGACTGTTATGCAGTTACCACAATCTGACAATCTAACAATAACTATCTAACTCTAAAGCAGCCAAAGTACACATTGGAAATCCACCAGGATAAGTGGGACGAAATGTTTCATTCAAAAGTGTGAACAATGTGAATTGATTCACCAAACAAAAAAAGACACAGTAACGGTCCAAACAAGTATAACTTTGCAATTTGTTTCAGAGATAGTAGGAACTGCAGATGCTGGAGAATCTGAGATAACAAGGTGTAGAGCTGGATGAACACAGCAGGCCAAGCAGCATCAGAGGAGCAGGAAGGCTGCGCTTCGAGATCGGA
>JAHRHZ010000077.1:16977055-16995840 GCA_024137785.1 Ginglymostoma cirratum | reverse complement strand
CAGAGGAGCAGGAAAGCTGATGTTTCGGGTCTGGACCCTTCTTCAGATCCGAAAAGTCAGCTTTCCCGCTCCTCTGATGCTGCCTGGCCTGCTGTGTTCATCCAGCTCCACATCTTGTTATCTCAGACTCCAGCATTGGCAGTTCCTACTATCCCTTCAGAAGAATATATTGGCCTTCAAAGGAGTCCAGCATACGTTTACTGGAATGATAGCTCAGTAAAATTCCAAAGTGAGATTATACAAACCAGAATTGTTTCCCCTAGAACCTAGCCACCTGAAGAATTATTTGATCATAGTTTTCTAGATATTATTTTCAGACTTGTAAAGTTAAACTACTTTTGGTCTAGATGACATGCCCTAAAATTCAGAACCAGATCTTTTGGGAATTAAATTAGGGACACTTTTTACCACAAACTCAAGAAACGTGCCATTATCTTGGACTAAGAAAAGGGCACATCACCACCTTCTCAAAGGAAACGAGAAATGGGCAATAAAAGCTAGCTCAACCAGTGAGTTGATCAGTTGATCAGCCCCTCATTCACCAACTTCAAAATTCATATCGCTCACTCCTCGCACACTGTGCCAGTAGTGTGTACCAACTATGAAAGGCTCTGAAACAACTCATTCATCCTTGTTTGGCAACACCTTCCAAACTGTAATCTCAATTACCTGGAAGGACATCGACAGCAGACTCATGAGAACATCACCACCTGCAAGCCTTGCACCAGCCTGATTTTGAAATACATCGCCATTTCTTCACTGTCAACCCTTCAAAACCCTGGAACTCATTTCCTAACAGCACTGTGAGTAAGCCCACCCGCTGTGGACCATCACAATTCAAGAAGATGGCTAATTGCCAGATTCTCAAGAGTGATTAAGGATGGACAATAAATACTGCCCTTGCCATTGACGTACGAAGGTACAACCCACGAAACTGAACGGTTCCACCCGCCTTAATCAAGGAAGCAGCTGTAGAGGGGAGAATAAATAAGCGTCAGTGACTTAACTCTTTGACCCTAACTCTCCAGGGACATTCTCTGAGTCTGCCACTGTAAGTTCAGCGAGTGATCTTTAGAACCCCTGGAAAGTGAAATAAAGAGGTTAAAATACCCATCAATGTTGATTTTCATGTTCTGACAGGTCCGCTTAACTCAGCCAAAGGTACAGCAAGATAATTGAAACCTCTCAAAGATATTCAGGGCTTTCATCCTCTTTTTGAATGTCGAGAGGGATAGATTGAGTGGGGTGGGTTTGAACCATTAAGTAGTGCAAGGTTTCCCAAAATGGTGTAGTGAGCTGAGTATTTGGCTGATGTGCTCTGAGGCAGCAATCGCCACTGTGGAGCACTGAACAACTGGCATTTCTACTTCAACAGAAAGGCCCCCTCACTTCAGAGTTCTAACTGAGGGGATCACAATAATTTTCGCAATCTGAATTGGGATGGAATGTGTGAAAAATTAGGAAGCACTCAGATTCAGATTCAACTAACAGTCAACTCGAAGTTTGGTTTAAAATGAACCTAGTTTTAAATTCAGGAGAATATAAATCAGTGGAATTAAGGAATTAGAGATTACATGACGAGGCAGAAATAGATAGGGGCTTTTGAGGAGATTGTCCATATAGGAATCAACTTGGAGTTAATGAAGATGTGAAAAACTTGGCTATGTATTTTGTATCAAATTTGTCTTCAAATTCCTGGATGTCACTGGGCATCTAAATCATTTTTTTGCGTTGTGCCATACTGGAAAAAAAGATTAAGGTCCTTCTTTCAGCTCAGAATCAGCTGTTTTTTGTTTCTTTTTTTTTGTCCTGGTTTGTCACCAGTGGAAAAATCTATATCTACATTGTCTTATGAGCTTGGTTTCAAATTCTTGGACTCCTCTTGACGTGAGGAAGATGTTTTCTGCTCTGCATTACGCTGGCTATACTCTAAGACCAAAATTCCATCTCTGTCCTTCTGATCTCCTGAGACATTTGAAGCATCTTGGTTCAATCTACTGCCCTTATCCCACCACTATATGAGGTGACTGTTGTTTTCTGCTGAGCTGATGCCAGGCTACTGGTTTGACTGACTTCTCAGACTGTTCCTTGTCACAGATTATGTAAACGTCTGAGTGTGATCATGCACAGAATGTGCAAGTGTCTCACAAGAGGCCAGTTTCTAATAACCTGGCAACGTCCAGTGGAGAGGATTATTGGAGAGGATTCTGAGAGATGGTATTTATGATTATTTAGAAAGGCATAGTTTGATTAGAAATAGTCAGCATGGCTTTGTGAGGGGCAGGTCATGCCTCACAAGCCTTATTGAACTCCTTGAGGATGTGACAAAACACGCTGATGAGAGGAGAGCAGTGGATGTGGTGTATATGGATTTTAGCAAGGCATTTGATAAGGTTCCCCATGGTAGATTCATTCAGAAAGTAAGGAGGCATGGGATTCAGGGAAATTTGGCTGTTTGGATACAGAATTGGTTGTCCAATAGAAGACAGAGGGTGGGAGTAGATGGAAAGTATTCAGCCTGGAGCTCGGTGACCAGTGGTGTTCCGCGGGGATCTGTTCTGGGACCTCTGCTCTTTGTGGTCTTTATAAATGACTTTCATGAGGAAGTGTGGGTTAGTAAGTTTGCTGATGACACAAAGGTTGGTGGAGTTGGAGACAGCGTGGATGGGTGTTGTAGGTTGCAACGGGACATTGACAGGATGCAGAGCTGGGCAAAGGAGTGGCAGATGGAATTCAACCCAGAAAAGTGTGAAGTGATTCATTTTGGAAGGTCGAATTTGAATGCAAAATACAGGATTAATGGTAAGATTCTTGGCAATGTGGAGCAACAGAGGGATCTTGGGATCCATGTCCATAGATCCCTCAAAGTTGCCACGCAAGTTGATCGGGTTGTTAAGAAGGCATATGGTGTGTTGGCTTTCATTGGCATAGGGATTGAGTTTAAGAGCCATGAGGTTATGCTGCAGCTCTATAAAACCCTGGTTAGACCACACTTGGAATATTGTGGTTAGTTCTGGTCGCCTCATTATAGGAAGGATGTGGAAACTTTAGAGAAGGTGCAGAGGAGATTTATCAGGATGTTGCCTGGACTGGAGGGCAGGTCTTATGAGGAAAGGTTGAGGGAGCTAGGGCTTCTCTCATTGGAGCAAAGAAGGATGAGAGGTGATTTGATAGAGGTGTGCAAGATAATGAGAGGCATGGATAGAATGGATAACCAGAGACTTTTTCCCAGGGTAGAAATGACTATCACGAGGGGGCATAATTTTAAGGGGATTGGAGGAAGGTATAGGGGAGACGTCAGAAGTAGGTTCTTTACACAGAGAGTGGTCGGTGCGTGGAAAGCACTGCCATTGGTGGTAGTAGAGTCAGATACATGAGGGACATTTAAGTGACTCTTGGATAGGCACATGGATGATAGTAAAATGAAGGGTATGCGGGTTAGTTTTGATCTTTGTGGAGGATAATAGGTTGGCACAAGATTGTGGGCCGAAGGACCTGTACTGTGCTGCACTGTTGTATGTTCTATGTCTTTACCTTTGCATGGGCTTCCCACTCTGCCAAGGCAGATCAATAGTCAGTATGCAATGACCACCCTGTATTTAAAAAGAAACCATGAACAGGCATCTTCCACTCATCCAAATGAAGCTTGGGATTTGAAATGTCACAGACCTCATGGATAACCCTATCAGTGTCTGCCCTGAGCATCATGTTGACATCATTGCTGAGGAACTCAGGCAAGTTGACATCAACATTGCCACCCTAAATGAAACATGATGTGCAGTGGATTTTCAGGTCAGGTGGAGGTATAAAATTCGGGATGGGGGATGGTACTAAATTGGGGTGTCCGTTTAATACTTATCCAGGAGTTAGGCTGGGAATTGAGTAGTCTAATTTGCCCTTTGTAACTGTTTACTTAACTCTCTAAATTCTCCAATGTAAATGGATATTTTGGCGGCTTCCACATGCAGGGCTACTGCCCAGTGGAATCGTCAATTTTCTGGACAATTTCCTCCGAAACTGCTACGTCAAGGATTCCAAATGCACAATTCCCATCTACATTGCAGAAATGACTGTTTGACCTTCCGAAAATCAGAGCCAATTTTTCTGATTCGAGGCAAGTGCCAAAGAGATGCAGGACATGATCAAGCATAAGTGCAAAAGCTTTCTTTGTCTGGAACCTTCACCATGACTCAAGAGAAAAGCAGCACTTCTACACGTGGCTGAAGGCAGCAGTAGAGCATAAAACCACTAACATAAGTAACAAATGGTGGGTGAAAGGAGCATGATAATCCGGGTTAATACAGTGTGGAGCTGGAGGAACACAGCTGGAGGCCAGGCAGCATCAGAGGAGCAGGAGAGTCGACATATCTAGACCCTTCATCAGGATTGGGAAGGGGGAAGGGACCTGGGATAATCCAGCGACACTTGGGCATCAATGAATTGCAGTTTCCTCAGCCTGGTCCAATGATCTATGGCCCATGTCTGCAAAGTCACAACCTATGGAACTGAAGAGCCTCTGCAATCTCCATTCTCAAGGCGCCACCTATGGATTACTGAATCATAATTTTATCACTTGACCTTGTAAAACCAATTTGGAGGTGGCATGCATTGTGGGCCTCAGCCATGAAAGATGAAAGATTTTCATTTCTATTGCGACTTTCATTAACATTGGATACATCAAAAGCATTTACAGCCACTTAAGTACTTTCAAATTGTAATCATTGTTGTATGGTAGGACACAAAGCGGCCGACTTGTACACACGTGCTTCGACAAACAGCAGTGTGATAATGAGCAGATGTTGGCCCAAATTCCCCGTCATGGGGAGAGGCCCACATTGCTGATCTGCATCAGTAACAAAAACTGAAGTTGCTGTTAAAGCTCAGCAGGTCTGGCAGCATCTGTGAATAAAAAAATCAGAGTTAACGTTTCAGGTCCGGTGACCTTTCCACAGAACCCACAATTCTCTATCTGCAATTCTTTTGGTTTTTGACCTGCATCAGGAACCTGAGGAAGTCCTTACATTTTTACATCCACCGTACATATGCAGGAAATTTAAACTTCCGTTTGCTAGTTTTGCCCTGCATAATTGCTCCCTGATTCCTATGACATTGAGATCAGGTGGCAGAGCAATACAGAGTTGGGTTGTTTACCCTGAACTTACCAATTTCTTTACATGGATTTGCATAAAGCTTTTTATAGCCGTTGTAAAGTCTGCACAGTAGCATAACTGTAAGCAAATCAGCTGGAGTGTCTAATCAATCATTGGGAAACTCATTGCTAATCTACAAGCTTAGGTTTATCTGATCTCAATGTCATAGGAATCAGGGGGCAATTATGCAGGGCAAAACTAGCAAACGGAAGTTTAAATTTGAGGGAGCATAAATTTAAAATAAGGGGCAAAAAGGTTTAGAGAAGATGTAAGGAAAAACTTTTTGAAGTATTTAGATGTACAATGCTAAGGTATACTAGGCTATAGGCTAACTGCTGGGAATTAGGATCAGAATAGGTAGGTGATTATTTTTGATCAGCGTGGTAACAATACACTGAAGAGTCTTTGTCAGTGCTGTAGATCTCTGTGATTGTAGGAGTCTATGGTTATAAGCAGTCACTCTAGTCCAGGAGGGTTGCTATTTCATTAGAGAGAGATAACTGGTAGTGGTTTAACCTGAGAGTCACCATACTTCAGGCGAGGGCAGAGATTGAGAAGGAGAGTCCTTCATGGTAACCTCCGCCAATATGGGAATTTAGCCCATGCATCAGTTTGCATCTCACACCAGCCATCCAGACAACTTGAGTAGCACCTTTATAGCCTCTGTGAAACTCTTAAGTCTGCAAGACATTCATAGGGTTTCCTACAAAAAAAAGTTTTAAAAATTGCAACTGTCTTTTCAATTGAAGGAATACCCTTCATATCATTTGGTGTTTTCCTTTTATCAGTTTTATTACAATTTGTATCATCAGTATCCTGAAGTACTGTGGGTATAGTTAATTTGCAAATTCCAAGGTGTGTTTGTTAAAAGAGACCCGATACAGTCAAAAATGGCTGAGAAGTAAATTAAACAGCCAACTAGAGAGAGAGACCCACAGACTGTCATACCAATGGATGGGAAGGGAATATGAGAAAAACAGACCTTCGAAGTGGCGGGAAGGGAGAGAAACTTGAAAAGAAGACAGGTCAAGGGGATTGTCTCTCATCCTGATTGAAAGGAATTAAAACTACAGAATCTTAACCAATCACAAAACTACAGATTGTGATATCAGCTGTTCAGCTACTAATATCAATGCCACCAGAAACATCCACTGCAATAATCCTAACTTTCATCTATACATGTATCAACAACTATTCAAAGACTGAACTGTATCATTTTTTAAGAATGTTCATCTCTTTAGACCCACCTCTTATTTCTAATCTTTGTACATGATATGGGTTATTAATTTCTCCCGCATTTAGTACTTAATAAACTTGTTTTTTCTGTTAATTCAAGAAAGCCTGGTGAAATTTAAAACCTATGTTCGTTTGAGAAAGGGATCAACAAGGGAAATGAGCTTCCTTATATGGACTTTGTTGCAACCATCTGAGGGGGGGTGCGTTAATGAAAAAGGGAGCTAATTTATCCCTCCTCCGGCAGGAGCTTAATGATTTTGGGTATTCCACCGGAACTGTAATGAATTGGGGAGCATTGCCTGGCATCTGGACGGGACATGTGCAAAAGTCTGAATGATTTCTGATGCATTTTGTTAAACATAGAAAATATCGAGAGATAATGAAATAGTTTATGTAGTGCAGAAGGATGCCATTTCCCTGATTATTTACAGCATATAAGACAAAAATCAATGTGTTATGGTATTTCATTCTTTTACTTCTGTATTAATAACCAAAATAACCTTTTGCGTGAAACAAATCACTGTTTGAAGAAGCTGAACTTGGAAAATTTCCTTGGCAGAATTACTTCTGCAGATCACCATCTCTTTTCTCTTCCTCCATCTCTTGTCTCTTAATTTTGCAATACCAATGCATCACTAATTCCACTCCCTGCTTTTCTGTTCTTAAAACAATTTGCCTTTTTTATCTACAGTCTCCACATGTCCAGCAATCCATGTGAACCCACTGTGGGAAATTTCTGAGCCATTAGAGAATATGTATGTAAATTTAAGTTTTGTTCTTTATCTAAAGTAAACATTTTAATCAAATTTCCTTTTTCTCACTGCCTTTATTTTCCTCTGTTTTTCACATGTATATATTTGTCCTCAGTTTCTTCCCATCCTTCCTTGCTTTCGTTTCTTTTAAGCCCTCCTACTTCATTTTCTCCCCATTCCCTTCTTTTACCACCTCCTTCGTTCCAGTGTGTTTTTTTTAAATTTGTTTAAATCTCTTGTTTCTCTGTCTTTCTCTCTGTTTTCACTCTATCTCTTATTTTCTTTTATTTATTGATCTCATTTTGGTTTTGAAATGTAATTGTGTTAAGTAGGCCCCAATGTAAGTGGCTCAGAGGCCTCTTGGCCTGCTGTAACATTTAATGAGACTATAAATTGTGGGCATTCCAGTAGAAGTCAAACTTGTTGGACTTGATAAGCATCAGAGGAGTAAATGGAAAATTAGCTTGGATAAATCAGCAGGTAGAATGAGGAATGATGCTGGAGTTTGATGCTAGAAAGATGAGTGGGCACCAGAAAGAAGGAGAAGTAAGTCTGGGAGAAGATTATCAAGGCTGAAGTCATAGACTTTCATCTCATCTGCTGTCAAATGGAGTGTCTATAAATGTGCCCAGCTCAGTGCTTTACCAGATGGGATGTGAGAGGATCATAACAGCTGCTATTCACTTTGGATTTCCAATACTGTCCATTAAGTACTCCAGCACAGAAACAGACCATTCAGCACATTAAGTCTACACTAGTTTTTCCCTTCACATAAGCCATCTAATCTATGTAAATGCCATTTCTGATGAAGGGTCTAGGCCCGAAACGTCAAGCTTTCCTGCTCCTATGATGCTGCTTGGCCTGCTGTGTTCATCCAGCCCCACGCCTTGTTATCTCGGATTCTCCAGCATCTGCAGTACCTTTTATCTCTGAAAGAATCCTTCAACACGGTTTTCTGAACCCATAACTTCTACCACCTTGAAGGACCAGGGTAGCAAATGTATGGGAATGTTACCTTCTGCATGTTCTCCTCCAAGTCATACAACATCCTCACTTGTAAATATATCATCCTCTGTAGATACAGGGGTGGTGTCAGAGTACTGGAAAATTGCCATGGCAGATACTTGTTCAAAAAAACGGTGTGAGAATAAACCCAGAAATTACCAGCCATTTGGTCTAAGCTTCATGGTGGGAATGTTTTTCGACACAATAACCTGAGATAAAACAAACAGTTACTTAGACAAGTGTGCACTAATTAAGAAAAACAAACACGGTTTTGAAACAGGGAAATTCTGATCAACTGATTTGATTGAGTTTTTGATGAGGGGAATGCAATTGATGTGATATGAATTATCTTCTAAAAGATATTTGATAGGGTCTGTCTTCACAAGCTTTCTGGAAAAAACTGAAGCCTATGGAAGGGCCATGGTAAATGGCACATGAGTAACAGGAAATAGAGCGGTGGTGAATGATTGTTGTTTTGGACTGAAGAAAGGTTTATACTGGGGTTACTCAGGGGTCAGTATTAGGACCATTGATTCTCTTGATCTATATTAATGACATAGATTTGGGTGTATAGGATACAATTTCAAGATTTGCTGATGTCACAAAACTTGAAAGTATCGTGAGGCACATGTAGCATTGTGATCGAGTTGAAACGGACACAGTCAGACCGGTAGAATTACTTAGTTACTATTGCAATTTAGGAAACACAGAAATCAATTTGTGAACAAACAGCAACGTGATAATGACCAGATAATTAGCTGTTGTAACATTGATTGCGGGACAAATTCTGACCAGGTCATTACTGTTCTGCAAAACTGTATCATGCAATCTTTCACCCACATCTGAGAGGGTAGGTGGGATCCCAATTTACTGTCTTTTCTGAAAGATGGTATTTCCATCAGTGCAGCATTCTTTGATACTGGAATGTCAGTGTTGATTATTGCATTCAAGTCCTGGAATGGGACTTGAGCCCAGACTTTCTGATTCACAGCCTAGTTTCTTATGAACCGAGCTACAATGGATACAATTCAAAGAGAGGGCAGCTAAGAAAGAACAAGACTCACTGCAAAATAGTGCATGTTGCATTCCAAATACAATAATAGTGTTTGCTCATGTTTCAGCATTACCATACCTAAGAAAATTATTAAAATTAAAGCAAAGTACTAAGGATCATGAAGATTCAATACTGGAGAAACTCGGTACGTCTGGCAGCATCTGTGGAGACAGAAATTGTGTAGTTGTAATCCACTGGGGCAGCATGCCATAAATCAAGCCCATTATTTCTGGAATCATACCAAATGTTGAAATTTTTTTAAAAAGTACACACAGTCCCTTGATTTACCTGACTTTCAGGCCAATGTTGATAGAAAGCATGGACCAGTTTTAAGAATAAGAGCTATTATTTATTAGACTACAGCTACATGTAAACAGATGTAAACCATTGGCATATAACACAGCTTAATAAAGTTGTAATCCCCTTACAAACTTCCCCTTAGATAGATACAGATACATTCACACGGGCTAACGAATAGGGAAAATAGATTATTGGTGGTGGTAGAAATGTTGGAAAGTGAGTTCAGTGGTCTCTGTTTCCCGGTTCCAATGTTGAGATGATCCTTCTTCGCCTGGCCAGACCTCTTATTGTTCAGTTGCTTTTCTCTGGTTGTTTTGTAGGAATTACAGAGTGGTTGACTCACTTGGAAAATGCCTCTGATTTATTAATTCAACAGTCACAGCTTATAGCGACTGCTGCAGGAGAAGTAACTGACTTTCTTCAGTTACTGAGTTTTTGACTGCAGAGAACAGGCAGCTTCCTAGCTGGGAGAAGATCTGCACACACATTTTTTCTCTCACTTCCTTTTTGTAATTTGTTTCCTGCCCCAACTGCTTAGGCAGCTGAACATCAATCCAATAGTTGTTGGCAAACTAAAGGTCTCTGTCATTGATACTGTCACTTATCCACTGATGAAGCTACTTCTTGTTGCCAACAAGAGGAGCAACAATACACATTCTTGGTTCTAGTTCATCTGCAATCTGAACTTCAATTACTGCTTGTACAAATAATTGTTTATAGTGTCTGCCATAGGTATCAGGTCACTTGCTTCCAAAACTGTAGCTAGTTTTTAAAAACATGAGAATAAAAAGACACAGTCCTTACAGAGTTAATATTTCAAGTCCAATATAACTTCAGAACATGATCCTCAACACACCTATGGTCAAAGTGGTCCAGGGCCTCTTTTGTCTGACTCTAGACACAGCTATCAACAAAATATCATTACCCGTAGTTAGGTTGGTTCTTTGATTTCATAGAATCCCTACAGTGTGGGAACAGACCCTTCGGTCCAACAAGTCCTCACCAACCCTCAGACATCCCACCTAGACCCATCTCCCTATAACCCAACTAATCTACACATCCCCAAACACTATGGGCAAGTTAGAATGGCCAATCCACCTATCCTGCACATCTTTGGACTATGGGAGGAAACAGGAGGAAACCCACGCAGACACAGAGAGAATGTGCAAACTCCACACAGACAAGTCACCCAAGGGTGGAATTGAACCTAGGCTCCTGGTGCTGTGAGGCACCACTGAGCCACCGTGCAGCCCTAGTTTTGATCTAGGTACCTTGTGTTAGTTATTTCAGGATCCCATGAAGTCATTTTGAGATTAAAGAACTTATTTTCATTAGCTTTGATCTAAAGTAATATTTGGGTGGTATGGTGGCTCAGTGGTTAGCACTGCTGTCTCACCGCGCCAGGGACCCAGGTTTGATTCCAGCCTCGGGCTACTGTGTGTGTGGAGTTTGCACATTCTCCCTATGTCTACATGGGTTTCTGCCAGGTGCTCCAGTTCCCTCCCACAGTCCAAAGATGTGCAGATTAGGTGGATTTGGCATATTAAATTGCCCATAGTGCCTTTCCTAAAGGATATTAGTATAGGGTTGTTAAGGAGGTGTATGGTGTGTTAGGTTTTATTGGTAGAGGGATTGAGTTTCGGAGCCATGAGGTCATGTTGCAGCTGTACAAAACTCTGGTGTGGCTGCACTCGGAATATTGCGTACAGTTATGGTCGCCACATTATAGGAAGGATGTGGAAGCACTGGAAAGGGTGCAGAGGAGATTTACCAGGATGTTGCCTGGTATGGAGGGAAGGTCTTATGAGGAAAGGCTGAAGGACTTGAGGCTGTTTTCATTAGAGAGAAGAAGGTTAAGAGGTGACTTAATAGAGACATACAAGATGATCAGAGAATTAGATAGGGTGGACTGTGAAATCCTTTTTCCTCAGATGGTGACAGCTAGCATGAGGGGACATAACTTTAAATTGAGGGGTGATAGATATAGGACAGATGTCAGAGGTAGGTTCTTTACTCAGAGAGTAGTAAGGGCATGGAATGCCCTGCCTGCAACAGTAGTAGACTCGCCAACTTTAAGGGCATTTAAATGGTCATTGGGTAAACATATGGATGATAATGGAATAGTGTAGGTTAAATGGGCTTCAGATTGGTTTCACAGGTCAGTGCAACATCGAGGGCTGAAGGGCCTATACTGCGCTGTAATGTTCTATGTTCTAAACTAATTGTGAATGGTTATATTGCCATAAGACTAGCTTTTTTAAATTTCAGATTTTGTTTTCACTGAATTCAAATTTCACCACCTGCCATGGTGAGATTCAACCATTGAAGCATAATTCATATTCACATTATATTCCTTCATTGTCATCTTGCATTAGTTAGATTGTTCATTTTTTTTAACTTGTATGTTTTATCTCCACAGAATAGCTGTATTTCTAGATCTGCATTTACTGTGCTGTTTACTTTTTCTTCTGCATTACTTAATATTCAACCCAAGAAATATTTCTCCTTTGCTGAGCATGATTTATAGAGGTAATTTTCTCTTTATTACCAACTTAATTTTTAACAAGTCCTCATAAGCTTTAACTCATAGTTTTAGTGTATTGCTGGAAAAATTCAGCATTTATTACTAGCCTTATTTGCTCTTCAGAAGGTGGTAGTGAACCATCTTTTTAGATCACTTGAATTTGTGTGCTGTAGGAAGAGAGGAAGAGTGTTTCACTATTTTAACTTAGCCATAATTAATGGTGATACATTTCCAAGCCAAGATGATGTATGACATGGAGGAGAACTTGCAAGTAGTGTGTGCCCGTTGCCCTTGTTCTTTCGCCTGGTAGAGGTCGTGGTTTGTGATGTACTGTCGAAGAAATCTTGGCGAGTTTCTGCACTGCATCATATAGATAGCATATACTGCAGCAAGAGTGCTCCACTGATGGAGAGGGAAAGTTTAATATAAAAGGGACATCGATCATGCAGCCTGCTTTGTTCTGGATGGTATAGAGTTTCTTGAGCTTTGTTAGAGCGGTATTCACATAGGCAAGCAGAGCCCGTTCCATCACACTTCTTCTAGCTTTTGCCCTGCAGGTGGTGGAAAGGCTTTGGGGATTCGGCTGCATGTGACCTGCTTTCGCAGCTACAATACTAGCCGGTTAATATTTCTTGTTAATGGCGTCCCCAGAATGTTGATAATAGGTGGTCAGTGATTGTAATGCCGTTGAATATCACGAGGAGATTATTAGGGTTCTTTCTTGATGAAGACAGTCATTGCCTGCCACATGTGTGGTATAAATCTTATTTGCAACTCATCCACCCAAATATGAAAACTGTTTAGGCCTAGCTTCACATGGATAAGGATTGCTTAATTATCTGAGGAGTTGTGAAGGAATTGAACATCATTCTAATTTATTGACTGAGGGAAAGCCACCGATGAAGCAGCTTAAATGGTTGAGACTGGGATCCTATGCTGAGGAAATCCTGTAGTGATGTCCTGGAGCTGATCTAATTGCCATTCATAACCACATCAATCTTCCTGTGTGTTAGCTAAGATTTCCACAAGTGGAGAGTTTTCCCAGTGATTTTCATTTTCAATTTTTATTTGGGCTGTTGCCACATTCCGTGAGAAGCTGTTTTTGGTGTCAAAGTCACTCACTCTCCCCTCATGTTGGAATTCAGCTCTTTTATTTATGTTCAGGCTAAGACTGCCATGAAATTTGGAACAAAGTGGTCCTGGGTGAATCAGCTCCCTTCTTTTCAAACTGAGTTGGCCGCAACAAAGATTTAATGATTTTTTTCTTAGCATTCAGCTATGTCATTCAAACTAAAACGTTATTAGTTAACTCTCAAGAAATGATAAGGGACAATTACAAGATTTGCTTGAAGGAAAGTGGGAGTGCTAATTTTACTTGTTAAACTTGTAAAAAGAAATAAAGAAGCAACAACAAACACACAGAAAAATGTACGTACGAAGTTTAAAAGGGAATAGTGTCCTGTACAACATGAAGATTAAAAAAAAAAGCCCTTAGGGTGTTCCTGAGGTATTAAGTTTTAAGCTGACACCACAGTTGGTTAAGGATTTCTCGGATCAATGACAGCAGTGAATATTGCAGTTCCTAGTGATCAGACATTTGTCTCCAGTTTGCATTATCATCAGGTGCTTTGTCTTTGAGATGCTGACAGAAACCAGAAGCTGACAGTGAGAAAGAGAGAGAGAGAGAGAGGAAGAGAGAAACCGAGTGCACGTGCAAATATGAGAGAGAGAGAGCGACAGACAGACAGACCTCTGTATTTCTGGTTAAAAATCTATGTCACTTGCCCTGCCAAAAGGAAGTTCCCTGAAATGCATCTAGCTGGTTTATTCCAATGTCTGGGTTCCATGTTTTCAAGCTGGATAATCACAGGTGATTTTTTAAAAAACCTACAACATGTGAACTTTCCGTAAAGGTATAAATGAAACAGGAGACATAGATCTGGTTAACAAGGTGTAGAGCTGGATGAACGCAGCAGGCCAATCAGCATCAGAAGAGCAGGAAAGCTGACGTTTCGGGCCTAGACCATTCTTCAGAAATGGGGGAGGGGAAGGGGATTCTGGAATAAATCGGGAGAGAGGGGGAGGCGGATAGAAGATGGATAAAGGAGAAGATAGGTGGAGAGGAGAGCAGTGGGAGAGAGATCCACTGAGGTCTTTCCGGAGGGAGGAGGGTAACTTCTTCAAGGTAAGCATCTTTAGAAGAGGCTTCGCAGTGGGGTTAAAATTGTTTCAGGGATAGTAGGAATTGCAGATGCTGGAGGATCTGAGATAACAAGGTGTAGTGCTAGATGAACACAGCAGACCAAGCAGCATCAGAGGAGCAGGAAAGCTGATGTTGACTAGTTCCAGGCTCTCTGATAAAGTGTTAATTTTAGTTCTGACCAGTACTCGTTTATTGATGCCTTCATGACGTTTGGCTTAATTTGTAGTCAGGTGATCACTGCAACCATTTTTAAGTTAGTGAGTTTTAAACCCATTTCAGTCCAGAAAAGTCCAAGGTATTAAAAGCAGACAACGGAAATCGAAAATTGATATTTTATGACGATTGTGAGAGTGGGCAACAAAATTTGCAGCTGCTGAAAAGTTTGTTGATTGTATTTTTCCCAGAAGATGCAAAATTAGTGGCTCTAAAATTCAAACTAAATGTGAAGTATATTCATCCAAATACATTCATCCGAATGTGATGTACATTTACTTGGTTCCACCTGCTTAAATTTGCACAATTCCATTCCTGCTGCAGTTTGCCTGCTGCCAAAATCCTCATTCATGCCTTTGGGAATAATTTTCTCATTTTTTGTTTTGCGTAGTGTGGGATGGGAGTGAGCGTGTTAGGTGCCAACTAATGACCTACCCCCTCCCCGCTGAAATGGCCAGGAAAACCTCTCCAGATGTCTGCCCATCACTTCATTAAGTGCGGGTGAGGGTGGGCGATTTTCTCAGTAAATCATTGACTCCAACACTGGCATCATGGATATCCTGAAGCTTCACAGGCCGGGAGCCCTCTGGTCCAGACTAACTCTTTGGGAAATCCAGTGGTGGAAAGTACGTGTTGTACTCATGCCCTATGATGCACCAGCAAAACATAGTCAGAAGTGGGAAAGGGGACCTGTCTTGTTGAAAATCCAGGCTGACCTATCCTTCTGTAGTTTGGTGCCGCATTTAATTTTATAATATGTCAATGAACTGCCTTATGATACTTATTATGCTGTACAAATATATGGAGCGTTGTTGTATTGTGTGAGAGTTTGTAAGAAATTTCCTGCTAAAATTAGTCCGTGTGCTTACACTGGCGGATAGCCAAATCTATTGGAAAACATTGATGTAAATGACAATATTAACCTTGTTGCTCGTTAAAGTCCACTGAAGGTACAAAAACTGATCTCAACTGCCTGTTTATTGTTACTAGGAGCATTGGACTGAAATCAATTTCTAATAAAGACAAAAATATGTTTTTGTCACAAGGAATAACTGGTAGTGAATGATTTGATGATAAATGAACATATCCCAAGCCTCCGTGGCCCACACATGAAGATTATATCTATGTTCTGATTAATTTCCAGATATTGCAATTGCTATTACTAACAGATCTCAGTTTTATGGTTCAGGATATCACCACCTACAATGTAAGACTGCAATATTTGAAAATTCTCTGCACATCTCAGGCCCCAAAGAATTACAAAGGCAAACCAAATTTTAAGAAAAGGCACTTTTGGATATTTGTCTACAATAATGGTGCTCAATTTAAATTTTCAAATAGAAAATCTGAGGACTGCTAGTACTCAGGATTGAAGTAGTCTTCTGGACTCAATATATATATTTCTTAATTAAGCTGTTTCCAGTAGTGCCAGGTATGGACATTATGAGTCCATGTCAAAAGTTCCAACAGTTCCTTTTGCAAATATTTAAGTTGGTCTTACTGCCTTTCTCTGTACTTTTCTGAGACACAGACTACCCTTTTTAAGAACTAAGGATCTAATTTCTGGATATTGTCTCACTAAAGTCACAAACTTTACTGTCCATGATTTTAGTTCATAATGGAGTTTCCAGGCAATACAGTTGAGGATGCTGCTATTCTGGTAACAGTTGAATGGTGCTGAGCTGGAACTTTTAGGCAACGGTGAAAGAGCACCGCCAAGTCTGTTACGTTTAACCTACATCCACTCTTGTTATCTAAATTTGCCAATGCTATATGATTAGACAGAATTGTAAGCAGTGCGGGAGGATGCATAACATTACCAGAGGGTATTAATAAATTATCTGGATGGATTTCACTATAGCAAATGTGAGATCATTCACTTTGAACCTATAATGAATACAGAGCACGTAAGAATGGTGCAAAGCTAACAACGGTGGAGATCTAATAAAGCTTGTGGATCTATGTACATAGTTAAAATTTCATGGGAATGTACAGAGAAGTGTATACAGAAAATGGGCGGCACGGTGGCTCACAGCGCCAGGGACCCAGGTTCGATTCCAGCCCCGGGTGACTGTCTGTGTGGAATTTGCACATTCTCCCTGTGTCTGTGTGGGTTTCCTCCGGGTGCTCCAGTTTCCTCCCACAATCCAAAGATGTGCAGGTTAGGTGGATTGGCCATGCTAAATTGCCCATAGTGTTCAGGGATGTGCAGATTAGGTGGGTTACAAGGGGACAGGTGTGGGTGGGATGCTCTGAGGTTCGGTGTGGACTTGTTGGGCCGAAGGGCATGTTTCCACACTGTAGGGAGTCTCGATTCTAGAAAATAATCAAATGCTTAATGCAAGATTGCCTTTTCTATCTGGACAGCTAAAAGACAAGGGGCTTGAAGATGTACAAAGTCCTAGTTAGACCAAACTGAGAGTACAGTATTCAGTTGTGAACATGCATTAGGAGGGACATACTCATCTTATAGGGAGTGTGGTGCAGTTTTACAAAAATGTTAGCTGGACTCGAAGGATTAAATTAGAAGGAAGAATTATATAAGCTAGGGCTATATTTCCTGGAATTTAGGAAGTTAAGGGTGATTTAGTCAAAGTTTTCAAGATATTAAGGGCAACAGGCAAAATAGATAAGGGAAAGCCATTTCAGTTATTAATCGAATCTAGGAATACAGCCAAAGATTAGGTCCAGTGGTGAAGACAGGGAATACTTCTGCATGCACAAAGGGTGGTAAAGTTTGTAATTGTCTTCTACAGGTGGTAGTTAGTCATTTTAAATTTGAGGACAGTAATTTTTGTTGTCCAAAGACATTACGTGTTTCGAGGTAAAAGCAGGTTTGTGGTGTTGGGTCATAATTCAGCCAGGATTTCAGTGATTGTGTAACACACTCAAGGGTTTAAATGGCCTTTGTTTTTTCAATGTTCTTCTGCTCTGTATCTGTTTCTGCACATAACTGCACACCTAACTGCACTGAAACACATTTCCTAATCTTGGGATTAGTATCCCAATCTATTCAGATAAAATTATAACCTTTTTGCATTGGGATGTATCTCTTGACACCATAAAAATCAACTGTATTACAATAGTTTCTCAAAAGTGTTTTTTGGTCATCCAAATTATCTGAATTTCCTGGTAAGAGATTTAGCTGCTGTACAGAAAATAAAATCAGTTACTTAAGCAAAACAAAACTGGTGATGATCAAATTATCATCAGAGTCATTATTAAAGGCCATACTTGCCTTCAGAGGAGGCTATATGCTATTGGACCCGCATTGCATAAGTCATCTTTCCTCAGATTTGGGAAAATTGGTTGTAGCACTTCTTTGGTGCCTGTCTCTCTACTGTGTAAACCTTAATTCTGAGTGCACACTGTGCTTACAAGATATCAGTGGCAATTATATTTTGATGCACATACAGCTGAACTATCAACAACAGATGAATAGAGGTTTATTTGGGATATCCAATTGTGTGCAAGAGGGCCGTGATTAGATTTTATTCTGGCAAATTGGTATATTTTAGCAAAAAAAACTCTTATTATGTATTCTCTGTGTCTCTGCATTGTATCCACACTTAATGGCTGACGAAGACTCCCAATCTCTCTCAGATTGTCTCGTATTAATGACTGAAATGTGGAGCAACACCTCCACATCAATGGCCAAAGCTACAAACCTCTCTGTCAGTGAACAAAAAAATAGCATCACTTCAGCTTCAAAAGTATGGTACCATTCTCTGTCATATTCTGCAATGCCCTACTATAGTAACAAGACTTACTATACCAATGTCAGAACGCAACAAATTGCATTTCATAAAATTCTGCTGTCAGATTAATAAAGTAGTTAAGTACAATGACATGCCAGGTTAGTAAGCAGAGTTCTTTTCAATGTAACGTTTTCTCATGGACTTAAGACTCAGAATATTTTAAGAGGTCTTTAAAGGACTCCCCTCATCTTCAATCAGCTTGACTCTGTTTATTCATTACTATATTTGTAGTGGCTAAAGGTGTCAACATAATATTTTGACTTTGTGCTGCCATTATTAGTATTAATGTGAAAAATATGTTTTTTTTATAATTGTCACAAATTATTGACATAAATTATGTAAGCACGTCTTAAGAGTTTGTTCAAGATTAGGTTGAAATAGAGAATATCAGAAAGACATGGAAGAGGAGAAGTGGGCCTAGATTAGATGGCTTATGTGAAGGGAAAAACTAGTGTAGACTTAATGTGCTGAATGGTCTGTTTCTGTGCTGGAGTACTTAATGGACAGTATTGGAAATCCAAAGTGAATAGCAGCTGTTATGACCCTCTCACATCCCATCTGGTAAAGCACTGAGCTGGGCACATTTATAG
>JAHRHZ010000077.1:16954591-16967055 GCA_024137785.1 Ginglymostoma cirratum | reverse complement strand
CACCTATTCTTCTGAAGGTGTGGCGCCCAGACTGCACATAGTATCCTAGTTTCAGTCAAACCAGGAGTTTGTTAGCTGAAACATGTTCTATTATGTGAATCCCAAGTTTCTTTGAAACGTATTGTTTCCAGCTTATCACTGTCAGTAAATTACCCTGTCCCATTCCCGATCGGAAGTCGATGACCTTATATTTAGTCACGTGGACTTCCATTTGTAACTTTCGTCTTCCACAAACACTGCTTGCCATAACACCTATGTTTGCGTCACCAGCCACCTAACTATGCTTGATATTCAATTACTTAAACCATTAATGAATGTTCATGTTCTATCAGTTAAAGTACCCACACATCATCCTTGCTAGAGTGGGTGGCTAATGAGGTAGCAGATGCGTTGGTGTTAATTTTCCAACTTTAGTAGATTCTGGAAAATTTCAATCAGTTTGAAAGGTAATATAATCCCTGTTGCAAGGAATATAACCCCTCTATTCAAGAAGAGATGAGACAGAAAAGAGGAAACTATAGGCTAATCAGCCTGACGTCTGTCATTGGGAAGGTGTTAGAAACTATCATTAAAAAAGATTACAGCTGGACACATAGAAAATATTTAAAAACAGTAATTGGGTACAGTCAACATAATTTTGTGGAGGGGAAATCATGTTTAATCAATTCTTTGGAGTTCTCTAAAGGAATAACGCACTGTGCATAAGGGAACCTGTTGACATACTATACCTGGATTTTCAAAAGATATTTGTCAAGATGCTACATTAAAGGTTATTGTGTAAAATAAGAGGTCATATTGTAGGGGTTAATATCAGAACACGGATGGGAGATTGGTTGGCTGAACAAAAACAGAGTATGCATAAATGAATCATTTTCATTGTTGGCAGGATGTAACACAAGGGTGTCACATGTGTCTGTACCAGGGCCTCAACATTTTACAGTTTATATCGATGTCTTAAATGAGAGGAATGAAAGCATGGTAACTAAACTAAATAAACTAAGTGGGGAAAGATCTGGTAGATGGCATACAATGTAGGACAATGTGAAACTGTTCACTTTGACAGGAAAAATAAAATAGCAGAGTATTACCAAAATGGAGAACGACTGCAGGATTCTGAAGTGTAGAAGGATCTGTGTTCTAGGTCATGAATCACAAAATGTTAGAATGCAGATAAAACAAGGAACTAAAATGGCTAATGGAATGCTATCCTTTATTTTGAAAGGAATTGAACATAAAAACAAAGATGTTTTGCTTCACTTGTACAGGGCATTTATGAGATTACATTTGAAATACTGTACTTTTGGTCTCCTTATTTAAAGAAGGATCTAATGGCAGTTCACAGAAGGATTTGTTGATTGATACCTAGAATGGGTGAGTTATCTTATGGGGAAAGTTTGAACATACTGGGATTGTTTCCATTGGAATTTAGAAGAGTGAGAGGTGACCTGATTGAAGTGTATGAAATAATGAAAGGGCTTGAAATGATAGGATGCGAACCGATGTTTCCTGTTGTGGCTGAATCCAGATCTAGGGGTCATTGCTTTAAAATTAGGGTTTGCCCTTTTAGGAAAGAGATGAGGAGAGATCTTTCCTCTTCGAACATTGTGCAACTTTGGAACTCTGCCTCAGAAGGTGGTGGAGACAGAGTAACTGAATGTTTTTGAGGCGTAGACAGACTTGATTCTATTTCCTACATAAATCTAACGACATCAGGAGTAGATGAAAATGTAGAATTCGAAATAGAAACAGATCAGCCATGATCTTATTGAACAATAGATCAGGTACTAGGGGCCAAATCGCCTACCTCTGCTCTTATATACCCTCAATTAATTTTCTGACCAGATCAATAATTTGCCTTCGATTTCATTGACTCTATATTTGGCTGGCATTCCCTTATGAAGGCTGTATTAAGTGTTCTCTGAAAGTCCATGTACATAAGATCTATAACCTGTCCCCCATACAGTGCTTTTGTCTCTGCTTCAAAAAGTCTGCAAGATGCCTAGGCATGACTAACCACTTACACATTCATTACAGCTTCACACTACTCAACAATCCATTCAATCAACTCTCCACAATAAAACTTCATCGAGCTAGTGATGTTACAGTCAATTAAATCATCCACCTCACAGTGTGTCAGTCCAACCGATCATCCACCCCTCAATATCACAGTCTGTCAAATCACCTCTTCAGAGTGTCACAATGCAGCCAAGTTTCACCCCAGAGTGACAATTCATATCATCCTTTATAGCATCAAGGAAGGGGCATCCTGAATTCTGAAGTTTCTTATTCTCTCCTTATGCAGAAGGAAATGTACCTAAACTGAAGTTGGGGACATCTGACAGGGAATCCAATACTTTCCAGCATGACGGTAAGAGAACTTGTGCATTTAGGTTCAGGCTGCATTGGCAGATAGGCAACTAGAAGCTCAGGGTTGTTTTTGCAAACAGAACCTAGGTATTCCATCAAATGGTCACAGTCTGCGTTTCATTTCCCAAGTGTAGAGGCGTCCACATTGTAAACAGCAAATACAGTAGTCTAGGTTGAGTGAAATGCAGGTAAATTGCTGTTTCACCCGGAAGATGTGTCTGCAGCCTTGGATAGTGAGGAGGGAGAATGTGAACGGGTAACTGTTACACCTTCTGGGATTGCATAGGAAGGTGCCATGGGGGCGTGGGGAGGTGTTGGAAGTGGAGAAAGAATGGACCAGGGTATACCAGAGGGAACAGTCCCTTTGGAATGCTGATAGGGAGGGGAGAGAAATATGTATCTGATGTGACATCCCACTGAAGGTGGCAGAAATGGTGGCTTATGATCCTTTGGACGTGGATGCTGGTGGGCTGCAAGTGTGGACCAGGTTGATGCGATTGGTGTTGTCGGCAGGAAGATGAAGGGTGTGGAAAATGGGCCGAACACAACTAAGAGTCTTGTCAACTACAGTGGTGAAGAATCCTTGGTTGAGGAAAAAGGTGGATATTTCTGAGGGCCACCTCTGTGGAAAGTGGCATCATCCCCCTGGTCTCACTTTCCACCCTAACATCACCCACATCCAAAGGATCACAAGGTGCCATTTCTGCCACCTCTTGCAAGATGCCCACTACCAGACACATATTCTTCTCTCCTCCCTTGTAGCATTCTGCAGAGACTTTTCCCTCTGGGACACCCTGGTCTACTCCTCCTCCAACCCCAGGATCTGCCTACATTCCCACAGCACATTCCCCTGCAATCGTGGAAGGTGTAACACCTGCTCATTTACTTCCTCTTTCCCCAGTATTCAAGGCCCCAGACACAAATTACAGGTGAAGCAGCAGTTTACCTGCACAGCATTCAATGTAATCTAATGTATTCGCCGTTCACAACGTGGTCTCCTCTACACTGGGGAGATGAAATGCAGATCACGACCATTTTGTGGAAAACAAAGTTCTGTCTACGAAAATGGCCCAGAGCTTCCATTTGCCTGGCATTTCAAACACCACTGTGTTCCCTGCCCAACGTCTCTGTCTCAGGCCTGCTGCAGTACTCTAGTGAAGCTCAGCACAAGCTGGACGAACAGCATCTCATTACGTACTTGGGAATCTGGTAGACTACAGGACTCAATAGTGATCTCAATACCTGAACATCTCTTCCCATGTCCTTTATCCTCCCCACAATCCTAGCCCTGTCATGGGTCACTGGGTTACTGTCATCACAGCCAAACCATTTTGACCTACTAATGGTCCCTATTATCTGCATTTTTTTTTCTCCCAAATCACCATTATCCGTCCCTTTGTCAGCCCAGTTGCTGTTTTCTCTTGCTGTGGGCTCCATCTCCACGCCTATCACTTTCTCCTTTAGCCCCCAACCCACCCTCACTGCTCTCCACCCACCTGCTGTCTCCAACATATATACCAACCTTTTCCTAGCTCCAATCATTTCTGCTGAAGGGTCACCAGACTCGAAATGTTGACTCTCGTTTCTCTCCACATATGCTGAATTTCTCCAGCAGTTTCTGTTTTCATTTCAGATTTCCAGCATCCACAATGCTTTGTTTTTTGATTGGGAAGACATATGTAGTCGGTAGAGAAAGAATTGATTTTGTGCTGGTGACTAAAGGCTATAGTTTTGGTATTTCCAATACTTAATTAGAGGAAATCTCTGCTGCTGTAGTAATGGACATGACAGGCAATAAGAGGAATCGAGGAGAGTGGAGGTGTTGAAAGCGTTGGCAATGACAGAGCTGGGTGTGATCAGCATACAAATGGAACCAAATACAAAAAGGTGTAGAGCTGGATGAACACAGCAGGCCAAGCAGCATCAAAGGAGCAGGACATTTTGGGTCTAGACCCTTCTTCAGGTCCAAAACGTCAGCTTTCCTGATCCTCTGATGCTGCTTGGCCTGCTGTGTTCATCCAGCTCTATACCTTTTTGTCTCAGATTCTCCAGCATCAGCAGTTTGTACTATCCATGGAACCTGATGTTGTGTTTTCAAATGATGTCACCAAGGGGGCAGCATTACATTAGAAATAGGGAAGGGCCACATATAACATAGAACATAGAACAGTGCAGCACAGTACAGGCTCTTCGGTCCCCGATGTTGTGCCAAACTTTTACCCTAAACCTAGGTCTATCTAACCTCCATCCCTACCTTATACGATCATCCATATGCCTATCTAATAGCCGCTTAAATGCCCCTAATGAGTCCGACTCCACTACCCTCTCCAGCAATGTATTTCACGCCCCTACCACTCTCTGAGTAAAGAACCTACCTCTGACGTCTCCCCGATATCTATCTCCGCTCACTTTAAAACTTTGCCCCCTCATAATAGCTACCTGCACCCTAGGAAAAAGTCTCTGGCTGTCCACTCTATCTACAGATAGATTCATTGGAGACTCCTGAGGTAACCATGCCCAAACAGGAAGAGAAATTGTTCTCTGCCTATTCTCTCTACCACCTAACTGGATGATAGAGGAGAGGTATGTGAAATAGAAAAAAGATTTACAGCACAGAAACACGCCATTCAGCTCATCATGCCCAACTGGCCATAAAACAACTATTCAGCATTATCCCACCTTCTAGCTCTTATTCCATAACCTATATGTTATGACTCGTCAAATAATACCCATCAGTTTTTTTTAACAAATCTAATCAGTTTCTGCCCCAACCACACTACCATCTCTACATGAGAAAAAAACTCAACCACCCTCTGGTCCTTCCAACAATTACTTCAGATTTATACCCGGGTTATTAATTTCTCTGTGAAGGGAATGGGTCTCTATTATCAACTGTATTTAATAATTTTGTACACTCAATGGAATCTCCTTCTCCAACCTCCTCTATCCAAAGAAACAACTGCCTTTCCAATCCTTGCAACATTCTCGAAAATCTCCACTGTACCCTCTTTTGTGTGATCGTATCCTTCCTGTAGGATGATACAATAATTCAGCTGTGGTCTAACTGGTGTTTTCTACAGCTCTACAGGATGTCTTTTGTTTTATATTCTAGGCCTCAGCCAACAGAGAAAAGTGTGCTATCTGCTTTCTTGTCTACCTTATCTATCAACATCTTTAGGGATCTGTAAACACAGTGTTGGAAGATGATGGCATGGTTAAACATGTTAAGATTGCAGAGGGTTCAAAGAAGGCGAGGAGGGATGGTATACCCATGGTATAGAAGTCATTTGTGACTTCAATAAGGGCCATTCGAGCATTGTGTCACACAAAAACCTGATTACAGGAGCTCAAACATACAGTTATGGAAAGATGAGCACAGATCTGGAAAACAACAACACTTTCAAGCTGTATTTAATATGTATTTCTGATACAAAAACAGGGAGTTCAGAACAGTGTTCAGCAAAATCTTTAGCACCCTTGCTATCACACAGTGGAATCTCTAGATAAGCTTCTCCTTTTTGATACAAGATGTTATCAAATAGCAATGTACAATATTTAGTCCCAAGGGTTGGCTTAAAAAGATATCTAACCGCTGCAGAAACAAGTTCAGACGATCTATGTTTTGATGTTTAGCCATTGATTCTATCAAAGCTGATTTTTATCTGTTGCCAATATCAGCCTTACTGTACAGAATAAAAGACCAAACACAAGCTGCCAAGATGGAAGTGATTTTTGGTTCCACCATATTCTGGCTGCTGAATTCAAATAGCAAGCCTTTGTCCTTCACTGTTGTGGGAGACCGTACTTTAAAGCCTGTAGGTTGACCATGCATGGTTATTATACAGTGTTCATGTTCAAATCATGTGTCATCTGACCAAATCAGAGTCTACAAAGTGAAAGCCTCATGCAAAATTTATGCTTACATGGCTGTTTCAGTCAGTGGAAAAATCAATACTGTGAGCCTGATGCACAGAAATGACTGAGTGCTCTCTGACTGACACTAAAAGCACTGGGAGATTGAGAGGCTGCATTTGCTGCTCAAGGAATCGAGTGTATTAGAGCTCATATAATAGTCTGCTCACCTTATATTAGCCTTTCCCTGGGATTATTTTTGATAACAATTATGATTGTGAGGTTCAAAGCAATTACACCATTACATAGAGATGGCTGCTTTTAAGCCCCAGAAAGCTGTCATCTATTTCACACCACAACTGCTTTATAATTATTTTCCAACAGTGCACTTTGAACCCAGAGAACAGTCGTTTATAATATGATGTATTATTCCTGTACTCCATTTCATTATTTACACACAAAAAATAACATTTACATTTAAATTAAACTTTCCCTGTTACCACGTTCTGAGATGATTGCACACAAAACACTTGTCACTGGGGGGGAGGCTGTCTTCACAAAGTTTAGTTCTAAATCCTGATGCAACAGCTCACAAAACCTAACACACTTTGAATTTGAAGGACTTTATTCATTTGACTGCTTTTGGATGTATGTGTCCTTTTACATTCGAATGCTGTATGTTGGCGGATGCATTAATATGTAGTGACGCTAATAGCAATACCCATTCATTCTGAGAATGGCATTACATTTAGTTTGATATAGGGGGCTTGTTCTGGTTCATGCAAGACTTGTAAAAGACCACTAGCTGTGTTGGCTCCAATGGTTTTTAACCAGTTATGCAATAAATTATGGAATAAAGCAAATGCTGCATACAATAAGCAGTCAAGTCATAATTTCAACAAAACTTTTGAAATATGGCTGTAGTCGAAATATTTTTTAATGATACTGCTAAAGTGAAGTTGATGGGGTGGTTTTAAAGCAGACCACCAGCCAAGAAAACAGGCAGGTCAGGTCAGAGGCACGTTTTATATTACATTGTTGTCAATGAAGCTAAAATAGGAAAGGGAAAGAAACAGGTTAAAAAAAATGATTGGGGGAGAATTGGAGAAAGCAATACAATAAGACAGGAGGACAGAATACAGCAAACCAGTTAGAACAGCAAAGAAAGATTAAATAGTGAAACCTGTTATATATAAAACAGACTTGCAGTTAGGTAGCACCTTTAATAACCTACAACAACAAGTAAATTTGATATGTAGTTAGTATATAAAGTGAGAAGCACAGCAATTAAGTTGGGCACAGCAAGGTTCCACAAACAGCAATGTGATAATAATCACAAAATCTATTACTAGTTGCTTGACGAATAAATTATGTCCAAGGTAACTGAGCTATTCTCTGCTCTTATTCAAACAGGTTAAAAAGAGCAGAAAGACAAAATAGGACAACAAGACAGATAAGCTAAAACAGACATGAAAATTCTGTATTGCATCTGTTTAGAGTTAATATGACATAAATTAATGTGATACTTACACATAAGTACCTTTACTAATGTATATTGAATGCTTTGTTAATGCTTTGCACCCGAGCTAAACTAAATACGATCACTCTTTCCAAGGCAATCAATAATTTCCTGTATGTTCAATATTAATATTAATATATCATGATTTTTATGATTAATAATTCTAGAAATAATACTGCATTCGGATCAGTACTATTTACTACTAGCACACCAGAAAAGCCCATGGGTAATCCTGTGAATTCCAAGTTCATTTTAAGTGTTTAACTATCTGATAATTTGAAGTTTGTGGGATAGATCTTGAATTTGTGCAATAGTCCAAAATGAGTTGTAGCAAATCAGCAGTTAATTTTACATCCCAGCTGATTGTTAGTTCCGTTGGTTTCAATGGAAAAAAATCGGAAGAGATGTTAAAAGTGCTGTCAATTCACTGCAATATTTTTACCCACCATTGTGACTTTGAATTTTGCCAGCAAAATTACGAACTTGTATTTATAAGGTAACTAGCACATCCTCAATATCCCAGAGCACTTCACAGCAAATTAACTGTTTCTGAAGTGAAGGTACTGTTCTGGAGACAAATGATATGAATGGCCAGTTAATATAGTTAATGCGGGTAAATTATTCCTACCCTTTTTCGATCAGATATCTTTTGTAAAGATGCATTTATGTACATGCAAATTCAATAAAATGTGTTCTCCCTGACAGTTCTTCTTTCCTCTGATGGAAAGCAAAGCAGTCAAGTATGTGAAATATTGATGAGAAGGACAGTAACTGAGACTGGCACATTTTAAATTCACAATAATTGCACTGATATTCTTTATTGTCATTCTCACTGTGTAATAAAGTACATAACTGCCTTCTTTAATGTATGTGTACATGAGCATATTTGTGGATTAATCCAGTATGTTATTGCGAAAAATCCATTCTTTTTGACAAGTTAGAAAATATTGTGTTCATGAATTTAATATAATAGCCTGTACTGTTGAGGTTGTTGACTTGCTCGCCGAGCTGGCTTGTTTTCGTTCAGACGTTTCATCACCCTGCTAGGTAGCGTCATCAGTGAGGCGTCCGATGAAGTGATGTTGTTCTACTCCACTTGGAATTTATATTTGTCCGGTCTGTTCTGGTGAGTTGTGTTATTTCTGGTTTTGTTCTGTATGAGTTTGTATATGAGGTACAATTCTTTATGTTTGTTGATCGCGTTGTGGGTTGAGAACCTTACCTCTAGGAATTCCCATGCGTGTCTATGTTTGACTTGGGCTACTATGGTTACATTGTCCCTCAAACACCTACGGGTGTAACACGCCAAAAACTGCCCGACAATGGGAAACCTTTGTCAACCAACTAAGCATTACCCGCGAACAACTTCACTTTCTCCACGAATGCCTCAGGAACCTGGTACTGCCCCGCAGTACAGGCTATAAAATAGCTGAACAGAACAGATGCAGAAAGCTACAGGTAATGATTAATGATGCCCAAAATCGACTCTACAAGTACAAACAGGAAATTTTGCACCAAAAATCACAGTACCTAAACACTACAGGCCAGCAGTGGACTATAATCCTAGAACAGGCCATCACCATCAATCAACACAAGACCAAAACAAAGAAGAGACACAAGCTACAGGAGAAACTTGCCAAGCTGATCTACCACAAAGGCAAGGGCAATAACAAACCAGACACATGGATAAGAAACCTATCCAGCAAACGACTCACAGAAAATGAGAAAGCTGTCCTATTACGTGGACTAAACTATAACCACAAAGATGTGAACAGAACAGACTTCATGGATGCCCTGGAAACTACATTAAAAGACAGCAAACTCACAGATGAAACACAACAAGCCATCCGACAAATTACAATCCCCACACTACACCAAAGGAACGAATGGGACACCCTGAACACATCAGAGAGAAATGCACTAGAAAAACTCAAGAAAGACATGACCATTATTATCCTACCAGCAGACAAAGGGCGCATGACTGTCATTATGAACAAACTGGACTACTTTAAGAAAGCATAGGCACTGCTCGCAGATACAAACACTTACCAACAGGTGGTGACAGACCCAACACTGCAGCTAGGTAATAGGTTTACTCAGACACTGAAGAGACTTAAGGATGCAGAACAAATAACCAAGATGGGCTACATGAGAATGAAACCAGAATGCACGAACACCCCCGCCCCCCAACCCCTGCTTCTATGGACTTCCTAAAGCACACAACCCTGACATCTCCCTCAGACCTATTGTTTCCCTGCCAGGCACAACTTCACACAAGGTAGGCATCCTTAGAAGAGGCTTCGCAGTGGGGTTAAAAACTTCACACAAACTGGCCAGAATTGGAAACAGAAATTGAAACACCTCGTCGATGGATCAGTCCATTCCATTCACTCAACCCAAGATTTCCTCAATACCCTCAAGAACATAGAAATCAGCGACAACGAGATTATGGTATCCTTTGACATCACAATATTATTCACGTCAACTGAGATCCCAGTAACCTAAGGAACACTGGTCACAATACTAGAGGAAGAAAGAACGCAGATCAGCAATGGCAACATACTCAGACCACTAGCAGAGGCAGTCATGCAAAGACTAGAACACACTACTCTCTCCCTCGTTCAACCTGAACTGTGGATCTGGTACGTGGATGGCACATTTGTCACGATTGAACGCACCAAACTAGAGACCCACCACCTCATCAACAACATATCTGCCAGGATTAAATTCATGAGAGAGGAAGAAAACAACAATCAGCCTCCGTTTCTGAACATTAGAGTTGAACGTATGACCAACGGGGAGTTCCAAACCTCAGTGTATAGGAAAGCAACTCACACTGACCACATCCTCAACTTCCACATCAACCACCCCAACATCCACAAACACAGCTGTATTAGGACACTATTTAAACAGGCCACCACTCACTGCAACACTCCAGAACAACGCAGGAAAGAGGAAGAGCACCTATACAAAATCTTCGCTATGAACGGATATCCCCGTAACTTCATCTGTAGGTGCCTACTAAATGGACAGCAACAAGGGGACATAGTACGCCCTAAAACACTGGCCACACTGCCCTACATCAAGAGCATATCAGAACAGACAACAAGACTCCTACGACCACTAGGAATCATGGTGGCACACAACCCCATAGCCAGGCTATGACAGACATTCACAAGGATTAAAGACCGCATACCCACAACATGCAGAACCAATGTGGTTTACAAAATACCATGCAACGACTGCCGCAAACGTTACATCGAACAGATAGGAAGGAAAGTAGCCATCAGAATACACGAGCACCGACTAGCACAATGATCAGTACACTTGGACAATGAAGGTCATCAGCTTAACTGGGACAACGTAACCATAGTAGCCCAAGCCAAACATAGACACGCACAGGAATTCCTAGAGGCATGGTTCTCAACCCATAATGCAATCAACAAACATATAGAATTGGACCCCATATACAAACACATACAGATGAAAACCGGAAATGACACTACTCACTACAACAGACCAGACAGTATAAATTCGAAGTGGAGTAGAACAACATTGCTTCATGGGAGGCTCCACTGATGATGTCACCTAGCATGGTGACGAAATATCTGAATAAAAACAAACCAGTTGGTAAGCAAGTCAACAACCTCACCCACACCGCGAGCTACAAATCTTCATAAAAACCTCAAACTTGTACTGTTGTGTTAATGCATCCCTTATTGCTAAATTATTTGACCTGCTTATTTAGACGGATCTTTGTGATAAGTATTTAATAACTTTTACTACATAAAGGTCTCCAGTAATTTATATTTGCTGGAGTCCAATATTTTCCATCTGGAAATTGTGAGGTCTACAATCTCACTGTCTTGTTTCAACATAATTGTAACAAATGCATATAAAATATTCTCTGCATATTTCCAAATACTAAATCAGCCAAAAATATTGAGTATTGGCACCATAAAAAACAGAAACAGGAGTAGATTGTGAGATAAAATGTTGTGCAGCTGGATGAACACAGCAGGCGAAGCAGCATCAGAGGAGCAGGAAAGCTGATGTTTCAGGTCGAGACCCTTCTTCCAAAAATGAAGAAGAAGGGTCTCGACCCGAAACGTCAGCTTTCCTGCTCCTCTGATGCTGCCTGGTCTGCTGTGTTCATCCAGCTCCACAACGTTTTATCTCAGATTCTCCAGCATCGGCAGTTCCTACTATCTCTGTAACAGGAGTAGATTGTTCAGTCCCTCAGCCCGCTCCATCACTCAATAGGGTCATGGCTAATCCTGCACTCCTCACGTCTACTCTTCTTCCTTTTCCCTGTAATCATTGGTTCTCCTAAAAATCAAGAGCCTATCCCAGCCTTAAATATACACAAGGATTCTTTCCCTACAATGCTCTGTGGCAAGGAGTTCCAAAGACTCGAGACCAACCAAGAGAAGAAATGCCTCCTCATCTCAGTCTTAAATTCTACACAACCTAAGTATCTTGTATATCTCCTTATGACCAAAACAAACTGTCATATGACCTCTTTCTAGACTATTACAAACAAAACTGAACATAGGTGTCATTGGGCTGCAGGGTTCCCAGGCTGACTATGATTTGCTGTTCCTGCAGCCTTCGGGTGGCATCACTGTGGCATTGCAGGAGGCCCAGGATGGACATGTCATCTGAGGAATGGGAGGGGGAGTTGAAATGGTTCGCGACTGGGAGGTGCAGTTGTTTGTTGCGAACC
>JAHRHZ010000077.1:16933596-16954191 GCA_024137785.1 Ginglymostoma cirratum | reverse complement strand
TTATCCTCTCACCTCAAGCCACACCCCCATCTCCTATCTACTAACATCATCCCGCCCCCTTGACCTGTCCGTCCTCCCTGGACTGACCTATCTCCTCCCTACCCCACTACCTACACTCACCTTTGCTGGCTCCATCCCTGCCTCTTCGACTTGTCTGCCTCCTCTCCACCTATCCTCTCCTCTATCCATCCTCTATCCGCCTCCCCCTCTCTCCCTATTTATTTCAGAACCCTCTTCCCCTCCCCCATTTCTGATGAAGGGTTTCGGCCCGAAACGTCAAGTTTTCCTGCTCCTATGATGCTGCTTGACCTGCTGTGTTCATCCAGCCCATGCTTGTTATCTTGGATTCTCCAGCATCTGCAGTACCTTTTGTCTCTGAACATAGGTGTTATGGCTGAACATAGATCTTCAACATTTCTGCAAGTTGATTGGAAAATATCTGGATGCAAGGACCCAAAAGTCTTGTGGTGCAGTCGTAGTGTTCCTGCCTCTGAGTAAGGAGGCTTCGGTTCAATTCTCACCTGCTCCAAAGGTGTGCAATGACATCTCCGAACAGGTTGATTCTAAACATATGGATGCGAGGACCAAATGTAATAATTCTAAGTTCACAGATGTCACAAATTTAGATGGGAATGTATTGTGAGGATGATGCAAAGTTGGAAAATTGGAAAGGCTGAGTGAATTGGCAAGAACATGGCAGATGGAATACTATGTGGATCAGTTGTAAGGTTATTCACTTTGGTATGAGGAATGCCGGAGTAGAGAAATAATTACCTAGTTAATGGCAAGTGTTGATATGCAAAAGGATCTGGGTGTCCTTGTTCATAAGTCACCATAAGTCTTCATAAGTCATAAGTTAACATGATGTGTAGTAAGTAATTAGGAATGCAAATGTTATTTTGGCCAGTGTTCTCTAGAATTGAGAAGAATCAATGGTGATCTCGTTAAAACTTAAAAAATAAAAAGAATAAAGAGGTAAGCCATTTAGGACTAAGAAGAGGAGGACTAAATCTCTGTAATTCTTTATCTCCCACAGTGGATGCTCAGGCGTGTGTTCGTGTTGGAATATGTTCAAGATAGAGATTGATAGATTTCTAGTCACTAATGACAGCACGGGATGTGTGGATAGTGTGGGAAAAAGGCATTCAGGTAATGTTCAGCCATGTTCAAGAGACTGATTATCTGACATCTACTCCTATGTTCCTACAACATGACTTGTTGCTTCCATACAAAATTTTAGAATAAAAATTAGACTAAGATATATTTTCAGAACTGTTAATTCTATTTTAAAGCCCAAGCACCGATGACAGCATATCTTTGTTCTGTTATATCTATGAAGATTTGTAAAAGGAATGAAAACGGGCATTTATATAACAGCCTTCACAATCTCAAACAGTTAATTAATTTTGAAGTCTAGTAATTATTTTTATGTAGGAAACATAGCAGCTGATAAGAATGTAACAGATTTTGAGAAACAATCATGAAATAAATGACTGGTTACTTGGTTTTAGAGCTTAAGAAATAGGAGCAGGAGTAGACAATTGATAACACGGTGTGGGGCTGGAAGAACACAGCAGGCCAAGCAGCATCATAGGAGCAGGATGTTGGTTGAAGAATAGATATGAACTAGAAAATGGGGAAGCTTTCCTATTCTTCCTTGTCTCATGCCACAGGATCTTTTCTAGCCGTCACAGAGAGCAGAAAGGTCCTCAATTTAACATAACACCCAAAGGACAGCAACTAATACTGTGCAGCACTTCTTCAGTAATGTATTCAAGCCTGTAATATGCACACATATAACTGGCGTAGGGTTTGAATCTGCAATCTGCAAATGTTTAACTCAACCTGCTTTGACATGCCTTTGGAGCAGGTGTAATTTGAATGCATGGCTCCTGGCTCAGACGTAGGGATGCTACCACTGCATTATAACAGCACTTAATAAGTTTAACTTATTATAACCCAAGAATACTACCACTGAGTAACAGCTGACACAAATAACAATGGCAATAGATATTTTAATCAACCATGTCTCAATTAGACATGTTATGACATACCTCTGGAAGAGGTAGGATTTGAACCCAGGCCCTTACCACTACTGCACAACAAAAGCCCACAAAGGTAGTTTTCTCCGGATTACTACCAATGCCACGAGCTAGTAAGAGTAGAAATAGCAGGGTAGGATGAGCACATGGCTGAAAAGATGGTGCGAGGCAGAAGGTTTCAGATTCATGGGTCATTGAGACTGGTTCTGGGGGAGGTGAGACCTGTACAAACTAGACGGGTTATATCTGGGCAGGACTGGGGCTGATATCCTTGGGAAGATAATTGGTAGAGTAGTTTAAAAAAGTGTATGGCCGGTGGATGGGAACCAGGGGAGCAGGGTAGTGGATGCAGAATTTGAGGGAGATAGAAACCAAGGTAAACATGACTAAAAACAAGAACAGGCAGGGAAATGCTGCTGAAAAGAGCGGGGGGCTGGAGGGGTCTGAAATGCATGTGTTTCAATGTGAGAAATATAATTGGCAAGGTAGATGAGCATAGAACTTTGGTTAGTACTTGGAACTATGACATTATTGCGATTACGGAGATTTGGCTGAAAGAGGGACAGCATTTGCAGCTAAATGTCCAAGGATTTAGACATTTTAGTTGTGATAGAAAGGGAGGTAAAAGGGATGAGGAAGTTGCATTACAAGGAGTATCTCACAGTTGTACTGAGGGACGATACATCACAGGACTTGTGCAGCGAGGCAGAATAGGTAGAACTGAGGAATAGGAAAGGTGAAATCAGAACGCTGGGGGTATACTACAGGCTTCCCAACAGCCAGCAGGAGATAGAGGACAGAATATGTAGGCAGATTTTGGAAAGAAGTAAAAACAACAGAGTTGTTGTGGTGGGTGATTTTAACTTCCCCAATATTGACTGAGACTCACTTCGTGCTAGGGGCTTGGATGGGGCAGAATTTGTAATGATCATTCAGGACAGTTTCTTGACACAGTATGTGAACAGTCCAACCAGGGAAGGGGTTATACTCACTCAGAGATAACACAGTGTGGAGCTGGAGGAACACAGCAGGCTAGGCAGCATCAGAGGAGCAGGAAAGCTGACGTTTCGGGTCAGGACCTTTCTTGAGAATGGACCTGGCTTTGGGAAATGAGCCTGGCCAGGACAGTGAGTGGAGTTTCAGTGGGGGAGCATTTTGGGAGTAGTGACCATGATACCATGAATTTTCTGATACCCATGGATCCGGAAAACAGCAGTCATTGGGTGAAGGTGTTAAATTGGGGGAAGGCGAACTACAACAATATTAGGCAGGAACTGGAGAATGTTGACTGGATGCAGTTGTTTGAGGGTAAATCTATATCGGGCATGTGGGAGTATTTCAAACGGCTGTTGATCAGACCCTTCTGAGGAAGGGTCACTGGACCCGAAACATTAACTCTGTTTTTTCCTTCACAGATGCTGCCACACCTGCTGAGCTTTTCCAGCAACTTTGTTTTTGTTCCTGATTCACAGCATCCGCAGTCCTTTCGGTTTTTATTTGGCAGTTGATCAGAGCTCAGGAGCACATTCCTGTGAGAATGAAGGATAGGTATGGTAAGCTTATGGCTTATGGCAGGCTTGCCTTCATTGGAAGGGGTCCTGAGTATAAGGACAGACAAGTTATGCTGCAACTTTATAGAACTTTACTGAGGCCACACTCGGAATATTGCGTACCGTCCTGCTCACCTCACTACCAGAAGGATGTGGATGCTTTGGAGAGGCTACAGAAAAGGTTTACCAGGATGTTGCCTGATATGGGGGATTTTAGTTATGAAGAAAGATTGGGATAGATTGGGATTGGATAGATCTGAGTTCAATCATTTTAGGGCCTAAACTCTCCCATGCCCCAACCCCCCACCCGACACACCAGGCCTTGTTACTTGTTACCACATAGCCTGCCACTACACACCCCCTGTTGTTAATCACTAACAGTCCCCATGAACAACTACTCACCCTCCCAGCCTGATCGTTAGCAACTCCTTTGTCTGTCCAACTGTCTTTCTCTCTCTTTGGGCTCTAACTTATCGTTTACTCCCTAACCCACCCACCTCCCTATTTTCTGCATATAAACTGACGTTTTCCCAGCCACCATCAGTTCTGAGGAAGGATCACCGGACCCGAAACGTTAAAGTTTTCTCCTCCACAGATGCTGCCAGACCTGCTGAGCTCTTCCAGCAATTTTGTTTTTGTTCCTTATTTACAGCATCTGCAGTTCTTTTGGTTTTTATTTGGATAGATTGGGTTTGTTTTCACTGGAACACAGGAGGTCGAGGAGTGACCTGAGAGAAGTATATAAGATTGTGAATGGCATGGATAGAGTGGAAAGTATGAGACTCTTTCCCAGGGTAGAAGGGTCAATTACTAGGGGACACAGGTTCAGGATGCGAGGGGGAAAGTTTAAAAGAGATGAGCGAGGCACATTTTCAATAAAAGGGCGGTGAGTGCCTGGAACGCGTTGCCAGAGGAGGTCGTGGAAGCAGACACAATAGCAGCATTCAAGAAACACATGGGCTCATACACAAATAGGAAAGGAACAGAGGGATAGACCGTTCAGTATGGAGTGGCAAAATGTGTCAGCACAGGCTTGGAGGGCCGAAGGGCCTGTTCCTGTGCTGTAGTGTTCTTTGTTCTCATGATTCAATGGAGACCTGAGCTTAAACCCTGCGCCTTATACTTCTCAGGCATGCTACCACTAACTGTAGGTTGTACACTGGGCTCAATTTTCTGAGTTTGTTCTGAATTAGCTCACAAACAGAAGTTCAGGAACAACAGATGAATTACAACGCTGATGTGTGGACTCCGAACATTTAAGCTAGCATGTGGATGTTAGCAAGTTTACCTGCACTCAACTTCATACAGAAGTATAATAATAAGTAGTGCCTCAGTTTCCCATCAATACTGCTGGCATTCCGAGAGTTTGGTCCTATAATGCTGCCGAATGCTGAATTCTGAGAGATAGCCAAGCATCTAAACGATCCATGATAAATGAGGCGGAATGCTACTTATAAGCTCATTGTGTTTTGCCACTAGCAACAGGTTCAGCAAAGGGCAAAGTCGGTAAATGAAATTTTCCACCAGGACAATACATCATCAGGAGGAATGTATGCGTCTAAAACTTAGCAAGGTTCCAAAACACAGACAAGGTGCGAAATCATAAAAAAAATGTTTGAAGGAATGAGAAAAAGCAACATACCTTGAAAGAAACTGTGGCTTTCATGTCACCTGAAAGCTTTCCTCAGAGTGGATAAAGGACAATGTCAGAATCTGTTCACACTTCTGAACAATATTGTACAATTTTAAACAGAACCGTTTTAATTTTATGTTAAATTATAAAATCAGGTGACTGTGGAATTCTCACTCCAGGATTATATTAGTTACTTTCCTCTTTATTACCCGCCTCTTTAAGTTGTCATTTGTATTCTTCCAAATGAAAATATAATCTCAGATGCAGGTTTTCCCTCAATACATTTTTTGATTCATTCATGGGTTATAGGCATTGCTGGCCGGGCCAGCGTTTATTGTCTGTACTTGGTTACTCTTAAGGAAAGGTGCCTTCTTGTACCGTTAAAGCTTTGTTCTTTAAGTACCTCCACAATGTTCACAGAGAGGGAGTTCCAGGACTTAGACCCTGTGACACTGAAGGAATGATGATATATTTCTAACGATGGTATGTGGCTTGGAGTAGAACTCGTAGGAGGTGGCAGTCGCATGTATCTGCTGCATGTGTCATTCCAGATGGGGGTGGTCTTGGGCGGGGAAGGCACTGTCTAAGGAGCCTCGGTGAATTTCTGCAGTAATTCCTTATAAGTGGACCACACTACTGCTACTCAGGTCAAAAATCACACTACACCAGGTTATAGTCCAATTGGTTTATTTGAAAATGCAAGCTTTCAGAGCTCAGCTCCTTCCTCAGGCGTAGTCTGAGGAGACGCTTATAAGACACAGAATTTATAAGCAGAAAGGTAACAACCCTAAAACTGGCCGCCTCTTGTTGAATCCTTAATCAGTCAGGTTGAAATACAAAATCCAGATTCCTTTCACATCATTGTCCCCAGATAATTAAAAGTTTTATGAATGTATACAAGAGGTGACATCTCAGGTCAGACAATGTACTTTAGGGTAGGAGGTATCGCTTACAATCTGTCTATGTTTTAATTTTTTTTAGCAAAACAGAATGTATCTGCAACGACACAAACATTTTGGATGAAATAATTTGTGTGTGTTTGTGCGTGTGTGTGTGTGTGTGTGTGTGTGTCTGTGTGTGTGTGTTTTGGTTGGTTGGCTCACCGAGCTGGTTCATTGTTTTCTAGACGTTTCATTACCCTGCTGGGTAACATCATCAGTGCAGTCTTCGTTGAAGTGCTGTTGTGTTTTGCCGCCTGTTATTTGAACTCCGTGTCCGTTGGTCTGGATTAACTCACTTCTGGTTTTCCTTCGCAATGGAGTGTTTATGGGGTCTAGCTCTATGTGTTTATTGATGGCTTTCTTAGTGGAGTACCAGGCTTCCAGGAATTCCTGTGCTTATCTCTGCTTTGCTTGTCCCAGGATCTTGGTGTTGTCCAAATCGAATTGGTGGTTTTCCTTCTCCATGTGGATAGAGAGTATGAGAGTGTTTGTCTGAAAGTGTGTGTGTATGTGTGCGTGTGCGTGTATGTGTACTTGTATGTGAGTGTATGTGTGGGAGTATATAATGTGGTGGGGCCACCTGCAGTGCGACATGAACCCAAGATCACGATTGAGGCCATTCTCATAGGTACAGAACTTGGCCATCAGCCTCTGCCCAGCGACTTTGCGTTGTTGTGTATCTCGAAGTCCACCATGGAGGATGCTTACCCAAAGATTGGAGGCTGAATGTCCTTGACCCCTGAAGTGCTCCCCCACTGGGAGGGAACATCCCTTTCTGATGATTGTTGCATGGTATCCATTTATCCATTGTCGTAGCATCTGCATGGTCTTGCTAATATACCATACCTCAGGGCATCCATGCCTGCAGTGTATGAGATAGACAACACTGGACGAGTCACGAGTATCTGCCATGTACGTGATGGGTGGTGTTCCCTCATGTCATGGTAGTATCTGTGTCAATGATCTGATATACCTTGCAGAGGTTGCCTTGACAGGGTTGTGTGGTGTTGTGGTTGATGTTGTCCTGAAGGCTGGGTAGTTTACTGCAAACAATGGTCAGTTCAAGGTTTGGCAGTTGTTTGAATGCGAGATGTGGAGGTGTAGGGAAGGTTGTGGTGAGATACTCATCATCATCGATTATATGTTGAAGGCTGCGAGGAACATGGCATAGTCTCTCTGCAGACACAAACACACACACACAGACACTTGGACAAGGACACATACACACTTCATCCAAGATGTTTGTGTAGTTGCAGATACATTTTGTTTTGCTAAAAAGAATTAAACTCGACCCGAGTTTAAAACATAGACAGATTGTAAGCAATACCTCCCTCCCTAAAATGCATTGTCTGACCTGAGATGTCACCTCTTGTATACATCGATAAAACCCTTAATTATCTGGGGAGAATGACGTGAAAGGAATCTGGATTTTGTATATCAATCAGTAATCTTCTTCCTGACTGTTTAAAGATTCAACAAGAGGCGGCCAGTTTTAGGGTTGTTACCTTTCTGCTTATAAATTCTGTGTCTTATATCCTCTCTCTCTCACTACGCATGAGAAAGTTGCTGAGCTCTGAAAGCTTGTGTTTTCAAATAAACCTTTTGGACTATAACCTGGTGTGGTGCGATTCTTGACCTTGTCCACGCTAATCCAACACCAGGATCTCATGGCTGCTACTCAGCATTGATGATAGAGGGAGTGAATGTTTGCTGATGTGGTCCCAATCCAGCAGGCTGCTGTGTCCTGGATGATGTCAAGCTTCTTGAACGTTATTAGAGCTGCATTAATCTAAGCCAGTGCAGAGATTTTCATCACGCTCCTAGCTTATGTCATGTAGATACTGGACAAGCTTTAGGGAGTTAGGAGATGACTCACTGATTGTAGGATTACTAGCCTCTGATCTGTCCTTATAGCCAATGGTCAATGGAATCCCCAGTATATTAATAGTTGGGTATCCAGTGATGGTAATGCCATTGAATGTCAAGGAATGATGGTTAGATGCTTTCTTGTTAAAGATGGTTACTTGGATGGCACAACAGTAACACAAACCTGAATATTGTCTATATCTTGCTGCATTTGGTCATGGGACTGCTTTGGTATTTGAGGAGTTGCGAAGGGTGCTGAAGTTATGCAACCATGAGAGAACATTGTTAATTCTGACCTTATGATGGAACAAAGGACCTTGATGAAGCAACTGATGACATTTGGGCCTGGCACACTACCATGAGGATATGCTGCAGCTGTGCCCTGGAGCTGAAATGCCTGACCTCCAACAATCACAGCCATCTTTCTATGTGCTAGGTAATAGTGCAGATGGTGATGTGATTACAACAATCAGAGATGCAATGCAAAAGCATGGGCCTGGGCAATATAAATATTCTTCTACCTTCATTATGTTTTATGGTACAATCTGGAATGGTTTGCACTCACAGCTTTGTGAATTAACAAGAGTCAAACAGCAACAAAAAAAGCCACTGAGTTCAGTACTAACATCTGCATAGAGTGTTAGAGAGGGTACAGTGGGGCATGATTAGATTAAAAAAACAGGGCTCACAGCTCAAACCTGCTACATATCTGCCTGCTGCTATTCAGCAATGAGTAGCATATATTGTGAAGAATACAACTCCCTGAGGCAGGACGGCTCATTATAATGTTGAAATAAGATTCCCATGGTGACAGTGGAAGCCATTCTCTTGCCTCCTACACTTCACTCAGGCAAATTTCCCTTTGAACCCTGATCTTTCTCTCCTGATTGCTGGGCTCAAGCTCCCTCACCAAGCCCAATCTTTTCTAGTCTCTGAGACCACCCCCAACCCTAACTCCAGTGAGGCGCAATCTTTTCCTCCCACTCTCCCAGTTGCTGAGTCCTGACAGACTCAACCACTCTTTCCCAATTGGAAAGGTCATTTGCACATGGTGGCCGGCAACAGCCTCTCACTGCTACTTTTACTGCTCGTAGCTGGCCAGCCCATCAACCAGTTGCAGGGCAGGGGAAGAAAGAATTATAATTAGTTCTTTCCATTAAATTTAGCAGGATTTATCCATCTTCTGGATTCTAGGCGTTCCATCTCTACCACACCCCATTCTGCTCACCCATAAATATTGGAACCATTGTCCTAGTCCTCACACCTCTTGTCTTCTGACTTGGAGTCAAGGATTTATCCATTTGAATTGCCAAGCTGGTCTAATATTGGCATCCTTTCTGTTCTGCATCCGGAATTTGCACCAATAAAACAATGGCCATTGGACGTAAGCAAAGTAGGCTGCACAGAGGTAAGGACTGAAAGGATTGAAGGACTTAAATTTTTTGCATTAAATTCAACATAAAATTACAAAGATTGGATAGTGTATACTTAATGAGCCCTGATGCTGGAAAATGGGTTGGGATGGGTACATCAAATGGGAGTACCAACCATGAGTGTGTTGAGCAGACAGAATCTGGAACTTTTGACCCATAAGGCCATGGATGCGGCACCATTTGAAATTTCAAGACTGAGATCAAAAGATTATCATTAGGTGAGGTTATTGCATATTTGATGAAAATCAAGCAAATTATGTGAGATGCAGGTGGGCCATGATCTGATAGAATGGCAGAATAATAGCTTCAATGGGTTTTAATAGCCTCTCCCTGTTCCTATACACTCCTACAGCATCACCATAAAGCTGCGATGATTGGCTTCAGACAATCATAATCACATTCATTCTTGTCTGGCATGGTTTCAGTCACTGGAGGATTTCCCTCACGACACCTCCTGATATTAGTTTCTCGACACTCCCTTATGCTCCCTTAGTGCCATATTTGGTCAAACTGCTGTCTCAAATTTGGCGACGGCTACTTTCACCTCTCCCCTGACATTGAACTTATGTATTCGTAGTTGCATCAAGGATGTAATGACGTTCAGATTCAAATGGTTCTGGGTGATTCAAAAGTGAGTATTGGAGAGCATGTTGCAAGCAGATGTTACTTGATAGCACCACTGATGACCCTGTATTGATGACTGTGGGGAGACTGATAGGGTAGTAATTGGTCAGGCTTTTTTTTTTGTTGATAAGGAATCTATAACATTATCAGATAGCTGCCTGTTTCACAGTTGTATTGGAGCAGTTTGGCTAACAGATTGTCTTCAGGACTATAATAAGGATATTGTCAAGGCCTATCTATCACACAGAGTTATATTATTATGATTATATGTGTCATCATATTTTGCGTCTCAATGCTATTCCCAGTTTTTCAATGTACTCTTCAATTCAGAATGGGTGCACCACAAACATCAGACAGTACTTCAAAACTCAGATTAACCACAAGCAATACTGCAGAAGATTACTATGACTATCTAGAAATGTTTCTCAAACAATTCAATAAAGGAGTCAAACTCCAGAAAGAAGCAGAATAAATGAAACTATCCCCGTATTTGTAAATATGGGGCTAGTTTCATATTATTTGTGCTGACGGGCAACCTAATTGACCAGGGTATAGATTCAGAAAGCAATCTCTTTTTTCCTCAAGTCTCAAACCACAAGCAGCATTGTGGTCTGATGAGGTGACATATGATCTTACACTGATGTACTTGTGGTTAGTAAAATCTGGGACTCAGGATCATTACAGTCAGAGTCTCTTCCCTGGAGTCTCTTTGCCCTGCTGACACATTCAGTGAATCTGCCAAAAATATACTTTATGCACCAGCAATCATTACCAGTCAGTTACACAAAGGCTGGTAAGTGCTCAGAGTTAAAGCTATTAATTAAGAGAATTATTGTCAAGTTTGAATTTACAGGAAGCAAGCTTTTACTGAGCATTTATCTCCAAGTTCCATCCTGTCTACTCACCTTCAAAGTTTCAGTATCTTTTACCAGCTTTTGTATTATATTTACTGGATATGTATGTTTCAAGTGAACAGAAGAAAGACATAGGAGTGTTGAATCACACTTACGGGGTGGTTAAGATATAAATTAAGTCCGAAACTGGAGGGAAGGGTTCAGTCTGACAGCAAATGGAAGGCGAGCGTGGCTCCCTGGAGGAGAATCAGTTTGGGAACTAACATACTGGCACAGAAACAAAAACAAAGTTGCTGGAAAAGCTCAGCAGGTCTGGCAATATATGTGAAGGATAAAACAGAGTTAACATTTTGGGTCCGATGACCCTTCCTCAGAGCTGCCACAGAGACTGCCACAGCGTTAACGGCTTGGATGGAGAGGAATTTATTAAGTGTGTACAGGAAAATTTTCTGATTCAGTATGTGGACTTTTTCCTAGGGTGGAGGTAGCTATTATGAGGAGGCATAGTTTTAAAGTGAGTGGAGGTAGATATAGGGGAGACGTCAGAGAAAGGTTCTTTACTCAGACAGTGATAGGGGCATGGAATGCATTGCCGGAGCAGGTAGTGGAGTCGGCCTCATTAGGGGCATTTAAGCAGCTATTAGATAGGCATATGATTGATAACATAAGGTAGGGGTGGAGGTTAGATAGACTTAGGTTTAGGGTAAAAGTTCGGCACGACATTGTGGGCCGAAGGGACTGAATGGTGCTGTACTGTTCTATGTTCTATGTTCTAAATCAGGAGGGCAAAAAGGTGACATGAGACGGCTTTGGCAAATAGGGTTAAGGACAATCCAAAAGATATTCTATACATACATTAAGGACAAAAGGGTAACTAGGGAGGGAATAAGACCTCTTAAAGATCAGCACAGCTGCCTATTCATGGAACCACAGGAGACGGGGGAGATACTAACTGAGTATTTTGCATCAGTCTTTACTGTGGAGAAGGATATGGAAGATATAGAATGCGGGGAAATAAATAGCGATATCTTGAAAAATGTCCATATTACAGAGGAGGTGTAGTGGACAGCAAAGAAGGCTACTTCAGAGTACAATGGGATCTTGATCAGATGGGCCAATGGGTCGAGAGGTGGCAGATGGAGCTTAATTTTGATAAATTTGAGGTGCTGCTTTTTGGAAAGGCAAATCAGAGTAGGACTTATACACTTAATGGTAAGTCCTGGGGATTGTTGCTGAAAGTCCTTGAAAACTCCTTGACAGTGGAGTTGCCGGTGGTTAGGATAGTGAAGATGGTGTTTGGTTTGCTTGCCTTTATTGGTCAGTGCATCGAGTATAGGAGTTGGGAGGTCATGTTGTGGTTGTGGAGGACACTGGTTCAGCCACTTTTGGATTACTGCATGCAATTCTGGTCTCCCTGCTACAGGAAGAATGCTGTTTAACTGGAAACGGTTCAGAAACGATTTACAAGGATGTTGCCAGGGTTGAAGGGTTGGAGCTAGTGAGAGAGGCTGAATAGGCTGGGACTATTTTCCCTGGAGTGTCAGAGGCTGAGGGGTGATCTTATAGAGGTTTATAAAATCAAGAGCGGCATGGATAGGGTAAGTAGACAAGGTCTTTTCCCTGGGGTGGGGGAGTCCAAACCTAGATGGCATAGGTTTAAGGTGAGAGGGGAAGAGGTGACCTAAGGGGCAGGTTTTTCATGCAAAGGGTGGTGCATGTATGGAATAAGCTACCAGATGAAGTGATGGAGGCTGGTACAATTATGACATTTAAAAGGCATCTGGATGGGTATATCATTAGGAAGGGTTTACAGGGATATGGGCCAAAAGACGGCAAATGGGACTAGATTAATTTAGGATATCTGGTTGGCATGGACGAGTTGGACTAAAGACTATGTTTACGTGCTGTATATCTCTGTGACTTTACGACACGGTTCACACTCCACAAATGTAGTGTTAGTATCAAGCTGAAGAAGCTCTGCACCAGCGCTAACCATGCAATGTGAGCGCATGCAGATCCAAACAGGAACAAGTTAGAATTATTACTTTATCTCGTAGCGATGGCACCCCATTGTTGCAACAATCATAATATAACTAAGTGAAGACCAGTATTTAAAATTAAATAAGGGTAGTTATAGGGACATGAAAGCAGAACTAATTAGAGTGAAGTGACAAATTAAGTTAGAAAATAGATCAATCGAGATGCAGTGGCAGTTATTTAAGGGGATATTTCAAAATACACAGAATAGATACATTTCAACAAGAATTAAAAAGTCCAAGAGGAGAACCCACCGTATTTGATTATCTAAAGAATAAGTTCGGTTTGATGCTACATGTAAGAAAAGACATGTAACTGTGCAAAGATGAGTGGCAAATCAGAAGATGGGAAAGAATATTAAAAAATACAAATAATTACTACAAGATTCATAGAGAGAGAAAAATTAGAATGTGAGATAATGCTAGCTAGAAATATTAAAAAAAGAAAGTAAGAGCTTCTATAGACATTTAAAAATGAAACAAGTTAACAAAGTGGATACTAGTTCTCTAGAAAGGGATTCTGGGAAATTAATAATGGAAAATCAGTACATTGAAGAAGAATTGAATGGGTATTTTGCATTGGTCTTCACTGTAGATGATACAAGTAACATCCTAGAAATCACTACAAATTAGAAGGGAAGGAGCAACTAAAGAAAATAACCATTACCAAGGAAGTGGGTACTCATAAAATGATGGACTGACAAGGTGGGCTGACAAATCCCTTAGGTCCCAGAATAAGTCATTGCATTTGTTCTAATTTTCCAAAAATTTCTAGATTTGAGGGAGGTTGCATTAGATTGAATGATATCAAATGTAATTCCTTTATTCAAGGAGAGAAGCAGATAAAAAACATGAAACTACTGAACTGTTAAAAGGGAATGGTGAATCTGTCTATTTTGGCAAGAACAATAAAAAGAAACATTAATATTTAAATGGAGAGAGATTGTGATGCAGAAGGATCTGAGCGTCACATATATAAATTGCAAAAGGTTAACGTACAGGTACAGCAAGTAATTAGAATAACTAATGTAATGTTATTGTTTATTGCAACAGAAATCAGATACAAAAGTAAGGAGGTTAATGTTTCAGTTATATAGGCCATTGGTCAGACTATATTTGGAATATTGTGTACAGTGCTTGTCTCCTTATTTAAGAATGTATACTCAATGGAATCAGTGCAAAAAACATGTACTCGATTAATACCTGCAATGAGTAGGTTGCCTTATGAGGAAAGATTGGACAGGCTAATCTTGTGTCTGCTGGAATAAGAGGCAGCTTGATTGAAACATGAGATCTTGATGAAACTTGATAGAATAGGTGTGAAGAAGCCAAGCAGAATCTTCTTGAATCCTGAATGTCATGGTGCATGGTAAGAAGTTTGGGAAAATCGAGTGAGATGTCTAGTGAGGACCTTCCTGATGTCAAGATCAAAAGTCCAATTTTCCAACCAAACTAGTGAGTGATGAAAGGTCTATTTGCATAGAATATCACTCATTATCAGCCTCATTACTACCTAATCTCGCTTCATGAATAATCATTTTTCCGATCTCTCACCCAGATAGAAACCAGGTACAGATAATTCCTGACATGAAAATTGAGCAGTTTTCTGGTCACTCCAGCTGCCTGCTTGTTCCTCCAGACCTCCATGTGGAACACCATTCATCAACGTCTCAAGGCACACTCCATAGGTAGCAGTCACACTTACCTCACAACCACAGACCATGGCATCAGACACTGACTAGCCTCACTGCATTAGAAAGACACATTTTCAATCCACTTACCTCACACTTCTGCACTTCAGTGGTGCACCTCAGAACGTTTCTGCTACTGCTAAAAGGCTCTGCATGCAGGGAAGGGCACTCTGCTCATGGTGCAGTCAAGGGTGCATCTCAGGGCTGCTCATGAGCTCTTTTATTGTTCACTCACTTTGTGCTTTCTTTGGTACTCACAGCATGTCTGTCTTGCCCTGCCTTTCCTTCCTGCTTAGTGCAGACACGAAATGAGACTATTTGTAATGGCTGTCTGAAATCATCAGTCAATGGGGTGGACAAGTTACCGTAAAGTACAGCTTTATCTTACACCTACAGCATGGAAAACACATTACACGTATTTCAACCAAATGGCCATGTCACAAAGTTAATGAGGAGTAGTCTTGTTAGCCAGGGGTCTCTGTACAGTCAGTTTCGGCCATCAGTCCAGGGGTTTAGGCACATTCAGTGGTCTGCTACAGGCGGCAAATTCAGGTGGTCCATCTTAGTACAGTCCAGGTAGTGGGCCCATGGTCAGCCTTGCAGGTCAGTGCAAGCAGTCAGGGGATTCACAGATCATCAACTGGGAAGCCACATGGAGACCAGTCAGGGGTCTAGTCATTCATGAGTCGGGTCTATCCGTACAATTCTATCAGGGAGTTGGGTCATGATGTGTCATAGAATCATAGAATCCCTACAGTGTGGAAGCAGGCCCTTCAGCCCAACAAGTCCACACTGACCCTCAGGGTATACCACCCAGACCCAGCCCCCCATAACCCACCTAATCTACACATCCCTGAACTCTATGGGCAATTTATAATAGTCAATCCACCTAGCCTGCACATCTTTGCAGACTGTGGGAGGAAACCGGAGCACCCGGAGGAACCCCACACAGCCACGGGGAGAACGTGCAAACTCCACATAGACAGTCGCCCGAGGGTGGAATCAAACCCGGGACCTTGGTGCTGTGAGGCTGCAGTGCTAATCACTGTGTCACCGTGCCTGTAAGGCACCTGTAGGTCAGTGGAATGGAAGTATCAAGAGACACATTTCTGGTAGGGATGTAGGGGTCTCAACAGTGGGGACTGGAGGCAGCAATCTGCAAGGGGTGTAGAGGGGACTAAACAGTGAAGGGGGGAAATTCAACATATTGAGGGGGAGGAGCAAGTGCATAGGAAGACATGAGGGTGGGGGTTAGAAACTATTGGTGGCTTTGACTGGGGAGTGTGTATCATGATTGCAGACAGGGCTAAAGTGTACGGACAGAGCTCAGCAGGTAAAGATGAGAACTGCAGTTGTAATTCCAAGCAGTGGGTGAGGACATGTAGGGGATCATGGTGATGGGCTCTTCATGGAGTGCCATGTAGAAAGGGACTTGGAGGGCTGCCTCAATTACCAAACAGAACTAAGTGCTAACTACCCTGCCTTCTATGTTCTCTCGAGTCCTAAATGCGAACTGTGAAAATGTCTGCAACACAATTGGCAAATATGAAAGGAAAATCCAGGCTGCACAACTGTAGGCCTGACTGTTCAAACATGAAAGGATAGGGTTAGGGTGAGGGTTGAAATAAAGTGCCTCTCCAGTCTTTACCTGGAAACTTTCAGATCCCCTATGAAACTACAAAGAGATTTACCCTCTGTTCCAGCAAAACTGACATTTAAAAAGCTCTTTCCATTTTCAATTACGTATCTGATAATGTAAGGCCCAGTGTTTACAGGGACATGGAGCAAGAGTCCAGAAAGTGAGAAACCTGGAAGAAAACAAGTTTCCATCAAATCTGATTTAACAACCGTTTTTGGAATTTACCAAGTGCAACAACATTGAGTTGGCCTGAAGGGTAAGAGGGGGACATTGATGGATGGACTGGAGATATTGGGCATCCAGAAGACTTTGTTGCGGGGAGTAACGTTACAGCGTTTGTGCAAGAGAAGGTACCGAGGAGGACATGAGAAAAATCATCAAGGGAACCATAGGAGGAGATCACATGGGAGCCCATTGAAGAAATAGGCGAACAAGGGGTATTAAAAGGAAAAGGCTGTAAATGCAATATTGTATTTCGTCCAATAATCCTTGCTTGGTTTTCCCAAGGTCTAGGAAACACATCGGACAAATATAAAGACTGGAATAGAGGGGGGAAAAATCTGAGGCACACAGTTTAATTAAAACATATAAACGAAGGCCTCACCTGAGAATGGGCTTGTTACTTACTGCTGAAACCACACCTGTCAAAGCCAGAAGTTAGGTTCACCTTTGAGTTTCTTTAATACATCTGAACAAAATTAAGGCATTTTTTTGGTGTGGGGGCGGGGGGAAGAAGGCATTTAAATTACCCCCACGTTCTTATTATTAAACAGTTTTGTAGAATTACAGTTGCTTTAGAGTGTGATAAACAGTACTATTCTGTCTTCTTCAAATTAGGGATTTTTATAAAGAATAAGGAAATCACCCTAAACAGACATTAATTAAAGCCCAAATTAACTTGTTGGCAAGGGGGTTTCTAATGTTTCTACTTGATTTTCTGAAACTATCTCAATTGAAACTTGATTGAAAATTCTATTGAATTGTATACACTGAAACCAGTTAAAAAGGTACAGGATTCAGAACTGACTGAGCGCAATTTTGTATAAGAGCAATTTGAGAATACCATTTTTATTGCCGTTGAGTTCAATAACATTACACTTCATGTAGAACATGGATAAATGCTTAAAAATGTCAGTATTATGCCAGATGGGAATTTTTATTCCACCAGATCACTTTGTAAAAAAAATCTTGTTTAATATTTCATTTACAATTTTCCCATAAGTTAATTTTCTTTCCACTGAACATGTAAATCATAAATCAATTTTTATTTAAAAAGTGCTGGACTACAGACTATTCCTGTAAGCTCAGAGCTTATGCTTCGATGCATTCTCCAAACTCCCTAACGCACATCAAAAAGATCTGATTTCTTTTACTTTTTACAACAACAAAAAATCACTTTTGCATTAAATTAATGAAGGGTTCAGTTACGTTATTACTTTCCATCAAGTACAAAGATTGGAAAAGGTAGTGGGTTAGTGTCACTAATTCTCACTCTTGTGAATATTTATGGATTTCTACCTATTCGTTCAAGGGTACATGATCAGAAGCTCTATTACTCTGTACTGGAGGAACTACTATTTCTGAGGTGCACATTTTCAGCACAATCTTCTTTATGTGCACGGTGAAAACAGGTTTAAACACCAAGGTTATTACTTAAGGGATGAACACCTGCCACATTTTGAAACACAGAGCCTTGTAGAAAAACAATAATTTTATATTGAACCATCTACAAGATTCCCAAAGGATGTTACAAATTATATTTGGAGCAAACCTAATATGCACCCTCCACATCAAAAACAATTGAAACAATGCTGATCTGCTAAAAAATAGCAATGTATTATCTCAAATAATATAGTTTGTGATAGAATTAGAATATATTAAAATAATCTGTCAATTATTCACTCGCACTTGAGGTACTACATATATGAATTATCTATCAAAAATTTGGGGAAGTTGTGACTTTATAGAGTAATGATTATTCTTCCCTAGTTCCGTGATAGAAAGAATAGATTGAACATTCAATGCAGGACTTTATCACATTCTCAAATTGTCCTACAGCATGCGCACTGATGCATTACTTTTCTACTGCAGTAACATGTTGTTACAAAGACAATGCCAACAGTCAATGCAATATATCACAAAATTGTACAAAGTATGAGTTCGATTACTCATTTCCTCCTGCGTGGTGCTGGTTGAGTAAGTACATTTGACTCGGCTCTTTTTTTCTCAATGATGCCATTGGATTTTAATGTCTTTGTAAACAGGCAGTAAGGACCTCGGTTTAATGTGCCATTTGAAAATGCCACCTCCAGCAATCTCGACTCCTTGAGTTCTGTGCTAAAGTTTCAGTGTTGGATATGCACTCACGTTTGTGGAATGGAGCTTAAACCCATGACTTTTTGACTCAGACATGAAATTTTTACTAACTTAATTGTCAACTGAGTCAAAACTAGCACATTTGATCATCCGATTTTAATATATATTAGCTATCTTCTGGGAAAGTACTCCTGGACAATAACAATACAGGAAGTTATCTTTCTACAACAGGAAATCAGTATTAACTCCGAGATGGGTGGGAGCTCCAGTGGGGAATCTGAAAAACTTGTGACAGTGATGGAAACGTCTGCTTTTTCTGGTGGTGGGCTTGAAGTTGGAAAGGTCATTTAATTAGAAAGGGCAACAGTGGTGTACCTGAACTCTGATACTTTGGCCATACTTAAGTTCTGGGTGGCAAGACCTGCAGTCAACCTTCTTGCCCCACCAATGCTATTATTATAGGCACGTTGCCATGTAAGACTGTTATAACTTGCATGCACCTTGTTAGTTCTCAGTGGGAATGGAGGGGATGTGGGGGTGGGAGCTGAGATTTAGGGAGTGTGCCTCAATCAGAAGCACTCTGGAAGGTAGGAGGCCTCTAAGATCCATCCACCTACCCTGGCTGCTGGCACTCCTGCATCCCTCTCCACAAGTCACAACCCACAAAAGCCCTTGCAACATGACTTATCTCTGGTTTGGGGCACTTTACAACCCTGGATCTTCAGAGTCTATCATCTAGCAGCATTCACCGCCTCCCCTTGTTGTGCCGCTCTTATTGTCTGGCAGCTCTTGGCAGGTGAGACTTCCACCCTTATGGATCTCAGTTCCAGGGAAGCCCCTGACACTGACCTCATCTCTGATTTGTTGGCTCATAGTTCGGTGGGCCTTCTCAAAAGGCAGCAATGCAGGACCTTTGCAACCTCTCCAGCCAGTAGACAAAACACCTGATACCTCAACAAGATTTGTCCATGGAATAGAAACCTAAATGCAATTTCAACTTGTCCGCTCATGGCATTTTAATAAAGGAATCTCAATGACTTTCATTCCCGGTTTAACATCAATCATGTGTCAAGAGGCTTCATGAGAACCTGAATTATATGATCTCAGCTCTAGAGTTTAAATGGCCAATCCAAACATGGTATTTGGAGGAAATGGGAGATGGAAACAAAACAGATAAAGCTTTGAGCCTGAGTACAGAATGGTTCAGGGCTGTATCCATACTGTTTCCCCTTGATGTACTGGTGGGTGCAGTGAGGAGGTGCAATAGAGATACTGTTTTTGTGTTAAAGAGTCAAGAAATTTGCTGCTGCCAGAAATGAGGCAAAGCTGGAGGTGGTGCCTGAGAAATTCAGCTGCAGGAACATTGTGCCATACAATTGGGCTCAGTGCAGGTAAAGGCGCACACTCATGTGCAATGTTTTTTGCTCATCACCCAACCCCATTCCCACCTCTCTTGTCAAACCCAGTAGACAACTCCTCACACTTATTTATCTTACCAACCACCTCTTTCTTCCTGTGCACCTCCGTGCAGCCCATTCAATCCATATACCACTGATAATCACTTTCATCTTGATGCAAAGATTCTTCCTGATTGTCACCTTCACTAAGTGAAATGTATCCATTGAATAAACACCTGCCGTTACAGTCACTGATAAATCCACCTTTTTCACCATAAGAGAAGAAAACACAAATCACAAGGGGGTGTGGGAGAACTAGTCATGGCTCTCACAATTGACAACTGGCAAGGAAGAGATGCTTAGTATTTCTCTGGCCACTGGAGATGGAGACCTCACCACGACCTGGTGACAGAATTAAGAACATAAGACCATGAAAAATAGGAACAAGAGTTCGGTCCCTTGAGCCAGCCATGCCATACGGTAGGATAACAAGCATGGGGCTGGATGAACACAGCAGGTCAAGCAGCATCATAGGAGCAGGAAAACTTGACGTTTCGGGCCTAAACCCTTCAT
>JAHRHZ010000077.1:16910843-16933196 GCA_024137785.1 Ginglymostoma cirratum | reverse complement strand
ATGAAGGGTTTAGGCCCGAAACGTCAAGTTTTCCTGCTCCTATGATGTTGCTTGACCTGCTGTGTTCATCCAGCCCCATGCTTGTTATCTCGGATTCTCCAGCATCTGCAGTACCTTTTATCTCATCTCCCATATGGTAGAATTGTGGCTAATCTGACATTCCTCACAAGCACTTTCTTGTGTTTCTCCCATAACCCTTGATTACCCACTGATCAACAATCTATGAATCCATCTATCCAAATATAATATGCAATCTATACAGAAATTAGCCGCGCTGACTTGATTTTAGCCGTGATTGAAATAGCATCTTAGTAATAAGTTGCAATATTCTTGTTTTATCAATACTAATTCAGATATTTTTCTTCAACAGGCATAGCACGAGTCCATGAACTTTGCAGACAGAATCATTTAAGGTGCATCAAAGAACTTATAATAAATACCAGCACTTCAAGTAGTACCAAATACATGGATAGTTGGGTCTTCACTCATGATTCACTTCACAGGAAAGGAAGACTTGCATTTGTATGGTATCTTTCATACCTCAGGATGTCCCACAGTGCTTCACAATGGACAGTAGTAGCAGAGACAGCTGTAGAGAGTCTGTAACAGAGGACACAGTCCACTCCAAGCTCTGTTCAGAAAGATGAAAGTGCTGAACCCCAGGCTATCAATGAAAACCATCATTATTGAGAAAGGGGAGAAAACGTGCTAGAGACCGAAAGGCTTTCGAAGAACACTGTCCCAACAAATGCACAGGTTGAAGGAGTTAACTTCTAGCAGGTGTATATGGAATTGTCAGGGCAATGCAACAATGTTTTCTAGCACAGACAGAGTGGCCAAATTCATAGGAAGTCAATCGCAAATAATTAAATGAGTCTACGCATGCATGGACCACAGCCATACACACTCTGGATTCTGGCAACTTCATTAAATTGACAGACATCTACACATTGACATTACAGCCCGCTATTGGTCTGGACCAGCTGCTCTCCAGCACTGTGAAATATGAGTGGTTGATGAGATGCGTGATGGCAGAGGGTGTCATAGATATGAAGATTCCACTCACAGCACTTATCCTTTGAAATTTTTGCCCCCCCCACCACACCTCCTTGACTAATACTTGACATGTTGCTTCCAGTGACAATGGCCCCTGAATAGGTCAAATTGGTATTGTCTTTGGAAGGGTTTTCACAAGCTACAAAACCCAGATATTGACTCACACATGTGGGACTTTGCCTTTGTGGTTGCACATCAAATACACATTGATGAAGTAGAAACCCTTGAAGTTCATAATTACTCCTGCTTGATCAATGGTATGCTGCAGCTATGAGGAGCCAGTCAGTGACTCCAGCCAGAGTGTCCGCTTATTTTGACTGGTATTGTTACAGCCAAAGATGACATCATTGAGGGACCTGACAAACAGCTCATCATCACCTGTGTTATAAATTTTTAGGATGATGACTGGAAGATCTCAGCTGCATCCTAGCACCACCATGGGAGGATCTGGATACAAGGTGGTTGAGCTCAGCAGTCTGTTCAACAGCCACTGGTAATGTGTAGCCACCAAATTCTTGCAGAATCAGATCTTCTTCTAACAGATCGATGATAGCTGTTGCTCCTTGATGTGTGAAAGTGCATAGTCTGTTGCAGTGCTGTTCCGACATGTCAAGTATACCCGGCCTCTACCTTAGGCAGTATTTCATGGACGCCGCCTTCTGTGAACTTCTCTTCTTTCTGCTGTATAGCTGCTCTGGCCATTCTGTCTCCAGTTGTTCATCATTGGCCTGTTGCTGCAGTTCATGGCCACATTGCTCCTTGATTCCTTGAGATTCAATTCAGAGCTGCCAAAATGTCATCCATGCACTTCTGATTTGGTAATAGACACCAAATGTAGAATACAAATCCTCAGCAAAGGTACTGAGAACAAATCTTTTCACACCGCTCAGTAAGGAAGCAGCTTTGAGTACTGAATGTATATTGTGGTATTTTCAAGAACCCTTTTGCTGCGTTCCCATCTTGCTTTCATTGGTGAGTTTTTATGAGGTCAGTAAAACTTGCAGGTACATTGTTAAATTTGGAAGTGTGCTGAATTATTGCTGTATTTGAGTAATTAGTATGCTCTAATCGCTCACCAGCTTCCTCAAAGGAGGATGCCACATACATGTCACATTAAATTCAGGGTTGGACCCTGCTTCCAGACACATTCAGATTATCAAAAAACCTTACCCGCCCATCCCCACCTACATTTAAACCTTTGAGTTAAATTTGAAAGCATGTTGAAATATCCACAGACAGATGTGCTGAATCTCTCCAGCATTCAGTCTTTGTTTCAAAATTTCTCTATTGTCCTCTTTCAAGTATCTGCAGTTCTGACTCACATCCTTTTGTTTTATCAACATACATTTGGCTCCAAGTCTTTCCATCCGGCCCATCCTCAGTTCCTCTGTATGTTTCCAATGGCGTGTGCTATTAACTTGGGAATCACCACTGAAGTTGTACCTTTAACCTTTGTTTTAACAAAAGAAACTGTATCAACTAAGAGAAACATCAACCCAACTAGGAAGAGAGCTATGAGGAAATCAGAGAGAGAGAGAGAGGAATGAGGTAGAAATATGGCATAGTAAGATGTAGAAAGGGGAAAAGATACAAGTAGAGAAAGTGACAGTAGAGAAAGAAAGAAAAAAATGGGAGGGGGAGGGAAAGACAGAGAGAGAAAGGGATAGGGGAAGAGAGAGAGAGAAAGAGTGAAAAGTGGGAGGGGTAATAGGAGAGAGAGATAGAAAGAGTGAGGGAAGAGTGTGGAGAAAGAGGGGGAGAGAGAGAGAAGAAAATAGAAGTGGGAGAGAGAGAGAGGTGAAGGGGGGAGAGAGAAATATAGAGAGGGAAGACAGAGGGAGAGGAAGAGAGAGAGGGAGGCAGAGAAAGTGGGAGGTGGAGAGAGAGAGGGGTGGGAGTGAGAGAGAAGGGAGAAAAAGAAAGTGGGGAGAGGGAAAGATGGAAATGAGGGAGAGACAGAGAGAAAGTGAGATGAGAGAGCGATAGAGAGGGTGGTGAGAGAGAATTAGAAAGTGAGAAAAAGGAAGAGAGAGAGTGAAATGGGGGAAGGGGAAAGGGAGAAAAGGTAGGGAGGGTGAAAAGGGCAGAAGTTAGGGAGAAGAGGGAGGGGACAGAGGAAAAAAGAGAGAAAGAAACAGGGAGGACCTATAGGAGGGGCTGAGATAGAGAGGGTTGTGGGTAGGATAGATCTTCTGGCTAAAGAAATAAGGAATGAGACACGTTTTCGACTTTGGAGAGCTCCATAAACAGGATTTGGAGCCATTAAGAGCAGGAAAGTCTGCGTACAAATACTATAAACAAGGAAGTGTTGGAGTGTAGGAGGGATGCATTAGTGGGAATGACCAGGGATAATGTATACTATTTGGGTGGAGCTGGGGAATGGGGATAGAGAAGGAGAGAACAAGCATTAAAAAGTAGAAAGTGGGAGCTGGGATAGAACAGAGCTGAAGCCTGGAGCAGTGGTTGGACATAGATAGAATTGGAGGATGAACTGGTTTAGATGAAAACAAGTTTATTTCTTTTACATTTATCACATGGTGGACCAATAAAGAACAAACATGACAGTCATTATCTTGGACCAAGTTATGATAGACCCAAGAGAGAAGATTGTCCTCTTCAGCACAGGGATCTTTGCATTAGTGGGGGAATACACACAACATAGGCTCACTATTTTTCACCTACTTATTGCTTTGAAAGCAGCATTCATGTCATGACATTTAACTTCATACTATTAAGTGTGAAAGTAGGTAACATAACAGTAACTGAATAAAGTACATTGCAAACTACGGTATTCCATTTTAATTGTCTTTCAGGTCAGTTTTTGAAAAGAAAATATGAATCATTTAAAATATTACAAAAAATCATTGTAAATAAATAAACAAAATGATAAAAAATAAATTAACAATTAGTTAAGCTAGTTTGACTGAACAGCAGACAGGATTCAGTATCGAATAAAACAAAACATAAACCACTGCTTGTCTGTCAGAGTCACACCAAACTTCATCTGCAATTCCACCTTCCACTCCACATGAGTTGACTACTGTCAAAATAACTCAGTCAAATTACACCAAAGAATCTTTGTGTTGGCACTTCTCTACAAAGGTATTGCATTCACTTTAAAACGTGAGGGAGAGTAGACCTTTAAGTGGACTTTAATATTGTTAGTTTATAGCATTTAATGTTCATTCTGCAATACCAAATAACATGATTGGAAAATGCCTTAATATTCCTCATTCTGACACGGTCATCGTGCTGTATTTTACAGTCATACTAATGCCTGATATGATCATACCTTGCCTTGGCACTGGTAAGGAAAAGTTGTGTATTATTACCACCATGATGGCGATCCAAGTGTGATTCTTTAAGTTCTATGCTCCTGGTGATTATGTGTCACAGCCAAGTGGCAAGAGGTTAACGTAACACTTTCATATGAAGACAGTAGAGGACAAATTATGCTCTTCCTGAGCCAGAGGTCAATGAATTTCAAGAAGACATCAAATGGAGAAAATGGGAGCACAAGGCCTGAAGACCAACTTATCTGATCTGCTGCTGTCCACTCGTTTAAATAAATGAAAAATCGGATTGGCTTTATTAAGAAATGTGTCTTCCTGAGCATCTTATTTTTGACATTAATTTTGCTGAGGCAGTCCAACAGGTACAGGTACAGGAAAATAGTATTAAATAAGACAAACTAAAGGTGACACTTTATACAAATCAGACAGTAAATTAACAATCATAATAATCGGATCTTAACTGTGGCTCAGCGGTAAAATTCTCATCTTTTAATCAGAAGGCAGAAACCACTGCAGAGATTTGACCAGATAAACTAGGTGATTGTACACTGTCAGAGGCTTCTTCTTCTGAATGAGAGTTTACTCTTGACCCTTGAAGAAAATTGGGGTGGGTGTTATCCTTCGTTTGCTGGCAGAAAAAGATCCTACAATCAAGATTACAAAACAAATAATCTGGTCTTTATCCCATTTCTGAGCAAATCTTTTTTTAAGATAATCCTCAGGTTAAGTGTTGTATTCAACATGGCTTATTTCACAAGAGAGAACTCATTCATATCCCTGCTGGACTTTCAGGTAATTATTAAGGAAATATTTTCTCTCTTTAAAGAGAATAGAATCGATATCCTACAGTTCAAAGTATTTCATACTTCTCTCCTTGTTCAGATTCTGTTTGATGGATTTAATCCACTTGGATAATTTTTATGGGTCAGTGGAACCGGCAGGTGCTCACATCTTTTTTCCTTGACTGCACAGGTACAGGATTTTAGGCACAGCATGTCTGAATACCTAATTTACACTGTTGGCTGTAGCCAGCCATTAAGTACTAAATTACCTCTTACCGTCAACCAATAACAGCCTGGTAGATAGCTGCATATCGCGAATACCAAACTGAAGTATAGTTTAAAGGCATGCAGGGATAGGATGAATGCTTATGGTATATCATCTAACGTGCACAACTTTAAAAAATTGATGCCAACAAGTATGCTGTATTCATAACAGCACTATCTTGCAACTAATTTACATTATCAATTGATCAAGTTTCCTTTCCAATTAGCCAAACAAAGGATGCAAACGGAAAATCAGCTGAACTGATACCAGCGTGTTCAAGCTCATTCTTCATGTTCTAACTACATCTAGTCTTTGGTTGAGGAGCTTTACTTTGATTCCATGCCTGTTTCTCAAAACCAAACAGATAATCTCAAGTCAAGATGCTGGGTTTTTATCTTATGTATGTATTAAAAACCATGGAAAAGAGTAGCCTGATGTTAGGCATTCGAGAGCCAAGAGGCCAGTGATTTGCTCAGCCATTACTTAGAATTACTTGGTGTTAGTCCATATAATTGTATTGCCCCTGAACTTGGAGCAACACTGTTGACATTCTGATTTTGAGTTTGAGAATAGTCCTGGCTGTTTACAATTCCAAGTTAATTACTTGGTGACCAGTTGGTTATGAGTGACCACTCAATGAGAGGAGTCTCCAAGCCAGTAGCTGGTACATATATATGGAAGGATAAATAGTGACCTGCAGATCTCAGGTCAGCACAAGCCTGTAAACCTTTGTATTATATATTGTGGCCAATCTTGAAATGGTCTCCTGCAATCTCATGAAGGAGCAATGGCTTGCCTGTTCAACACAAATTAGATGGATCTTTCGGATAAGGTTCACCCATTTTATGTGAATTTTGCACTGGGATCCTACAATTGGCATCAGGTTTTCACTTGCAAGATGGTGCAGTCCTGGATACTTAAAACTATTTGCTTCCAATACACTAACGGCTGCACATGTAGGGCACATGTTGTGAATTTAATCCCCATTATTCACTTTACACTAAACTTCTGCTTAAGCATAATTAGATTGCTTCCCTCTCTGCGGATCAACCATTTGGAAGGATGACCAGTCACTATTTAAAATACACCCGATGTGACGGCAGATACAAAAAGCAAATTGCTGCATCCTTCTGGATCAAAATAAGTGCAACTCAAATGTAAATTCTGCCACAAACTATTGCTAACACAGAATTTGCAAATACTTTTAAAAGGACATGAGATTTCTTGAGAATGAAGAATGTTAAAAGTCAAGAAAATAAAGTATAAGAACAATTCATATGGAGAGAAGCACATGAACATACAAAGGAGCAGATATAAACCATTCAGTGCTTCCAGCATACCCTGCCATTCAATAAGATTGTGGTTGATCTGTTTGTGTTTCAAGTTTCACATTGCCATTTCCATACATAATCTTTGAATTTCTTGCCTAACAGGAATATATCTACCTCCGGCTTTAAATATTAAATGATCCTGCCTCCACCACTTTCTGAGGCAGAGTTCTAAAGTTGTAAAACACTAAGAAAAGAAATCCTCATCTCTGGTGTAAAAGGACAAAGCCTAACTTTAAAACAGTGCGCCTAGTTTTGAACTTCCCCGTTTAAGAGGAGATATCCTTTCTACATCTGTGTCATTAAGACCATTCAGGATCATACACACATGACTTTAATCAAGTCATCCCCAAAACCAACAGAAACAAACCTAGCTTATTCCTTTTGGAATACTGTGTTCAATTCTGGTCTCCCTGCTATAGGAAGGATGTTGTGAAACTTGAAAGGGTTCAGAAAAGATTTACAAGGACGTTGCCAGGGTTGGAGGGTTTCAGTTACAGAGACAGGCTGACTAGGCTGGGGCTGTTTTCCCTGGAGCGTCAGAGGCTGATGGGTCACCTCATAGGGGTTTATAAAATCATGAGGGGCACAGATAGGCTGAATAGCCAAGGTCTTTTCCCAGGGGTGGGGGATTCCAAAACTAGATGGCATAGGTTTAAGGTGAGAGGAGAAGGATTTCAAAGGGACCTAAGGGGCAACTTTTTCACATAGAGGGTGGTGGGAGCAGAATGTAGATGTTCTGCGAAGCAGTCGCCAAGTCTATGTTTCGTTTCCCCAATGTAGAGGAGACCACACTGTCAGCAGCTGAACATCTAGGTTGCAAAAATGACCCTGAACTACCTGTTGCTTGCTACTTTAACGCACCACCCTGCTCCCTGGCCAACATCTCTGTCTCTGGGTTCCTGCAGTGTTCCATAGAACTCCAACGTAAGCTAGAGGAACAACACCTCAATTTGCGCTTCGGGACACTACCACCCTCCGGATTCAATATTGAGTTCAATAATTTTAGGGCCTAAACTCTCCCATGTCCCAGCCCCCTACCCCACACACCAGGCCTTGTTACCACATAGCCTGCCAGTATACATCCCCTGTTGTTAGTCACTAACAGTCCCCATTAACAACTATTCACTCTCCCAGCCTATCGTAATCAACTCCTTTGTCTGTCCAACTGTCATTCTCTCTCTTTGGGCTCTACCTTATCGTTTACTCCCTACCCCACCCACGTCCCTATTTTCTGTACATAAACTGACATTTTCTCAGCCGCCATCAGTTCTGAGGAAAGGTCACCGGACGCGAAATGTTAACTCTGTTTTTGCCTTCACAGATGCTGCCAGATCTGCTGAGCTTTTCCAGCAACTTTGTTTTTGTTCCTGATTTACAGCATCCACAGTTCTTTTGGTTTTTATCTTAGGTATATTACTCTAGTTCTTTGTTGCAGTGTCAGCCCTGTTCACTATACATTCATCCCTTATCACTACTATTCCTCGTTGCTCCCCCAACCCCTAACAAAGCTTCTTGTACCACAATGCTATGGTCAGTTAGATCAACCACCCTACAACCCCTCCAGCCCCTCATTCTCATCCAAACAAGCTAACATATCGGACAATTGTTGACGCTGTCACCCCTACCCTCTGTGCTCCCTACCTACCTCACTCTGTGCCACATCCGCTTGTCCCTGACCACTCATCAAATCAGACAATTCTAAGTGCTGTGACTGTCTCCTAATACAAAGGATCCAGGTAACCATCCCCCTCCCTGATGAGACACAGCGTTTGTCATCTGGCATTCAACTCACAAATTCTGAGTCAAAGCTACTTAAACTTTAAATGTGTGCGCAGTGGTGTTTGCTCTGGATCAGAATGATACCCAGGAGCTCCCATATGCTGCAGCCTTGACACATCACATGCCCTGCTATTCTTAATTAGTTTTACTAATTGTATTATCCACTTATTCATGTTGCTTCTTTTGTATTTTATTAACTTTATCATAAACTTGCATACTTCACCAAATTCCCAGGTTTGTTGTTTCCTTAACTGCATTGGTTTGCTTTAGCTGCACCAAAGAAGCTTGTATTTACAGCCAGATGAACTGGGCCAAGGGAAATCAGATTCAGCTATTTAGCTAATTAACTACTCAGCTCATACAGCAGAGTGTGTTTACCCTATCTAAGCTGCAAGAAATGAAGAGCCACTTACATAGCCACTTTCCAGTTACTGCTAATTACAGCCTAGATTAGATTTTAAAAACTACATTTAAGAATAAAATTAACACTTTAAACTCCCAACTTTACCAACGCCATCACAGACTTCAAAGGCGCAATTTAATGTCCTCTCCAGGGAGTTGGGATTTGGTGGTTGGGAGGGGTTGGAGTTGTGTAGTGGGGTGGAAATCCATTTGTAAAACTTCATGGGAAAGTGTCTATGTAAGACTGGAAAAGTCAACAATTGCTGTCCATTCCTAATTGCTCTTAAAACTGAATGGCATGCTAGGCCACGTTAGTAGGTAGTTAAACATCAATCACATTGCTGTAGGTTTTTAGTCATATGTAGCCACAGATTCGGTAAGGATAGCAGATTTCCTACACTAAAAGACATGAGTGGCCCAGATGGTTCAGACCAAATTTTAGAACAATTGACGATAGTTTCACGATCATTTTTACTGAGACTTGCTTTCAGTTGCAGATTTATTGATTAATTTTAAATTCCAGAGTTGCTATGGTGAGATCTGAGCAATATATCTGAAGCATCAACCTGAGTCTCTGGATTATTACCGCTATGCCACAATCACCCCATGGCCTTCTTGACTTCTCCGAAATAATTAATTATTGAGTCTTAAGTGCAAATAGCTGACGACAGCCTCCCCATCCTGAGGCTAATGTAGACAGTCGCTGCTTTGTCTGGGTCTCCTGCAGTGATCACTATGCCCAGTGGTGTTGCCAGTGTTGGGCATCTGATTACTTAGCAGCTCTGTGGTGGGGTAATCTGTCCTGCAGGATCTAAGCATCCTGATGCCAACTAGGTAGCTACTCGATCGGCTTTCATTCATGTCAGAAGCTATGGGAATGGCTGCTTTGGCATTTTTACTACCTGGGTAGTCAATGGAAGGATCCACCACTGTGAGTGTTAAATTTAGCAGATGAACCTAATGGCCAGTTTATGTTATGCAGCATTTCATGAGTGATGAATATAGAACCATATAGTTTCCAGGAATCCAGCTTCATCCATGTCTTGAACAGTTTTGTTTTGGAGATCAGCTTACATCTTTACTTATTCTTTGTGAAGCCAGGTTGTCTTCAGAATTACACAGACTGCAGAACGTTTCTTTAATAACAGAAGAAAATCCCTGTTAGGGAAGAAGGATGTCACTTTCCCCTTACTTCAAAGCATCTGTCAGTTATTACGCTTAGAACTTACCATCATTTGAATTTCTGATAGCATGAACATCCTTTAGTACAAACAATGTAATATCTGATGGATGTAGAGCAGATACTGCAAAGATTAAAGAATGAGAGTTAGAAGGAGAAAAGGAATGTAACTTCTAAAATATTTTGCAGCAAATCCCATCATAAAGGAAAGACAGAATTTCTGAAACAGCATCTTTTGTAGATTTTTCAAGCAGATTTCAAGAAGTATTTTTGCAGTGTATTCATTGTTGTGATGTAGAATACGCAACAAAATTCCCAAAAACATGAGAAAATAACTAGATAATCAACTGTCAGTGATGCTGTTTTAAGGGACATTATATCCAGAACACCCCAAGACAGATGGGAGTGCTTCTTATCCTTCTTTAAAACAGTGCCAGAGTATCCGAAGAGCTCTCATTTTAACATCAGATCTGAAAGACATCACCTCTCATGGTATCAAACGTATGTTATGTGCTCAAATCACTGGAGACTGACTTGAACATACAACTATTCTGTACCCACTTATTTTGAAGGTTTATTATGAATGGATTGCAATCGTTGGAAGAAACTTCTGGTCCTGAAGGAAGAGCGAAGAATGGCAGCAGGTGAACTTCATTGGGCAATGGGCAAAATATCAGATTCTTTCTAGTGGGATAAACTTTTGCGACTTTGTCTTTCAGCTTCAAAAGATGAGTCAATTTTCCCAACTGCGGGTGTTGGAAAGCCTATCAGTATGCACCTGTAGCTTATCAAAATCACAATTCACTGCATTGAAGCTGCCAGTCCCAACTGAGCTACCCAAATAGAAAATCAATTTTTTTTTCTTTATTCATTCACGGATGATGCTGTCACTGGCTAGGCAGCACTTATTGCCCTTCCCTAATTGCCCAGAGGGCAGTTAAGAGTCAACCATATTGCTGAGAGTCTGGAGTCACATGTAGGCCAAACCAGGTAAGGATAGCAGTTTCCTTCCCTAAAGGGCATTAGTGAACCAGATGAGTTTTTCCAACAATCAACAATGGATTCATTGTCATCATTAGGCTCTTAATTCCAGATATTTATTGAATTCAAATTCCACCATCTGCATGGTGGGAATCGAACCAAGGTCCCCAGAACATTATCTGGGTCTCTGGATTAACAGTCCGGTGATAATACCACTAGGCCATTGCCTCCCATCACCACCTCACATACGTCACTGTATATAACAGGCATATAGCTAGTGACTTTGAGTTCTGCCTAGACTTGAGAGCAAATACTTGATGCTTTGTCCTTCTAGTGATCTGGATATAAATGATAGTTGCACTGAGTTGAGGCATAAGTTCTCCAAGTATGATCTAAAAATGTAGGGAAAGGAGTGCGGCAGTGTCTGCAGGGCAAGAGTCAGTAAGGCAAGGGTATAGCAATATCTGTCAGTAGGGTCGGGGTGAAAACATGGAACTCACGGCATTTTTTGTCCTGGGGCATTTACAGTGATGGCTGGCAACAGACAGTCATAGACAGCAGACTGGACAGGTATGGTCCTTGCTGCACGAAGCTTACATCTAGCGATGCATCTGATGGAATTGGGTCAAAGGTGTTCACAGTGAAATGGGAGAGTTGCGTCTGATAAGGTGGGAGTTGGACAGCCCAGGTTGAGGATTATGTGGTCTTGTGGGGGCATCATGGAAGGCGATGTTCCAGTTGGCCTTGATGATGGGAGGGTAGAGGGTCAGCAGTGGCATTGGGACCTGGGTTTTATGGGCTTGGGGCAATGTAAAGAAGTTAAAAAAATGGATTTGGTGGAAACGGAGAGTTTCCAAGGTGACAGGGACAGTGATTGTAACAAGGTGAGCCAGATAGACCTCACAGACTGGGGCTGTTAATCTGGTCCAATCAGGGAGCCCTGGCTGACAGATAAGAACTGGAATATCAGAGGTTAAGGACATTTGGTGATGGGATACTGATCTCTGTAGAGGTATTTCAATGGGGATTATAAGACACTCTGGGAAGTAAACAATGGGAAGAATCTGGTGGATATAGGGGGAAAAGTTAAACATTTGTTAAAACAAAATTCTCATCACCTTTAAGGCATCAAAAAGGCAACACCCAAAATGGGAGGTGGATTTTGTTCTGAGTGGATAAAGCTTATAATTTATAATAAGTTTATAATTTTTGGTCATCTGAAGGGGCACATGTTAATTATGAGTCCAGTTGATGGAGAACCATGATCAGCTTGGCTCTATTCCCAATTAATCAGCATAGTTCCAAAACTCGTGGCAACACATTCCAACAAGATCCCTTGAATTCACGGAGCCACAGTACAGAGTGGCTGAATGGCATTTCGTGGTGTCGGAGGTATGGATGCAGCTATAGAGGATGGGAGATAGATCCAATCCATAAAGTATCCCATTGATGTAGGGCAACTGTCTCCAGAAGTGGAAACACCCGCAGACAAGGGGAAGGGCGGGGGTGTCTGTTAATAGTCTATCATGCCGGGAAAAGTTTATGAAGGTTCTGCTGCGCGGTCTTGAAAAGAAATCTTACAATTCAGTATGGCAAGGTGAAATAACATGCTTTAAGTGCCTGTCTCTGTAAACTTCAATACTTTTAGGCACAATGTCCTCACTTTGATAGACATGCAGCTTGAGGAATAACACTGTTAGTGAAGGGCTTAGATTGGGCAGTGTGGAGCAGCTGACAAGGAATCAGAGCTATAGGATGCAGGAGCAGCAACAGTATCCAGATGATGTTGGCCAGCCTGCAAAGGTACAACATCTAGTGAAACTGGGGGTACGTTGATGGCGTGAATTGGTCAGAAACTGCATCTACAGTATTTCCAACCAACATAGAGGCAATTCAGGAGGCACCTCAGGATGCTCTGCACTTGTTGTCCTACATATGCCAGCTGTTGAATGAGAACCTGCAACAACAAGCACTGGGAGGAAATCACATGCCAGTTGCCCTGAAGGTAACAGCAGTCCCCAGCTTCTATGGAAATGAGTCATATCAGGGAGAAACTTAGGATCTCTGTGAATCCAGTATCTAAATTTTCACAAGAGCTGCTCCAACTCAACTGCTTCAAAGACTGCTCACCTCCCGGTGGATCAATTTCTTTCACTAGGATTGCACTACTCCCCTTGATTCACAAAGCTTAACTTTAGCACTTACTCAGGGCATAATTCTGGCTCTTTTGCAAACAGCTGGCTTTACTAAGCTGGCACTGCCCTTGGGTCTTTTCTAAATTCCAGTCTCCCAGCTGCACTGAGCTGTAAATGCTGATGATGGACTTCCTCTGGCCCCAACTCTCAGCTGTAGCAAATGGCTGCTGGAACTTCAGTGAGCCCTTAGCTCCCCAGAACTAACCACTTCACTTTGGCTTGTTCTGCTCCTGATTTGCTGTGAGCCCAAATCTTTCGCAGCTCCACCAAGGAAGTACTGATTAGGCACCCTTGCCTTAACCCTGTAGTGATTGTAATGAGGTCAACCAGCTGGACCTCAGAGAATATGAGTTCCCTGATTGGGGTTGTTAATCTGGTCCAATCAGGGAGCCCTGGCTGACAGATTAAAAACTGGAGTGTCAGAGGTTCCAGCACTTCGAAAGCTGACTCTGAAGAGACAGTCCTAGAGTAAATGACTTTTCATATGTAAATAAATGGTGACTTGGTGAAGGGATACTGGCATCTGTGGAGTTATTTCAGTGGCAATGGAAATAACTCATGATCCTGAAGAAATGCGTTCACGACAGTCGTCATTGAGTTGGGACAAGCATTTCCTCCAGCATGCCTTTGTTTGAGAAGCATGACTTGTTTGACCCTACCATTGAGGACTGGGCCCAGTATGAGGAAAGAATGTGTTACTTTTCTGAGGGCAAATGACATTGTGGCAGATGAAAAGCATTAGTAATTCTCCTGAGATAGTAGGAACTGCAGATGCTGGAGAATCTGAGGTAACAAGGTGTAGAGCTGGATGAACGCAGCAGGCCAAGCAGCATCAGAGGAGCAGGACCCTTCTTTTTCTGAAGAAGGGTCTAGGCCCAAAACATCAGCCTTCCTGCTCCTCTGATGCTGTGTTCATCCAGCTCTACACCTTGTTATCTCAGTAATTCTCCTGACAGCTTTTCCTGTTATTAGGAGCCTAATTTTCTCTGAGGCACCAGATACTAAAAGCTTTCAAGAACTGATGGACATAGTTAAAGAACGTTACAATTCCAAGCCTCCTGTAATTCTGAGACACTATTGCTTTACTCGGCAATTGGAGAGCCAGGAGGATCCAAATCGATATTTTTTACTAGGCTAAGATGACTGGCAGAAGCATATGACTTTGGTTTAATGCTTTCTGGGATGCTTAGAGACCTTTTGGTATGTGGGATTAATGATGTAACTATGCAAAAACGTCTACTAGCTAAAGTGGAACTAGACTTCAAACAGGTGCTATGACTGGCTTCTTCATTGGAAATTGCAGCAAGTGGAGCATATGAGTTGCAGGGTATTCCAATGGAAATGGACACCCTTGCCAGTCTGACTGAGCTTGGGGAACACCACTTGGGTAGTTGCATAGCCTCATGCAGGACATTTCCTGATCAGAGCGTATCCAGGAGAGTTTATACTCTGGGAAGTCCACCTACCTTTGGGTTGGAACAGTTAAATTGCTTAGCAACATTCAAATCACAGCCAATCAATATAAACATCTGGATAAGTGGTCATCCTTTTCTAACGGAGGTCATTACTGGCACAGCCATATCAGTGACCACAGAACCAGTTTTTAACAAAATTCTCTCTGCACTCCAGCCCTTAAGTTTGCACGAGACTTTGGCTAGGGTGAGAAACCATACCAGGAAAACTTTACAAATTAACTTTAAAGTTAAAGTTAACGTTAACTTAACTTTACAAGTTAAGGGTATAGCTTCAGTTCTGGTCTCTTATGAAAAGCAGCTGGTTCAGTTACCAGTGAATGTAGTAAAAGGTTCGGGCCCAAGCTTGATGGGATGGAGTTGGTAGCAAGAGATTGACCGAGATTGGCTCAACAATTTTCGATCAGAAAGTGGCTGCCTGAGTGAAGTCCTAATTAAATACCCGGAGGTTTCCAGGGAAGTATAGGGACTGTCAAAGGAGCCAAAGCTACCTTATATGTTGATCACGAAATTCCACCAATACCTTTACGGTCAAAAACGTGTGATAATCATGGATCACAAACCCCGCCTGCTCCAAGAGGACAAGGCTGCACTCAGCAGTGGGCTCTAATACTAAGTGCTTATAATTACAAATTAGAACATTGTCTGGGAGGCTGAGTAGCAAATGTGGATGCATCGAGCTGCCTCTCTTATAGCAGCTGCACCAGCGGTGGTACTTCCAGTGAAAGAGTATGTAATGATATCAAATTTTCTTGACATCCTCCCAGTCACAGCTGACAACATCAGACTTTGGATGCAGAAAGATCCAGTCCTTTCAAAGCTGAAACAACTGGTGTTGATGGGGAAACCAAAGGACCATCACAACTAGAACTAAAACCGTTTTGGACCCGGAGGAACCAGCTCACAGTAGACGATGGCAGATTGTTACGGGTAGCAAGAGTGACTGTCCCGAGCAAAGGGTGCTGCCTAACACTGGCTGAACTCCATCAAGGCCAGCCAGCGGTCTCCAAAATGAAATGTTGGCAAGAAGTTATGTTTAGTGGCCAGGATTGGATGCAGACATAGCCACGTGTCAACAAAGACAAAAATTACTGCCAGCAGGTCCCCACATCTATCGGAACTTGGACTCATTTGCATATCAACCATTCAGGTTCATTCATGGGTTCGATGTTCTTAGTCAAAGTTGTTGGACATGCATGGAGTCCATTCATAAAACACATGGACAATGTGAGAAAAACTGCACATATCTTTTTCAGCACATGGAGTCCTGGAAGTTTTAGCCACTGATAATGGACCATCATTTGCCAGCAGGTAATTTGGGTATTTCCTAAAGTCAATTGGGATTCAACAATATAAGGACAGCTCCATACCACCCATCATCCAATGGCCTGCCAGAGACAGCACTCCAAACTCTGAAAGCAGGGTTGAAGAAACAGCCTACAGCCTCTCTAGATACCAATCTGTAATGGTACTTATGTAATTGTAGGACCACCCCTACAGGGAACTACAGGGATAGCACCGCAGAGTTGCTAATGGGTAGAAGACTCTGCACTAGGTTAAGTCTGATCTTTCCAGACTTGGGAGGAGATGGTGAAATGGCATCAGGAATGATGCCACCAAGATTCCACCAAGTGAGGGAGTCGGTTTGATATAGGGGACGAAGTTTGGTGCAAGAATAACTGAAATGGCCCTGCATGGTTAAAAGACATGGTTGACACGAGATCAGGGCCAGCATAAAGTTTGGGTAGGTGCAACGGTTCTGAATAAGTATGTAGATCACACGAAAGCCACAAATTTGCAAACGGTGTGGGAGCAAAATGTGCCCTGCTGCTTGGAACAGTTAGAAAGGCTGCTGGAACCCATGGGTTCACCCTCTCCGTCAAGTGTTGACTAGTCCTCTGAATCAGAGATAGACATGCCAGATGTAGCTGCCTTGACGCCTTTGTCACTAGAAGAAGAAAGTAAAATTCTACCGAGGCGCTCCTGGTGCAAGAGGCGAGCTCCTGTGTGTTACATGCTGCCTGTGTCAGATGTCAAGTCAGGGAAACCTGATCTGGTGCTAAAACGCCTCACCGGGCTCTCCAAGACAAAGGACAGGCACACGTCCTTGGATTCCGAGGGGGACAGATGTACTGATTGTAACGAGGACAGTCAGATGAACCTCACAGACCATGAGTTCCCTGGCTGGGGCTGTTAATCAGGGACCCCTGGCTGACAGATAAAAATAGGAGTGTCAGAGATTCTGGCACTCTGATGTCTGACTCTGAACAGGCAGTATTAGAGTCAAGGGCTGTTGCTAGGATTAAGGACGTTTCTAAATATTTCAAGCGTATTGTTATAGGTGAGATTGAGAAACCAGAAATTACTGTACACATTGGTGGGAATGAAATTTTTAGGGAAAACCTTAAAGCAGTACAGACTGAATTTAAAAGGTTAGGTAGAAGATTAAAAAATAAAACCTTAAAAGTAGTAATTCCTGGTTTAGTCCCAATGTCAAACTCAAACGAGGGAAGGAACAAAAGGTTAAAGTAAATAAAACAATGGCTGACGAGCTGGTGTATTGTTCAGGAATTCAGATTTTTGGACAATTCGAATTTCTTTTGGGATAGAAAAGACCTGTTCAAAAAGGATGGGTTGAATCTAAACTGGAAAGGGACCAATATCTTAGCAGGGAGATTTGCTCATTCTGTTAGGGAGATTTTATACTAATAGAGAGGGCGAGAGGAGGAATTCTAAGTAGCAGTGTAAATGGAAGGATTGATGGCGTAGGTTCTGAACGTGAGGAGAGCACTTCAGTTAGAAAAGAAATGCAAGAGAGAGTCAGAGTATGTAGTAACTCTGAAGAGCTAAATTGCATTTATTTCAATGGAAGCAGTTTGATAAGTAAGGCTGATGAACTCAGGGCATGTTTAAGAGCATGGGATTGGGATGTCACAGCTATTATAGAACCTTGGCTGAGAGATGGACAAGGCTGGCAGCTCAATATTCCAGGCTTTAGATGCTATAGGAAGGATAGGAAAGGAGGCGAGAAAGGAGGGAGGGTGGCGTTTTTGATTAAGGAATACATTACTGCTTTAATGAGGGAAGATATTTCGGAAAAATCATCCAGTGAAAGTATATGGATAGAAATTACAAATAGTAAGGAAAGATCACTTTAACGGGATTGTACTATAGGCCCCCCAATAGTAAGACAGAAATTGAGAAACAAATATGCAGGGAGGTCTCAGATATATGTAAGCATAATAAAGTTGTATTAATGGGGGATTTTAATTTTCCAAACATTAACTGGGACTACCATGGTGTTAAAGGTTTGGATGGTGAAGAATTTGAGAAATGTGCTGAAGAAAATTTTCTGTATCAATATGTGGATACTCCTACTAGAAAAGGAGCAAATCTAGGCTTTCTTTTGGGCAATAAGACAAGGCAGGTGGCTGAAGTAAAAGTGGGAGAACACTTTGGGTCCAGTGATCATAATTCTAATAGTTTCAAAATGGGTATGGAAAAGGATAAGCCCATCATAAAAGTTAAAGTTTTAACAGGAGTAAGGCAAATTTTAATGGTATGAGAGAAGAACTTTCAAAAGTTGATTGGAGTAGACTGTTCACAGGTGAAAGGATGTCTGACAAGTGGGAAACCTTCAAAGGTGTGAAGATGAGAGTTCAGAGGCATTTTGTTCCTGTTAGAGTGAAGGGTAAAGTTGGCAAGATTAAGGAACAATGGGGGATGAATAAAGATATTGAGGTTCTAGTCAAGAATAAAAAAAATCATTTTTTAAATATAGACAACTTGGTTCAATGGGATCTCTTAATCAATATAAAGAGCGTAGGGGTATTCTTAAGAGAGAACTCAGGAAGGCAAAGAGGGGATATGAGATAGCATTGGCAGATTAGGTTAAGGATAACCCAAAGAGATTCTACAAGTATATTAAAAGCAAGAGGTAACTAGAGAGAGGGTATGGCCTCTTAAAGATTGAGGAGGTTGTCTTTATGTTGAACCCCAGGAGATGGGAGAGATACTAAATGAATATTTCATGTCAGGTTTTACTGTGGAGAAGGAAATGGAGTCTAGAGAATGCAGAGAAATAAACTTGAATGTTTTAAGAACAGTTCACACTACATATGAGGAAGTTTGTGAGGGCTTAGAGAATTTAAAGGTGGATAAATCTCTGGGACCTGATCTAATGTATCCCAGAATGTTGTGGGAAGTAAGGGAGGAAATTACGAGACCCCCTGCAGAAGAGCTTGCATCATCTATAACTACAGATGAGGTGCCTGATGACTGGAGGCTGGCCAATTTTGTACCTTTATTTAAGAAAGGCTGTAAGGAGAAACCAGGGAACTGTAGACACCTGTGTCTGACTTCAGTTGTGGGTAAGTTGTTGTAGGTGATTATAAAAGATAGGATTTAAAGGCATTTAGAGTGGCAAAAATTGATTAGGGATGGTCAGCATGGTTTTGTGCAAGAAAAGTCATGTCTGTCAAACTTGATTGAGTTTTTCGAGGAAGTTACCAAAAAGATTGATGATGGCAGAGCAGTAGATATTGTCTATTTGGATTTTAGTAAAGTTTTTGACACGGTTCGAAATGGTTGACTAATTAGTCAAGTTAGGTCACATGGGATTCAGGGTGAGCTTGCCAATTGAATACATAATTGGCTTAACGGTAGGAGACAGAGAGTAATGGGGGAGATAACAAGCATGGGGCTGGATGAACACAGCAGGTCAAGCAGCATCATAGGAGCAGGAAAACTTGACGTTTCGGGCCTAGACCCTTCATCAGAAATGGGGGAGGGGAAGAGGGTTCTGAAATAAATAGGGAGAGAGGGGGAGGCAGATAGAGGATGGATAGAGGAGAGGATAGGTGGAGAGGACGCAGACAAGTCGAAGAGGCGGGGATGGAGCCAGTAAAGGTGAGTGTAGGTAGGGGGGTGGGGAGGAGATAGGTCAGTCCAGGGAGGACGGACAGGTCAAGGGGGCGGGATGATGTTAGTAGATAGGAGATGGGGGTGTGGCTTGAGGTGAGAGGAAAAACAGGTTAGGGAGGGGGAGATGAGCTGGACTGGTTTTGGGATGCGGTTGGGGGAGGGAAGATTTTGAAGCTTGTGAAATCCACATTGATTCCATTGGGCTGCAGGGTTCCCAGGCTGAATATGATTTGCTGTTCCTGCAGCCTTCGGGTGGTATCACTGTGGCATTGCAGGAGGCCCAGGATGGACATGTCATCTGAGGAATGGGAGGGGGAATTGAAATGGTTCGCGACTGGGAGGTGCAGTTGTTTGTTGCGAACTGAGCGCAGGTGTTCTGCAAAGCGGTCCCCAAGCCTCCGCTTGGTTTCCCCGATGTAGAGGAAGCCACAGCGGATGCAGTATACCACATTGGCAGATGTGCAGGTGAACATCTGCCTGATGTGGAAAGTCTTCTTGGGGCCTGGGATTGGGGTGAGGGAGGAGGTGTGGGGGCAGGTGTAGCACTTCCTGCGGTTACAAGGAAAAGTGCCGGGTGTGGTGGGGCTGGAGGGGAGTGTGGAGCGGACAAGGGAGTTGCGGAGGGAGTGGTCCCTCCGGAAGGCAGATAAGGGTGGGGAGGGAAAAATGTCTTTGGTGGTGGGGTTTGATTGCAGATGGCGGAAGTGTCGGAGGATGATGCGTTGGATCCGGAGGTTGGTGGGGTGGTATGTGAGGACGAGGGGGATTCTTTTTTGGTTATTATTGCGGGGACGGGGCGTGAGAGATGTGTTCCGGGAAATGTGGGTGACACGGTCGAGGGCGTAATGGGGGAGAGCTGCTTTTCGCACTGGAGGCCTGCGACCAGCAGTGTTCCACAGTGATTAGTTCTGGATCCTCCCTCGTTTCTCATTTATATAAATGATTTGGATAACAATATAGAAGGCATGGTTCGTAAGTTTGTGGATGACACCAAAACTGGTAGCATAGTAAACAGTGAAGAAGGTTTTCTAAGATTACAAAGCAATCTTGATCAAATGGGTCAATGGGCTGAAAAATGGCAGATGGAGTTTGATCCGGATAAAACAAGGTATTGCACTTTAGTACAACAAACAAGGATACGGCTTATACTATTAATGGTAGGGCCTCGGGCAGTGTTGTAGAACAGAGAAACTTAAGGGTGAAGGTACATAATTCTTTACAGTTTGTGTCACATATAGACAGGGTGGCTAAAAAGGCATTTTGCAAGCTTGCCATCCTTGCTCGGTCCTTTGAGTATAGGAGTTGGGAATGTTATGTTGAGGTTATACAGGACATTGGTGAGGCCTCTTCTGGAATTTCGTGTCTAGTTCTGGTTGCAAGTTCTAGGAAGGATATTATCAAACTGGAGACAGTTCAGAAGAGATTTACCAGGCTGTGGCCAGATATGGAAGGTTTGAGTTATAAAGAAAGGCTGGATAGGCTAGGATTTCTTTGACTGGAACATAGGAGGTTGAGAGGTGACCTGATAGAAGTTTATAAAATAATGAGGTTGAGATATAGTTGATGGTAGTTGTCTTTTCCCGAGGATAGGGAATTTCAAGACTGTGGCATACATTTTCAAGGTGAGAGGAGAGAGATTAAAAAAGACATAAGAGGCAAAGTTTTTACAAACGCAAATTTTTTGCGTGTGGAATGAACTTCTGGAGGAAGCAGTGGCTGAAGGTACAATTACAGTGTTTAAAAGACATTTGGATGGATACATGAATAGAAAATGTTTTGAGGGATATAGGCCAGGAGCAGGCAGGTGGGACTAGTTTAGTTTGGGATTATGTTCGGCATGGACTGATTGGACTGAAGGGTCTGTTTCTATGTTTGTATGACTCTAAGACTGTGACTGTTCATGTGCAAATAAAGGGTGATTTATTTACAGGATATCAGCCTATGTGGAGTTATTTCAAACCCCTCTCAGCTATACTGAATTATCAATTGACCTCTGTTAGTCCAAACTCCAGAGAGTTAATAGCAGATCTCTCAGCTGCATCAGAGATAAAAGGTATTGCAGATGCTGGAGAATCCGAGATCACAAGCGTGGGGCTGGATGAACACAGCAGGTCAAGCAGCATCATAGGAGCAGGAAAACTTGACGTTTCGGGCCTAGACCCTTCATCAGAAATGGGGGAGGGGAAGAGGATTCTGAAATAAATAGGGAGAGAGGGGGAGGCGGATAGAGGATGGATAGAGGAGAGGATAGGTGGAGAGGAGGCAGACAAGTCGAAGAGGCGGGGATGGAGCCAGTAAAGGTGAGTGTAGGTAGTGGGGTAGGGAGGAGATAGGTCAGTCCAGGGAGGATGGACAGGTCAAGGGGGCGGATGATGTCCGGAGGGACCACTCCCTCCGCGACTCCCTTGTCCGCTCCACACTCCCCTCCAGCCCCACCACACCCGGCACTTTTCCCTGCAACCGCAGGAAGTGCTACACCTGCCCCCACACCTCCTCCCTCACCCCAATCCCAGGCCCCAAGAAGACTTTCCACATCAGGCAGATGTTCACCTGCACATCTGCCAATGTGGTATACTGCATCCGCTGTACCCGTTGTGGCTTCCTCTACATCGGGGAAACCAAGCGGAGGCTTGGGGACCGCTTTGCAGAACACCTGCGCTCAGTTCGCAACAAACAACTGCACCTCCCAGTCGC
>JAHRHZ010000077.1:16888665-16910443 GCA_024137785.1 Ginglymostoma cirratum | reverse complement strand
GACATGAGGAGAAATTTCTTCACCCAAGAGAGCTCAGCGTGTGGAATTCTCTGTTATAGAAAGCGGTTGAGGGCAAAACATTGAATGCTTTCAAGATGGAGTCAGATCTCGCTCTTAGGGTTAGTGGAGAGAATGCAGGACACAGATTGGCAAATTACTGGCATAGGCAACACAAATGGATATAAAAATGGACTTTTAAGAGAAATTAATAAATTGAAGATATGATGAAATCCAAAATTGAAAGCTCATTGCAGTAATAGTGACTATGAAACTACCATTGACTGTTATGAAAACCCATCTGGTTCGTTAACAGTTCGTTATATGTTCCTATAATACATTGTTGACTCTTAACTGATCTCTGAAATGACCTATCAAGCGACTCAGTTGTACCAACCACTGCAGATAAGTTAAAAAGGTATAAAACTGGAAGACTATTTTGCTCTGAGTCTCATTGATTTTTTTCACAAAAAAAAACACATAAAACTACATCCACTGCACTTTATCTATTGAGATGATCCCTGCGGTGGTACTATAAATCAAAAGAACCAAAAACTTACCAAATGCCTTCTAAAGTGAAGAAATCACCATGAGGATTTTCACTTTTTGATGCTTTAAGTGTAACACAAGTCACAACCAACATAAATTACACATAAAGCAACAGGAAAATAATTCCTAAAATAAACAAAAGGTAAATTTTGCTTTGAATAGTTGATTAAAAAAATGCCCCAAGCAAAGATAAGTAGTTGCAACTTTCCCATCACAAATGGGGCACTACGTTGCTAGGTAGTTCTACAAAATGCGCTTCTTCATCCACACAGGGTCAGCCAGGAAACCTATCAGACAACACTTTCACAGGTATGATTGGGATCAGCAAGACTCACTTTTATGACTGTCCTACAGCACCTGTGAATTTCTTATCAACCGACTACCTGACAGCATCCCAATTCACAGTTTGTCCACATCTAGTAAAACCCCAATCTCTTTAGCGTTTCTGAGTTATTCAAATAGCTTTTCAGTTTTTGCATGTTTTTTAGTCAGCTCACACATTACCTCCATGAACTCTTGCCTCCTTTTCTACTAAACAGAAAAATCTACCTCCGCCCAAGGATGACTTGCTGCTTTTCATCACAAGACCTCTGTGTTTCTCTTTCTGACTCTGCCTGCTTTCTCTTTATATTTGCATGTGCGCTTATCACGTTCACTCTCCAGCTCCTCTTTTTTTGTATCTCTCTCCTGTGTTTGCAGCTTTCCTTTCTGTCTGCCAGCCACATAGGACTCGTCTTAAATTCCTTTGTCCGTCCTAGTGAAGGGTTACCAAATCACATGGACACATAATTATCAGTAGCCAAGAAAATTAAAATTGCTGCAAGCCCTTAAAAATCACTTGCCAAAATTCTCAAAACCAATAACAGATTTCACAGTTCTGAGGAAGAGTCACTGGACCCGAAATGTTAACTCTTGTTTTCGCCTTCACAGATGCTGCCAGACCTGCTGAGCTATTCCAGCACTTTGTTTTTGTACAGATTTCACAGACCTTTCAAATAAATTACATTTTCCTTAATGTAATACTTCCAGGTCAAAGATCACACTCTTGGCACTATTGCTTTTACAAATAATTCTGGTTATTTTCCACATTGGTATTCATGTAATCATGACCAAGAAATTCATATTCTCCAATGAGAATGATCAGCGGATAAAAAGATAAAGGAACCAAGTCTGTGGCAACTGAATCTCTGCAGGTCTTTGACAATTCTTCAAGAAGTTATAGCAGGGCTCTTTATTCTGCTCATCAGTCTTTGCAGGAGACACCTGGCACATTAGTAAATATAGATAGAAAATCACATATTACATGCTTGGGATTTGCTGTGAAAAATTCATTCCAACTCCCTGTCTACACTTAGGAACACAAAAGGGGTTTACTGGAAAAACATAAACCATGTGCTGATAGACTAATAGAAAATTTCAATTTTAGGGAGCTAAATTGTTGACACAAAGTGAAGCACAAACTCCATTAATGGTTCTTTTTCTGTGTTTATACTTTATTTATTAGAAATACTATAATAAAAATGGGCAAGACAAGCTATACTTCTCTGCAGAATTTTAAATGCAATTGTCACCTTTGAAACTTGCTTGGATAATTGTGATGCAGCTGAAAGGTTATGTAGGGCAGTATTTTCCCATTCTCGCTTCAATTGTTTTGTCGGGTGAGATTCATGGCCCCCAGTCTCCATTGCTTGCAGCAATCTTCCATTCTTCACCTTATTTATTACGCAGCAGAGCTCTTTGCACCTATCTGGCTGTTTTGTGGCTGTTGGAGCAGATGTGTTTGCCATTGCCAGCATCTCCTGTGCTCATGCTGCTGCAGCTATATTTAAAGCTCAGCTGTGCGCTACTTCAGATGCTGCAAGCCAGGAACTGCCCCTCACGGTATCACCGAAGGCATGGCCCAGTATGCAAAATCCGTCCCTCACTTTGCGGACAGACTCCTGGAGGTCTTGGGGGAATGGAATCGTGGAGAGAAGGCCATTCCTTTTTCCTGCTGAACGCCAAAGGAGACCACACCACTAGACCTAGCCATCGTGGACAGAGACAGCAGCCCAGGTCAATGTCCTCATGAAAAGAAACACCCAGTAGTGCAGAAAGAAGATTAATAAGTTTCTGCGTTCCAAAGGGCAAGTGTCACTATCTTCTCTCTACTACCTCACACTCCCAGGGGCACCACTCACTCTGATTCTGCCACTGCACAGGACTCTCACCAAGGTTCACACGCTGCAACTTTCCCTATTGCACGCATCGACAGTTTTCACTCTTTTATTAACCCTTTCAGCCATCTGCGCTTTGAGCTCACTCTATGGGGACACCCGCCTCTCCTGCTGCTGCATCACCACTAACTGCCCTTCTCTCCACTTCCAACAGACTCAATCTTGTTCTTTGTCTCACTGTAAGGAAAACTAGCCCATCCAGGTGCGCATTTAGGTATCTACAGCACTTTGACTGGCTTACTGATAATCCCCCCCCAAATGACTGCACTTGATTGCAGGACTGACCACAAACCAATCCCTGAACTATAAGCACATGGCTCCACAGACCCATCAGACCATAACAAATAGGAACAGGAGCAGGTTATTTGGCCTCGAGCCTGCTTCACCATTCAAAAGGATCATTGCTGATTCAACACTCCTCACTTCCACTTTCCTGCCCTTTCCCCACAACCCTTGACTCCCCTACTGATCAAGAATATATCTATTTCAGACTTAAATATACCCAAGGACTCTGCCCCCACAGTTCTCTGGTAAAGAGCTCCAAAGACTCATAACCCTCTGAGAGAAGAAATTCTCTCCCATCTCAGTCTTAAATTGCTATCCCTTTATCCTGAGACTATCCTGACACATCCCTGTGTGCAAAGCAACACGACAGAAGCATGCAAGTCCCTGAGCTCCAACGGAAAATGTGGAAGGGCTGAAGTGGAGTATACGGTGGTCTGAATGCCAGCGTGATGTAGTGAAGCTGGTAATTTGCCAGTGCCGACTAGTGTGAATGAAGTTTCAAGGAGGACATTGTCCATACAGAATGCAGGGACATTGTGATAAAAGTTACAGTTGGATGATGGCCAGGACAAACAAACAGCAGACTGCAGCTACCAGGTACTTGCTCTAATTTACAGGATAGGAATTTGCACCATGTGGTTTCTTGGCGAAAGACAGAATTTGAAATGGTATATATGTAAAATTGGCTGGGATTTTAATGAAATGTGGAATCAAGGTCATCACAGCTCAATAGCAAGATACTGAACCCACCTTTTCAAACTTCAGAGGAAAATCAAAAGTTCTGTATTGATGCTGGGATTCTAACTTTTTCATTCTTGCTGTATTTTCCTAACTTCCTTGCCATCACCCAATTAAATTTGATAAAGATAAATGTGTTATCAAAAAATTACTGTCACAAAATTAACCTTTATTGTGATTTGCTATGGTATCGTGTTCTTTAATTTTTTGATGATGACTGGATTCAAATGCTACAGCTTTTATTCAGGTTGTCTCTGCCTAACATCTCAAGGAGGGACCAAACCTTTCTCTTTAGAAACTAACATCCTCCGGGATTAAACCATATCCATGATTGTCGGCCGTTTTTTGAATTTAACAGATAGTTGATTAAATCTCCTTAGCCCTTGTCATTTCTTTGAAATTATTTATCAACCTGTCATGTCCGGATTTGGGATCTTGTCGACAGCCTTTAAAATTTGACAGTCAGGTAAGATAAACGTTAAGAAAAGAAAAAGAAGCATTATGAAAGGATATTGCTTTCATGATAGTTTAGCAGCGCAATTGCAAATAACTTTTTATTTTCTATTACCTGGCAAGCTAGCTAATTTTAACAACTATAGTAAAATATATTTACGGTCTCACCACTGCATTTCACTTTTTTTTTACTGTTTAATAAATTTGTTTGGCACTTAAATGTCCAAGTCGAATGTAGTGCTATTCTACTGCTTTCTGAAGACAAGGACAATCACATAAAAGCAAGAATAAAACCAGAAACTGCAATAAACTCAGGAAAGATCTTAGTTCCTTGGGCTTGCTATAAATTCATACTGATATCAATGAAAGTGGAAACATTTTCTGGAATGGACAGAGTTTCAGGCAACATGAAACGTGGAAGTAAAAACAAAGCTACAGTTTCAAAAAAATAGTGTAATAAAGCCTTCACAGTGTTACATGGCAAAACAGTTTTATTTTTGTTAATTGATAATTAATGGCAACTGAGAATGTGTAAAGAGAAAGTTCAGACATTCTAGATCCAGCTAGTAGTAATCTAAGTTTGCTTTTTGATGATTTTTATAGGCCTCAAGGATAACAGGTAGATTTTGAGAGAGAACATCCAAAACAAATTAGAAATACAGTCATATGCAGAGGGTGGAAGGACCATGAGTGGAATTTTATAGTCTCCCTGGGAGTAGACCAGGAGGCATAGGATGAGGCAAAGCAGAAATTGGGCATCATGACAGCAGCACTGTGCCAATCACTCAGCTAACTACGTTAGGCTTTTAATAGCATCAGGGTAACCATGGGGTGACCTGCCTGTTCTTAGGCCAACTGAGGTTTTTAAGAGGCCAATTAATGGCCAGCTAAAGGCTTCTTCCCACTGCCACTGGTATTTTACCAAATGCAGGAGCCATCCAGAGCTCTGCTGAGCCCTTTTGCTGGTTGAAAGGGGCCATTTCTCTGTTCATGCACAGCATGTGCAATGGAGGCCCACTCAACATAATCTATCCTGTGTTCCCCTGCCCCTATCCTGGCCAATTTGGACACAACCCACTTGCTGGGTTCAAGCCACAGCAAAACCTTGACTTACCCAGCAACATGGCAAATCTTCAGCAGTGGATTCCTAGTTGTGCAGCTAACTCTAACCCTAAACCTAACCCTAACCCTAACCCTAACCCTAACCCTAGCACTTTGGAACTGCTGATGTGGGAAGTGTATCATTTGATTTTGTGGTTTCAAAAAACTGGGGACTAAAATGGAAAAGAAGTGTTACTGTGCCAGGCATCATGTAAACAAGAGTTTGATTAAGCAGAAATTGTAGAGTTGCAGACAAAACGGAACCAAGAGACAATGATGATAAAGCTTTGCTGGCAATAAGAGTTGATCGGCATGTGGAGTAATAATCAGTTGTCCATGGCACAAACTTTTTTGTCTGAAAACAACTACGTGATTGTTTCTCAGGTAATTGAACAGTTTGAAGCTGGGAACAAGTTACAGACAGGTAAAAGTGTTCAGTTCATCCCAGCTTGGGAATGGCCTCTCTCTTTGTTCTCTGCAGTAAAAACTCACTGTGAACCTGAAGAAAACCAGTTTATCTTTCCCAACATAGTTGCGTACGCTGTGACTTTATGTGATAAGTCAGAGAATGTTTACGTGTACCAGCCACCTTATGTCTCTCACTGTAAGGGAAAGTGGCCCATCCAGGTTTCCTTGTAAACTGTAAATATTTCCCCATTCACCTTTAATTTGAAAGTAACCTAAAATAAGATAGTCAAATTAGTACTATTACCAACCAAAATACTTGTAGTTTTTCTGTAACGTCATTCTTTGACTTGTGCTGGGTTCCAGGTCCTGGGCTTCAATTTATCCTGTTAAAAAGAAACCTTACAAACTATATCTAAATGTCCACCTTATGTCTCTCTCCAACAGTGAAAGAAACTAGAAAAAAGGCAACTGAAGCAACACACTGGCCAACACCACAGTCATAAAGATCATCTCAACAACAAAACCTGGAAACAAAGATGATTGAAATGTCTTTTCAATTTTTTTCTTCTCTGCCCATAACCTATTTACCCCATCTGATTGTCTGTCTCTGTGCTTCTATAGAACATTTATAAAGTGATTAGAGTTTTAACTAGTGGTATTATATGCCAATGGCATATACCTGTCTTCCAGCATCTAGAATCTAGTTACTTGTAATAAATAGTAATACTTGTTCAGGACAGGAACCTAATCCATGCTTTCTGTCAACCTGGATCTGAAAGTCAGGTCAATTGGGCAACTTGGTGTACTTTTGTAACATCTTTAACTTTTGTGACAACTTCAAGAACAGCAGGACCTGATTCCTCACAGGCTCCTCCAAGGAATTGCAACAAAGTTTGGGGCTTTATCCAGCATTGGATTGTATTGGAAACAGAGGCAATGAGGACTTGAGTGTGGTACTGGTAAGTAATACAGGTGAAGCAAAACACCGGGTTCTATAGACAGAGTGGACAGTGAGAGACCTTTTCCAAGGGTGGACATGACTATTACGAGGGGGCATAATTTTAAGGTGACTGGAGGAAGGTATAGTGGAGATGTCAGAGGTAGGTTCTTTATAAGGAGAGTGGTGGGTATGTGGAATGCGCTGCCGGCACTGGTAGTGGGGTCAGATACTTTAGAGACTTTTAAGCGACTCTTGGATAGGCACATGGAGGATAGTAAAATGTAGGGCATGCAGGGTAGATTGATCTTAGTAGGATAATAGGTTGGCACAACATCGTGGGCTGAAAGGCCTGTACTGTGCTGTACTGTTCTATGTTCTATGTTCTGCACTGAAGACATTACAATGCAAACAGCCAAGGATGCCCTGCAGGTGGCAGAGATGTCATTGGCAGTGTCTGAGGAATGAAGTAGTTGATACAGGTACTGGTTGGGGACTCTGAGGGCCCCATGGGAATTCAGTGCAGAGGAGTAGGGTGCTTCTTGTTTGCATTTTAGATATAGTTTGTAAGGTTGCTTTTTAACAGGATAAATTGAAGCCCAAGATCTGGAGCCCAGCACAAACCAAAGAATGACATTACAGAAAAACTATACATATTTTGGTTGGTAATAGCACTAATTTGACTATCTTATTTTAGGTTACTTTCAGATTGAAGGCGAATGGGGAAATATTTACAGTTTACAAACTAAATGATCAGTAGGAATTTTAAAAAAAAACAAATTAAGAATTAATTAAATAATTTGGAGATGTAGGGCCAGGTGATGTGTTGTACCTGTATGACAATGGGAGCTAGTGGACCCCACTGCGGTTCACAGTGACCACACCTCTAGCAAATGTTGGTTGCTGATGAACTCTGGCTCAGAACTGGTGAGCTGGAGTCTGAGCATCGAATGCTGCAATACATCAGAGAGGCGGAGAATCATCTGACGATGTTTTTCGGAAGGTAGTTACAACCTTTAGGTTAACCAGCTCCAATTCTAAATAAAAACCAAAAGAACTGCGGATGCTGTATAAATCATAAACAAAAAACCGAAATTGCTGGAAAAGCTCAGCAGGTCTGGCAGCATCCAAGAAGAGAAATCAAGAGTTAACGTTTCGGGTCCGGTAACCCTTCCCCAGTTTTGAGGAAGGGTCACCGAACTCGAAGCGTTAACTCTGATTTCTCTTCACGGATATTGCCATATCTACTGATCTTTTCCAGCAATTTATGTTTTTGTTTCTAGTTCAAATCCTGTCACTGGTCAAGGGCAGGAAGGTGTGGTTGCAAGTGAGGCAGGTACAGAGATCCAGGAGATAGTGTGAAAGGAGCCTCAGTTTGTCTAACAGGTTTGAGATCCTTGCTTCCTGTGTGGGCCAGAATGGGGGCTGTACAGAGGATGAGCAAACTGACCACAGCATCATGGCACAGGGAGCCATTCAACAGTGGGGAGAAAGGAGAAATGTTATAACTAGGGATAGTACAGACAAAGGGCTAGACAATGTTCTCTGAGGTCAGGATCAAGGGTCTTGAAGGCTGTGTTGCCTACCTGGTACTCAGGTTCAGGATAATCTCATCTTGGCTGAGGAATTACTTGGAAAGGGAGGGGAAAGATCCAGCTGTCATGGACCATGTAGGTATCAATGATAAAGGTAGAAAGAGGAAAGAGGTTCTGCTGAGGGAATATGAGCAGCTTGGGGCTAAATCAAAAAGCAAAACCAAAAAGTAATAATCTCTGGATTACTACCATGAGCAAATTGGAACATAGTCAACAAGATTAAAGAGGTAAAGGCATGGGTCAAGAATTGGTGTGGGAGTAATGTCACTCGGCTTCATGGGACATTGGTGCCAGTACTGCGAAAGGAGGGAACTGTTCCGAAGGGTCAGGTTCCTCATGAATCATCCTGGAATGTGAGTCCTGATGAATTTCATAACTAGGACAGTAGATATTTAAACTAAACTGTGGGGGAATGGGTTCAGTTGTATGGAAAATTAGAAAATCAAAGGTAAAGGAGAAAGTGGGATTGCTGGTTAGTATGGGGTTGATTGTTACCAGAAAACAGGAAGGAACAGAATGCGTGAATGTTCTTTTGTTCAAAGGAGCCATAACAGTGTAAAGAAACTAGATAATTGAACAAACTTAAAAGTATTGTATTTTAATGCAAGAAGCATGCAGAATAATGTTGCAGAACTCATGTTGCAGAATGAGGTAAATCAAGGTTGCAAGGACCTTAAACTAGTTAAAGCAGTTAGGTTCAAGAGAAGTTAATAAAGTTTCCAGAATAAGTAATATGACAGAGAGTATGGAAAAGATCAGGAATCTGACAGCAGATAAGGGAACAACTATGAGAAAGGGGGTGCGATCAATGCAGGACTGAGGGTTGGTGAGCTTCTGGGGCAGATTGAGATTGGCCAGTTAAAATGTTGTGGGCATCACAGAGGTGTGGCTGTATGGGGATCAGGACTGGGGACTAAATATTCAAGGGTATGCATCCTATCAAAAGGGCATGTAAATTGGCAGAGCGGGCAGGGCTGTAAGAAATGAAATTAAATCGATAGCAGGAAGTGATACAGAGTCAAAAGGCATAGAATCTGTGTGGGTAGAGTTGAGGAACTGCAAAGGAAAAAAGACCTTGATGGTAGCTATGTACAGGCCTCTTAGCAGTAGTCAGGATGTGGGGCAGATAATAAATCAGGAGATGGGAAAGGAATGTTAGAAAGGCACTATTATAATCAACATAGGGGACTTCAAATTGCGGGCAGTTGGGAAAAATCAGGCTAGTTGTGGATGCCAAGGAAAGAATTCATGGAATTTTAAGAGATGACCTTTTGGAGGAGCTTGTTGTAGACTCCGTGAAAGAATAAGCAGTTCTGGGTTTGGTAATACATAATGAGGCAGAATTGATTAGGGAGCTTAAGGTGAAGAAACCCCTAGGGTGCAGTGACTATAATATGATAGAATTCACCCTGCAGTTTGAGAAAGAGAATCTTGAATCGGATGCCTCAGTATTACAATTTAGTATAGGTAACTACAAAGCTGTTGGGGAGGAGCTAGTTAGAGCTGATTGGAAGGGGTGCCTAGCAGAGGTGAGTATCGTGGTAAAAACCGAAAGAACTATGGATGCTGTAAACAGGAACAAAAACAGAAGTTGCTGGAAAGGCTCAGCGGGCCTGGCAGCGTCTGTGAAGGAAAAAACAGAGTTAACGTTTTGGGTCCAGTGACCCTTCCTTAGAACTGATGGTAGTTGGGAAAAACATCAGTTTATATGCAGAAAACAGGGAGGAGGATGGGGTAGGCAGTAAATGATAAGGTAAAGGATAGAGCCCAAAGAGAGAGAGCAGCTGGATAGAAAAAGGAGTTGATAATGATCAGGCTGGGAGGGCGAATAGTTGTTAATGGGGACTGTTAGTTATTAACTACATATAGTGTGTAATGGCAGGCTACGTGGTAACAAGGTGTGTGTGGTTAGAGGCTAGAACATAGGAGAGTTTAGGCCTTAAAATTATTGAATTTGATATTGAGTCTGGAGGGCTGCAGGGTCCCCAGGTGGAAGATGAGGTGTTGTTCTTCCAGCTTGCGTTGAGCTTCGCTTGAACACTGCAGCAAGCCAGGGACAGAGATGTTGGCCCAGGTACAGGATGGTGTGTTAAAGTGGCAGGACAGGTAGTTCAGAGTCTTTTTGGCGAGCAGAAGGTAGCAAGACGTTCTGCAAAGTGGTCACCCAGTCTACGCTTCGTTTCCCAAATGTAGAGGAGACCATATTGTGAGCAGTGAATGCAGTAGACTGGATTCTGGGAAGTGCAGGTGAAGTGTTGCTTCACCTGGAAGGTATGTTTGGGCCCTTGGATACTGGGGAGGGAGGAGGTAAATGGACAGGTGTTGCACCTTCGCTGGTTGCAGGGGAAGGTGCCGTAGGGCTGTGGGATGGTGTTGGGGGTGAAGGAAGAGTGGACCAGGGTGTCCTGGAGGGAACGTCCCTACGGTAGGTAGACAAGGGAGGGGAGGGGAATATGTGTCTGATGGTGGCCTTTAGCTGGAGGTGGCAGAAATGGCATCTGATGATCTTCTGGATGTGGATGCTGGTGGGATGGTAGGTAAGGATAAGGAGGACCCTATCGCTGTTGCGGGAGGGAAGAGAAGGGGTGAGTGCGGAAGTGTGGGAGATGGGTTGGACCCGCTCGAATGCCCTGTTGACAATGGTGCTGGGGAATACTTGGTTGAGGAAGAAGGTGGACATTTCCGAGGCTCCCTTGTTGAACATGGCCTCACCTGAACAAATATGACAGAGAAAGTGAGAGAATGGGATGGAGTCTTTACAAGAAGCAGGGTGTGAGGATGTATAGTCCAGTCAAGGGGAAGTCATGTCCGATAAATCTGTTAGAATTCTTTGAGGAGGTAATGAGCAAGTTAGATAAAGGAGAGGCAGTGGATATGATCTATTTGAATTTCCAGAAGGCCTTTGACAAGATGTCACACAGGAGACTGCTAATTAAGAAAAAAGCTCATGGTGTTAGGGGCAATGTATCAGCATTGAATAGAGGGTTGGCTGACTGGTAGAAGGAAGAGACTGGGAATGACGGGTCTTTTTCAGGATGGCAACTTGTGACTAGTGCAGTTCCGCTGGGGTCCATGTTGGGACCACAACTATTCATGTTATACATTAACAGATGAAGGAACTGAGGGCATTGTTGCTAAGTTTGCAGATGACACAAAGATAGTTGGAGGGACAGGTAGTGTTGAGGAGATGGGGAGGCTGCAAAAGGACTTGGATAGGCCAGGAGAGTGGGCAAAGAAGTGGCAGATGGAGATTGCAAGGTTATGCACTTTGATAGTAAGAATGCAGGTGTAGACTATTTTCTAAATGCTTTGGAAAGGCTTTGGAAATCTGAAGCAGAAAGGGACTTATGAGTCCTAATTGAGTATTCTCTCAAGGTTGCAGGCTCAACTGGCAATTAGGAAGGCAAATGTAATATTTGTATTTGTTTCAAGAGGGCTAGAATATAAGAGCAGAGGTGTACTGCTGAGGCTGAATGAGGCTGTGATTAGACAGCTTTTGCAGTTTTGAAACCCATATCTCGGGAAGGACCTGCTGGCCTTGGAGGGGGTCCACAGGAGGTTTACAAGAATGATCCTGGGAATGAAGAGCTTGTCATATGTGGAGTGGTCAATGACTCTGGATCTGTATTCGATGACGTTTAGAAGGACGAGAGGGGAGTCTCAGCCTCAGAGTGAAGGGACGACCCGTTAAAAGTGATGAGAAGGAATTTCTTCAGTTAGAGAATGGTAAATCAATGTAACTCATTGCCATAGAAGGCATTGGAGGCCAAGTCACTGAGTGTACTTAAGACAGAGATAGAAAGGTTCTTCATTAGTGAGAGAATCAAAGGTTAGGAGAAAAAGGCATTAAGAAACACATCAGCCATGATCAAATGACAGAACAGACTCAATGGGCTAAATGGCCTAGCTCTGTTCCTATATCTTATGGTCTTATTTTCTGATGCAGGATCCAGATGGGTCCTCCAGTTCTGGCTCCAGGGTCGTAAAGGGATGCCCATGAAAAGCATAGAGTGGCTGATCCCATTCTGAGCAGGTTTGGCACCCAGAAATAGGCCAGACCTGTTTTGCCCTGGGAAGAAAAAATCCAGCCAATAAGTTGGTTTTAATAATGCAGCAATAGAGATTCAGCAAGAGTGGACATACAACGGGCAAGATACTGAGGAAACAAGGTAATATGTGCCACAATCCATGAACAAATAATTCCTCTTGTGAGATTTAAACAGAGTCTAGATCGATGAAAAGGGAGCTCAGTCTGTCTGGCCGAATATTTTGAATAGTGGTTTCAGGTGAACATGCATGAGTTTAACTGTTGATTTTTTATGCTGTGAATTATTATAGTAAGTTGTGTTGATTTAATAAGGAATAAAATGAGCGAATTGTCCTTAAATATTAATGTATGCTATTAATATGCATTTGTTTCTTACACGGACACAATTTAGTGTTGTTAAATCTTAGCATTATAAGACCAATTTGAACAGTCACTAAAATAAAACTGTTAAAATATAAATGTTAACATGGAGCTGAACCAGGAAGACGACAATCTCACACACTGTGGTTAAACAATGATTCTATGGAACATTGTTCTTGAATCAGTGAATTAAAGAACCATACACAAGCACTTCACTGGCAAAATGCTAACACTGAAAATAAAAGCTGGGACAGCAAAATTCAAGACACAATAAGAATCAAGGAACTTGGTATAAGCCAAACCTCCTCAATCGGAAGAGAGCAAGGTCACTAATTCCTGAATGATTGACATCTTCAGTGCTTAAAAATAAATACTATAAGAGATGGAGGTCATAGAGCCATGGAAAGTTAACAGTACAGAAAAAGGACATTTGCCCTATTGTGTCTGTACTGTCTGAAAAATGTGCCAGCCAGTCTAATCCCACTTTGCAGCATTTATTCCATAGCTCTGCAGGTTATGGCATTTCAGGTACATATCCAGACATCTCTTGAATAAATCTGGAGTTTCCATCTCAACTATACTTTCAGCAAGTGAGTTCCACAATCTTACCACCTTCTGGGTGAAAAAAACGAATGCTCATCTCCTTTGTAAACTTCAACTAATCACTTTAAATCTATGTTGCCCCACTCACTTACCTTTCTTCTAAGGTAAATAGACACTTCCCATCCTCTTTATCCAGGCACCTCACATTTTGTACCTCACAACCAAACTTGCCCTCAGGCTCAAAAGAAGAAGAAGGGTCTCGACCCGAAACGTCAGCTTTCCTGCTCCTCTGATGCTGCTTGGCCTGCTGTGTTCATCCAGCTCCACAACGTTTTATCTCAGATTCTCCAGCATCGGCAGTTCCTACTATCTCTGCCCTCAGGCTCCTCTGCTCTAAGGAGAATGACCCCACCCATCAAATCCTTCCTCATAATTGCAATTTTCCAGAACTGGCAACATCCTTATAAAGCCACTGTGAACCATCTTTAGTGCAGTCACATTCCTTCTGTAATGTAGTGACCAGAACTACACATGTTGTGGCCTAACTAGTGATTTATCCAGGTCCAGCATCGTCTCCCTGCTCTTAAAATCCATACTTAGTTAATAAAGGAATGCATTCAATATAACTTAACTACCATACCTGCTAACTCCAGGGATTTATGGACATTCACTTAAGGTCCCTTACTTCCTCTAAACCTCCAGGTATTCTCCCAATAATTTTGTGTTCCTCTGCCTTGTCTGACCTCCCCAAATGACCTTGCGCTACTGCAGGTTGAACTTCCTTGGCCACTTTTCTGCTCACCTGACCAGACTATAGATATCGGCCTGTCTGCAGCATCCCTCCTCACTATGAATGACTTGGATCAAAGAGCCATGTTTGAGATCACTCAATGTAATCATTCTTGGCTTAATTTGAGGATGATCCCTACTCAGTATTGTGGCTTTCTTCCACAGACTTCATGTGACTGAATAGGTAGATTCTTGACTCTCAGATCTTTGGGCACATGAGGCAGCAGATCCCACAAGATGGCAGGATCCACAGTGCATGGCATGCTTCCTTGAGTTTCATTCTCTGCTTTCTCCCTCTGCCTCATCATCATTAATACATGACTTAAAACATTGTGTAGCTTGAATGACAAATCGTTGCCATTCTGAATTATTGGTAGTAAACTCTACATAGTCATGAAGAGCAATACAGCTAAACCTCAAGGAAAGCTTCAGAATGGTCTTTTTTCTTTGCTCTTCCCTTGAATGTTGGCTATTTCTATTTGAGAATGAAGAAAATGGGGCTTCATGAGAGATATAATTTTTCAACTTTCCGGACAGCGCCAGTCCATCAAAATCAGATTTCCCTGAATGGTTGTGGAGCTAGCTTCAAGACGGACACTATCATTAGTTCAACAAGCTCCAAGTGAATCCAGAGAATGTGGTTGAGGCATTACTGATGTATTTTCTTAACGTTTTAAGTGTCAATAACACACTGTCCAGGTCTCAGTGCTTTCGAAGGGTGTGGTAATGACAACTGCTTTATGCACTAGGCCAAGATGAGTTTTAGGGCACAGATAGACACTCAAATGTATAATTTTTATTCGTGAAATATGTCTTATAAAGTGCATATATTATAGCTTGGTATTCCTGCTGACATGGTTTTCAGAAGGGATAGACTAGGTTCAAATAAATGAGGAGTGTCGCAACATCGATCAAAGAAACAATCACAACTGATTAAGGGATAATACACTAGGAGGAACATCAAACAAGACTATATGGCACTAAAGAACAAAAACAGGGCAAGAACACCATGGAGAATGTAGATAAACTCACAAAATAGTCAGAGGGAGATATAAGAGCAAATATCGGCGAATTACCAACAAATGCATGAACAGTAAAGCACTAAATGTAGGGAATTTCAACTGGAATTTACTATTACATCCGAATTACAGGATGGATCTCACCAGAAACCAGCCAAGTGTCATTGTTGGTGAGTTTCATGGAAGGTTTCCTTTCAGAAACCTAAGCAAGTTTTCTCACACCATTGTCCAAACTCACCTCATTAACTATGCACCATACCGCTTGGACACACTGCCCGTTATATTCTCTTACTTACCACAGAATGAAGAACTGGCCACTGCCAGGACCCCCAAGATTCCTGCCATTGGCACCAAATATAAAGCCCAATGGTGCAGCCAGTTAAACATTTGCAGTTGTCAAAAGCACTTGTCAGTTTACAGCGGCCCGGCACAATTAATTTTATTTGTCACAGGCATATGGGATAGTGGGTAATTAGCTTTTCCACTTTTCCAATGGGGACCTAGTCCTGCCACGCAGGAAGTCTGTGTGGTGGCTGCCAATGGAGAATTTCATGAGGTGTTGCTGACTGCTGGAGGTCTGGAGGAGCACGCGGCAAGCTGGAGTTGCCAGGTTACCGCTCTTACGGTCCTGTTGGGAATTGTTTCCATCTGGTTTCTATCCATTGGTGGGAGAATGGGAAAATGTACATTAAGGGGGTGAGATGCTGTCATAGCGGTGATGTCAATGCATATTAATACATACAGATAGGCCTCACACCACTCACCAGTAAGAATCTTGTCCTGCCATTCAATACTGGCTTAGAAAATGGGACATTTTGTCCTTGACAGTGAGAAGATCCTCACTGGCAATCCCATATGATTTGCCCAGATTTCTTGGCAATAGCCACATCATTAAAAGGCTGGGAAGATGCTGCTCACAGTTCCCAATATTAGATAGCCATCTTTTGCTGCCACGTAAGAATTCAGATATCTAATCAATGAAGGACAGTACACCAGAGCTCTGTCTTTATACCCTAATAAGCTTTCATTTACAGAGATACACATGATTTATGTATAGGATATATTTCTATACATATACATCCAATCTAACAGAGTTTCAAATTATTCTTTTTTAAATAGTCAGTTATACAATTCCTTATATACACAATGTTCAGTGAGTTAGTCCAGTTTGGTTGCCAGCTCCTTAGCCTTAGCCTTTTCCAGCTTGCAATCCAAGCCACGGATCTGGGGCCCAGAATATCAATGATGATAGATCTTATCAAACTGCTCATTGTCATTTGTCTGCAAGGCATAGACCAGATTGGCCATTGCTTCCCTGTCCTCAGGTCGATCTGAGCCAGGGCAAGGCAGGTAGGATTCTTTTGGTGCAGTGGAAACATGAACCCTGGTGCACTGCCTTTGATAATGCAGAAAGGAACCCCCATCTTCTGGCAGAGACCAGGCAGGAACTGAACCAGCTCAAGGGGACCAACATCATGTGTGACAATCACCAGGTGAACTTTCTTAGTCTTAGATGATATTTTCTAATCAATCTATTCAGTGATGTTTTTATACACCTTGGGAGCTGATGGGACTTGAACCCGGACCTCAAGCTCAGCGCCATATCACAAAAACCCTTCAAAACTCTTCATAGGTGCTATTTTCCAATCAACCTATTTAGAGATGTTATGACACACCTCTGGAGATGGTGGGTCTTGGACCCAGGCTTGCTGGCTCAGAGATAGGTATGCTACCAATTCACCACAAGAGTTAATTCATTCTTAGGCTTAGAGATATTATTATACATATCTAGAGCAGGTCGGACTTAAATCCCGGTCTCCTGGCTCAGAGGTGTGCATTCTACCATAAGAGTCCTGCAAATATTCTTAGGTTTCCTTTTCTTTAATATCCAGAAGTGCTCTTCTTCCCATCACCAAATCACTCACGGTAAAATATTCTGAGATTGAGTCCTCAGTTAATGCCAGCTACCTGAATACAATAAAATACCTAGTTCAGTTGGCTGGATGGTTGGTTTGTCACACTAAGTGTGGCTTAAATTCCTTATTAAGGTTACGACAAAGGTCTCACCTTACCTGAGAAGCGGTGACCCTCAGTTTAAATCACTATTTGTCATCTCTTGGGCTTTTGTGGAACAGTGGTAGTGTTCCTGCCCCTGAGCTAGTATCATAGAAACCCTAGATTGTGGAAACAGGCCATTCGGCCGAACAAGTCCACACCGCCCCTCCGAAGAGCATCCCACCCAGACCCATTCCCCCACCCCTGCACTTCCCTTGTCTAATCAACTTAACCTAAACATCCCTGGGCACTACGGGCAATTTCCCACAGCCAATCCACCTAACTGGCACATCTTTGGACCGTGGAAGTAAACCAGAGCACCTGGAGGAAACCCACGCAGACACAGGGAGAATGTGCAAACTCCACACAGATAGTCGCCCAAGGGTGGAATCGAACCCGGGTCCCTGGTGCTGTGAGGCAGCAGTGCTAACCACTGAGCGACACTGCTGTGTAGGTTTAAGGTTCAATTTAGATTCAGGTCCACTGCTCCAGAGGGGCGTGATAACATATCTGTAGATATTTTTAAACGACCCAATCAAAGGTAGTCTTTGTGAATTAGTGCTTCTCGTACAGAGGTCAAAATGCTCCATCTGACTGAGTCGAGGTTTCCCGTGGTACAATGGTAGCGTCCTTACCCCGGACCAGGGGGCCTGGGTTCAAGTCGCACTTACTCCACACATGTATGGTAGCATCTCTGAGCAGGTTGATTAGAAAAATAGGTATATTTTAAACCATAAATAAATAGCTAACTCCATTAATGGGCTTTGCATATAAATTAATCAATCAGAAAACATGGGTAATTTACTGGTGATGGTTAAGAGTTGAAAAAAACACTACCGGTGATTTAGTGATGGAAATAAAATATTCTGTTGTGCGTAAGAGCACTTCTGGATATAGAAATAAAAAAATTAACAACTAAGTGTCTTCTGATGCAGTCGTAGAGACTGTACTTCTGCGTCACAACCACAACTCATACTGCAAATTCATAGCCTCCTCCATCAACCCTTCACATCTAAAAGCTGCTTCCAGCTGCTTAGTCAAAACTTATGGCTTGAACAAATGCAACATTCAACCGTGGCAATCACATCACTCAAACATACTCCAGCGTTACATTCACAGGCATGCTTCACTTTCTTTTGCGGGACACGATACATAATAGGTAGCAGAAGCAGCTAAACAGCATGGATCAGACACGGGTGCATGTATTTGCCTGGTGCTGGAAATAAAGCATTTCAGTAAAGCTTTTGATAAGGTTCCCCACGGTAGGCTACTGCAGAAAATTCGGAGGCATGGGATTGAGGGTAATTTTGTGGTTTGGATCAGAAATTGGCTAGCTGGAAGAAGACAGAGGGTGGTGGTTGATGGGAAATGTTCATCCTGGAGTTCAATTACTAGTGGTGTACCGCAAGGATCTGTTTTGGGGCCACTGCTGTTTGTCATTTTTATAAATGACCTGGATGAGGGCGTAGAAGGATGGGTTAGTAAATTTGCGGACGACACTAAAGTCGGTGGAGTTGTGGATAGTGCGGAAGAATGTTGCAGGTTACAGAGGGACATAGATAAGCTGCAGAGCTGGGCTGAGAGGTGGCAAATGGAGTTTAATGTGGAAAAGTGTGAGGTGATTCACTTTGGAAGGAGTAACAGGAATACAGAGTACAGGACTAATGGTAAGGTTCTTGGTAGTGTGGACGAGCAGAGAGATCTCGGTGTCCAAGTGCATAGATCCCTGAAAGTTGCCACCCAGGTTGACAGGGTTGCGAAGAAGGCTTGCGGTGTGTTAGGTTTTATTGGCAGAGGGATTGAGTTTGGGAGCCGTGAGGTCATGTTGCAGCTGTACAAAACTCAGGTGCAGCCGCACTTGGAGTATTGCGTACAGTTCTGGTCACCGCGTTATAGGAAGGATGTGGAAGCATTAGAAAGGGTGCAGAGGAGATTTACCAGGATGTTGCCTGGTATGGAGGGAAGGTCTTATGAGGAAAGGCTGAGGGACTTGAGGCTGTTTTCGTTAGAGAGAAGAAGGTTAAAAGGTGAATTAATAGAGACATACAAGATGATCAGAGGATTAGATAGGGTAGACAGCGAGAACCTTTTTCCTCGGATGTTGATGGCTAGCACAAGGGGACATAGCTTTAAATTGAGGGGTGATAGATACAAGACAGATGTCAGAGGTAGATTCTTTACTCAGAGAGTGGTAAGGGCGTGGAATGCCTTGCCTGCAGCAGTAGTGGACTCGCCAACTTTAAGGGCATTTAAATGGTCGTTGGATAGACATATGGATGATAATGGAATAGTGTAGGTTAGATCGTCTTCAGATTGGTTTCACAGGTCGGCGCAACATCGAGGGCCGAAGGGCCTGTACTGCGTTGTAATGTTCTATGTTCTATGTTCTATGTTCTATGTTCTAACTGGCGCAGGAGTCACTGAGGCAATGGCCAGTGGCCTGTATGAAACTATCAAGAATTGTGATGTGCTTTTGCCTATTAACTCTCTCACGCCCCACTTGAACTGCTTTCCACAATCTGTTCAGCTGCAAATGATGTGAATCATGTACCACCTGTTTGGTCTCACTTTCCCCAGCTCAACACTGCATTCATTCTTAATGTCTTTCAGACAACCACGCACAGCTATCTGGCAAGGCACCGGTTCAGCAGACTGAAGATCTCAGAGGAGAATACACTGAGGATGAAAAACGTCATCACTTGACCTGTCAGTTGTCACCAGCTTAGATATTGGCCCTACATAAATTTGAGAGAGTAGTACAAAGACTGGATCTGCAAGTGCTGAGTCACCAGACACATGTGAGCTGGAAAACAGGTAAAAGATCATGTAACTACCCATTAGGTTAGTTACCACACGAGTTCTGTCGCTGAGGATCCAGGTGAGGACCTTAATCAGTTATTTCCTAAATTTGGCCAAGGGCACACTGTGGTGTTTCTTAACAGTGAGACAGTATGGCGTGGGATTACAAGGTAATCTTGATTACTTTTATGTGAAATAGAGTCAAAACAGGAGGTTTACAGGTAGTCCATCCAAAACACAGAAATGTTGACTGCCCTCCCTTTCCACCTCCTCCTCCTCCTTCTTCCTCGTTCTCCCTCGCCTGAGAGGAGAATTGTTGCTCAACGTGTGGTGACAAAGAGTGTGCCTTCATGAATGCCAGGTGTAGAAAATGTGGCACTGACAATCACAGCTCCCATTTCAGTAAGCCATGGATGGCTTCTCCAGAATGCTTGAGATTGCTTGCCAATTTTTCTTATGGCAACATAGCTCTCACTATAGGACTGCTTGCCATGAATGGTTAAGTTGCAGAGGGCAGTCGTCAACTATGTGTAGAGTAGGCAACACTTACTGCTCATAGCTACTCTTTGGCTCAATGTGGCAACAGATGAAATAGAATGAACACATCAAGACTTTTACAGTAATGACAGGCATTCACCAAAATTATGAGCCGGACACGGTCACAAAATCTGCACTCAGCAAATGATAACATCTCAGCAACAGCATGTGGTAGCCACAAAGCCAAGTCTGTGCAGTTGATAACATGTTGCACTTTGAGGAAGCCCACTATCGTTGATAAACCATGTGTGTGGGCGTGCTGCTCTTGTTTCATAGGGAGGGCATTAAAATCACCTTTCTTGGTGTATAGAGCACCTACCACCACCAGGATACGGCAACAAATGGCAAACTTTGAGGTGCCAGCTACATCATTGGTTCCAGCTGAGAAGGAAGTTGAGGGCCACGATCATTTCCAGGCTGCTAGCAACATTATCCATCTTCGGTCTAGAAAGCCAGTGTGTTTGCAAGTTCAGTGGACGCTTCCTCAGTGCTAAACTCATGGCTTAGTTGGAGACAGGAGAGGTAGCCCAGCAGAACCTACCTGGGTACGACCTCTTTCTAAGTATCCAACCGTACATCTTGCACTCCCACACCTCTCACCTCTGTGAGCCTCTTATTTTCTTTGAAACCTCTCCATATCTCTCTCACAGGGGGACTGTTACTATGGCACCCATAGTAGAATGTAGCGAGGCCATAGCCTTCAAAGGGGCAACCAACACCTTTCCACATCCAGCATCAGTCCCTCTAGACTTTGCCAATTTTAAGCTTCTCTTTCAAGCATCTATTATTTCCAACAACACAGTCAAATCTGATAGAAATTAATAAATGACTAACCTGCAAGCTGGATAACCTTAAATAATATTGGTTGGTGGGTGTTCTTTTCGCTACTGGATGCACAAGATCCAAAATGGTACTGCTGGGATCAAATCAACATTCATATACTGATAGGCATCATCAATCAACAATTCTGTATCCTCCTAGTGCATACATGTAATGCCTACATGAATGTCCTCACCAAAATGGCATATGATACTAGTTGTTTCAGAATTGGATGCAAGTCTGCTTCCTAACCAGAAGCTCAAGTGAGTGACGTCTATTGAACGTAGCTGTATTTTGTGGCTGCATATTTTGCAGCATTTCCACTTCAGCTGATTCATTCTAATTCTTGTCAGTTCATTTCAATTGCAGTAGTATTTACACAGATGTCTGCAACCAACAGTCCAGCACTGTACAAGAGATAACAAGCATGGGGCTGGATGAACACAGCAGGTCAAGCAGCATCATAGGAGCAGGAAAACTCGACGTTTCGGGCCTAAACCCTTCATCAGAAATTTCTGATGAAGGGTTTA
>JAHRHZ010000077.1:16821729-16888265 GCA_024137785.1 Ginglymostoma cirratum | reverse complement strand
TTTCTGATGAAGGGTTTAGGCCCGAAACGTCGAGTTTTCCTGCTCCTATGATGCTGCTTGACCTGCTGTGTTCATCCAGCCCCACGCCTTGTTATCTCGGATTCTCCAGTATCTGCAGTACCTTTTAGCACTGTACAAGACATTTTTTGTGAAAAGAATTGAATGTTACGGCATTTAACAACTTCATAAATTCAAGATAGCCCATGATTTATCCTTTGTAAAGGCACTGATGATTTTGCTGAAATGTTTTGGGATCTTCTGGAATTAAATGCAAATGACAATATAGTAACAATTTAGCCCAAATAATCTATGCTGATATACATTCTGCATAACTGATGCATCCCTACTTTCACTTTCCCACCCTGTATTCATATTTCTTTATTCCCTTTCTTTCAACCACCAATCTAAGCTATTCTTCAATCATGGCATGGTGTCTGCTTCAATCAATAACTCTGGGACTGCTTTCTACAACTGCACAACTCATCACATATATATATAAAAAAAACTCCTGATTTCTGATCTTGCATTTTATTCAAGTCCACTTGATCTGACAAAGCCCTGACTTTCTACAAATTTTGGAGCATAGTTACGTGAAATATGGAGTAGGCGAGGACAAATTATCTTGGAGCCTGCCCTCTTTCTGACTCATTTAAATTTCTGACTATTTTGTATGCATGCATAATAGGCAAAATTGTAAATAAATTGACATATACAAATTATGCAATCCTATCACACACAGAACCACCCCTCTCACTTGTCTGCCTCAGCACCTTCTGTATATCCATGGTGCTGGTCTCGGTAGGATGTTGGAAGCACATTAATTCAAAAAGACTAGGGTTCAAAATGGCCAATAATGGGCAACATTTTTCTTTGCCTGTTAGATCTTCCTACTAACACCGAAACTGAGCTACATTCCACCATCATTGTCTACTAATGGCATTGGATACCATCGCATCTAATAATGCAACTGATTCCAGAAAATGGGATTGATTTCGAGATACATAGCAACAGCAGTTGTAAGTTTCATTCTGCTAGATGCAATGCCAGGTATGGACACAGAGAAATTAAGTGGGAAAATCTTCATACGAAGAATCAACAAACGGTCATTTTACAAAAACTTGGCACTGTAGTGGATTTTGCTGTTGGAAATCACTGTAAAACCGCATTTGTTTAGGACATCCCAAGCTCCGTGAACGTAAGTGTACAGTCCTGTGACAACAGAAATGAGCAACAACTAGGGATAGAACGATTGATGAAAGGCACACCTGACTTAATGCCCTGAAACTGTGTTAAAGGCTGAATAATATTCCTCAAAGTAGACATGCAATGTTTGAATAATATTCCTCACTTCAGTACCAAACTGTACATCAATGGTTGACCATCATTTCTCATTCTTATACATTGGCTATTTTGCTAATGATGTAAGATAAACTATAGCATAAGTTAACTTATTATAGCTCGCAAAAGATCAATGGGAACTCAAGCCAGTCTATGATATTGACAGCCAAATACAGCTTCAACATCTGACAGCAAATTATCCTCTTATCATAGTTACAGTGAAAATAAGATGCTCAGATATAAACAGATCAAAAATGTCCAGTATTACTGATGATTCCTTTGACAAGCTGTCAACTTTAGATAATACTTTAATGGAAACAGATCAAGTTTGCAAAGAAATTGCCAACATGTGAGTACAATTATACCGTCTCTCCTCAATTGGGAGAAGAACATTTCGAGCTTGTTGCGCACAGATTGTTGCTTACCTTGCAGGTTTTGCAGTGGTAATGTCATAATGCCTCCGGCAGCAGCTGCTGCAACCAGACCCTGAATGTTGGTTAAATTGGCAGCTGGCAGTGTGAGGACAAGGCCCTGTTGGTTGCCAAGCTGACCAGCCATATTAAACGGTATGAGGATTGGCTGATTGAGGGCAGGATTACTTGTTGGCATCACTCCTGCCACGGCTGAAGCCAGCTGTTGTGCTGTCAACAATGGCTGTAAAGAACAGAAAGGAATAATTTAACAATTAGCATGAATGTTCCTTATGTTAAACAGTAGCTACAATTTGGGACATTAGTGCTCACTGCCTATCAATATCATCTCATCGAACTAGTTTTTAATATCACAAATATATAATACTTGATTTAATTGCTTCTGAAATCTAGGCCAGTGGTGCACAATTCTCATGTTTGTGCGAACTATCTAGATAAGCCTGTGATCTAACAAGCAGGTGGTAAGCTGCAGATTTTGAGATTTGTATTTCTTGCTGCAGTGTTACAATTGTTCAGGTTGTCATAGTAAAGCTTTCAATGAAGTGTTAATTCTTTAATAATAAATTACAAACTAGGACTTTAAAAAGTCACAATTTATTGGAAATGATTAATTAACTAAAGTTGAGCAATGTAGCTGATTATTCAGCTTATTATAGAATCAAGACAAGTGACTGCTGATCGTTCTCTTCACTGTCTGTACTCACTAATACCTCATCTGTAACATCATACCAAATCTCACAGTATACTTGTTGAAATGGGACTTGCCATTGCCTAGCTTATGTGGTGGGCTCAATACTACGTAACCACTAAAATGGTCTATTCCAAAAGCTGGGCAATGAACAGAATCTACCAGTTCTGCAAACACACCCAAATAAATGCAAGCAAGGCAGTCAATGTAATTGGAGCAGATTATAACATATTCTGATGCTAAACTGAACATTTGTATTAATTTACAGAAATCTGAATGTACACTCCTTGGAAACTTGCAATAAGTTTGAAAATCTTTTGTTATTTAATCATCCAATTTTAGTACTAAATAGGTTACAAATGCTGAGCCCACCCATTTTATGGCATACCTACATTGACCTAAGTAAAAACACTATTGTACTTCAGTGACAAAACAACGAGGAATGATATTCCCTAAAACAAAAATAGAAACAGCCTCACTTTGTTTCATGACACGACAACAAACATATACAGGCTAATTTCTGATATATACAGTGAATAGCATTGTCTTCTGAGAGTTAATATTGGAAGCTGGGTGTATGGTGAATATGATGAGGCTGAAATTCCATGGATGACTGTGTCCTGGGGATGCATCCAATAGCACTGACCCTGCCAAGCCTGTGAGTGGAGCAACTCAAACTGAGGTTGGAGGGGATATACCTTGGGCACCAACTAACAGATAAGGATGTACAATTACTATAAATGGCCAACTAGGATTGTACAGGCCACGCCTGAGAGTAAAATGAATCAGCTCATCAACCCCAAGTAACTGCATGGTCATTGACTGTTGTACTTTATCTTCAGGGATACAGGTCTTAGTCCTGTGGAAACTCCCAGAAATGGTGGAAATTCCTAGGAATGTTTGGAACCCTGGTGCAACCCTGAAATAAATGGGAAACTGCTAGGACCTTTGCAGAATACAAATCTCAATTTTCTAATCATTGGCGAAGGTCGCTGCTGAAAACAGCATTCAATAAAATGTTCCTATAGATTGACACCTGACATTGAACATCACAATGAAGCTTCCATCATTATGTATACAATATAGGCTGTTATTAGGTAAGGACTGCTACAGGATCATGAATTTGTCAACATTGTAGAATGAATTTTAGACATTTGTAAACACACACATCCACGCATGTGCTACATTCATACTCCTACACAGGCGTGTCCACACATTTATCTGAAAACAGCAATTTCTATAACTTCTTATTTCTGGTTATTTTGATAGAATATTAATATTTAATTTTATGATCTAAACATACAATACAGCACCAACAAATGCATGATTCCTGAATGCATTTGTTACTAAATGGCTCCCTTGTAGCAATAAAAACCTTGGCCTCCAGATTTGGTGTTATGATTAGTTTGAAGGTGGTGTTTTATTGTCTTAAATGTGGCAGGATTTTAAAGTTGGGTCAGAGATAAAAGGTACTGCAGATGCTGGAGAATCCGAGATAACAAGCATGGGGCTGGATGAACACAGCAGGTCAAGCAGCATCATAGGAGCAGGATTTTAAAGTTCATTGTTTCTAGTTATGTTGCTTTCTCTGCGTTGAATCCGTGGTATCATCACTAGACGCCACACATGACTATTTCTGATTCTGTAAGCTCAGTTGAGAAAGCTTTATCCATACACCAGGTCATCCTCATGTGAATAAGAAATCCAGAAGATTAAAAAATGCATTTGATGAGACTTAACACACCTTTAGTAACTCAGTTTGGGGTATATAGTGCAATGATGCTAACAAACCCATTGAGGAGAATGCCAGAAAACGTAAAGGACACAACCTGTTTTTCACTGTGGCAGGCGGAAATGCTTAACTAAATACCATTATGTCTAACCTCTCATTTTAATGCAAAAAAATTAAATCACAGCAATGCCCTTAACGTCATTCCATCTGACACACTTTGATTATCCATAAAACATATACTGATAGAGATGGCTATAAACAACAGAACATTTTCTTTATAAATCTCAAAGTAAGTATTAATTTTCAAATAACTATCAGATAATAGGTAAGAATTATTCTTACCCTTAAAGAACATGTTGAATCTGAAAGAAAATGTTTAATTGGTGACAACGACACAGGCATGAAGCTGTAACTCTGAGTTACTTACAAGAGCAGGGTTGAGCATTCATTCTTAGACAAAAGCCTCTGCTATGGCTATGTTTGACTGTACAATGGACAAATTATTAGCGTAAATAAGTAAAATTTCCCACCTCTAGCAGGTTCTGGATGAAGAATTGGATGCTCCAATGCTTTTGTTGTCCAGTGCACAACACTGCAGTGATTTGGAGAAACACCTGTGAAAATGTACTAATCTCTAAAAATGGGGCAAAGCCTCAACGTCTAGACTGTATTCAAACTCTGATATACCATGACAGAATTGTGCAAAGTTTTATGATCAGGTCTAAGTCTATTTGTAGTGGAAGGTCAACTCCATGAGAGACTGTCATGGAAACTGTAACGTCATGTTTCTGTGCTGCTGCGTGATTCCAAGAATCAGAAGGTGACATATACAAAATATATGTCAAAAATCACAATGACTCCTTCAACAACAGCTTTCAAATCACTGACCTCTACCATCTGGGGTAGCAAATGCATCGGAACTCCACCAGCAGTAAGTTCTCCTCCAAGCCAGACACCATGCTGACTTGAACTATATAGCATCCTTCACTGTCGCTGAGTCACATTTCTGGACTTCCCATCTCAGTCATACTGTGGTGTCCCTAGATCCCAAGGATTGCAGCAGTTCAAGGAGGCACCTCACAACTATCTTCCTCAGAGCCCTTAGGGATGGCAATGAATGGTGGTCTAGCCAGTGACTTCCATAAGCCATGAGCAAATATTACAAGCAATTCCAAACATCTAATGTACATGGATATCAAGCACTTTATCCAAAGTAACACCTGATGGCCATCTTAAATCTTCCAACAGAATCAGCCTTTAATGAATTGCTCTTTCCACTCTCCTTGTAAAACGACTCTTGAGCCCATTTTCTCCTTTTAACAAAGTGAGTAACGGAAACTTGGCCAGGCTCTGATGCAAGAGCAAGAAGTGGATGAAGAAGAAAATAATCATTTAGAAAAACCTGACACTCAATTTCACACTTAAGCCATGCCTTAGTTTCTGGCACTGTGCGTAGTTTAGACAGTACCACATAGTTGTGATTTGTAAATGATGAAAAGCCAAATATATGAAATACGTTTGAGCAAAAGTACAGGGTTACAGGGCAGCTTACAAGTGCTATCTAAAAGAGATTACGAAAAGAAACTTGCCACAGACATCAAATTTAATAAGAAGAAATTTTATAGTTACACTAAGGAAAAATGAGTGGTCAGGAGCAATGTTGGCTCATGGAAGAATGAAAGTGGAGATACTGTCAATGACTAATGGGAAATGGCAGACATACTGAATAATTACTTTGCCTCAGTAACTACAGTAGAAAAGAAGATAGATTTTCGGAAGCCTCAAGGAAATTGAAAGCGGATGAGGAACAGGGACTGAACAACATAAATAAAACATCAGTAATGAGGAAATTAATGGAATTAAAGAATGACTAATCCCCAGAACCTGATGATTTCCATCCGAAGGTGTCAAAGGAAGTAGGGGAGTACATTGTAGATGCACTAACATTTATCTTGGAGAGTTCCCTAGACGCAGGAGTCATTCCTCTGGATTGGAAAATTGCACATGTCACTCTGCTATTGAGGAAGGTTAAAAGAGGAAAACTGGAGAATTACAGACCAGTCAACGTAACATCTATGGTGGGAAAATTGTTGGAATCTACAATCAAGGAGTGGGTAACTGAATACCTTGGTCATGCCTGGCAAAGCTTATCTAACTTTTTGGAGACATGACTAAGGTTGTGGACAGGGAATGTCCATGGATGTTGCTTATATGGACTTCGTGAAGGCATTTGATCAATTCCCACATGGTGGCACGGTGGCTAGCACTGCTGCCTCACAGCGCCAGGGACCTGGGTTCAATTCCACCCTCAGGTGACTGTCTGTGTGGAGTTTGCACATTCTCGCACATTTCCTCTGGGCGCTCCGTCTTCCTCCCACAATCGAAAGATGTGCAGCTTAGGTGGATTGGCCATGTTAAATTGTCCAGGGATGTGCAGGCTAGGTGGATTAGCCATGGTAAATGCAAGGTTATGGGCGTAGGGAGGTGGCTCTGCATGGAATGCTCTTCGGAGGGTCAGTGTGGACTTGATGGGCCAAAGGGGCTGTTTCCACACTGTAAGGATTCTATGATTCTATGATAAGAGACTGTTAGCTAAGATAGAAGCCCAGGGACTTTAAGGCAAATTACTGACATGGCTGGGAAATTGGTTCAGTGGCAAGTGACAGAAAGTAGTGATGATGCATAGGTTCTCAAATTGGCAGAATGTGACCAGAGGTGTCTCACATGGATCTGTGTTAGTCAATTAATAACATCATTTATTAATGACTTGGATAATAGCATAGAAAGTCACTTATGCAAATTTTCAGATAACACAAAGTTGGGTGGCATTACAGACAGTGTAGATGATAACATAAAAATACAAATGGATATTGATAGACAAAGTGAATGTGGCAACTAAAGTTCAATGTAAGGTGTGAGGTTACCAATTTTGGACCAATGAAGGATAGATCTGAGTACTTTCTAGATGGTACGAAGTTAAATAAAGAGGATGTCTAGAGAGACTTGGGGGTTCAGATGCATATATCGTTAAAATACCATGAAAGATGCAGGAAATAAACCCGACAGCTAATGGAATGCTGGGCTTTATATCAAGAGGACGAGAGTACAAGGATGTCGAAATTATGCTGCAAATATTCAAAACCCTAGTTAGACCCCGCTTGGAGTACTGTGAACCGATCTGGGCGCCATATATTAGCCCTTGGAGGGAGTACAATGTAGCTTTACAAAAATGATACCCAGACTTCAAAGCTTAAGTTATGAGTAAAGATTACACAAACTATGCTTGTTTTCTCTAGAATTTCAAAGGCGAAGGAATGATCCAATCGAAATCTTCAAGATATCAACAGGAAGAGACAGGGTAGATAAACTATTTCCAATAGTTGGAGAATTCTAGAACCATGGGGCATGGTTGGAGAATTAGGGCTAGACCGTTCAGGAGAGATGTTAGGAGGCACTTCTGCACACAAATGGTGGTAGATGTTTGGTACTTACAAGAAACGCAGTGGATGTAGGATCAGATTGTTAATTTTGATTGAGACAGATAATTTTTGTTATGCAAAATTATGTCTTATGAAAAATTAAGGTTATGACGAATGGCAGGTGTATGGAGTTAAGCCACAAATCAGTCATGATCTCATTGAAACAGGCTCAAGGGGCTGAATGGCCTACTCCTGTTCCTAGACCATTTGAGCCTTGATTCTGGGTTGACATTCAGTAAGAGGGTGACTGATCTGTTTGTGTTTTAAATACCACATCTCCATCTATCCCCAATAGCCCCCAATTCCCTTGTCTAACAAGAATCCATCCACCTCAATTAAGTAAACCTTCCCTGAACCACCTCCAATGTATTTACATCCTTCCTTAAATAAGTATAATATTCAAGACATGGTCTCAGCAAAGTTCTGTATAATTGAATCATTACAGTCATACTTTTATTTTCATTTACTCACATAAAAAGGTAACATCTCATTCATCCTCTTAATTATATGCTGTACATGGATTCTAACTTTATGTAACTCATGCACCAGAACACTGAAATCCCTCTGCACCTCAGAATTCTGCAGTCATTCTCTGTTTAAATGATGCTCTGCTTTTTTATTCTTCATGCCAAGGGAATGCCTTCACTTTTTCTCACATTATACTCCATCTGCCACATTTTTGCCCACTTACTCGACCTATCTGTATTGTCTGCAGCTTCCTTATGTCTTCTTCACAAACATACTTCCTAGTTATCTCGGTATATCCTATAAATTCAATCACCAAGAATTTACTCCCTCCATCTAAGTCATTAATGTAATTTTTTTGAACTTTGGAACCCCAGCAGAGATCTGTGGGGAACACCACTCGTCACCATTCTGCCAATCAGCAAGAGACCCATTTATGCAAGGCAAGACCTTTTAGAACTAAGATGAGGAGGAATTTCTTCAGCAAGAGGGTAGTGAATCTATGGAACTCATTGCTGCAAAAGCCTGTCGAGGCTAAGTACCTGAGTATTTAAGACAGAGATATGTTGATTCTTCATTACTAAGGGAATCAAAGGTCATGGGAGGAACACAGAAGAATGGGTTTGAGAAACATATCAGCCATTATCGAACAGCAGAGCAGACTTGATAAGCCGAATGGCACAATTCTGCTCCGATAACTTATGATCTTAGGCCCAGCTATCTTCAGCTGCTTCATCAATTATCTTCCCTCCATCATAAGGACAGATGTTCGCTAATGATTGCACAATGTTCAACACCATTTACAACTCTTCGAATACTAAAGTAGTCCATGTCTATATGCGCTAAGATCTGACAACACGTAGGCTTGAGCTGATAAGGAGCAAGTAACATTCGCACTACACAACTGACCATCTTCAACTAGAGAGAATCTAAGTTTTGCCCCCTGATGTTCCATGACATTACCATTGCTGAAGCCATCTACTGTTCATGTCTGAGGGGTTACTGTGGACCAGAAACTGAACTATACCAGCCATATAGGAATAGCCATGTAGGCTAGGAATTCTACAGCAAGTAACTCACCTCCTGTGAGTCCACCCAGTGTCTATCCAGCATTTATAAGGCAGAAGTCAGGTATTTCATGAAATAATCTCCACCTCCTGGATGTACAATGACACTTAAGATGTTCGGCACCATCCAGAGCAAAGCAGCCTCCTTGATTAGCATCCCATCCACCATCTCCAGCATCCACTCGCTCCATGATTGATGTCCGTTGGCAGAAGGGCACACCATCTACAAGATTATCTTGAAACTATATTGTCACATTTTTAATGTCACAGGGTCAAAATCCCTGCAATCTCTTTCTAATCACACTAGACAGTATGTACACAAACCCCAAGTACTGAGATGGTTCAAGAAGACAGCCCAACATGATTTTCCAAGGGCAATTAGGGATGGGCAACAAATGTTGGCCTTGTCAGCAGAGTCCACAGCCCATGAATGAATATAAAAAAAATGCACCTGTAGTCTAGGTATATCTACCTAAAACATTACCAGAGACTTGCCTTCATCACTTATGACTCACAAGGAAGGTTGAATGACTCGTGTCGTCATCCAAACAAGACATCCATAGAAATTCCAACACACTAGTCTTTGTGTTCATGAATGTGAAAATACCATTATATTTCTGTACTATCAAGATCTATACAAGCCATCACTTGTATTTGCCAGATTGATTAATCTTCCATGCAGCAACCTGTGATACCCCATGCCTTTAGGAAATAAACCTCAAAGACAGAAAAAATTTCCAGCACTGCCTGTTTTATCTGGGTGAGTAGAGTTTAAGAAGAAAGTGAGAGGAGAAAAAACAATCACCAACTTTTTTGTAAGGCCAATTAATACTTAATTGTATTAAACCAGTATCAGGGATCTTCGGGTGCAGTGACATTATCCATACCTTTAGCCAGGAGGCCTAGGTTCAAGTCCCACCTGCTCCAGATCTCATACACATCTGCACAGGCTGATTATAAATATCTTAAACCAGTAACAGTTCAGATAGTGAGCTGAATTACTGAGCGTTGCTGTGGTCAGGAACAAAAGTGGATGAGCTCAAAAATACTCACGTAAGCAAACATGCCATTCACAAACTGCATTCTTGAGACAGACCTACTTAATCTCATGAGGGAGTGAGTCAAGTTAACTTCTGCTTAGCTCCTTGACTTAATTTAAATTTAAATTTAAGACCACTTAAAGGAAGCTAACCATTGGATTCCAGTATCCCAACTCAGAAAGTGAGGGGAGAGGGTACTTGACCTGGGGCTGGAGGCGGGCACCCAGCTGCAGGCCAATGATGCGATGTGGAGTGGGGCAGGGCAAGTCGGAGTGGAGCTGTGTTCCTGGCACAGCGAAAGACCCTCTGTGAAACAGAAACGGAAAGGGCTGGATAAGACTCTGCAGGTCAGGCAGCATCTACGCAGGGAAATAGAATTAATGACTGTATAGTCAATTCTGAAGCTCGATGGGAGTTGCACATGACGACCTTGTGGAAGCCCTGACAAGCAGGCTCCGAAGAAATTGCCAGGGAATTTGAAGACTCCACTGGGAAATGAGAATCCATCTCGTGTGCGCCTTTCTCCTGTGCAGTCTACTTTTGGGCAACTCTCTTCTGTGGGCTTTTCTGCTGTCGCTATGCTGATTCCATGGCAGCATATCATCACTGATGTGGAAGGTGATGGACTTCCTACTGTCACTCATTGACATATACATCCCAGGTATTTTCCATTATCATCCTTTCAGCTTGAAATACTCAAAGACATGACATGCAAGCTGCAGCCATAGTAAAATTTTGTTAAACATTTACCAGAGGGAAGTGTCACAGCAGCTGGAATGTGTGAGCTTTTACTCAAATTGGACAATGACAACTTAAAAGAAAAATCTACCAAAATGCTGTCCAACCTCACTTCTGTTTTTCTGGTCAGTTTTCAGAACCGCGGGAAACCTACGCTGCTCAAGGGAAACTCAAAGACAAGATACAAACAACTTGAGAAGAAGTAATGAAATTCTGAAGGTTCTAAGTTGTACTAATAAGAAGCAGCCTGAATCTAATTTGGAAATATCTGAATTTCAAGAGTTGTTTTTGCAGCATCATTCAAATACAACTCAGGTGGATCCAAAGAGGGATGTGTTGGAGCCAGCTTGTGTTCCAGCTTTAAAAATTATTAATTTTCAACCCTTGCTTGCTTCCTATTCTCCAGTTCTTTAGGGTTAAAATTCTCCTTAATGATGCCAGACACAGCATACCACATAGGAATACTGCAATTCATTGGCTCAAAAATACCTTTCAGCATGTTTGGATTGTTTTACTGATATATGTAATGATTGACAAGAGCAACTGAAGCTTAAAGTTTGTGGATTATTATTTAAGAATGACATGTTAAGAGCAGATTGGTTTCTAAAGCAAATCACCATTCAACACTTTTAATGAATTAAATGCACGTTGGTAAGAAGAATAAAAGCATGGACTATTTTCTAAATGGAGAGAAAATTCAGAAGTCTGAAGTGCAAACAAACATGGGAGCGCTAGTCGAGGATTCTCTCAAGACAAACTTGCAGGTTGAGTCAGTACTCAGGAAGGCAAATGCAACGTTGGCATTTATTTTGAGAGGACTTGAATATAAAAGCAGGGATGTACTACTGAAGCTTTAGATGGCCCTGGTCAGGGCACATTTGGAGTATTGCATGCAGTTTTGGGCCCTATATCTCAGGAAGGATGTACTGGCCCTGGAGCAGGTTCAGAGGAGGTTCATGAGAATGGGCCCAGGAATTAGAAGCTTAACATGTGAGGTACGTTTGAGGACTCTGGGACTGTACTCATTGGAGTTTAAAAGGATGAGCGGGGAGCTAATTGAAAGTTACAGAATACTGAATGGCTTGGACAGAGTGGATGTTTGGAAGATGCTTCCATTGGTAGGAGAGACTAGGACCCGAGGGCACAGCCTTCGAGTAAAGGGAAGACCTTTTAGAACGGAGATAAGGAGAAATTTCTTCAGCTAGAGAGTGGTGAATCTATGGAATTCACTGCCACAAAAGGCTGTGGAGGTCAGGTCATTGAATACATTTAAGACTGAGCTAGATAGATTCTTGATGATCAAGGGGATCAAGGGTTACGGGGAGAAAGCCGGAGAATGGGGTTGAGGAACTTATCAGCCATGATTGAACGGCAAAGCAGACTTGATGGGCCGAATGGCCTATTTTCTACTCTTATGGTCTTAAATCCTGACTAGTTTGGTTCTCCTGAGTTCATACAAGGATGGAATTATGCCCTTCCCCGTGTGAGTTTGGTGGCAGTTGACATTTAATCAGGCAGAAGATTGGTGGATGAGGACCCGAAGCTTTCCAAACCTGGCCTGATTAAATCGGTGGTGGGGTGGGGGAACAGGCCACGAAAGGCCTTCTTGTCACCCAGCTGTGTGTGATGGACCAGCTACATGGGCAATGTGAAAAAACAGAGTTTCTGTTTCTATCACACAGTGTTTAATTGAGGGACCAAGCACTGGATTTATGAGCGATCACTCTTCCCTCGCTGCCAATCCCCATCCAGCAACCCACTCCTACCGTCACTCATCTATGCCCAGGACCATCAGCAATTCACCAGTCACCACCTAGCCTGGAAACCTCTGCCCTGGGTTCTTGCTTTTGCCTGATGTAGGAGGCTTCCTCAAAAACAGGCAACATGAGATCCTCGCTGGGTATCCAATAGGAGGACAAAACCCATGCCATCTCTATTATTTACCACTAAATCTTTCCAAAATTCTGAAAAAAAAGCAGTTCCCAGGTTGCTGCATTTTTTGCTGCTGTCTTTTCCTTTTTTGTACTGAGCTGCATTTTTTGCCCAGTGATATATTGTCAATTTCCAATCCGTTTTATGGACTAGAACACATAACAAAACTGGAAGTCACTCGAGTAAGCAGATGACTTGCCTCACAGTCACAAGACTTCTCAGTTCTTGGTAACAGAATTTGACTTGCTAACTAGAACCGAACAACATAAAATGTAAAAGAATGCCCTAGGTTCTTGCATCTGAAGCTAGAACTGAAATATTCCAAATGGTATGAATCAACAGAAGGGGCATCAGGAGAATTGTCACTGATGACCTTCCATTGATGGTGTCAACTGAGTGTTCAATTTACCGGCTGAGAAACCCCTACAATTGGGTTTTGCAAAGCATTTGTGAATTCAGTACATGAGGTATTCACTGCTAGTCCCCTCTGTCTCAGTGATAAACTGAAAATGGGCACTTTGACTGAAACCTTATTGAAATCTGAATATCCTACAAAAAGGGAAATCTGTTCAATAAAGAATCATCATGAAATTATGAGAAGCAATAAAACAAAAGCCACAGATGCTATGAGTCGAGTTATTTCAAGCCTGATACCATTTTGTTCTATAAGTCTCAATATGATGATGACTAAGTTCTCCCCTTATGGCATATTGCATTTAGTAACATGCTCAGCTGCAGGCTTTACACATGCCCTACAAAAAAGGCAGTAGCATAGCTTCAGAATTTATAATGAGCTACGCTCTCTCACCATTTAAAAAAAATCCTACATAAAACTGTAAGATGGTATACTTTGCATGAAATGGATAAATTGCATCATTAAATATAATTAACAATACCTGAAATTTTAACACGTTTGGTTACATATTTGTTTTTATTGTGAACACATCCAAAACACATAAGAATGATATATCCAGGGTAATTTCCATGCAACAAACTGTTCTCCCTTAATATTTTTGTTAAATAAATATTTGTGTTACCATTTGACAAGAAACAAAGTAAAGAATAATTTTTTTCTTGCTTTCAATATTTTTAAATCACCTACTTAACTTATTTCTCTTTCTGCATAGGCATCAACTTCCATTTCCATTACCTTGACTATCCTCTCTCAATGGGTCTGACTGGACCAAACCTGAACTTTGACTTTGAATACCAATTCCACTTAATGGCTGGCACTGTGACATTGACTTGTCTGAATCAAACACCCAGAATCATTTTGCTCTACTAGTGGATTCTTTAAAATCAGCAAATTTTCAGTTTTTTTTTTGACTTTCACTCTGGACTACAGAAGGGACTGGGACAAGAGGAGGCTCCTCCTGCATTCCCTTTGTCAGTTTTCCTCTTTGGAGCAAATGATCTACACAGAGTCTCTCTCTACTACATATATAAAAGCACCCAGTCTCTATAACAACTCCTGTCATATATTTTGTTGAACCATCTCTGTGACTTTTTTTCACCAGGTTCATCTGGCAAGATTTGTCCAGGATTCACACTAGATATCGATTGTAATCAGCAATGGCTTCTTCCACTGTGTCGCTGCTTCCATAAATTTAGCAGATCACCCATGTAGCCTCCACTTCTGGCAGATCATTAACTATTTCATGCTGTCTGCGTCGCTACTCTTTTGGAGCCATGGAAATGCCAAATGGCACGCGCACCTATTTGTATCTCCCGATCAGCATTCAAAATGTAGATAGAAACCAGCTGCTTTCATCCAACTTCACTCCCCATCTCTCATATCCACAGTCGTGAAGATTTTATCTTTTTTCAAATTGTGACAAAATCCTTCAATGACTGGCATGGGGTAATGAGTTCCTTTCCGATCTTTATTCAGATTCTTTTATAAATACTCCGACTGCATTGGCAGCATGATAGCAGTGAAACATTCTGTAGAAATTATCACTATCTTGACTACTCTCTTCTTTTCCAGCTCTTCTAATTTGTATTCTGGCTGGTGTTGACAGGAGCTGGAAACTTCCTTGCCAAATATTAAATTGGTTTTACAGTCTCATCTACTTTGAGAGGAGGTTATCCGGGAAGATATCCTCTTGGATCTGTTCAACTGTTTAGTGGTTTTGTGTGCTGTGACACACTGCCAACTTCTTTAGGCACATTGAAGGTTACCAGCCTAAGTTTTAGACTTGCCTTCACTGACAGGAGTAGCTTTCACTGTCTTCTGTGACTTCTAACACCAGATCTTCAGTTTTGTCATCGCATTGGGCTCTCAAACGAAATTTGTCCTCTCACTAGAAGAATGAGTGCCTCACTCTTACTTTTGAGATCTCCATTTTGAGCCACATTACTGTAATGTGCACTAGTGTCTGACTCTATGTTAATCTGACGGTGTCCTTCCGCAATCATCAATCCAATAATCATAGAGAATTTAGCACCTATTGACTTGACTGAGCCAATCTTTTGTATGTTGTGCAGTGATTCATCAGTCTCTTCCGCTGATGTCGTTCAAGTGGCATTCAATATTAGTTTTTGTGCTTCTCTGCAGGCCTACATTTGCACACAAAAGGATTTGGAATCTTGCAGTGAGAATTCCCCACTCCCACATTGAATATCACTCCTTTTCCTTTGTGAGATTTCCTCCACAGGATTTGTATCCTTCCTTTGTCCATGACCTTTCTCCTCTTTTGGCCTGGAATATCTGTCAGCATAATGCAAAGCCTGGACTGTTGTGCTTTGAAAATGCTTTAGGCACCGACCCGATTTATTATTGTCACAGGTACCAAGATACAGTAAAAAGTATTGTTTTTGCATGCTATCCAGACAAATCATACCATGAGTGGATCAATGTAATAGAACAGAATGCAGAGTACAGTGTTATAGCTACAGAGAAGGTGCAGAGAAAGGTCAACTCTAACATATGAGAGGTCTGATCATAAGTCTGATAACAGCAGGGAAGAAGCTGTTCTTGAATCTGTTGGTACATGTTTTCAAGCTTTGTATCTTCTACCTGATGGAAGAGGGAGGAAGAGAGTATAATGGGAGCGGGAGGGGTCTTTAATTCTGTTGCCTGCTTTCCCAAGGCAGCAGCAAGTACAGATGGAGTCAATGGAAGGAAGGTTTGCTTTTGTGATAGATTGGGCTGAATTCACAACTCTCTGATCAATAGCTCAGCCCTTTTAAGCGCTTTTCTGTGAGTAATTTTCTTCTTTCTCAGTCGAAAAGCTATCAATGCAGGTTCTCTCTTGCCCAAGATAGTTTAATCTTTAATGAGATCATCTTTTAGGTTCACAAATTCAGACAATTCTGTGATATGTATGAATACAGTCATATACTAAACAATGGACTCTTTCACCTTGACCCTAATACAGAACACATAACATTCATGAGTTTCATTCACGTAGGGGTCAAAGTGTGCCTTCAAGGCATTTGTTATTTCTGTATTGTGTTATTTACTGTTCTTCAGAGAGATTTCGGGCAGAATACACTTTGTAATAGTCTCTCACCAGCAATGGTAAAAGGGTAGCTGTTAAATGCCAAGAATACCATTTTGAGCTCAATCTTTCAGTTAATTCTCTCTTTGCTACACAGAGACATACCCTTTTAGCAGCAGGAAGGAACTGCAATGAAGCCAACCAGTGATAGTTCAAGAGATTCTCACAGATTTGAAGGTTAGTTTCTTGTTGATTTATTCTGTCTATTGCTGTGGTTCTACAAGTATTACACGCTTCCAATTGTTGTTTGGAGATGCAAATGTCTATAGGTACGGGTGCTGAAGGGTTTTTGTCTGACTTCAAGGCTTTTAAACAAAGTAGTTTCTCCTACACATTGATGCTTTATTCTAGCGCATGTCTTGAAGAATAAATGGAAACTAAACAGAGCAGGACTGGCTGCTGGAAGAGGGAGAAGCAGAAATGGAAGAAAGACTTTCAAGAAGAAGCTGTATTCATCCAAAGTAGCTAGGAAACAATTTTCTTACCTGAGCCTTGGAAAGGGAGGAATAATGTATAAAAAGTTTGTGCTTTGCTAAGGATGTTCTCATTAAAATCTGTCAACTGTTGTGGCCACAGACATAACCTCACTGCAGGGCAAGGTCAACTTTGCCAGTCACTGTGAAGGTGATGAGCTCAATGGATTGGTGTGACTGGCTCCTTCTATCTTGGATTTAGAAATTCCTGCATCATCTTAAAGTTTGCTATCCATCACTGTATGAGGAGAACTGTTCTCTCAATTCAATAGATTTAACTACACTTTATTCTCACTTGTGTCACCATTTAGAGTTCCTGCCTTAATGCTGCCCTCCAAATTAGGTTCAGTGCAAGTATCTGAGCTGACTGCTTCCTGTGTGAAGTCAACTGAAGGTATTTTCATCATTACTCCTTCCTGTTTCTCCATTGCCCAGTCCAGGATCCAATTTTTGAAGGATGAAAGTCATATGGATAAGGCTGTGGTATGCAAAATGTGTGTAAGATATGTGGTGTATGCTTATTCTATTTACAGCTTATGGGTAGGAAATTAGGTGTGAGGAGGAGGATTATGTCTGAGGCTTCAGCAGTAAGGCATTCCAGTAATGGCAAACACCTTCTCCATGGGTTTAAGACAAACAGGCCAAAATGCATTTTCTGGTTAGGTTCGACAATCTCCAATTGTGTGTCACCTCGTCCTGCAGGAGACAGGTAAGCGTACCACTGAGTGCTCTGCAATATGGATGTTGTGATGTTACGGTTGAGTAGTTGGCAGCGTTTGCAAGCTGTGGGATGTACGTGTGAGGTCTACAGCATTATTAAATGTGTGGGAGAGAAGTGAGCTTTTGAACAGGAAGTATGAGCCCTGATTAATATAAATTGGTTGCAGGTAAATGATGAGGGTACGATACATGAAACAGGGTCTGAGGCATGTAGTGCAGGTGAAGATGCATGGTTTTGAAATTGATAGTGAATACATATGCAAGGCATTCAACTTTGTGTGGCACAGCATTCAAGCCTTTGGGGGATCCTGACTCTTGGCACTGAACCCCATGGTAGTTTGCTCTTCTTGCATGGATCTGGACAGTTTCTTACCTCCTCCCAGTACAGAACTTTCCTTCTTTCCCTATGCTCCACCAAGGCTTCCAGTGCATCATAGGAAAGCCTTGGAGCCATGCTCTCTTATATAATGGTTGACACACTAGATTAACTTCCCGTGTTACTGTCAGCATGGGCTCCAGTTACAATGCACCTTCCTTTTAAGAGGTGCACGTCAGCTTTAAAGTGTTGCAGGTCACACTGGCTCAGGCGTCCAGCCAAACAACATTATGTTTAAAGTTAGCTGGATCCTAAAAAGCTTAAAACGAGCAAGCAGCATCTACTTTATGTGCTTCCTGCAATACAATCTATGGACATGAGTTAGTAGTCATGCATATCGCTGTATTGGGGAGTGGGGAAGCACCATACACTTGTTTTGGGAGCTATCAAGTTTAAATACTGTCTTTCTTTATGAAGAGAGGGAGATTACATGGTTCTTCAATATTCCTGCTGATCAGTTTCTCCCAAACCCCAGCATAAAAGGTGTTTTATTTAAATTCTTGTCATATACATTAACATACTAGTGCTAATCTACCACAACAAGGGATATTGATTTTCTGCGCTGTGGGGAGCAAAAGTGCACTCAAGATCAGTGCACAGAACAGGGCCTAATGAAAGTAGACAGACTAATTGAACAAACATGCATAATGCATTTGAAAGCATTATGCTTTTTGCATCTGTATCGTTGACATATATCAGCACACTATGGTTTCCCCTTTTAATTAAGCCTACCACTAAAATACGGTAATAACACAGAATAATTGAAGCTGGACAATTATTATTTACTAAGACTGCACAGGTTAGGACAACCCATATGACTCCTAGTGACCTATGACTCAATAACCAGGTCTTGAAGCCCGGCTAATGGAAACCTGTTGTTGCTTGTTCATTGTTTGTCTGTTTGGTTGCCTGAGTTTTGTGGATATGGCCATTTAGACCAGAGTTTTCTTCATGTTCATATCTTATAGAAAGATCATTATTGAATCTGAATATCAAGATTATTAGTACCAGCAATTCTATATCTTAAAATTAATGGGAACTTGGATTTCAGATTTCAGAGCCCTTGTCTGGATGTAGCTAATGGATTCCTTAGCTGGTCATAGATAAATTACAGGAGTAGAATAACAATGAGGTTATGGCCTCTGCATATTATTTGAAGTGTTAGCTCACACCCTTGGAAAAGATTGGACGTCCCTCCACTTTTCCATTTCCATTCAAGCCACAAGTGGACACTTTGGTACCTCTACCTGACCCAAACCTGCCTGTTTCTTGTGGTTAAGAAAAACCGGGGAGGAGGCCACACATTGATGATAAAAACATATGGCCAAGGCTCAATCGTTGAGAGCTCAGCCGGCACCAAGGACAAGAAGCAGGAGATCTGGCCACAATTTGATAGGCAATGTTGGAACTAAGATTTGAAAAAAAACACTGACAAGTTTAGCTGGTAACCACCTTTGAAACTCATGGTAATATCTTGCAATTGCTTGAAATATCTGGAATATTTAGTTCAACGTTTCTTACTAATGCAGTGAGAACAAATTATTGACCAATTTTCGATAATGTGCCCTGAATCATGCAGTCATTCAACAGAATTGGAAGAGAAAAAGACATTCTTGCACAAAGATTGATTTTTACACGTATACATGCAGAAACAAGTGACCTAGGCAAACTCTCATCCGTATAAAATTGCTATCTACTCACCTGTGCCCCGACTGAAAAGGAAGGGTGTGTTTGGCTAGGCTGGTGCTGGTCAGTTGTGCCAGGTTCGGAGTGTGTCGAGCTTCCTCTGGTCCCTGAAACCCAAATAGAAGAACCACTAAGTATCCACCAGAATTTTCCATTTAAGATGCTATGCAAAACCTACTTTTTTTAAACTAAAAACCACTGAATTTATGATGATCTCAAATTATTGCTTGGTTGCCCAATAAATCCATTCAATCTGACGAATATCTAAACAAAGCATCACTATCACATAATGCTTACAATAAGCAACTGACTAAAGCATATGCACTGGTCTGATGTATCAAAAGCGAAGCTGAAGAACTGAATGGGTGCAAGCCTCTCTAGGGATGGCAGCAGGTGAAGCATTTGAGCCCCACCAGTGCAATGAGCAAATTCAGCCTTGTGATGTTGCACAAATGTTTAGCAAGCTGAGTAAAATGCTCAGTAAAATAACAACTGATCCAGGAGCAAAAATAAGCAGTAAATGGAAATTATTCATACACAAAATGCAATGCCTGCCTGCATATTTCCAAACTGACAATCAGTTGCACACCTGAGAACATTGTGGAGAAATTGATACTGTGTCAAATCACGTGTTTCATGTTTTACACCTCAGATGTAAACTTTTTTGATATCTTGGCAAAAAAAGTAAATATTAAGGTTTAACAAATTGCAGGTAATCAATAGAACATAGTATTTAATATGATTATATCTTAATTTTTGTGTTAGGACTCTTACAATTAAAAGGAATTAGGTTTTGAGAACTACCCTACATTGGACATTATAAGGAGAACATTGGATTTAGGAGCAGGAGTTGGCTAATTGGCCCTTTGAGCCTACTTCAATAAGATCATGGTTGTCCTGCTTGTGGTCTCAGCTAACTTGCCTTTTTGCCCCCGTTATCTTTGACTCTCTGGTCTATGATAAGCCTAACTCAGCCTTCAATAAATTTAAAGACCCAGTTCCACTACCTTCTGTGAAACAGAATTCCACTCTCTAATGGCCTTTTGAAAAACAAATTCTCCTCATCCAGGTCTTAAAAGTGAGATTGCTTATTCTTAAACTACGTCCCATAGACACAAGGAGTCTACAGGGGGAGAAATAGATGAAGTGAGTCAGCAAAAAACTTGGTAGATAGAAAATAATATTAGAAAATGACAGCTTATGCTGTTTGGTAGGAAGAAAAGCAGAATTGACTATTATTTAAATCGGAAAGACTTTCTTGCTCCTCTGGTGCTACTTGGCCTGCTGTGTTCATCCAGCTCTACACCTTGTTATCAAGGAAATTACAACAATTGTTCAGTCCTTTCAATGAGCCAGCACAGTCACAATTACCAAAAGGCTCCTTCTGTGCTGGCAGATTTTATGCTTCAATGAAATAGTCCATATTCTAAGTTACCGTGAGAAGTGCTGTATGTACAAACAGGCCAAGAAAATCAGATGTCATCGAAATGATCTCCCAACATAATGTATGTGGCAATATGTGGACAAGTTTGAAATTATGCTCGAACCCAGACATATTATATTCTGCTTTGGTATGGGAGTTGGCCTTATGGTGTCACATGATAATCCAGTCAGTAGAGTAGCACAACCAGGAGAAAGGAAGCAGGAAGCAAGTCACAGGGGAATGGTAAAGTGAGCATTCCTAGGCAGCCACTCTTCAGCTAAACTGGCACTATGAGGTCTGGTTCTTTTCACTTTCCTGCCTTTCAGTAAATATCGCTTGTGAACCTTGTGAACTTAAATGGGGTCAGAAATTAGGTTCTTGATCAATGAATCAGGAATGGGAAATAAATGCTGAACTGGCCAGTGCCACCTACATTCTGTAAGCGAATAAAATAATGGGGGGGTGGGTGAGGGGATTAAGCAAAGTCAACATGGACTCATGAAAGGGAAATTATATTGAACAATACAAACAGGAAGTGCTGGAGAAACGAAGCAGGTCTGACAGCGTCTGTGGACAGAGAAACAAAGTTAAACAAAGTTTTGAGTCCAACATGACCCTTCTCCAGAAATAACATTATGGTGGGGGGTTTTTGAGGATGTAACTTTCAGAATTGATAAGAGAGAACTGCTGTGTATAATATATTTAGATTTTCAGAAGATTTTTGATAAGTTTCCACACAAGAGGTCAATAAACAAAATTTCATTATATGTGGATATATGACATAGGAGCAGAAATAAACCAGCCTGCCTCTTGAACTATTTATATTTTGAATTCCATATTTCTATCTATCCAATAATTATTGATTCACTTGCCTAACAAGAGTCTATCCCTTTGCCTTAAAAAATATTCAGTTACATGGCATTAGGAGAAATATATTGGAATGGATTGAGAACTGGTAATGGACAGAACATAGTCGGGAAAGAAAGATCCCATTTCCAGGTTGGATGGCTGTAACATCCCACATGGATCATTGTTTAGGCCCCAGCTATTCACAGCTTACATCAATGATTTGAATGTGGGAATTAAATGCCAAATTTCCAAATTTGCAGATGGCAGAAAACTAGGTGAAAGTGTGAGCTGTGAGGAGGATACTTCAAGCAGATTTGGAGAGGTTAGGTGATTGGGTGAAAAATTGGCAGATGGAAAATAATACCAAAAGATGTGAGATTATCCACTTTGGTAGGGAGTAGGAGGCTGGGCAGTGTTGAACTTCAAAGAGACTTGGGTGTCCTTGCTCATGAGTCACTGAGAGTTAACATGCAGGTCCCGGAAGCAATTAAGAAGGCAAATGGTGTTTTGGCCTTTGTTACAAGAAAACTGAAGTACAGGATAAAGATAGTCTAACTGCAATTATGCATACAGCCTTGGTGAGATCACATCTGGAGTGCAGTTTTGTTCTTACCTTTGGAAAGAGGGACAGGTGAGGCAGATCTTGCAATCAGATTTGGGAGAAAGGGTAAACAGCACTGTGATTTTCTGACAGGGACCTGGTAGATGGGGTGATCAATATAAGGGGAAGTCCCTTAAATAACAGACCATAAGAAATAGGAACAGGAGAAGGCCATTCAGTCTCTGGAACCTAATCCTTCATTCAACAGAATTATGGCTGATCCGATGTTCTATGTGTTTGCTTTTCTGCCTTTTTCCCATATTGATTACCCTACTGATCTGGAATGTTTCTGTCTCAGCCTTAAATATACACAAGGATTCTGCCCCTTAGCTCTCTGGGGCAAGGAGTTCCAAAGACTCACGACCCTCTGAGAGAAGAAGTTCCGTCTCATCTTAGTTTTAACTTGGCAGCCTTTCATTCTGAGACTACGTCCTCTAGTCTTAGACTCTCCCATGAGGGGAAACATCCTCTCAGCATTTACCATATCAAGCCCCTTAAGAATCCAATATGTTTCAATGAGATCACTTCTTATTCTTCTAAACTCCAGTCAGTAGAGTCCCAATCTGTTTAGCTTTTACTCAGGAGACAATCCCCCCAATACCAGGGATCATCCTACTGAACAGCTCTGAACTGCCTCCAATAAAATAATATCTTTCCATAAACAAGGGAACTAAAGCTGCTGACAGTTCTCCAGATGTGCTCTCAACAGCACTGTATATAGTTACAGTCAGACTTCTCCAACCTCCTTGAAATAAAGGCCAACATTTCATTAGCTGTCACAATTACTCGCTGCACCAGTGTGCTAGCTTTCTGTGTTTCATGCACATGGACCCCACCATGTCCATTTGTGTTGCAGCCTTCTGCAGGTTTTCTCCATTTAAATAATATTCTTGTTCTTTTGTTCTCTCCTCCAAAATTAACAGTTTCACATTTTCCCACATTGTACTCCTTTTGCTAACTTTTTGCCAATCTACTCAATCTACCTGCCCTCCCACCTACTTTTGGGTCTTCTGCAAATTTGATTTCACTATAACACAGTTGCTTTCTTCCTCTAAGTCACTAATATATATTGTAAACTGTTGTGGTTCCAACATTGATCCCTGTGGATCTCCAGGGCAAACCCATCTACATGAGCCTGCATCCACTCACCTTTGCCATCCGAGTTCTTGGCTTATGAGGTGTCCGGGCTAGGTGTGATTATGCATTATTCCTGCCTTGAAATCAGGGTGCTCCTGCTATGGATGAACTCAGCCCCACATTATCCCACTTTCATTCAAACTTTACCTTGTACCCCCCACCCTTATAATTATAGTTTCCCCCTTCACAGTTGTCATCTGCTCCCCTCCCCCTCACAGTCTGTGGCCTCCAAACCCCACAAATACATCCTCAGGTCTCCTTCCTGTGGCAATCATACACAGCAACCCTCCACTCTTTCCGGAGTTTCTCTGGACAGGCCTAATGGACTGTAGTCTATTCTCTGGAGAAACATAACTAGACAGCATTGGACAAGAAATGCCCGAATCTCTGAGTGATGGCTGTATATCTCCCTGATTGTGTTAGCCTTATGACTAAACAGCCATAGGACTGACAATGACCCACTTCCTGGACTGCTGGTCAAACTATTAAGGACATAAGAACTAGGAGCAGGAGTAGGCCATCCGGCCCCTCGAGCCTGCCCCGCCATTTAATAAGATCATGGCTAATCTTTTTGAGACTCAGCAAAACTTACCCACCCACTCACCGTAACCCTTAATTCCTTTACTGTTCAAAAATTTATCTAGACTTGCCTTAAAAACATTCAGCACAGTAGCTTCAACTGCTTCACTGGGCAGGGAATTCCACAGATTCACAACCCTTTGGGTGAAGAAGTTCCTCCTGACTTCAGTCCTACATCTGCTTCCCTCTATTTTGAGGCGATGCCCTCTAGTCCCAGTTTCACCTGCTAGCAGAAACAACCTCCCTGCCTCCACGTTATCTATTCCCTTCATAATCTTATATGTTTCTATAAGTTCTCCCCTCATTCTTCTGAATTCCAATGAGTATAATCCCAGTTTACTCAGTCTCTCCTCATAATCCAACCCTTTCAATTCTGGATTCAACCGAGTGAATCTCCTCTGCACCCCCTCCAGTCCTAGTATATCTCTTCTCAAGTAAGGAGACCAAAATGGCACACAATACTCCAGGTGTGGCGTCACCAGGACCCTATACAGTTGCAGCATAGCCTCCCTGTTTTTAAACTCCATCCCTCCAGCAATGGCAGGCAAAATTCCATTTGCCTTTTTGATTACCTGCTGCACCTGCAATCCTACTTTTAGCGATTCATGCACAAGGACACCCAAGTCCCTCTGCACAGCAGCGTGCTGCAATTTTTTACCATTTAAAACATAGTCCATTTTGCTGTTATTCCTACCAAAATAGATAACCTCACACCTATCAACATTGTACTCCATCTGCCAGACCTTTGCCCACTCACTTAGACTATCTATATCCGTCTGCAGACTTTCAGTGTCTTCTGCACACTTTGCTCTACCACTTAACTTAGTGTCATCTGCAAATTTTGACACACCACACTTAGTCCCCAACTCCAAATCATCTATGTGAATTGTAAACGATTGCAGTCCCAACGCTGATCCCTGAGGCACACCACTAGCCACTGACTGCCAACCAGAAAAACACCCATTACCCCTACTCTTTGCTTTCCACTGGTCAACCAGTCCTCTATCCATACCAATACATTACCTGTAATACCGTGTAACTTTATCTTATGTAGCAGCCTTTGGTGTGGCACCTTGTCAAATGCCTTCTGGAAATCTAGATACACCACATTCACAGGTTCCCCATTGTCCACCATGCAAGTAATGTCCTCAAAGAATTCCACCAAATTAGTTAAACATGGCCTACCCTTCAGGAACCCATGCTGGGTGTTCCCAATGGGACAATTTATATCCAGATGTCTTGCTATTTCTTAAGACTGGATAACAGAACAACAGAGGCTGACAGGCAAACTCATATAAATACATAAAATCATGATAAGCAGGATAAGTTAGATAGATGGAGTCTATTTCCCAGCATGGAAATGTCAAATACTAGGGAACACAGATTTAAGGTGAAGGAGGGAAAGTTTAAAGAAGTGTGAAGCAAGTTTTTTTTATGTAGAGGGTGATAGGTTGCTGGAAAATGCTGCTGGGGAGGTGGTAGGAGCAGATACAATAGCAATCTTTCAGAGGCATTTGGGCAGACACAGGCCAGGTAGGGAATAGAGTGATATGGACCATGTTGCAGCAGATGAGATTATCATGGTCAGCACAGACATGGTGGGCTAAAGGGCCTGTTCCTGCGCTGTACTGTTCAATGTTTTGTGTTTTACGTTCAGTTAGTAACCTAATGAAACCACAACGTCACTTTTTTTAAAATAAACCACAAAACCAACCTAAATAAGTACACTTTCTGTATTTGCATGACTTTCATTTTGCAAACCTATGTAGGCTTTCTGATCATCTGAAAATTTTCAAGGTGTTTAGTTACCCTGTGTTTAATCATACACTTCAGTAAATTTCCTGAACAGACGTTAGGTTAACTGGTCTAGAAATGTCTGGTTTTCATCTCCCACCTTCCTTAACTAGTAGAGTAAATACACAACTTGGTCTTTTCAAGTGCTGTTGAAGAGACATTGGTATCATGTCAGTTGCAGAGGTTTATTTATGTCATTGTAATACATATTTATCTACTGGGTAAGCAAAGAATAATACATATTTTCACTAAGATCATTAAAAAAAATGCTTATTGTCTGTTTTGCCAGAAGACTTACATTGCTTTTTCTATGTTTTTCTAATTCCACGCTCCAGCAGTGAAGCCTTTCTACACTGTAATTTTTGGCTTATCGATAAATGTGTTCAGTAATTTCCAAAGAAGTAAAAATGGAGTTGTGAAATCCCAGTAAATTAATTGGTCAAAATCTGTCAGTTATTAACTCCACATTGAACAAAAATTTCCCAGTAAAACACATACTTGTTAGGAGGCTTTACTAGTTGAAATTTGTTAGAGAAATGCAAGTTGTTGTTTGATCTAGTTACAATCTTCCTTATGGCAGTGAACTGAGAGACAGCGGTACAGGCTAAAACTAATAATAAAACAACTAAAAGATACACAAAGATACAGAATGCAATCGGTGATTAAAGAAATAAATAGTTTAAAATAAACAAAATAATGGCTGGTTGTGAATCAGAGAACATAAGTGGAAGACATAGTTAACAGTGCCCTGTTAAGCCTCATTCTAATATGATATCAGCACTCCAGGTTGGGGGTTTAAATTCCACTCCAGTGTCTTAAGCACAGAATCTAGGCTAGCAGTGCAATACAATAGTGAGGAGGTGCACTGTTAAAATGCTACCTTTTTTTGTCTATTGCAAATTTGGATGGCGGATGAATTTCTGAGGCAGTGGACAGACATAAGATGCTCTCCAACACCCACAGATTTGCAGCCCTACCTGGTACAATGGAAACTGGCAATCCTAATCTGAAACAAGAGAGGGCAAAGTCCATGTGTATTTTTTCTATTGAAAATGGTTACAGCTTTCTAGCCGTGATCTTGAAAGAGCAGGTCAGCTGTGGTCTGGTACCCATTGTAGTTACACGGAGGGAGTGGGAGGGGAGCATCTCCCTGTGGTTCAAACCCAGACCAAACCCTTAGCAGACTTGAACTCATTGCATGGACCTGGATGTCTTCCAGGCAAACGTAGTGTATGCATCTACCGATTGGAAATTCCAGTTGGTATGGGAATGGAGCTTTAATATTTCCTTCATGCTGAACTGCTACTTGACCACATACTGAAGCAAGAGTAGGTCTGTATCCCAAAAACTTTACTTCTATTTCACAGTTCAATACAAACATTTCTCTTTCCCCTTCCTAATCCACCCCTATCTCTGGGGAAAGCCAGCCTTTTTCATTTGCAAACTTGCCACCAAATTATCCAATTACAAACTAGCAACAAATTACAAGCACTGCACCAGGGACTATGCAACAATAATGAAAAAAGGAAGCAAGGACAGGTGAAGATGGAGGGCTTCAATCAAAATGCCAGCAGAGGGGAAAATCACGCACCCCAGCCCGTGCTATGTCTGCCTCTTTCTAAAAACATCAACGGTGCTGGACACTCAGGTATGAACACAGCCGCAGAAGGGAGATCCCAGCCCGCTGCCTGGAAAACCAGTTTTTTTTTCCCTACGGCCACCAGCAAAACACCCATTTTACCAATTAAACAAAATGTTACAAACATGGACGAATAATAAAAAGTTAACAAAAAGAGACGAAACAGGGGCAAATCAAAGTTATGTCAGAGGAAGAGATAATGTACTCCAGGCCTCCCCATCCATGCTCACCTCTCTCTAAAGGTTTCCACAGTGCGGGTAGACACTGTGTGCTCCCTCTCCATGGACACAAACTGGGACATAAACGTAGCTGCAGAAGGGGGACAGGCAGTCAGGAGCTATGATCTCTTCCACAGATTGAAAACCAGCCCAACCACCAAATCAACCAAACAGTTAGCTAAATAAATAAATTATAGGCAGCAGTGCAACAACAACAAAACAAAAAAAAGTGGGTAAAACAAGGGACAAAGCAAAATCAAAATGGTATCAGAAGGAGAGATGATGCACTCCAGTTCCTGCAATGCCCCATTTATCTTCCAGCACTAAATCAACTGTGTCTCCAATTAACTATCAACTTCCATCAAAGTTCATCGGAGTAGTGCAACAACAGGATAGGTGAGGGAAAGGGAGAGAGGGAATAAAATCAACAATCAATTTGGAGTGGTGTGGAGAAATAAGGCACCCTGCAGCGCCCACCTCTCTCTAAATGCATCGAATGCCCATTTTTTACAATAATGCAGATCACCAAAGCTGAATTCTCTGCAGTTGCTTACATGCAATGAATAAAAGCAAAATACCAAATCTGAAACCAACACAGAGAATGCTGGGGAAACTCAGTTGGTCTGGCATCATCTATAGACAGAGATACTGAATTAACATTTCAATCTGTATCCCTGTTCTTCAGAACCCAAATTTTCTATAATCAGGGAAGATGCTGGCATTGTGGTGATGTCACAGGATTAGTAATCCAGAAGCTCACAGGCAAGCAAACACAAGGCTTCAAATGCCATCGTGGCTGCTGACGGAATTTAAGGTAATAATTCTAGAATTGGAAACAATTGTCAATAACGCTGACTACTAAACCATCATCGATTGTCCTATAAATCCATCTGGTTTACTAGTTCTGTTTAGAGAAAGAAATTAACCATCTTTACCTGACTTATATGTAACACCAGACACACAGTAATATGTTGACTCTTAACTGCCTTCTGAAGTCACTCAGTCAAGGGTAAAATTAAGGATGAGCAATTTCTGGTGACAACCACATGTTTTAAAAGGATATTCAAATTTGAAAGGATGTCCTCAACAAATGTTCATTTTTCTGGGAACTTCAAACATATAGTTAGGGAAGGAAATTACACCCACTTTGTTTCCAACAAATTTTATTGATAGGTGTTGGGAAGCAATGGGAAAAGCCAAGTCTGCCATGAGAAGTTTCTATTCCACTATGAACTGATACACTTGAGGGTGGTAGACTGAGTGAGTTGCAATATACCATCTCCAGAAGGACAAATGTGCCCCTAGCTCCACAAAGAAAGAAACAGTTTTCCTTTTTAAATCTTTTTCTGCATTCGCAGTGATCCAAAGGAGACATAGCCAGAGATGGGGATTAGGTAACCTCTCTCAGATACAGGTAGGCATGGACTTGCTAGACACAGGGGACAGTTACTGGAACGTGCACCTAGTGAAGCATGTGCCAATTCCTCTCATAGCGTTGAGGTTCCCTTCCACTGACTCTGCAAATTCTGGTGAGGTCTGAGCTGATGGAGGCCAGCAGGTGTGCATCATCAGCTGGGATATTGCTTCTCACTGGTGGCCTTTATTCATAATCCGCAATCAATCTAGGAACATTTCTTTAAATATTTCTAAGAAGACTTCTCTTGGCAATGCATACTTTTCACACTCTGATTCCACAGCACCCATGAGTAATGACTGGGGTCCACAAATATGGATGTTTAAATATATAAAGATGCATATGTTATTCCTTCTCTGAAAGGGCTATAACATGTAGAGGGAAGTAGTTCACCCCTCTCACCCTCTTAACAAGTCAGGTTGCGTGAGTAAAGTGTCTGACTATGTTTGCGATACTGCACCTGGAATCTTAGCAATCGAACATTTCAGACAATCAATACAATAATGAACTGAACTGTATTTCTCTTTCCACAGACGCTGTCAGATGTGTTTTGTTACCAGGGGGATCGTAATCTATTTGTTTCATAACTTTCATTCTGGATAAACACATGATGTGGTTAGTAGATTCCAGCCTTGTGTGCTTTTTCAAGGTTTATCTATTAAGACAAGCTGAGCAGGAGAGGAATAGAGGCACCATAGTCCATAAACACTGAAGATTACAAGCAATAGAACTAGGCTACTGAGAACACAACAGGGGTTTAGGAATATATAGCTGGTATATTCCAATGAGAAATTCAACAGTCAACACTGTTCTTGCAGAAATTAGAGTCATGGGTCTAGTTTTGATCTCCACAAATATTGGGGATATTGAAGCCCTAGAAAACAGTGCAGACAGAAAGAAGATATCAAAAATAATATTTAGACTTAAGTGCTTAGTTATTTGGATAGACGAACTGAACCATGACCTATTCATTGTGAAATTAAGTTGATATGATTAAAATTTTGTTCAGCTAAGGAAGAAATTCTATCTCATTAGATTAATGATTTATGACTTTCTAATTTTTAACACATGCATTCTGATACTTGACCTTTGTTTCCAGAGTGAACAACTGGCAACTGAAGAATTTGCTTAAGATGATTTTTGTTTATTTTCTTCACTGAGATAAAGTGAAAAAGAATCAAATTCCAGCAAAGTCACTTCAGCAACTGAAGTAACACCAGTCAAGGGTGGTGTGGCTCAGTGGTTAGCACTGCTACCTCACAGCACCAGAGGCCTCAGGTTCGATTCCATCCTTGGACAACTGTCTGTGTGGAGTTTGCACATTCTCCCCGTGTCTGCATGGGTTTCCTCCCACAGTCCAAAAATGTACAGGCTAGGTGGATTGGCCATTCTAAATTGCCTGCAGTGTCCAGGGATGTGTAAATTAGGGAGATGGGACTGGGTGGGATGCTCTGAGTGTCGGTGCCGACTTGTTGGGCCGAAGGGCCTGTTTCCACACTGTAGGGATTTTATGACTCAAAAAAAAGTTGCCAGATTCCACTACACTATGATTGACAGAATGATCCTTCATCAGTTGTCATATTTCCTAAGAGATTTTTTTCAGGCTGTGAAAATTGGAAGACCTACATATCTTCTGCAAATTTGAGATGTTAATCTTTGAATATATTCACCATCATCATACAGAAGGATGGCTTGTGTCTGAATCAGTAGGCACGTGGAAATGGGGGAAGCAATTTGCTGCCCCGCACAACTAGGACAGTCACTGTAGTGGGCAGTCTACGTTATATTCTAAAATTACACCTGGCAGGCTCTCAATATGACCTAACAACTAGTCAGCTATAATTCTCCAGTATCTTGCAATTCAAAGCTCCTATTCAGGTGACAAGGTCCAGTTGCAAGTGGATTGACCCAAATTATAGCTGCTTTTCCAGCACTAAACAGCCTCAGCTCTTGACCTATTTCAACAGCTATGTGGTAGTTGCTCGCTGTCTGAATGAGGAAAAGCACTGTAGGCACATTGATCACTGCTACAGGAGGCCGTTCAAGCAGTAAGCAAAAAAATGTGGTAGGGGATTTTTGACTTAGAGATTCAGATAGCATCCTTTGTGAGCATAACCAAGAATTCTGCATGATGTGTTGCCTGTTGGTGCTAAATTAAGGGACATAACGAGCTGGCTAGACAGGATGTTGGAGTGGGAGGGGGCTGATAGAGTTTTTGTGGTCTGTTTTGGGACCAGTACATAGGCAAGCAGAGATAACAAGGTGTAGAGCTGGATGAACACAGCAGGCCAAGCAGCATCAGAGGAGCAGGAAGGCTGACGTTTCAGGCCTAGACCCTTCTTTCCAGAAATGGGGGAGGGGAAGGGGATTCTGAAGTAAATAGGGAGTGAGGGGGAGGCGGATAGAAGATGGATAAAGGAGAAGATAGATGGAGAGGAGACAGACAGGTCAAAGAGGCGGGGCCACATAGGCAAGCAGTCCAGGTTGATAATCTCTGGTTTATTACTTGAGCCATGTGCAAATAGTATAAGCGGTAAGAAAATTAGGGAAGTAAATCCATGGCTAAAACAGTGCTGTGGGAATAAGAGGTTCCATTCTGTTGGGGCAGTGGCATCAATATTGGGACAGGAAGGAACTGTACCACTCCACCTGAACCAATCTGGGACCAGGATCCTAGTGGAAAAGCTAAATGGGTTTGTCACAAAGAGTTTAAGCTAGTTAAGGAGTGGGGTTGGGGGGCTTAGGAGAAGTTATTAAAGTTCCCAGACCAAGACAGAGAGTATGGAAAGGGTCAGGAATCTAACTCAGGCAGAGCAGATAAGAGGACAGCTGTGAGAAGAGAGGCAGTCATAGCAGGAGTGAGGGTTTTGTACTTAAATGTGTGCATTATATAAAACAAGGTAAATGAGATGGTAGATTGAAATTGACAGCAATGATGTTGTGGGCATCTGAGACATGACTGCAAAGGGATCAGGGCTAGGAATTAAACGTCCAAGGTACACATCCTAGAGGAATGACAGTCAGAAGGGCCAAGGGGACAGCGTTACCTTGCTAAGAAGAAATTAATTTAAAGTGATGGTCAGAAAGTAACTAAGATAGCAAACCAAATGTTGACCTTTACTATAACGGTGATAGATTATCAAAGTAGGGAAGTCTTGCTACGATTGTGCAGAGTTTTGTACAATCAAGCCTTTCAATACTTTGTGCAGTTTTGGTCACCTTACTTGAGGAGCATCATGCTTGCATTGAGGTCAGTTCAGAGAAGATTCACTATGCTGATTCTTGGGATGAAGGGGATGTGTTTGAAGCAAGATTGAGCATGCAACTAACAAGCTTGGGCCGATACTCACTGAAGCGTGGACGAATGAGAGGGGATTTACTGAAAGATAACTTATTGAGAGTTTTTTTAAATTATTCATTTTGTGGGATATGGATATCACTGGCTGGCCAGCATTTATTGCCTGTCCCTAGTTGCCCTTGAGAAGGTGGTGTTGAGCTGTCTACTGGAACTGCTGCAGTCCTCCTGCTGTGGGTTGACCCACAATGCCATTAGGAAGGAATTCCAGAATTTTGACCCAGCGACGGTGAAGGAACGGAGATATATTTCCAAATCATGATGGTGTGTGGCTTGGAAGGAGTCGTGGGCTTGGGAGGTGCTGTCTGAGGATATTTGGTGAATTTCTGCAGTGCATCTTATAGATACTGCTGCTATTGAGTGTCAGTGGTGGAGGGAGGGAATGCTTGTGGATGTAGTGCCAATCAAGCGGGCTGCTTTGTACTGGATGGTGTCAAGCTTCTTGAGTGTTGTTGGGGCTGCACTCATCCAGGCAAGTGGGGAGTATTCCATCACACTCCTGACTTGTGCCTTGTAGATGGTGGACAGGCTTTGAGGAGTCAGGGGGTGAGTTACTCACTGCAGTATTCCCAGCTTCTGGCCTGCTGTTGTAGCCACTGCATTTACGTGCTGAGTCCAGTTTAGCTTCTGATCAATTATGACTCCCAGAATGTTGATAGTGGGGGATTCAGTGATGATGACATCATTGAATGTCAAGGGACAGTGGTTAGATTGTCTCTTATTGATGATGGTCATAGCCTGGCATTTGTGTGGCATGAATGTTACTTGCTACTTATTATCACAAGCCTGGATATTGTCCAGATCTTGTTGCATGTGAACATGGACTGCTTCAGTATCCGAGGAACTGCGAATGGTGCTGAACATTGTGCAATCATCGGCAAACATCCCTGCCTCTGACCTAATGATGGAGGGAAGGTCATTGATGAAGCAGCTGAAGATGTTTGGGCTGAGGACACTAACCTGAGGAACTCCTGCAGAGATGTCCTGAACCTGAGAAGACTGACCTCCAACAGCCATGATTACCTTCCTGTGCGTCAGGTATGATTCTAACCACAAGAGAGTTTGCCTCTGATACCCATTGATTCCAGTTTTGCTAGGGCTCCTTGATGCCACACTGGGTCGAATGCAGCCTTGACATCAAGGGCTGTCACTCTCACCTCACCTCTGGAATTCACCTCTTTTGTCAATGTTTGAACCAAGGATGTAATGAGGTCAAGAGCTGAGTGGCCCTCGCGGAACCCAAGCTGCGCATCACTGAGCAGGTCATTGCTGAGCAGGTGCTGCTTGATAGCAGGGTTGATGACACCTTCCATCACTTTAGTGATGATAAAGAGTAGACTGATGGGGCGGTAATCGGCTGGGTTGGATTGGTCCTGCCTTTTATGTACAGGACATACTTGGGCAATTTTCCACATTGTCGCGTAGATGGAACAGCTTTATCTGGATAGATGCTGAAAAAATGGTTCTCCTGAGCATAGTTTCAAAATAAGTTGTCTCCCATTTAGATGGAGAAGAGAAGGATTGTTTTGAGTTGTTTGTGTTTGTAATTCAATCGTCACAGTAAATGGCAAATTCTGAGGCACTGAACATGTGTAAGGCTGAGCTACGCAAATTTTTGATTGGAAAAAGAGTCAAGGGTTGTGGGGGTAGGCAGGAAAGTGGAGTTAAGGCCAAAACCAGACCAAGCATTAATTTATTGACTGATGATGCAGGCTGAAGGGGCGGTCATGTTAATATAGGAAAATGATAGCATAGTTCACTAGTTAATTGTGGGCAACTTTCTTCAAGTTCAGCGGCAACGATCGTCCATTCAATGCTGACCAGACAATCTGAGTCTTGGTGGAGTTTAAAGTAATTGAGTTTGTACTGAATACGCAAATCGATATTAACAAGAGGATCATGCACAAAGGATGCCTCCCAAACTGTGTGGAATTCCTCAGCTAAACTATTTGTGCCACATCAGTGAAAATACTTTGAGTGGTTGAAATAGTCAGCAGTTCTAATAAAAGGGTTTTGGACTGAGAATTAACTCTTTCTCCCTTAACATACGCTCCCTTATCGGCTGAGTTTTTCCCGCATTTTCTCTTTTTGCTTTGGCTCAGAAGTGTTTGGTCTACAAGCTTAATAAATATCAGTATATAAAAATAATTTAAGTCAGGTAAAATCTTGGCACAAGGTAAGCAATTTATTACATTTTTAAGGTTTATGATCCCAACAATATTTCTAGTGCAAGTCAGGAAAGATATCACTCTTAGGTAATGTGCTGAACGACTGTAAAAATGTACTATTGATTTTGACCCCTCTATCCCAGTTTTCCGATGGTCTAAGTGGCTGTGCTGGTCACATTGACATCAATTCAACAAACTCGATCAAGCCATTGATTTAAAGGAGGTGCAGTTATGATAACTAGTTGTTCAAATTTTTAAATGAGGTCTCTAGAGGCGTGCAGAATCCCAGACAAATTATAGTCTGTCATATTTAGTGTTATAATTTCCTAGGAATTCTACATCATAATGATGTATGCTTTAGATGAGTCATGTTGACAGTACAAGTTTTCAGCAAAGTCAGGCTCATTACTTTGTAATTATCTTTGAGTCTGTACTCACTTACAACCACTTCCAACCAGTTACCACACCATAATGATTAATAATCTTGGATAAACATATTTCTATAGCTGCTTAAATTGGAGATGGCTCTGTTTTTTTTCTTTAATAAACAAAATTGCACACAATCACATGTTACAGTTTTAGGGTTTTTTTTAAGAATGAGAATCCCTACAGTGTGGAAACAGGCCCTTTGGCCCAACAAGTCCACACCGACCATTGGAACATCCCACCCAGACCCATCCCCCTATAACCCACACACCCCGGAACACTAAGGGCAATTTAGCATGGCCAATCCACCTAGCCTGCACATCTTTGGACTGTGGGAGGAAACTGGAGCACCTGGAGGAAACCCATGCAGACACGGGGAGAATGAGCAAACTCCACACAGACAGTCACCTGGGGCTGGAATTGAACCCAGGACCCTAGTGCTGTGAGGCTGCAGTGCTAGCCACTGAGCCACCATGCCACCCCGCCACCCCAAAGGTTTCTTTAAATCCTTCTCACTTTAGGTTATGTTTTAGATTGTCCTTCTCAGTGTGCTAATCTCATTATTATCCGCATAAACACAAAAAGGTTTTTTCAGATAAATTCAATGCGCTCAAGAAGCAAATAGAGAATGCTTCTCAGTTCACTTCAGCTACTAGCCCTATCACGTCTTGTCTTCGCAAGGTGGCAGAATAGCACTACATTAGAGTTTAACTGCCAAGAAATTTTATGATACAATAAAAGAAGTGAATAGTCATAGTCGCACAATATGCATTTAGCTTGGTGAGCTTCTTATGTAGGAAAGCAAATAGCAAATTGCTTGTAATTTCTGTGGTAATATTCTTATAAAGTCATTTTGTTTTCTTTTATTTCTGTCTACAAATATTTTTGTGGCTTTACTCCCTCATTTTAGAAGCTTGAGTCAGATCCTGATTTGAAGAAAGACAGGTTAATTAATAGAACAAGGTGTGGAGCTGGATGAACACAGCAGGCCAAGCAGCATCACAGGAGCAGGAAAGCTTGATGTTTCGGGCCTAGACCCTTCATCAGAAATGGGGGAGGGGAAGAGGGTCTGAAATAAACAGGGAGAGAGGGGGAGGCGGATAGAAGATGGATAGAGGAGAAGATAGGTGGAGAGGAGGCAGACAAGTCGAAGAGGCGGGGATGGAGCCAGTAAAGGTGAGTGTAGGTCGGGGGGTAGGGAGAAGATAGGTCAGTCCAGGGAGGACGGACAGGTCAAGGGGGCGGGATGAGGTTAGTAGAGAGGAGATGGGGGTGCGGCTTGAGGTGGGAGGAGGGGATAGGTGAGAGGAAGAACAGGTTAGGGAGGCGGGGACAAGCTGGGCTGGTTTTGGGATGCCGTTGGGGGGAGGGGAGATTTTGAAGCTTGTGAAATCCACATTGATGCCATTGGGCTGCAGGGTTCCCAGGCTGAATATGAGTTGCTGTTCCTGCAGCCTTCGGGTGGCATCGTTGTGGCATTGCAGGAGGCCCAGGATGGACATGTCGTCTGAGGAATGGGAGGGGGAGTTGAAATGGTTCGCGACTGGGAGGTGCAATTGTTTGTTGCGAACTGAGCGTAGGTGTTCTGCAAAGCGGTCCCCAAGCCTCCACCTGGTTACCCCGATGTAGAGGGAGCCACAACGGGTACGGCAGATGCAGTATACCACAGTGGCAGATGTGCGGGTGAACATCTGCTTGATGTGGAAAGTCTTCTTGGGGCCTGGGATGGGGGTGAGGGAGGAGGTGTGGGGGCAGGTGTAACACTTCCTGTGGTTGCAGGGAAAAGTGCCGGGTGTGGTGGGGCTGGAGGGGAGTGTGGAGCGGACAAGGGAGTCATGGAGAGAGTGGTCCCTCCGGAAAGCAGACAAAGGTGGGGAGGGAAAAATGTCTTTGGTGGTGGGGTCGGATTGCAGATGGCGTAAGTGTCGGAGGATGATGCGTTGGATTCGGAGGTTGGTGGGGTGGTACGTGAGGACGAGGGGGATTCTTTTTTGGTTGTTATTGCGAGGCTGGGGTGTGAGGGATGAGTTGCGGGAAATGCGGGCGACACAGTCGAGGGCATTCTCGACCACTGCGGGGGGGGGAAGTTGCGGTCCTTGAAGAATGAGGACATCTGAGATGTACGGGAGTGGAATGCCTCATCCTGGGAGCAGATGCGGCAAAGGCAAAGGAATTGAGAATAGGGGATGGCATTTTTGCAGGAAGGTGGGTGGGAGAAGGTGTACTCTAGGTAGCTGTGGGAGTCGGTGGGCTTGAAATGGATATCGGTTTCTAGGTGGTTACCCGAGATGGAGACAGAGAGCTCAAGGAAGGTGAGAGAAGTATTAGAGATGGTCCAGGTGAACTTAAGGTTGGGGTGGAAGGTGTTGGTGAAGTAGATGAACTGTTCGAGCTCCTCGTGGGAGCACGAGGCGGCGCCGATACAGTCATCAATATAACGGAGGAAGAGGTGGGGTTTAGGGCCAGCGTAGGTATGGAAGAGGGATTGTTCCACGTAACCTGCAAAGAGGCAGGCATAGCTTGGGCCCATGCAGGTACCCATGGCCACCCCCTTTGTCTGTAGGAAGTGGGAGGAATTGAAAGAAAAGTTGTTGAGGGTTAGGACGAGTTCGGCTAAGCGGATGAGGGTGTCAGTGGAGGGGGATTGGTCAGGTCTGCTGGACAGGAAGAAGCGGAGGGCCTTTAGGCCATCTGCATGGGGAATACAGGTGTATAGGGACTGGACGTCCATAGTAAAAATGAGGTGTTGGGGACCGGGGAATTGGAAGTTCTGGAGGAGGTGGAGGGCGTGGGTGGTGTCACGGACGTAGGTAGGGAGTTCCTGGACCAAGGCGGACAAAATGGTGTCGAGGTAGGTGGAGATAAGTTCGGTGGGGCAGGAGCAGGCGGAGACAATGGGTCGACCAGGGCATTCAGGTTTGTGGATTTTGGGAAGGATTTGATAGAAGCGGCCGGTGCAGGCTTGGGGAACGATGAGGTTGGAGGCGGTGGGTGGGAGGTCATTCCTATTATCTCAGGTTAATTAATATCTTCAAATAATATCAGAAGTGAGAAGATTTAAATAATCGACATTCTTTCATTAAAAAAATGCTGCAAATCAAATTTGAACAGATCCCATAAATTGTTTATTTTTGCACTGAACAAATTGGCCCTATTTTTGGATAGCAGTACCAGAAAGTTGCAGGTTTTATAGTAATTATATTAAGATATGACTTCAGTGCTTAAAGTTGATTTTTGATCCTTTAGGTCAATACTGCCCAAACTTCTACCAATTGTGACTTCATTGCCATAGCTCTTCAGTGAGAGAGTGTGTGGCGGACAGGATGCGGGGGCAAGTATTTTTGGAGGGAGGCACAGCTGTTATAAATCGGTTGGAACGTTATGCCAACCACTGCTGTCTCAAAGTTCAGCTCCCCAAGTGTCAGCCTGCAAATCCACTTGAGGAAGCCCTGCCTCATGTCCTTTGACAAAATTAATGAAGCCAAAATAACACAAGCTGAAATCCTCTAATTATGGGGGCGAGGCCTCACCGAACTTACATTACTGTTGTGCTTCTGGACTCTAAGTAAGTCCTGGCATTCAAGATAATTATGTGGGATCTTTAACCTTCCAATTGCCTGTTTTAGCTTTCCTGGACTGTTCCACAATTACTATGACAGTGAGTTCAGATGGCTGGAATGACAGAAGTTTGGGTTTTAGCCCTATACTCAGTCTGGTTTTCATAAGAATCAACTTAGAAAGTTTTAAAACAGACATAAAGGCTGTTGAGTGCCATAACTTTTAAGCTGGGGTGTCAAAGCATAAAATAAACACATTGTTTCAGTTGTGTCACAGCATGTTTCCAAATATACTCTTATAAATCAAGTAACCATTTTATCCATTCACTGGAAAAATAACTTTTCTCAAATTACTAGTACTCCTTTACTTACTACAATTTCATGTTTATAATTATACTTGCTAATTATTTGAAAACTAATGACTGTTTCATGTAATTGCTCATGGTAAGCCAGTATCTATTTATGAAAGGTAGATTATAACCAGCAACACACAGGCTGAAGAATGATCTTCAATCACAAAATGAAAGCAGTTCGTTGTGAATGGGTACCCCATTTTACATCACACACATTTTCTGTTTTTATTGATCTAGCTACAAAGAAAAAATGTGCTGCCAATGTAAAAACAAGTTTATTTTGTGCAACTAAAAGAGATCAGTTCTATTCCCATAATATTATTATATTTGTGATTAAATTCCTGTACACACAATCAAATAAGAAACTTTTGTTTTTGGTCAGAAGCTCGACCCGAAACGTCAGCTTTCCTGCTCCTCTGATGCTGCTTGACCTATGGTGACTTAATTATGTTGCTCTCCTTTACCATAATATAGTTGCATTTTAAAATAGATTTAATACATAACTCATAGGGTAGAAATCCGAGTGACTGTGGTAAAGTGAATGTGTACTCCTTCCTGGAATCGAACTGCAAATTACACTGAAATTCCCATCAAATATTTTCACTGAAATCATCTGCGTCACTTTGTGCATTCTATTAGACAGAAACATTATCCATGACTTTCAGTCACTGAAAATCAATTACTGATACAACTTTGAATCCACAGATAGACATATAGAAACCTGGAATGGAAATTCATCAAAATTCAAGATATATTTAGAAAACATGCTCCTGCAAAGTGCAAGACAACAGAAAACATTATGCAAGATTCACTCAAGACTTCACTTAAGATTTTACTGAAAAAGGAAAACAATGTTAAGAGCTGGTAATTGGACTATTAACATGACTGTCGATAAGTGAAACACATTCCTCAGGAAATACAATATGTGAACAATGCAAGACAGATAGAGATGAACATCCCATCTATCTGATCCCACAGAATTGCAATGCAATACAAAATTCTCTCTGCCATGCAACCTCCTAGGAGATACCTAATAAAAACCCAAACCATTGTAGGGAAAACAAATTTTGGAAATTTCTTTATCACACACCCAACTCTGAGAGACCACAACCCTTCAGTCAAAACACACACAAACTCTCTCACTCACTTGCACTAACATACACACACATTCAGTACCTACTATTGTTTAACAAGTATTGAGTAGCAGGAGGAAGGAGACCAACACTCCCTCTACTCCAGTGGGGCTATCTGTTCTTTCCTGTTCGATAGTTAGATACACCATTGTTCTGCCATTCTTACATTACAATCATTTAATCTGCACTATCAGCAGCCCCTGCCCCATGGGTGCTCCACACGCCCTGCCCATACCTACTCCCACCTATTGCACAAATACTGCCCCCTCCACACTTCACCTCGGCTCTGATTAAGTCATCCAGACTCGAAACATTAGCTTTCTCTCTCTCCATGGATGCTGCCTGACCCGCTGTGATCTCCAGCATTTGTTGTTTTCAGTACAGCTTCCAGAATCTGCAGTAATGTGCTCCTATAGATTAAGGAAGCATTTCAGTCCACATCAGTGACTAGAACAAATAGGGAGTTTGGAAAGGACATTCATGTGAAATACCTAGAAAGGTATTTAGAGCTAAGTAGATTTTCAATCTTCATTATTCCATCTACCTGATAACTGCCAATCTGTCTGTTCTAATCTTACACATTTTGCCATGTGGACCGTCACTCTCCAAAATGAAGACCAAGATCTAATTATCAAAAAATAGCTAATTCAATAGAATTTAGAGTCTGTCTGATGCATGTAAGCAGATTTCATATAACTTTCCTTTCAGTTCACGAAACAGGTACGATAATTGGCTAATTTCAACATTCGACTTAAAAAAATGGAAATAATATTTAATAAATAAATAGAGGGTAAAATTGTGTATGGGAGAATGGCAATGTGAGTTTTGCAATGCACGATTAACCCTGCATGTTGATAGCCAAGGAGAAAATATGTGTTGTACATTCTTATGTAAAAGTCAAGCCTACATTTTTGGGGATCAAAGCCCTATAATGTCAGAAGCAAAGTGCAATCTCCACAGTTTCATCAAAAAGCTGAACCTTTGGAAGACGCCAGTAGCATAGTGGTAACAATGTAATAATTGATCAGCAAGCTTTGGTCAGGAAGGAGAGAGAGTGAGGAGAGTGAGACTACAGTTTGGGGAATTTGGAGGCAGAGTGGGAGTTCAGTGCAGAGGGAAAGAGGTGTTTTTTTGTTTGCTTTTTTGACTCACAGTTTGTAAGGTTGTTTTTAATAGGATAAACTGAAGTCCAGAATCAGGGGCCCAATGCAAAAGAATGATATTGAAGTAAACTGTAAATTCATTGGTTGATGATAGCTACTAATCTGACTATCTATTCTAGGTACTTTCAGATTGACGGTAAATAAGGGAAATATTTCAGGCTACAAACCAGAAGACAAATATGAAATTTTTTAAAAATCAAATTAAGAACTAAATAATGAAACTAGAGATGCTGGGCCAGTCCACGTGTTGTAACTGCATGATGTGGAAGGTGGTGGACCCCATTGGGCAAGTACTGGTTGCTTGAAGAACTCCAGCTCAGAGTTGATGAGCTGGAGACTGAGCTTCAAACACTGTGACACAGCAGGAAGAGGGAGAGTTACCTGGAAGCTGTGTTTCAGGAGGCAATCACACCACTTAGGCTAACTACCTTAAATTTCGTCAGTGGTCAGGGACAGAAGCTTGTGACTACTAGCGAGGCAGATAGAGGGATCAAAACCCTTGAGCTTGTCTAACAGGTTTAAGATTCTTGCTCCCTGTGTAGTTGAGAATGGAGGCTATAGGGAGGACAAGCAAAGTGACCATAGCACAGTGGTACAGGGAACCATTCAAAATGGGGGAGAAAAGAGAAATACAGTCAATGAAATAAACACTATTCTCTGTGGTCAAGATCGAAAGTCTCGAAGGCTATGTAGCCTTGCTGGTGCCTGGGGTCAGGAAACGTCATCTGGACTGCAGAAGAACTTGGAGTGGGAGGGGAAAGATCCAGTTGGTCTGGTCCAGGTAGGTACCAACAATATAGGCAGAAAAAGGAAAGATGTTCTGCTGAGGGAATATGAGCAGCTAGGGACTAAATTAAAAAGCAGAACCAAAAAGGAAGTAATCTTTGGATTACTACCTCAGCCATGAGCAAATTGGAACAGGGTCAACAGGGTTAAAGAGATGAACGCATGGCTCATAAATTGGTGCGAGAGAAACAGAGAGGTGAGGGGGATCTAACTGAAACTTACAGAATACTGAGAGGCCTGGATAGAGTGGACATGGAGAAGATGTTTCCACTAGAAGGAGAGACTAGGACCCGAGGGCACAGCCTCAGAGTGAAGGGATGATCCTTCAGAACTAAAATGAACAGGAACTTCATCAGCCAGAGGGTGGTTAACCTGTAGAACTCATTGCCGCAGAAAGCTATGGAGGCCAAGTTATTGAGTCTGCTTAAGACAGAGATGGACAGGTTCTTGATTAGTAAGGGAATCAAAGGTTAGGGGAGGAGGCAGGAGATTGGGGTTGAGAAACATGATCAAATGGTGAAGCAGACTCATTGGGCCGAATGGCCCAATTCTGCTCCTATGTACTATGGTATAACATTACCAGCCTAGTTATGCAGAGGCCCAGAAAAATGCTCTGTGACTAATTAATAAAATTTGGAATTAAAAGCTAGTCTAATCGTGACTGCAAAACCACTGTCATAAAATTGCATTTACTTCACTAATCACCTGTATGGAATGAAATCTGCCACCCTTATCTGGTCAGGCCTGCATGCAACTCCAGGGTCCAGCCTAACATGTGGTATGAAGCAGCTACATGATTTAAGAAAAGGAATGAAAGCAGATGGACCATGTGGCATTGACCTTCCCTCAGACACCACCAGATTGGTCAGGCAGTTCAAGAGAAGCAGTAAGGCAATGCAGGAGATCCCAAGGTCCTGCTCACTTATCAGGTTTTCATTTTAATACTGGTGAGAGCATTGGTTCCTCAGAGAATGCAGTCAGCACCAAGTCTGTGGCACCATGGGTGTCTCAGCTGTACAGGAACAGAGGAAGAAGAGGGGAAGAACATAATAGGGCATTCATTAGTTAGGGAACAACCAGCCATTTCCGTGATGATAGACATGATTCCAGTTTGGAATGTTGCTTCCCTGTTACCAGGATCTAGGATACGGAGCGGCTACAGGGTCATTTTCTGGCAGAGGGTGAACAGCCAGATGTCGTGATCCATTGTGAGTACCAATGATTAAGATGGGAATAGTGTTGAAGGTGGTGAAAGCCGATTTCAGGGAGCCAGGAACAAAATTAAAATGCAGGACCTCTAAAGCAGTAATCGCAGGATTAGATCCCTGGGAGAATTCAGCAATTGCATAGGGGGCTGTAGAACTGGTGTAGGATTGAGTGTATCAGATGTCGGAGGCATTGGAACTGGTTCTGGAGCAGGTAGCAAGATGATGAACTGTATTTCAGCAGAACTGGGACTAATATCCTTTCAACAAGATTTGCTAGCGATTTTGGGGGATGTTTGAATCGACTGATAGGAGGGAAGGACTAGGTAGGAGAATTGAAACTTGACAGGTAATTCAGATCCAAAGGAAGCAAAACTAGTAAAAGATAGAAAAGTAGAAAGCAAAAATAGATGACTGAAAAGAAGAAATAATGAGGAAGTGAAGACTTATGCTCGAGAACAAACTGCAGCCTCAGCCAAATTGTTCTGGGTACAGCTGTAATGCTGACATTTACCTGGCAATATGGAAGGCTGTCCACAAAAAGCAGGGCAAATCACTACCTATCAGTCAACTCTGGATCATCAGGAAAAGGAGTCATTGAATATACCATCAAGCGACACTTGCTGAACAACAACCTGCTCACTGTTTAGATCCTGCCCACACCACTTAGACCTTAACCTCATTTCATCCTTGGTCCAAGACCCTTCTTCCATCATTAGGTCAGTAGCAAGGATATTTGTTGATGTTTATACAACATGCAGTAACACTATTAGCAACTCCTCAGATAATGAAACAGTTTGTTTTCATATGCAAAAAGGTCAGGACAACATTCAGGCTTGGGCTGAGGAATGGCATGTAGGATTCACACCATGTAAGTGGCAGGCAATGACCATCTCCAACAAGAGAGAATCTAACCATATCACTTGATGGTTAGATACTTAATGGCATTACTATCACTGAATCTCCCACTATCAATATTGTGAAGGTTACTATTGACTAGAAACTAAACTGAACCAGTTAGATAAAAACAGTGACAACAAAGCCAAGTCACAGGCAGGAATTTTGTGGTGAGTAACTCATCTGCTGAATCCCCAAGGCCTGTCCATTATTTAGAAGGCATAAGTCACATGACCACAGAGATAGGTAGGTGTTTCTCATGATGCACTGCATAGTGAATTATCTGATACATCAGTGGACAAACTGTTACAACTGAAACGAATGCTGGTATAAAAGGTGCTATGCTGATGACTGCCATGGCACTGGTGTCTATGCAGATCGGGGGCTGTGCAGTTGACATTGTTCACAAATAACCAACTTGATGAACTGAAGATTGCTCCACAGTGAGAGTGACTTTCGAGTGGAATTGTTTGATGATCCTCTTTTAATATGGTCTTGTGCTAAGAGGGGAGAGGCAGGGCTGTCTCCATTTAGCTTCACGTCGGAAAGATGGCACCTACAACAATGCAGCACTTCCTCAGTGCTGTTCCCTTACCTTAACTTGTTAGCTAGCAAGGAACAGATGGCAACAGAATTATCATTGAGCCAGGATGGGCCATGACTTCTACTTCATCTACTGCACCATCCTGACATGCAAATATATCAGTATCTTTTCAGTGTTGCCGGGCAAACCTGAAATTCCCTTCCTAATTATGGGTCGAGCTACAGCAAATAGTTTGCAGCAGTTCAAGACGGAAGTTGACCACCACCTTCTCAAGGGCAACTATGGATGGGCAACTGCAACAGCAGTTCTGAAGAGGGGTCACATCAAACTCGAAATATTAGTTATAGTTTTCTATCCATAGCCCGGCTGAGTATCTCTACCATTTTCTGTGATTGTTCCAAATTTCCAGCATCTGCAAAATTTTGCTTTTATTCGATACACACCAAATGCTACCGCAGCCAGTGACACTCACATCCTATGAAATAATAAAATAAAACATAAAATGGGATCTTGACTTCATGAAATAACTCTCCACGGAGCAGATTAAGGACAATGCAATTCAGAATACTTTACAAAAAAGTTTCGGACTTTGTGTTTGAATGAAATAGACCAAAACAAAATGTTGAATTAAATTTATCAGCATTCTGTCAATCACCATAATATTTCATTATATGATTGAGGAATAAATGTGCAAGCATCTCATGTAGAATTTATGATTTTTCACTTTACTTGACATCATTGCTTTGGGAACATTTACGTGCATTTTAATGTAGTAATAATGAAATGAAATAAACTGGTGAAAAATAATTTTGCTGACGCAACGTAAAATACCTAACTTATTGTTCTCCCTTGATGACTGTTCCAACCAAATCATGGTCAATTTACTAGGGCTGAAATGTCAGGTGACAGCAAGGAACTGTTCTTAAATAATGACGTTCTCAGATAGCCATTGGCCTGCCCACACATCACAGTGTCAGGTACATAAATAGCCTGCCTATTCTTCTCTTTCTTCAGGTTTGCGATGGTCTTTTTTATGAACATAGGGAATTGCCTGATTGCTCATTGCTATTTAGCTCAATTTGAAGCCCACCTTCTAAAATATTCCCTGAAATCTGATGTCCGGTCTATAAAACGATTGCAACATATTCAAAGGTTTGGTGAGGGCACAGAGGAGAGTTACCAAAGTAACTCCAGAAATGTGGAATTTCAGTTACATAGAGAGATTAGAGAAGTTGAGATTGTTCTCCCAAGATCAGAGAAGGCCTAGGGGCAAGGTTTAATAGTGATGTACAAAATTTGGAAGTATTTTGACAGAGGAGCGAAGGAGAAACCATGCTACTGGCAGGAGGTGAGGAAGCAGAAGGAAACAGAATGATGATAACTAGCAAGAGAGCCACAGTGGATACAAGGAGAGGTTTTTTAAAAATTTTTAGTTTGCTACAATTTGGAATGCACTACATAAACTGGATTCAATGGTAACTTTCAACTCAAAGTTGAATGTTTTTAAAAGGAAACATTTGCAAAGCTATAGGGAAAGAGCAGTGGAATGTAACTGATTGGATAACTTTACAAAGAACTCAAAAGCCAAATGCACTCCCTCTGTGTTTTAACATAGCATGATTCTAAAAAGGCCTGATACTTAAAAGATGAATCTATCGTATCACTTTACAGACGCTAAAAGAGTTGCTGAGTTGTCCAATACTTTCAGTGCTGCATTCAGATTTCCAGTAATTTGTAGTATCTCCTGTTTTTAACATGCAGAATTCAGGGTACACACAGTGCAGTGCTGAATTTCCATGGGGAGTTCTCCTGATCGCCTGCTGTTACCACGGTGTAAATGACAAGCATGAGGACCTCTACAAATAATGGAATCAAATAACACAGAATCAGTGAAGAAACTGCCCAACACTACAAAGCAAGTATGTTAGATTTCCTCTGGTGGGATAATTAAGATTTGCCTCCTCTGTGATTCTCCACTTGTGCAGCTTTAGAATGTCAAAAATGAGAAAACCTGCCCTCACTCTTGTTGTAGAGGAAGACAAGGGTGATGCTTTAATCTCATTTGTAGGATTTTATATACCTCTACCAATGATTTTGAAGGTGGGGGAGGGGTGGTTGATGTGGGCCCTATAAAATATAGCTGATGGCTTGCTCATCTGCCATTAATCTGTCTGAAGTTTAATAAGGCATAGGAGAGATGTTGAGCAGCCTGCCTGGCTCCACGCCTATTTCACCTGCAACATGGGGTGGCTTATGCCAGGATGCAAGTCCAGCAGCTTGAGCTCCATGGGCTAATGTTAGGTGCATGTTGGGGAAGACCTCCTCTAGGTGCTCCCTGGGCATCATCAGAGGCAACTCCTCCCCCAAAGTCATCACCTCTGGCATCCTAAACCTGGCATCCCTCAATCTTGTCATCACCATCGATGCAGTTCCAGCAATTTCCAGCATGTACTGCTGAAGTAGGGCAAAAGTGATGAATGCTGCTCCCTGCGTTAAATTGCTGTAAGGAAGTTGGCAGGACCTTGGACAGGCTCCACACTGACCTTTTAGCATGGCGGGTTTCTGAGAAATCCTGGCATGCTGATATCCCATATTGGATCAGTTTTCCCACCATATGTAATCTGGATTTCCGAAACTTTGCCTATGGCTTTGGTTCTCTGCTGTAAACATGAAGTTACAGTCCTAACCCTTGAGATTCCAGTGTAACAGAAACCCTCTGGATGCTAAACTGATGCAGAAAATAGGAAGCTGGAAATTGCCAGAAGTATTTTTGTGAAGGTGAAGGATGCATGAGCAACAAAAAAAAAATTCAAGCTCGTAACAAGGAAGTAATCATAAGATGCTTCAACCTATCAACCTTCCTGTATGCATCAGAAATCTGGATAATAAGTGAAGAACTATGGAAGAAAACAGAGGCCTAAGATGTACTCTAATAATTCCATATATAGATCGTAAAAAAAAATGAAGAGGCCCTTGAAATTGCAAGAGTAAAAGTAACTCTGAGAAGTAAGCCCTCAGAATAGAAAATGTCAGCAGTTCAACCATTTCATCAGAGCTGAAAAGCTGCAGAGATTTCTTCTGGAGGGCAAAGTGGAGGACAGCACAAAGTGGGGTCAACCTAGGCATGGTTGGCTGATGGGATGTCACTGAGTTGTTGCAGGCGAGCTACAGTGGATTTTGTGAGCAGTACCTCAAAACAGCAGTGACAGACGCTGATGCAATGGCTGCCAGTCTTCCATACATTTGACCAACAAAATACTCACTGGATAAATCTGACAAATAAAAGACAGCACCAGTTTTCCTGGGTCAGTGCCTAAATGACCTGGTTCTCTTGAATTCAGCAAATGCAAGAAAATCTGGTAGGTTGGAGACTTGATGGAATCTGACTATTCTTCCTCAATGTAAATGACCAAAAGGAAGATGCTATTTAAATGGTAGATTCGGAACTTCTTCAAGGCTAAGCTACAATTTCTTGTGAGCATTCTTACTCAGGCATTAGGCCCTTATTAGCATATTTTACTGTCAGCCTGCACACATGGAAAATGGTCTGACTCGTGTCTGAATGGTTTTCAGCTGTTCTTTGAGCACACAACAGTGCCTGGAGTTCTCTCTTCATAAAAAACATTTTAATAAATCAGCATTTCTGAACACAAAGTCTGCCCTCTGGGACGATCTTGCTGGAGGTGAACAATTAACAAATCAACTTTGCGTTCGCTGAGGTGGTCTGATGAAGTGGGAAGGCCTATCAGGAGGCAGCATGCAAGAGTGCCTGGCAGCCTTCACTGTGACACTGTGAGAGTGCAGTGACACCAACTCAACAAGGGGAAGCACCACCGCGAAAGGGACTCCTGGAGGAAGGGGGCAAGATGATTCTTATTCACTACAGTGTGCTCAGTGGCACCAGGCTGCAGGAGGGTCCATTACAATAGCAGAGCTTTGCCTACCTTCGAACATTGCCTTTCTGTTTTCATGGCATAATTTGCAGATCTCAAGTAAAACTGAACTGCTGGGAGTCATCTGTGGTGCCTCAGCATTTGTGGTTATCTCTCAGTCAACATCACAAAAAAAAATCTGGTAACTTTCACATTGCTGTCAGTGGGAGTGTGCCATGTGCAAAATGAACAGCCATGTTTCCTTTATTGCAGCATGTCAGAAAAACTTCATTGACTTTAAGGAACTTAGATATCCAGTGATTATGAAAAACTCTATATAAATGTAAGTCTTCATTTTTTTTTCTCCTGCTGTGGGCCTGCTTCTTGTGAGCTGGCAAGTCATGTGTATGTCAGCATTGGCAAGAAAACAATGTTGCAGGAAAGTGCAGCTTAATTACCAAACCAACTGCTTTAATCGGCATGTTTCAGATGCTTGTTTGAATGCTGTTTGCATCCCAATGTCACCTTTGGTAAAAGTGTGCAGAGGCAAGAACAGGTTAGGAGCTGATCAATCATATTTTCATCACTTTTCCTGCAACCCCTCCATCTACCTCAAATCTCCAAACCCAACCACAAGGGCATTGGAAAATTTCTGGCCTATGTATCTCAAATGTGTGTTTCAATTATTGCCTTTCTTTTACAACTGAATACCAAATTGCATAGCTGCGCTTTTACAACATCTCCACAGTTTTACAACTCATCATTGAGTTTGGCTAGTCTCAGATTTCAAATTACAAAATTTTTTTTCCCATATATAGTTTAATTGTACAATGTTGCAATTTCAGTTCAAAGTTAATCTATTGCTTTAATGATTCTGCATTTAACACAAATATTGCATTAAAAAAAATCAATTGAACTATTAGTCATGGAGGGCTACATAAATCTTAAAGTAACACAACTACATGACTGGCTTTGCTAACTTATGTAGGCATAATATGTAATTATAATTGCACAAACGTATGACATTTGTACATAAGTTTATAGTTATTCCACAACTCAGCAGCAGTATTCACTTGGATAGAGAGACTTTTGGATAGATATAGGTCAACAAGAATGAATTAGATAACTAAGCATGTAGAAAGTTAGAGATAGATTCTGACATAGCTGGACAAATAGACAGATAGATGAATATATAGCAGTCGAGGAAGGGCATTAAAATTAATGGCGAGAAATATTGGCAGCATAGACAAATCTTGTGGCAGAGTGGGTACTGTCCGAGAGGCCCTGGTATTCATAACATGGTCAAACAGGTTGACTATCAACCTGCAAATCCTTCCAGCACATGCCGATGGCAGGTCATGAGAGTGAGAAAGATTCCTGGTCAGCTGTTTAATCAAAAGAAAGTTGCAGCCTCTATATTAACATCTATAACTCTGGACTAAAACATGCATATAAAAGTGCGCAAAGGCACAGCAATATGCACTTCCAGACAGAAGTGTAATAAACCACCAACACAGGCAGATAAATGGATACAGATATACCATACATTGAAGTGAATGAGACAACCCGAAAGATGATGTTTCTGCATTTATTCAATATATAAATTAGTTTCCACTCTTTTTCAGCCATGACAATTATATTTGAATATGAAGATAGCCTAAGTTTCTTGCCCCACGAATGTACAATAACAGTTTGCATTAGATCAGGCAGATGATATAGGTTGCATTGCAAAGTTATTCAAGAATTTAAACACATCCACTCTGTGTGCAGGTGTTAATATTATTTCAAAATTTTGGCTCGTCACACTGAAGGATTAGCTTTATACTCAGCATTTAATCTAGCCCCTAGCCCTACCCCTTGTTCATGAAGAGATTTTTTTTTAAGGCTTGAGCGAACAGCTTATGCACTGACATCCTGAAAAGCTTAGCGAATGGTGAAACATAGATGCATGTCAGTAAATAGATTATGATGCGTTAGATGCATTAATTTAGGCAGAGACCTGTATAGAACATGGTAGGCAGGCAGATATATTATGGTTCACTCGATAAGTAGACGTTGGCAGGGTTTCAGATCTAGACTGGCAAAGATAGGTAAATAAGGATACATAGGTATAAATGGGGAACCAGATACCTTGATAAATAAGGATTAATACACATAGAATTTTGCACTTGTTCATTCAGGTAATGATGACTACTTATGCAGATAAGCTGGGTAGATAAACAAAATAGGTAGTTAAATGAAATTTAGTAGACAGGTAGCCAAACATGGATGAATGGTAAATAAAAGGATGTAGGAGATAGAGACACATACAGGACAATACAATGAATGCCCCAGTCATTGCAGACACTGCATAAATACTGCAGAATACTACTGGACTACATTTTCTGGGTGAGAAATTCAGTTAAACTGATACATATTTTGTTCTCTTGGAAATCTATCTGTACTCACCAAGGTCATTTAGCTCTGGAACGGTGTTACCTGATAAATTGCTGCTTTGGAGTCAGTGTTTGTGTCAAATGCTACATGAGAGTTCCATGCACAGATAAGGAAATGTAGGTTGTGCACATTGTAGTTATGTTTAAAATCACCAGTAATTCCATTTTTCTAATTACCAGAACAGCCTTTGCTCTCTTGTTACAAACACTGCCCAAGAAGGTCACCGAATATGTATGAAACTTCTACATTCATTATTTTTTCATGCTGGCCAGCTGCTCCCACAGCACAACAGGGACAATACAAATAAAGGCCAATCCAAATTAAACCTACACCCCACTCACTTTCAGCCATCTTAATAAAGGCCAATTTAAACTGAGTTTTGAGTTACAGGATCTGCTAAAAGCAAGCAATAAACCTTTACTCTCTTTCCCTATTATATACAAGGTTAAACCTTAATCTCAAGGATGAAGAAAATGAGCATAAGTATGGCAAGTATATAACCAGCAACTTTGCTAAATAATGTTCTTGGAAGGATTCGTGTTTTTGGATCTAAATGATATTCACAGAATGCTGACTTTATGCTGATCAAAGGCAGAGACATAAAATGTTTTTATTACAATGATGACTTGTTATCTGTGAATTTCTCTGCAACCAATTATACTGAACTTGTGTGAAGTTGGGTAAATTTTAACAATTAAAATGTGGGAACCACGGTGACTGAACAATCTGATGCTGAATCCTCACACTCAGCCACAGGAGGGGCAGATAGTGTTTGAAGGAGCAGGTAGATGATTAATCCAGAAACCCAGCTAATGTTCTGGGGGCCCAGTTTCGAATCCCACCATGGCAGATGGTGGAATTTGAATTCAATAAAAAAAATCTGGAATTAAGAATCTACAGATCACCATGAACCCATTGCTGATTGTCGGACCAACCCACCTGGTTCACCAATGTCCTTCAGGGAAGGAAATCTGCCATCCTTGATAACAAGCATGGGGCTGGATGAACACAGTAGGTCAAGCAGCATCATAGGAGCAGGAAAACTTGACGTTTCGGGCCTAGACCCTTCATCAATCTGCCATCCTTACCTGGTCTGGCCTGCATGTGACACAAGACCCACAGCAATGTGGTTGACTCTTAATTGTCCTCTGAAATGGCCTTGCAAGCTATTCAGATGTACAAATCGCTACAAAGTCTCAAAGAAATGAAACTGGACGGGTCACCTGGCACTGACATAGGCACCAGAGAAGACAACGGTGGAAACAGCCCTGTCGACGCTACAAAGTCCTCTTCCCTAACACCTGGGGGGGTAGTGCCAAAATTGGGAGAGCTGTCTCACAGACTAGCCAAGCAACAGTCTGGCATTGTCTGTAAGGTGTGATTTTGTGAGAATGACTATGTCCCAGACGCCACCATCACCATCCCTGGATATGTCCTGTCTCACCAGCAGGCCAGACCCAGCAGAGGGAGCGGCACAGTAGTATACAGTCAGGAGGGAGTTACTCTGGGAGTCCTCAACATTTTCTGTGAACCCCATGCAGTCTCATGGCTTCAGATTAAATATGGGCGAGGAAACCTCCTGCTGATTACCACATACCATCTTCCCTCAGCTGATGAATCGGTACTCCATGTTGAACAACACTTGGAGAAACCACTGAGGATGGCAAGGGCACAAAATTTACTCTGGGTGGGGGTTTGAATGTCCACCACCAAGAGTGGCTCGGCAGCAGTACTACTGATCAAGCTGGTTGGGTCCTAAAGGACATAGCTGCCAGACTGAGTCTGCGGCAGGTGGTGAGGGAACCAGCCAGAGGGAAATGCATACTTGACCTCATCCTTACTGATGTGCCAGCTGCAGTTGCATCTGTCCATAACAGTATCGGTAAGACTAACCATCACACAGTCCTTGTGGAGACGAAGTCCCGCCTTCACTTTGAGAATAACCTCCATTGTGTTGTGTGGCATTATCACCGTGCAAAATGAGACAGACTTTGAACATTTCTAGCAACTCAAGACTGGGCATCCATGAGGCATTGTGGGCCATCAACAGCAGAATTGTACTCCAGCACAATTTGTAACCTCATGGGCCAGCGTATCCCACACTCAACCATCACCATCAAGCCAGGGGATCAACCCTGGTTCAATGGAGAATGCAGGAGGACATGCCAGGAGCAGCACCAGGCATACCTGATGATGAGGTATCAACCTTGTGTAGCCACCAAACAGGACTACTTGCACGCTGAAAGGCAAAAGCAGCAAGTGATAGACAGAGGGTAAGCGATTCCACAACCAACGGATCAGATCTAAGCTCTGCAGTCCTGCCACATCCAGTCGTGAATGGTGATAGACAATTAAAAAAATCACTGGAGGAGGAGGCTCCAAAAAAAGTCCTATCCTCAATGATGGAAAAGCCCAGCACATCTGTGCAAAAGACAAGGCTGCAGCATTCTCAGCAACCTTCAGTGGATGATCCATCTCGGCCTCCTCCAGCATTACTGATACCAGTCTTCAGCCAATTTGATTCACTCCACGTGATATCAAGAAACGGTTGGAGACACTGGATACTGCAAAGGCTATGGGCCCTGACAACATTCTGGCAATAGTACTGAAGACTTGTGCTCCAGAACTTACTGCTCCCCTAGCCAAGTTGTTCCAGTACAGTTACAACACTGGTATCTACTCGGCAATGTGGAAAATTGCCCAAGTATGTCCTGTACACAAGAAGAACGACAATTCCAACCTGGTCAATTATAACCCCATCAGTCTAATCTCAGTCATCAGTAAAGTGATGGAAGGTGTCATCACCAGTGTTATCAAGCAGCACCTGCTCAGCGACATCCAGTTTGTGTTCTGCCATGGCCACTCAGCTCCTGTCCTTGGTTCAAACACGGACAAAGGAGGTGAATTCCAGAGGTGAGGTGAGTGTGACAGCCCTTGACATCAAGGCTTCATTCAGCCGAGTGTGGCATCAAGGAGCCCTGGCAAAACTGGAATCAATCGGTTTCAGGGGGCAAACTCTCCAGTCGTTGGAATCATACCTGACGCATAGGAAAATGGTCGTGGTTGTTGGAGGTCGATCATCTCAGCTCCAGGACATCTCTGCAGGATTTCCTCAGGGTAGTGTCCGAGGCCCAATCATCTTCAGCTGCTTCATCAATGAACTTCTCTTCATCATAACGTCAGAAGTGGGGATGTTCGCTGATGATTGCACAATGTTCAGCACCATATGTTACTCCTCAGATACTGAAGCAGTCCATGTGCAAATGCAACAAGATCTGGACAATATCCAGGCTTGGGCTGATAAGTGGCAAGTAACATTCACGCTACACAGATGCCAGGCTATGACCATCACCAATAAGAGACAATATAACCACCACCCCTTGACATTTAATGGTGTCACCATCACTGAATCCCCTACTATCAACATCCTGGGGGCTATTATTGACCAGAAACTCAACTGGACTCACTATATAAACACTATGGCTATAACAGCAGGTCAGAAGCTAGAAATACTGGGGAGTAATTCACCTCTTGACTCAGCAGGGCCTGTCCATCATCTACAAGGCACAAGTCAGGAGTGTGATGGAATTCTCCCCACTTGCCTGGATGGGTGCAGCCCCAACAACACCCAAGAAGCTTGACACTCTCCAGGACAAAGCAGCCCGCTTGATTGGCACTACATCCACAAGCATTCACTCCCTCCATCACCGATGCTCGGTAGCAGCAGTGTGTACTATCTACAAGATGCACTGCAGAAATTCACCAAAGATCCTCAGACAGCACCTTCCAAACCCACGGCCACTTCCATCTAGAAGGTCAAGGGCAGCAGAAAAATGGGAACACCACCGCCTTCAAGTTTCCCTGCAGGGCACCCACCTTCCTGACTTGGAAATATGTCACCGTTCCTTCATTATTGCTGGGTCAAAATCCTGGAATTCCCTCCCTACTGGCATTGTGGGCCAACCCACAGCAGGTGAACTGCTGTGGTTCAAGAAGGCAGCTCAACACCACCTTCTCAAGGGCAACTAGGAATGGGCAAGAAATGCTGGCCAGCCAGCGATGTCCACATCACACAAATGAATAGAAAAACAAAAGGTTGGTAAGATGCTCAGGCTTTCGCATGGTCCTTCCACTGTTTGCACTCCCCTCCAACCCCCACCTGCCTGCCTCTCCCCACCCCTCGCCACCAACTCCTGATGGAGATGTCCAGGATGGTTAGCCACTTTGTACATGCTTCTTTTCCAGTTTGCGTGGTCTTGGTTAAGAGATTCGCATGAGTCAGTGGGGAAATGCTGCATTTCTTTTGGAAAGTTTGAGGATGTTCTTGAAGCAATTTCTCTGCCCATAATGGAGCTCAGAGTAGAGAGATTGGTTTGCAAGTCTTGTGTCAGATATGAAAGGTTGAACAGGCTAGAGTTTTGTCTGCTGGAGTTTTGAAGAGTAATAGGTGGCAATGAGGTATTGACAGGGTGTATATAGAAAAATGTTTCCTCTTGCAGTCAGTCTAGAACTTTAAAAATAAGGGGTCACCCATTTAAAACTGAGATGTGGAAAAATGTTTTCTCACAGAGGATCATAGGTCTTTGAAGCACTATTTCTCAGAAAGTGGTGTCAGCAGGACAACAGATTTTCCAAGGAGCGGAAGTCTCTTGCAAGTTATTATTCTGTTCCTTTCTCCTCCTGGGAGGAGATTCCCACAGAGACATGGAAAGAGGTGTTCAGGCTCTGAAATTATTGAACTCGATTTTGAGTCCTGAAGACTGCAAGGTCCCCAAGTAGAAGATGAGCTGCTATTCCTCCCGCTTGCACTGAGCCTCACTGGAGCATTGCAGCAGGTCTCAGATTGAATGGTAGGGAAGGTATTGGCTTCAGCTGCAAAGCAGAAGTTTCAGGTCCGGAGTGGGGAGATGGTGGGTTCAGGTCCAGAATGGGTGGAGAAGTGGTGTTGTTGGGGATGGTTTCAGGAATAAGAATTCTTCAATTCGGATTCTGCTACAATATGGATTCCAAAGAGTTCCCATGTGGAACTCCCATCTATATTGTAGAAACAATTATCTAGTTATCGAAAAGTCCAGATCAGAGTCTTTGAATATTTGTACGGTGGGGTAAATCGCTTATTGATGAGTAAAGAGATGAAGAGTTAATGGGGTTAGGCGGGAATGTGGAGTAATCAGATTAGCCATGATCTTACTGAATGTTACAGTAGACTTGAGAGCTTGAGTGACAGTAATGTAGCTACCTCACAGTGCCAGCGCCCGGGTTCAATTCCAGCCTTGGGTGACTGACTGCGTGGAGTTTGCAAGTTCTCCCCATGTCTGTGTGGGTTTCCTCTGGGTGTTCTGGTTTCCTCCCACAGTCCATAGTTGTACGGGTTAGGTGGATTGGCCATGCTCAAAACAAAAATACCCTTGTAGTCTCCAGGGATGTGCAGGTTAGCTGGGTTAGCCATGGTAAAAACCTATGTGGGATGAGGAGATGGGTCAGTGTGGAATGCCCTTTAGAGGGTCGGAGCTGACTTGGTGGGTCAAAAGGCCTCTTTTTACACTGTTTGGATTTAATGACCTACTCATGCCCCTAACTAGTATGTTTGTTGATTTCAAACTTGCCTCTAATATCCACTGATAAAATCAGCAAGAAGAAGGCTTCTTTCCCATTCCCATCATTAATCTGGGATGGTTTATGCTCCTTACCTAGAATGATTAACCCCCCGGAGCATAATGGAGTTTTGATAGTTAAAGCAGCCAGAGGTATTTCTGCAACTGGTGGTAAATAGGGCAGATGTTAATGGAAAAGGAAATTAGAACTGGTGCTCTTGGGGAAAGAGAATATCAGCATAAAAGAGAGGATTTAGAAGAAAACAAAGGTATTAAAGACTGAAAAGAGCACCAACATGTACTTGTAAAGATGGTATCTTTTTGTCTCTCTGCTTTTTTTGATCATGGAATGAAGTGGACAAAAAGCTGCCTTTACAATCAAGGACTGTTAAAGGATTGCTGTACGTATTTTCTAAAAGCAAGTAACTTGATATTCATTGTAAGTACTGTTTATACAGTCTTGTTTAAGTAGTAGTGGAAGCCTTGTTTGCAAACCAGTTGGAGTCACGAAGTGTGTACAAACGAAGCTTTGGCTGGCAACAAGTAGCTGATTGATAACTGGTCACTAGGCCACAAACCAATGACAAAGACCTTCTGCCTGCCAACAACCATGTGATTGGCTCTCAGGGAGCTAAAGGGCTTGGGGATATGAATGTTTTGACAGAAACCGAGAGAGGCCTGCTTTTGCTCTGCAGTAAAACAAACCTCAAGCATGAAGACAGTGAGCATCTTTCACCTCTCCAGTTGCAGTAAATTACGACTTGTAACTGATAAATTTACACATGTGAACCAGTCACCATGTGCTTCCTGTAAACAGTTGAGAGTATCTGGAGAAGGAAGATTGAGAAGTAGCTTTCTAATCAACACAAGAGTCATTTTGGCAAACCCTCGAAAAAGGTATCACTGAATTGCTTTTCCAACCTTTCCTTCTTCCCATAACAACCATTTTATTTTTCCTGACTGTGGCTGTCCATATATGTAGCAGAGAGGGAAATTTTAAGGGGGTTAGAGTTCTGACTAGTGGAGTCATATGTCAGTGAACCATAGCTGTTTATCTGTAGTTAGAATCTATTTATTTGTAATAAATAATCACTCTTATGAAGTACAGAAACCCGAATCTGTGTTTTTGTCAGTATGGGTCTAAAAGATACGTAAACTAACTGATTTTGCTTACTTTCTAAAACCCTTAACATTTGTGATGACTCTGGAAATAGCAGGGCTTGATTTCCAGCATATCACCCCAGTGAAGTATAACAAACCTGAGGGAGAATCAAGTTACAGCATTACGCACAGAGAGGCACAGATGGAGGTGACATAACTGGTTGGGATCAAACTCAATGCTGCAGAAAGCTGTGGAGACCAAGTTATTGAGTGTCTTTAAGACAGAGGTAGATAAGTTCTTGATTAGTAAGGGGATCAAGGGTTATGGTGAGAAGGCCATATTAATCATGAGCAAATGGTAGGTCAGACTTGATGGGCCAAATGGCCTAATTATGCTCCTATATCTTGTGGTCTTATGGTCTTATTTGCTAATTGGTGAAGGAGATGGAGAAAGAGTGTCAACATCAAATAGATGACTTGGCCGATACTCTTCGGAGGGTCGATGCAGAGTTGATGGGCCGCATGGGTGTGGATTCTATGATTAATAATTGTAGGGGTATAAACAATAATTGCTTGAGAGCTGGAGAAATGGATTCAACGTTAGCTGTTTGGAGGTGTTAGAGAATAGCTGTTAGTGTAACTTGGTAGAGAAGTGTGCAGAAAAGGTGATAGGGTTAACTGGTGGCTTCTTTTAAGGGGCTTTAACACGTAGACGCAGAGAGGATGTTTAAACTTACAGCAGAATATAGAGCTAGGGATCAAGGTGACAGAGATGAGGCAAAGATTTTTCTTTCAGAGGGTTGAAAGTCATTGGAACTCCCTCCTTGAAAAGGTAGCAAAAGGCCAGAGTCCTTGAATATTTTCATGGCAGGGCTAGATACATTTTCATGAAGCAGGAGGATGAAGTGTTATGAGGGGTAGATAGGAATGCAGATTCACAAAAATGTAATGCACTGAACGAGGACATTCAGCCCACTGTGTCTACAAATGAGCATTATTCACTACTGTCAATTCCCTGTTTTTTACCCCATACCCTAGCACATTATTTCAATCCAAATCATCATCCAATACCTTCTTGAATTCTTCACCTGAATCTGCATCCACATCCTGCATACAGATTTCAGGTTGCAACCACGTCAGCCAGGATCTTGTTGAAAGGTGGATAAGTCTTAGGGGGCTGAATGGCCTACTCCTGCTGCTTGCTTGTACGTTGCGGCCAATATCATCCCAAGGCAGAGCACTGCACGTACATCCACAAAATCAGAGTAAGAAATTCCCAATGTTGACATGCCTGTCAATCACTGACCATCACCATGGCAACTGCTATTGCATTTTGTTAAACGAGGACATAAATGAGTCCATACTGTTGGTAGTTTCTCTTCCAGAATATGGTATCAAACATATGAAATACACACACAACTCACCAGCTTGTTTTATTGTGCCCTGCATTTTCAAGCGTAATCACAAAGAAACACAGATTTTTTTTAAAAAAAGAGGCCATGTAGGGGCATCATAACTTAAACTCTTTCCTATTCCTTGTTGTCACAGCTACATTGTGGATGCATCTGTACAAGTGCAGATGGATCACAGTGACCATTGTTAATGGCAGTGACCTATCTCCTGCATTGGGAACACTCACTTTGTTATCTGATTGGGAGCAGAGAAAGGTGAAGGGAAATGTCAGCACAAATGATGTTGGAAAAGGGCATTATGGGAGCAAGGAAGGAGAATAGAGCTATGTGATCATCCGTTTAGCTGTCGAAAATCAAAATGTTGCTTTTATTCCTTTATGTTTTAAGATCAAAAATCTGTCAACAGTGAAGTACAAAATTACACAAACATTTGGATTTATTTTCTCTTGCAATGTTAATGAGTAATATTATGTATAACCATAAATTGAGCTACAAAGCCCATATTAGTTTCTTAATATCATAATGAACAAAAATGTTATGGTGCGACTTGTGTTGTATACTGTAATTATTGGTCAGATTTTGCTTGTTTTCTAGGTAATGGCGTATGAAAATGAGGCATGTTGCAGAACTTGTGGATCTCTGAAATTATACCGTGCACTGTCTGCTAATACATGACTGGCTCCTACAGTAAAATACAAGGGAAACATTGTCACATGCAGCAAGTGCCACAGATAGCTGCACAAAACAGGTTTCATAGTCAGGCGTCGTACAGTATCCCACCAGCAGTGTGCGGGGTGGTGCAATTTACAACTATGAGACAGTAACAGGAAATTATTTCCCTTTGCATCTGAGCTACCAGATGGTACGCACTCATAATTCACGCCTACCACAAGCACAATTTGTGTTGGAAACTGTGTTAAAGCTTCAGTAACCAAAACAGCTGCTACCATTCGAATACAAAATCATTGTGGCTATTAAGGATTGTAATTCACAACGGGTGATAGGAAATCAGCAGCTCATTGCCTTCGATGGAATAGAGAATCGAATTGGGTGAAAAATGTATTGTCCATTTGTTGTTATATGCTTTGCATTGAATTTATATAATTTAGTCTTACTTTTTATTAAAGCGGTTTATTTTAAATAAAAATTTAGTTTCTAAGCCGCTATATTGATAAAACCCAGACATGACAATCCTTATTTATTCAGAACAAAACTGTATTATGATCCGATTTGCTTGCTGGCCTAGATTTTGCGCACAAGATCCTCCTTACTTAACCAAACGTCTCTTTTCACTGTCACCTATCAGGTGGCAGGATTCTGGTATGTCACCATCCCTTCTAATTAAGTTCCTTTCCCACTTCTGCAGCCAAGGTATTCTGGTTGTAGATGAAATTGGTGTTTAAGGGTGAAGATAGGCTGTCAATCAAGTGTACGGCTTTGTACTGGATAATGTGGAGTTTCTTTACGAGTTCTGTAGTTACATACAAACAGAAAAGGGAAGGGTACACTTGACTTGTGTATGGCAGGTGATATGCAGGATTTGTGGAGCCAGAAGGTAAACCACTCGCCCCAACCTCTGACTAGTTCTAGTAGACACAGCATCCACCCACTATAATGATGTCAAATGGAATTGTGAGCAGAACAGTTTAAGATTTCAAAGGAGACCTAAATCTTAGATCATTACCAAAGTGTCTATAACAATGTCCACCATCAATGTAACTAGGAATGTGTTGTTAACATACAGTGATCTATATCTTAACTACAAAGAAGTTCTTCCAAATGGACTAAAAAGTGGTTTTTCTCTACCCAACTAGACCAAGCTAGCTCTATGTTATGACACAGAGACTGACAGCTGAACCAAATTAGCCTTTCTACCTCTGTATTTGCAACACAGTAAAATTAAATTGAAGACCCCAATAATTACTCTAATGGTTCCTAACCAGACTTTTGAATAACCAATTCCAAACTTGGTGAATAATTATTTCCAGACACTTGTTTTGCATCTCAAACAAAAGCCTTAACTTGTTTATTAAAAACACAATAACTTTAGCAGAGAAAAAATAAACAAGATGGTAAGCTGATTAATATTAAAGCTTTAAACGTGAAACATTTGTTTTCAGACCCCATTCACATACAAGACACATAAACAAACATAGTTAAGGGAATACAAGAAAATATCAAAACTGGCCGCATTATTTAAATGGCTTTCAGAACATGCTGTTTGACAGACATAGATGTGAACACATTGGTTACTTTTCTGAAATGTTGATTAGGGTGAACTTCTTAGATCACCTAGGCAAAGGCAACAATTCTAATTCAGCTTCCTACTCTTTGGGCTTCCTGAAGCTGGTGCAACAGATTAGGGAGGGAGCTTTCAAATCTTCACACCATCTGAGCAACACTCCAGAATTATCTATTCGAAAACACAGTTTAAAAAAAAACTTTAATTCTGGTTCTTCCCTGATAGACTTATTGACTCTTCCCAAGGATTCAAGTGCCATTTAACAACTGCTTGAACATGGGGTCTTTTACACATTCGCTGAAACCAATTCCCAGGTACTGACCTCATTAATAGCCAACTTCTGTGATCTGTTTAAACACAATGCTGTTGTCAGGGTTGATGTGTGTGTTATAACTCTTTGAATCAAGAATCAGACAGCTATTAGACTCCAGGCCCGCTTGGTCTGCTCTTTTCCTTTTAGCACAAGCTGTCCCAAAGTCCACAAGTCACTTCCAGCTCACATTTCAAAACTGATAAAAGAATAAAAATAATGAAAGACCAGCAGTGACACTAACTCCTGTAATTTCTCCACTTTAAGAGGATGATGGCAGCAACCTTCACCAGGAGCAGCAGCTCATTTAGCGCCGTGAGTGGGCGTGCCCATAGAACAGGATCCACCCTCACTGAAGACAGAGTGGCACAGGAGTACAGCATTGAGACCTGTACTCCATGTTTGGTAAGATCATGTCTGATCTGTTTGGACTCTCAACTCTACTTACCTGTCTGTCGCCCATCTCACCCCTAAACACAAATACCCATCGACTCCATTATTTATCAAAAAATCTATCTAACTTGGCTTTGAATAAATTCAAATGAATTATCTTCACTGGCTTTCTAATGAAGAGAATTAGAATTAGAGTTAGCTTCATTGTCACATGGACTCAAATGAGTGCAGTGAAAAGTTCATAAGTCGCCACTTACAGCGCCATCTTAGGTACAGAGTACCTACAATCCGTAGTTACGGAATAGTGCAATGAAGAAAAAAATTAAATTACAGCCATACACAGTATGGCCATAGGTCAGAAGAAATAAGAAGCAAAGTTAAAAAGACAAACATCACAGTCTCTCTCCAAAGGCCCCCCACAGCAGGCCAGTGCAGGGGGCTTCCACATGGTGTGGCCCCTAGGTGCCGCCACGCTCCGCACTGGGCCGCTATCCCCCTGCTGCACCAGACCGCATGTCTCCGGGGTCCCCGCTGACCACCAAATGCACCCTTCGGAGGCCATGAGTCAGAGCCTGGGGCCAGATGTCTGAGGCTGAGAGGAGGGAGGAGAGGGGGAGGAAAGAAGAAAGAAGGAAAAGAATGAGTGGAGCAGAGGAGCTCTGGCTGGAGTGTCCTATTCTGCCACCTTTTTACCAGAAAGATCTACAGATTAATGATCCTGTAAGAGATAAAAATTCTCCTCATCTCCATTTCAAAAGGGAGACTTTTTTTTATCTTAAATCAGGTCCCTTGGTTCTAGTTTCCCCTACAAGAAGAATGTTCCTTTTATAAGCCTAGTCTGGCAGCTATATCCTCAAAATCTAGCCTGATTGGTCAGTAGTGGTAAAATATAGCTATGATGAACATTGAAGTTCTCCATCCTAAGTACCTTCTACCCTTTTGTAACTCCAACCACTTCTTCATTATTAGATTTATTAGAGAGGGCAACAGTTAGTAACCATCAAGAGGTTTCTTAGGTCATGTTTGATTTCATCATTGTCCAGCACATTGAGCACACCCAGGGCCACCATGACTTAGCTACATACCATTATACCCCACGTGCTGTGGTCTGTCCTGCCAGTGCAATGGGACATCTTAAGGGATGGTGATGCAAGAGCCCAGTATCTTTGCAGATTGTCATACTTGCAGAAATGTGCCTATGTTAAGCAGTTGTTTGATTAGTCCGTGCAATAGCTCTTCCAGCTGTTACCACTTCTCTGCTGTCAGTGAGGAGGCCTTTATGATGTTTGATGAATGACTGGCAGCATTCTTTCTTCTGAGTCGCGGCTATAAATGTCAGTCTGACTGCATTAGTGCAGGACTGAGGGAGTTGCACTCTCAGTAAGTGCTGTCTTTCACATGAAATGTGAACCAAAGCCCTATCTGCCCCATCAAGTGGACTAAGAAGATCACACGGCACCGTTGTAAGGAGCAAAGGAATTTTCTATGTGTCCTGGCAAATGTTCATTTGTCAAACATCATTATTTCAAAAATAAATTGATCATCTGGTCAATATCACCATGCGGTGAACAAATCAACTACTATGTTACATTATAATAGTGACCTTACTTCAGAAGTACTTAAATGAAAATAAAGAACTGCAGATGCTGGAAATCTTAAACAAAAATAGAAAGTGCTGCAGAAACTCAGCAGGTCTGGCAGCATCTGTGGAGAGAAAAGCAGAGTTAATGTTTCGAGTCCATTGACCCTTCGTCAGAACTGACTAAATAATTGTAATCCTTGTTACTAAATAATTGTGACACCTGTTTCTTTGAAACAAAATTGGTCCCTCCTTTGGAGGTGATTTTTATTTGGTTATCAAATAGACCCAACAACATTCGGTCAGGTGCTGTGAAAAGTCTTGACAAGCTACTTCATTACATAAGACATATCAGAAATAACACCTGCTGCCATCACTCTTAACACAATTCATTAAGGATTGTCACTTTCTTTGTTAAAATAGTCAGGAACATTTTAAGATTTGATAAAACCATTTTTGTAATAAACTATAAAACAATATTTGTTAAAACTACTGCTGATCAAGTAAGTGTAATATCTAGTTAGATGAATTGATTTTAACACCTGAAAATTAGCCAAATCTTGACATCAAGTGACAGACAATTTCATTACCAGTTTATTTATATTTGAAATATGATTATATTCTGTTGAAACGAAAACAGTTGATGCTGCATATAGGTTCTGTACATAAATAAGCTGTACTGAGTTAACAGGTTGGTCAATAAAATCAATAACTCATGTTTACTTATATGTTCAAAATTACCTTATCTTTTTTGTATTCTTGATTCCCCAGCCCAGGCCAAGTATCAAACCATTCCAAACGAGTACAGCATCAGTCGGGGTGAGGGGCCGGGGCTTCCCAAACACATCTGTATTGTTTATTTCAAATGTGAGGGGGTTCCAGCAGACTGGCACAACCCATGTACAGTATGTGATTGTAAGACAATTTGTTCTGACATTTTGAACTTGACAAAAAAATCATTACTGTTGATAGCAGTACTGACGATAGTGTGGGAGAAGGAAAGAACAGCAAATTACAGAACTGCCCTTTATGTCAATAATCAGATACAATACTTGCTGCCTGCTTTCTCGTTAAGTGCCATCAGCAGATGGTTTATTGAAATAACAATGTCTTTTGCTGGTGAACAGGCACTGAGCATGACCACTTGCTGACGAAAACACAGCAGTGATAGAGAAATGGAAAAGAAGCAGGACTGTGCTTGCAAATCAGTCAGATGTGATGTAGATACGAGCAGGATGTTTGAGCAAATGAATACACTCACCGGCACATAGCTGTGCAGTCAAGTAGTCACAGTACAACAAATAAAATGAGATACCCCGGCAGTTATTTTAGCCAAAATCAGGGAGAACATGCATTTTTAAAAAAGGAAATGAAACATTAAAAATTACAAATAACATTGGCTTTAAAATCTTAATTATGATTCACTTGTACAGCAGCACAGTGCCTTTAACCAAAATGCTTCACAGGTATACATTAAGAAGAATGTGACACTGAGGCACACAAGGGACATTTGGACAGAGAGTCAAAATCTTGGTCAAAGAGCTAGAATTTAAGGAATGTCTTAAAGGAAGTGAGAAGCTGTGAAGGTTAGGGAGGGAATGACAGAGAGTAGGGCTTAGGCAGCTAAAGAACAGCTACCAATGGTGAAGCAATTCAAGTTGGGGTTCCCCAAGAGACCAGAATTAGATGACCTTAAAAATCTATTTCTCCTTCATTCACAGAAAACTACCATCCTGCCAAGTTCAGCATTTTGTTCCTATCTGTAACTGTCAATGAGGAGGTGGTAGAGTTGCCTTCTTGGACCTTCTTGTTCCAGGTGCACCCAGATAGCTGTTAAGGGAGGAGTTCCGGGATTTTATCAAGAACCAATGTATATCAGTCAGCACAGAGGTGATGGGTAAATGGAACTCGAAGGGAGTAAAGGCACTTGGCAGCAGAATTTTGGAAAACCTCAAGTTTATAGAAGATTAAATGTGAGCAATCAAGTAAGAAGCATGGTTACTCAGTTGTTAGCACTGCTGCCTCACAGCACCAGGGGCCTGGCTTCGATTCCATCCTTGGGCAACTGTCTGTGTGGAGTTTGCACATTCTCCCCGTGTCTGCGTGGGTTTCCTCCGGGTGCTCCGGTTTCCTCCCACAGTCCAAAGATGTGCAGGCTAGGTGGATTGGTCATGCTAAATTGCCCATAGTGTTCAGGGATGTGTAGCTTAGGTGGGTTACAGGGGGGTGGGTCTGGGTGGGATGCTCTAAGGGTCTGTGTGGACTTATGGGGCCGAAGGACCTGTTTCCACACTGTAGGGATTCTATGATAATCTATGATAAAAAAGAATGATGGAATAGTCAAATATAGACGTTGCAAAAGCATGGGTGAGGAATTCTGCAGCAGATGAAGTGAGGCAGGGCAGAATTGGGCTTAATTACAGGGAGAAAAATACAATCCCCAGTGATAGTGGGAAGATCAGTTCAGGTGAAATGTGCCAGTGAGGCACTAAAGAGTATAGTTCAACTTCAGACTGTAGATTGCGTGAGAATGGAGTTAGTATCCAGGAAATGGAATTTGTAATGGTGACCGCAGACAATGGCTTCAGTCTTAGAGATAAAAGGTGCTGGAGAATCCGAGATAACAAGGCGTGGGGCTGGATGAACACAGCAGGCCAAGCAGCATCATAGGAGCAGGAAAACTTGACG
>JAHRHZ010000077.1:16783596-16816729 GCA_024137785.1 Ginglymostoma cirratum | reverse complement strand
CATCAGAAAATCTTCATCAGATTTTCTGATGAAGGGTTTAGGCCCGAAACGTCAAGTTTTCCTGCTCCTATGATGCTGCTTGACCTGCTGTGTTCATCCAGCCCCATGCATGCAACATATAGAGTTTTTTTTGTTTCATTAAAATCTTTTTCTCCCTTGCCATCAAAGGAACCCTTTCTTTGGTTACTTTTCTAACCTTCCAACAATGGTAAAAAGCACTTAACCTGTACCTGAAACATCTCTTTCATTGGAATAGAACAAAATGGCCCTTATTGTCACGTACACTTAATGAGTATCGCGAGAAGTTCATATGTTGCCAATTACAGCGCCGACTCATATAAAAGAACATAGGCACAGCTTCTTTAGTTACAAGATTTTGACCGGTACAGAAATAAAAAAATCCAGCTTTACAGAAATTAAAAGTTCAGTGCAGCAGACCATGCTAGCACCTAGCTTCAAGTCCACACCAGCCCCTGGCTCCACACCACTCCGATGACATGCCATGGTGGGAGGTTGGAAGATCACTATACCACACTGAGAGGCCGCTGTCCCAGGCTGGGTGATTGCCACGCCATGCCGGCAGGACCCCTACGATAGGAGGCTGCTATGCCAGACCAGGAGGTCACCTCGTCATGCCGGGAGGTCACCCCGTCACGCTGGGTGGTCGTGCCGTCCACACTGAAAGGCCACTGCACCAGGTTGGGTGATTGCCACGCCCAGCCAGGAGTCATCACCGGAGGCCGTGAGTCAATAGGGAAGAAAAGAAGGAAAAAGCACTACAAGGAAGGAAAAGAGAAGAGGAAAAGAAGAAGAAAAGAAGAGCGGTGGAATGGACAAGCTCTGGCTGGAAAGTCCTACTCTGCAGCCGTCTTGTAACTAAAGCATTCCAGTCAATCTTCAGTTCCACTTCACCCTGCTTACAGCCTATTGAATTTCATCTTCTTCAAATTTAGAATTCTATCTTTCTTTATATTCTATATTGCTATATGTCTCTTTCTTTTCTCTATTACAAATCTCAACCTTGCGGTACGATTATTTCCCTTACCCAGATGTTCCCCAGCCTACCACATTTCTCAGCACAAATGCCTCCTTTCTAGTTTCTAGAAAATATTGATTTAATTATGTTTTGCTCCCTGAAATGCAATGTTCTCGGGGGAAAGCAGCATTGCTTTCGAATGCTAATTTCCTTTCTTTACTACCTTTTGTGCAGTATTATTAGCACCGACTGTTCATCATTACTTAGGAGTGCTTGAACTTGCAATTTTCCATGGGTCCAGTTCCCAACACCATCTTCGTTGGAGTTTTTCTGTCTTTCAAAAGGAAATTTCAGAAAGCAGCCGCTGTTTATCACTGATTCTAACTTTATCAGGATAGAAGATTTTATAAAATGTGTCTCCTACTGTATGTTGATGGAAAGATAGAAACTAGGAGCAGCCGTAGGTCATTTTTCCTTTGAGCCTGCTCTGCCATTTACTATGATCATGGCTGACCCTCCAGATTAATGCCATATTCCCATTTTCTCACTATATCCTAGATGCTTTTAATATCTAAAATTTTATCAATCTGTTTCTTGAATATACTCAGTGAGTCAACCTCCACAGCATTCTGTGGTAGGAAATTCTATAGGCTGACCAACCAGTGAGTGAAGAAATGTTTCTTCATCGCTGACTCAGATGGCCTACTCCATATGCTAAGACTGTGACCCCGCAGTTCTCGACCCTGAAACTAGAGGAAACATCCTCCCTGTATCTAGTGTGTCCAGCTCTGTTATAATTTTATTCATTTCAATCAGATCCCCTCTCATTCTTCTAAACTCTTGTTTAGACCAGTGGAAACAAACAAACAAACAAACAAACAATCTCTCCTCATACAATAGTCCTGCCATGTCCAATACCAGCCTGATGAACCTCCACTATATTCCCTCTATGGCAAGTATAACCTCTCTTGGGTAAGGAGACAAAAACTGCAATTAACATGCCAGGTGTGGTCTTATCAAGGCCCTGCATAATTGCAACAAGTCATCCCCACTTCTGAATCAAAATCTCTTACACTGAATGCCAACATACCATGTGCCTCTCTATCTGCTTGTTGCACCTGCCTGTTTACTTTCATTGACTGGTGTCCAAGATCTTTATGTATATCCATATTTCCCAACATATCACCATTTACATAACATTTTGTCTTACTGTTTTTCACACTGAAGTGTACAGCTTCACATTTATCCATGTCACACTGCATCTGTCATGCATTTTCTCATACACTCAACGTGTCTAGATTGCCCTGAAGCCTCCTTGTATTCACAACTCACCGTGCCACTTAGTTTTGTGTCATTAACAAACTTGGGAACGTTGCATTTGATTCCGTTATCCAATTCTCAATACATATTCTGAATAGCTGGGGCCAAACACTGATCCCTGCTGTATACACTACTTACTACCTGCTATCTGAAAAAATACTAATTATTTCTCACACTCTGATTCTGGTTTGTCAACCAATTCTCAATCCATCCAAATATATTAACCCCAAATCCATATGTTTTAATTTTGCCCGCTAGCTTCTTGTGAAGGATCTTATTAAAGCCTTCTTGAAATTCAAATATCCACTGGTTCTCCCTTATCTATTTTATTTTACATCCTTAAAATCTCCAATAGATTAATTAAGCATGAGTTTCCTTTCATAAACCTGCACTGACTTTGTCTGATCCCACTAATACTTTCCAAGTGTTCTTCTATCATGTCTTTTACACTGACTGTAACATTTTCACCACTACTGATGGTATATTAATTGGGCCTGTAATTCTGTTTCTGTTCCCTCCCTTTTTTTTAAATAGTGGGGTTATGTTTGCCACCATCCAATCTTTAGCAACAGCTCATAGAATTTTGGGAGAAAGCCACCAATGTATCAAATATTTCTAAACCACTTCCCTTAGTACTCTGGGATGCAGACCCTAGGGATTTGTCAGCCTTTAACTTTATTAATTTCCCTAGCAAACATTTTCTTCACTAATAACTGATTTTTTTCAATTATTCCCTTATACGTGAGCCTTGGTTCCATAATGTTTCTGGGAAATTATTTATTTCCTCTTTCATGAGGACAGACCAAAGTATGAATTTAATTTTTCTGCTATTTCTTTGTTTCTCATTATAATTACCCCCATGTTTGATTGTAAAGTACCTACATTTGTCCTTGGTAATCATTTTCTCGTCACATATTTATAGAAATTTTTACAGTCAATTTTTATATTCACTGCAAATTTTACTCAATTCTGTTTTTAACCTTTTGATTATTCTTGTGGTTAGTCATATTCAGTTTGCCTGCTTTTGTGTGTATTTTTCTCATATCCATAAGCATGTACAGAGATTTTGTTTTATAAAGGGATAGAAATCTCCCATCATGTCAGCAGGGGAACTAGCACAATGTCAGCGTTAACTATTTACCCTATTTTCCCTGGTCTTTCCGCTGGAGATACAGTGAACATGAGAAGAATCCTTGTGAAAAATCTCGGTAACTGTTCTCTAGCACGTTAGCCATGTTGCAAAAAATCAATAGTTTCTAAACCATGGCTTAAATATACTAGTGATCTCACTCAATGGGGATAATTTTAATCCTGACCAATTCTGCAAAATAAACTACATCGAATTAGCTGCCTACTCAATGGAAAGAACATCAGTGGAGAAGCAGGTGTCTAATGGTTGGCTAATTTGATATAAACTATTTTACTGTCACTAAAAGTTAACTGATCCCTAATTAGTTGAATTATGGTGGAACTAGAACATCAAGTGATATTTGGTAACAAGGTAGCATGTTCAGGATTGATCTGGGAAGAATGAAGGTGAGAGCAGATTTTCTGTGTATGGAGGACTTTTGGAGCACAGGATATTTTACCAGGAGTGGCACTGGACCAGAAATTATTGCCAGAATTCCTGATTGGCTGCATAATTTTGGTACATCCTGTTCTTCTACCAAAATTACAGTTGGGAGAACCACTTTAAATGGCTTATTTCTGTGTGACACTTTCCATGATTCAATATCCTAAAGTTATGACCTTAAGGTTTTGGAGCAGATTTGTAGCTTGGGTTGTGGATGTTGAGGTTGGTTGGCTCGCCGAGCTGGTTTGTTGTTTCGCAGATGTTTCGTTACCATGCTTGGTAACATCCTCAATGCAGCCTCCAATGAAGCGTCGGTGTGTTTTCCCACCTGGGTTTTAAACTCTGGGGTCCATTGAGATGGATTACCTCACGTCCAGTTTTCCTTTGTAGTGAAATATATATGGGGTCGAGTTCAATGTGTTTATTAATAGCATGCTTCGTGGAGTGCCAAGCTTCCAGGAATTCTCGTGCTTGTCTCTGCCTAGCCTGGCCCAGGATCTTGGAGTTGTCCCAGTTGAAGTCGTGGTTCTCCTTGTCCATGTGGATTGAGACGAGTGAGTATTAGTCGCGTCTCTTTGTAGTCTTTGTTGTTCACGTACTCTTGCTGTTAATTTCCTTCCTGTTTGTCCGATGCAGTGTTTCTCGCAGTCTCTGCAGGGGATCTTGTAGATGACATTGGTCCTGTCCATGGCGGGGAGTGGGTCTTTAGTTTGGGTGAGCTCCAACTAAACGGACCCCAGAGTTTAAAAACCAGGTGGGAAAACACACCGACGCTGCACTGAGGATGTTACCAAGCATGGTAACAAAACGTCTGCAAAACAACAAACCAGCTCAGTGAGCCAACCAACCTCAACCTTATGATCTTAAAATTGTAATAACCATAAGGCAAAGACCCTTTGTCCTAATCCAAAGAGAATAATGTTTTTCGATATACTGTCTAATTTTTAACTTTAATTTAATTTAATTTAAATTTAATTTAATTTAAATGTCCTACATTCAATTAAAGTTGCATATGAAACAGAATTATCACAACTAATGAACTACGGTTTTTAAAAACTCAGTAAATTTGTGTATAATATGCTAAAGAATGTTATTGCTCAGCAGTGAAACACTATCGGGTACCTGCGTCCTTAACAAGTGCTCATAGGAATGATAACATCAATGTCCCTGAATTTCAATCCAAGCCTGTCCAAATAGGCTAGATAATTTCAGAAGCTGCCTATGAGACATCTAAATAAAACTCAGCAGTAAACTCAAAAATAGAAATTGTTGGAAAAGCTCAGCAGGTCTGGTGGCATCTGTGGAGAGAAATCAGAGTTAATGTTTCAGGTTGAGTCAACCTTCCTCAGAACTCTACCAGACCTGCTGAGCTTTTCCAGCAATTTCTATTTTTGTTTCAGATCTACAGCATCCGCAATTCTTTCGGTTTTTATTTCAGTAAGACTGTTAGTTTTGTTCCAAATTATTTCCAAATTCAGTTCTGATTACCCTTTTGGAAAAGGGTTTTGACTGTCTAAACTCAATATTGAGAAAACTTTTTCAACAAACAGGTTTTTACCGAGAAAAAGCTTTGAAAATGATCTAAATATGCAACATAATTCAAACACAAATACTACTCCTATGTTACCTTCTGCATTTCAGTTCTTAATTATAAAAATTTATAAAAACGTTCTGGAGGTTTTGGGGTTTCACCCTTGAAGAGCAGAGGAAATAAAATCAGGACAATGATTAGGAAGTAAAACATTTAGCAGAAAGTAGTAATCAAGAAGTTCTTGTCCAGCTGAAAACATTTGTTATTTGCATTCTACTAGCATTTAGTCTGAATTCTCTACCTGCAGAAAAGATGAAAAGTATTATACTAGGATACCAGATCGTTCAATCTAGCACAGTGTCTTGCTGAGTATGCTCCACAGGTGGGCAAGGGAAATGCAGCCTATGAATTTCTATCAATTCTGGGAAGGACATCTTGTTCCAGGAGGTAGCAGATGTCTCCAATAACTTGGCATGAGAGACTCACCTTTCTGAGATTCTACCTCTCTGACAAGTAGACAGAGATGATCCTGCCTGCAAGCCAATATTTGAGGTGTCAACTGTTTGAATTAGATTTCAGTATCCATTCTCTTTCGAGTGCCATGTGGCTGACGCTGCTGTTGGTGTTTTCTTCCTTATCAGAGTTGCAAGATAAAGGGAAGAAGGAGCTTCTCATGTGGTGAAGAATAACAGCAGAGAATGCAGCTACTAAGTGAAGTGCAGAACAGATTAATGGATTAATCCGAGATCCTGACACTGTGAGGCAGCAATGTTAATCACTGAGTCACCATGCCTTCCTAGAGGGTGGGTGGGATAATATGAGGATTCTAAACCAACTTCACTTTTGGGGACCGTAGCTCCTTATTAGCATCTGAACCTGCCTTTCTTCTTAACCTCCCTCATGTTTCATTATTAACCTCTTTAAAATTAAAATTTCCAGTTCCCTTAGAGAACTAGTCATGAAATCTCTACTCCATGCCTTGAAAACCCACCAGATTGAATGGCAGCCTTTTCCAAATTAATCTGGTAAATAATTATCAGTTTCCTACTTAATGCAGATTCAGAAATGAATTTTCAACCAAAATATTTAATCTGTAATTCCCACAAAAATATTGATCATTAAAAAATGTTTGCCAGATTACAAACAAAAAGAAAATCATGTTTGAAACAGATGAACCTTCATTTTTTTTTTCTGAAGCACTTTGACACCACTACACTTTGTGCTCAGGCTCCAGGGTGCTTTTTCTAAGCTTGAACTCCGCTTCTAGTCAGATCAATGACAAGTGGCGTTAACAGCTATGTTTAATTCTATCAATATGTGACCAATTGTGTTATATTGCTCAGTCATTGATTTCACATTGTGCTAAAGTCTATCACTTAAAAAGGCTAAATTTCCCGTGCTGCCACATACAAATGACAAACGTCTTTAAATGTTGTGTGCTGAGGCATTATTCACTGCAGCACTTCAATTCCATTCGTTGTCCAGAACCTTTCATTTATAAATGTTGTTAAGCTGCAAGCTAAAGATAAAATAATTCAACGTAAAATAATTCACTTGAGCCCACGTTTAAGCAGAGGAAACAACTGAACTTAGATGCTAGAAAACTATTTTGTTCGCCTCTTTCCTGAATTGCAATACCCATTCAGCGATGGCACAGAATTAGCCCTCTCTCCTTAGTCAGAAAATGCAGAGGTTATCTCACTCCAGTAACACAAGCATATAATCTAAGATGATATTTTAGTTCAGTTACTGCGAGACTAATGCACTTTTGGAGCTGCTACCTTTTGAATGAGATGTTAAACTAAAACTCTGACTGCCCTCTTAGATGGCCATAATGACATCATTCAAATTAAACAGGGCTGCTCTCTTCATATTAATAAAAGACTCAAAGAACTGCAAAAATGCTGGAAATCAGAAACCCAAACAGAAACATAAGCATAAAGTTCAACTGGGGAGACGAAACCCAGACTGGGTGACCACTTTGTAGAACACTTATGTTCTGTCTGTAAAAATGACCCTAAGCTTCCTGTCGCCTGCCATTTCAACACACCACCATCTCTGTCTCAGGGTTGCTACAGTGCTCCAGCAAAGCTTAGTGCAAGCTGGAAGAACAGCATTTCATTTTCCCCTTTGGGACCCTGCAGCCTTCAGGACTCAATATCAAGTTCAATAATTTTAAGGCCTGAGTACCTTCTTGCATGTTCTTACCCCAACCCCCACACACCAGGCCTTGTCATCACGTGAGCTCCTACTACAACCAAACCATTGTCAACTACTAATGGTCCCCATTATCAGATATTGATTCACTCAGGTTGACCTTTACCCATTCCTTTATCTGCCCAACTGTTGTTCTCTCTCCCTTTGGTCTCCATCTCCAATTAGCACTTACACCTCCCTCCTTCCCCCAACACCACCTTCAACATAAATACCTATCTTTTCCCAGTTACAATCAGTGCTGAAGAATGGTCACTAGACCTGAAATATCAACTCTACTTTCTCTCCTTATCTGCTGGAGTTTTTCTGGCAGTTTCTGTTGGCGGTTCTCATGTTTTGGATATATTGGTCATTTATATAATTGCTGTTTTTGGGAGTTTAAGTGACTACCATGTTTCCTACATTACAGCTGTGGGTACTTTTCATCAGCTGTAAATTACTTTGGGATGTCCTGTGGTCATAAAAGGCACAATTTAAATGCAGGGGTAACACGGTGTGGAGCTGGAGGAACACAACAGGCCAGGCAGCATCAGAGGAACAGGAAAGTTGACGTTTCGGGTTGGAACCCTTCAAATTTCTGAAGAAAGGTCCCAACCCAAAATGTCAACTTTCCAGCTCCTCTGATGCTGCCTGGCCTGCTGTGCTCCTCCAGCTCCACACCGTGTTACCTTTGACTCTAGCATCAGCAGTCCTTACTACCTCTGTTTAAATGCAATTTCTTTCTTGCTTGCTTTATTGTTTGATTTGGAGTAAGGCAGCAAGCTGTTATTTTACTGCACTGGTAGAACTCCAGAGTATAAATTCCATCAGAACAGTACTAAATTTGAATTCAGCTTACATATAATGAACTAAGCTGCTTTTAGTATAAACGACTATGAGCTATATGATTTTGAAAAAAAAAAACTAGTTTACTAATGTTCTTTAGAAAAGGAAACCTTTGACCTTGCCCATTCTCGTTCACATATGTGATTCCAGAATCAATACCAATTGGCTGACCCTTCAATGCTACCTGAAGTTGTCTAGCAGGTCACTCAGATATACCAAGCTGCAATACTGCCTTCACAGGACAAGAACACTATTGGAGATCTGCAAGGTCTGCATCCTTACCCACTTCCAACAAATGAAATAAAAAGACTGATGAAGACTACAACCACAGGACAAGTTTCAGCCGCAAAAAGTAGTTTTAATAAGAGATTTTATGTTGATAGTAAAGGGGGGGGGGGGAGTCTAGTCCCTTGGGTTTTGCTCATCGTCTACATTTCATTCAACAATCTCATTCGATTGAGGCAAATGGCTAATAAGTGCATAAAGCCTTAGTTAGAGACAAAAAAAGCTGCAGATGCTGGAATCGAAGGTAGCCAAACAGGAAGCTGGAAGAACACAGCAAACCAGGCAGCATCTGGAGGAAAGGAGCAGTCAACATTTCGGGTTTTACCCTTCTTCAGGACTGAAACGCTGACTGCTCCTTTCCTCCAGATGCTGCATGGCTTCCTGTGTTCATCAGCCTCCGTACGTTTGCATAAGTCTTAGTGTTGTGAGATCAAGTTTGCAAGCTTGAATCTGAACAAATGGTTAACAGGGACTCACAATTTTCAAATAATCTCAACAAACTATGGAATAATTGTCACGTTGTTATGGAAGTTCCAAAGTAATTCATAGAGTTGGCAAAACAGATAGGACTGATGCACTGGCCATCCCATCTTGTTTACTTGATGTATTTTAAAAACTTGATATGCCATCATTAATGCCAATTCCATACTAAAGCACAGTGACTGCTATAATCTCCCATCCACTCTCACTTTATTATGAATCAAAGTATGTGTTGTTATAATTGCATCATTTTTTTTTCTTTTTTCTTAACATGACCAGAAGCAGAGACACTGAGAATAGTGGAAAGCGTGACAAGTCAGACTTAGCTGAGATGTGCTGCTTTTGCCTTGGAAGAGAATGCTGCGGGTTGAATTCCATCAAAGAACCGAGATGTGCTTTCCTGCTCCTCTGATGCTGCTTGGCCTGCTGTGTTCATCCAGCTCTACATCTTGTTATCTCAGATTCTCCAGCATCTGCAGTTCCTACTACTCTGACCAATCATCATGTTTTCTACCATTGCATGGTTATCATAAAGTTGTGGAATTCTGCATTTTTAATGGAATAAAGCCAGCCAAATAATATTCAACTAGATTCTGAATGTTGGTTACACTCACACCTGCTTTCTGTGGGCCTTATGAACTAAGCACCCTCTGCAAAGGATCTGAAGCTGTGAGAACAGGGCAAGCAACTTAAATCTGTTTAATCAGATTGAAAAATGGTTAATTAACAACTCAGCGTCTGAACAAGAGTTTAAGTTAGAATAGTTAAGTCAATATCAAATCATGTACAGAAAATAGAATAGAGATAGGGAATTAAAATGAGATTGAGAGAGACAACTGAAAGAAAAAAAAAGGTATATAAACATGAAACATTTTTGCACTTTTAAATCTCCAAAATTAACTAATATTTGAAGGAATCAGATTTTATACAAACAGCTAATTTTCAGTGGCAGAGAGAGGTTGTCTGGCCATATGAAAGATTTATCACGCTGTTCAAAATTTATTTACATTGGAATGGACAAGACCCAACTTTTTTTCTCTCTGGTAGCTCAATAGGTATGTATTACAGAACTACAGCAGCATCACATTATTCAATGCGTTTGAATAATGCATCTCTCAGCAAGCTACCATTATAGCTCAAATTCAGGAGGAACAGGAGACTTGATAGTTTAAAAACTTGGTGATTTCAACAATTAACCGTGTGTGAGCACTTGCTGATGTTATTGGCTGATTTACTCTTTAATAACAAGGACTGTTCGCCACACCAAATTCTGACTAATTGCTCTGAATGGACCAAATCATCCTTACTATTGCTTCTCTTTCTGATATCAAACATTACCTTGGTCAATCTAGCATTGTCACACGCGAGTCAAAGGTTACGGATTCAAGACTACCCTCGACTTGATAAGGTAATCTAGGTGAACACTTCAGTGCAGCACTGAAATAGTGCTGTAACATTGGAGGTTGTCTTTTGGGACAAGATTTGAACTGAGGGCCCATCTACTAGTTCAAGTAAATATAAAAGGGAATTGTTTGAACACAGGGAATTCTCTCACTGTCCTAGCAAATACACTTCCCTCAACTAACACCATTAAAAATCATATCAATCCATCGGTTCAGAGATAGTAGGAACTGCAGATGCTGGAGAATCTGAGAGATCGAAGTGTGGAGCTGGATGAACACAGCAGGCCAAGCAGCATCAGAGGAGCAGGAAGGCTGACGTTTCGGGCCTAGCCCCTTCATCAGAAATGGGGGAGGGGAAGGGGGTTCTGAAATAAATAGGGAGAGAGGGGGAGGTGGATAGAAGATGGATAGAGGAGAAGATAGGTGGAGAGGAGACAGACAGGTCAAAGAGGCGGGGATGGAGCCAGTAAAGGTAACTGTAGGTGGGGAGGTAGGGAGGAGATAGGTCACTCCAGGGACGATTTCAGAACTCCTTCCCCTCCCCCATTTCTGAAGGGTCGAGGCCCGAAACGTCAGCCTTCCTGCTCCTCTGATGCTGATTGGCCTGCTGTGTTCATCCAGCTCTACACCTTGTATATCTCAATCCATCGGTTGTTCGCTTTTATGTGTTTCTGGGACCTCTTTATGTACAAATTACTTCCGAAGTGCAAATAATTTAAAATAAATGCAGTTTCCTATGTTATAACAGTGACTACAGTTGAAATAATAATTTATTGACTGTGGAAAGCTTTGTGACATCCTGAGAATTTGAAGGATGTGATATAAATGCAAGTTTTGATATCTTTACTTGTCATCAATCACTCATGTACAACTATCAACAGTACTTCCACAGCACGGCATGGTGGCTCGGTAGTTAGCATTAGGATGACCCTGTGTTTGCGTGGGTTTCCTTTGGGTGCTCTAGTTTCCTTCCACAGTCAAAAGCTGTGCAGGTACGGGTGGATTGGTCATGCTAAATTGCCCATAGTGTCCACGAATGTGCAGGCTAGGTGATTAGCCAGGGGAAATGCGGGGTTATGGGGATGGGGTGAGTCTGTGTGGGGTGCTCTTTGGAGGGTCAGTGCGGACTCAATGGGCTGAATGGCCTGCTTCCACACTGTAGGGATTCTATGAATCCTATGGGTTTCATAGTGCAGCATATGAAGTAAAGTATCACTGTAATCGTTCTTGCCATCTTTTATTTTCCTGTTGTAGATTTTACAGAACAGAAGGAGGCCACATGGACCATCCTGTAGATATCAGGTCTTTCAAAGAGTTATTTGATTAATCCTACTCCCCTGTTCTTTACTGTGCAAATGTTTCTTTTACAAGTATATATTTTAAAGATTACTATAGAATCAGCTTCTGTCATCTTTTCAGCCAAGGCATTCCCAATAATATCAACAATTCTCATGTCTCTGATTCTTTTCCGATTACTTCTGTATCCTCTGGCAGCCAACTTCTGTCAGTGGAAACAGTTTTCCCTTATTTTCAGATTAACGGTTTAATTGATTGGTTAACACACAGAAAACAGACAGTAGGAATAAACAGGTTGTTTAAACAGGCTGGCAGATTGTAATCATTGTGGTACTTGAGCCACAAGTATTTACACTCTTCCCCCTCATTGATAAAGATTATAATGTATCCATGTTTGTTTATGACACAAAGGCTGGTGGGAAAGTATGCTGTGAGGTCAACACAGAGGCTGCAAATGAAATATAAACAGGTTACATGAATAGACAAGGATGTGGCAGATGAAGCATAATGTAGAGAAATATGAGGTTGACTAGGCTAGGCCTATATTCCCTGGAGTTTTGAAGAATGAGAGAAAATCTCATGGAAAAATGGAATATTTTTAATAGTCTTGACAGGGGAGCTGTTGGGAGGATGTTTCCCCTAGCTCGGGTGTTTATGTCTAGGGTTACAGTCTCAGAATACAAGGTTGGCCATTCAGGCTGAGATGAGGAGAAATACTTTCACTCAAAAGATTGCAAATTTTTAAATTTTCTACCCTAATGGAGTGTGTGTGCTCAGTCATTTGGTATATTCAAAACTTTACCTATTTCTGAATTTTAAGAGAATGAAGAGATGTTAAAGAAGACAAGGAACTGATGCTGAGTGAATGGTGTTGTACACGGGAGATGATGGTGTTGTGGTAATGTCATTGAACAAGTAATCCAGATGCATAGGTTAATGCTCTGGGGACATGGGCTCAAATCTTGCCTTGACAAATGGTCAAATTTAAATTCATTAATAAAACTGGAATGCAAAACTATTCACAGTAATAGTGACTATAAAACAGTCATGATTGTTATAGAGCAATCTACTTCACTAATGCCTTTTAGGGAAGGATATCCGTCAACCTGCATGCGACTTTAGATCGAAGTGAGATAGATTCTTAACTTCCCTCTAAAACAGTCAGGAGAGCCAACAGCAATCAGGAATGGGCAAGAATTGTTGGCCTAACCAACACCACCTACATCCCATACAAGAATAAAAAAAATCCTGAAGGGCCAAATAACCTACACTTGTTCCTGTTTCTCATGTTCAATTCAAACTTATCGTATATGCTCTTGCATTTATCTAAATGCCCAAGTGTTCCAGGAACTGGGCACCAAAGAGTCAGAGTATTGTGTAACACCACACCAGTCCAGTCCAGGCACTTTGCTACAATTGCAGGATGTCTGATTAGGATTAAACAAGGAGCTCTAAGCTTTCCCAACTTGAAGTGTGATTATTTCCAACATATTATAAACAGATGAAATGGTTGGTTACTTTAAAGATTTAGAGGATCAGATCACCATTGATCCAGTTATGAAACTAGTTGTTCATCCCTGCGTAAGGTGATAACACAACAAAACTGAAAACTTGAAAGAGGTCTCCAAGAAGTGGAAGTATGAGTGACGGCCAGAGTGACCGGCCTAGAAATGGGGTAAGTTCAATTATATTGAGGCCGAAATTAAGTCGATTGCAAAGAATTTACTTGGACCCCAAAAGATCTTAATTAATCCAGATGGAGGGATTGCTCCCTTATTCCAACACTGGAAGAGATTAAGACCATAAGACCATAAGAAGAAAGTAGGGATGATAACAAAGATAAGTTACAGATAGTCTCTTAACAAGTGATATAGGGATGGCCTTCTAAGATATGGCAAATCTAGCCAGCAATACAGTTGTACTGGTGTATCAGAGATAACATCCCACTGAAAGGTGGTATTCTGCTAGTCAGATGGAGAATAACCAAAACAATGCTGGAAGAACCTCTCCAGATGATACATGAAGGCCACATGGAAATGGAGAAGTGTAAACTCAGAGCTGCATCAGCTGCGCCCTGGATAGGCTCATGAAATTATGGTTTCTACATGCATTATATTTGTGAAGTACATAAACACAGCAGAAAGAGGTGAAAGCTACTGATGTACCAGACCATGGCATACTATGGGAGCTAATTTTTTTTACACACTATCAAGGATGGTATCTATAGTCACAAGACACCCTTAAGTTCCATTTTATTCAGGAAATGAAAGGCTTGAGAGCCACAACATGTATGTTGTCATTGCAACTTAAGTTTGCTATATAAGGATCGTTTAAGATAATTATGTAAAAATAGCACCCAGTTCACATCTAGGGAATGTAAGAAATTTGCTGAACAACATGGATCCAACATCATCACCACATAACCCCAGAAATATGAGTTTATAGAAATATACATCAAGAGGGTCAAAAGAACACCTGCAAAATGCCAGGAGATAAAGTAAGACCCCAACCTCTACTTTATTGTCACTCCAGTATATAGCTCTCAATGCTGGTTGTGGAAGCACCTGCAGACCTATTTGATGGAAGAAAATCTAAGACCACTCTTCCAAGCAAAATACACCCTCTGATTGACAAGGAGGAATTGAGGCAAGATTTCATTCAGGCAGGGGAAAGAGGAGGTCAGAAATTCAACAAGAATGCTAAATCCCTACCTGAGCTGGTGAAAGGAAACCAGCACACATAACAGGATCTAATCATGAAAACCTGGAGTGCAGCCAAAGATGTTGCTGAGGCTGAGACCCCAAGGTCATAATTGAGAATACCTGTTGCGTATTTTCACCATTTTCTGTTTTATTATTGTTTCATCAAATCACCAAATAAGTGCTACCTACATGTAAAATGAACCCTGCTTCTGAACACCTGCTTGTATTTTACCATGACAACACATGAGTTTGAAATGTTATTTTAATGCAGCACATACTTAAAAGGGACAATTATGCCCTTGACAAAATGGAAGGTTGGCAAGTTAAAGCATGAAAGAAACACAGTGAGCTAAATGAGGAAGCTATCTGATTTACAATAAGGAATACGATTTTTTTCATCTTAATCAGCATCACTTTTCAAACATTGAAATAAGTTATTTTCAATAGGTGGAACCAGTGCAAGATTAATTCATGAAGTATTCAACCTGTCTTTCACTGTCCATATTCTTTGCACAATATGGCAGTGTTGATCTTACACCTTTGACTAAGAGGTCTGGAGGTTCCAGCTCCCAATTCAGAACCTTGCATGCATAAAGTAGGCTGACACTTCAGCGCTATGCTGTTGAGGTCTTTCAAATGAGTACACTGACATATTGACTGTCATTTCAGTAGAATGTTAAATATCCTGTGTCAGTATTTGAAGAAGTGGAGGTGAGATTTTTTAGTGTCCTGGGAAATATTTGTCCTTAAAATAAAAGCATTAAAACAGATTAAAGACCAATTACCTCATTGTTATCTTCCCAGGCTTGCTGCACACAACCTTGAAACTACAGGGCAACTCAGCGAACACTTCAAATGTACTTCATTACCTGTGTAGCATTTTACAAAGTCTTGAGGATGCTAAATATGTACACATGCTAAGTGGACAGTTTTTGTACAGTTGTGTATGTATTTACACATAATATATAGTTATACATAAACATCCAAAACAGAAAACATTCCTAAAAATCAACAGCAAACTACTTGAAAATAGGCAATATTTTAACCTTAAATAGGGGTTTAATGTGTTTCCAGGATATTATTTGACACAAATATGAGCCATTAACTCAGCTCAAGGGCAACTTCAGCCTTTAAAAAGAAAAAAAAACTGATCTCATTTGTATATATAGTGAAAACAGTCAACATCTGTCAAATATAATGCTCCTCATTCTTATCAAATACATAGTCCCTGTGAAAGTGTAAGGATCAGTCTCTGTGATTGTCTCCCAAATGTCCAATAAAATACTATCTTTCAAATAAGCCATTATGCCTCTTGGCTCTTTTATGGTCCTCCATCAGGACAGCTTTCTCCTGTTTTGTAGGTCAAGCATGGAAATTGGCAAACTTTTGTACAGGCAATAGTTAAACCAGTCACCTGCAAAGATATATATTGGGCAGCTGGGACTGACTTATGAAATAGCTATGAAGCCCAGGAAATTATTCACATTTCCCTTCTGTGATTATTGCTTCAGAGTTAAAAACTAAAATCCTCAGGCTTGGCAAAAAAAAAAAGTAAGCTAGGAAATCCAGAAGAAACTCTTCCACAATGTTTTGTCTCTCTGGATTCCAATTTTAGTACACAGATTTCAGTGGAAATGGCCCACATTTCACAACTCAATCATTCACTGGGACCATAAAAATGTGATCAAGTAACAGAACACTTGTATATTTCATTTCAAGAATATTTGGGGCAGTTGCTTGTAAACAATGGGCATACAGGAAGTAAATGACATAAGATCTTTTACATCACTGAATAAGCAGATAGCTTAGGATTTCATTTGAAGGCTGGTCTCCTCGACATTCAGGTATTTCCCCAATAATGCACTGAAATTGCAGCAAAGTTTCAGTAGGCAACAGCTTCGCTCAAGAATCGACAGTACTACCATCTGAGTCTAATAGAACACAATTTACAAATATTTTTCATGACACTTTTTTGCAAACATCTAGATGTAAGAATGAAGGCTTTGAGCTGGTTCTAAATAAATTCATGTATGATGCTAAGATGAAAATCCTATTACAATACAGAGGCACCTAAAATGGCCTGTGCAAGATGAATTTTAGAAGAACTGAATGACATAACTTCAAGGAGTAGCCAACATGTTGTAAAAAATGTCAATTCGCAGGACATTCACAACAAGTAGAGTAATGGGTGCACCCTCAGCTTCAAAAGTGATAGAAGCAGATCAGTGGCCCATTCTATCTCCCTCCAGCATCCTATGCATAACAGATGCAGGAAAATACTAAAGGCAATCAAGGGCACAAGTACAGGGTCCGCAGAAAGTGGCAGATTTATTGGAATGACTAAGTAAAGCTCATGTGAAACACGGTTGCATTAATTCTACACAAGCTTCTTTTGCATGTCTCTCATCACTCATTGCCTACTCTCACTTGAGGCTTCATCTTGTTGCAACTGGTCATAATCCCCATTCATATCCTTATTGTCTGAGGAGGTATCATGTTCCAGGATGTTCTCATTGTTTAAAGTTTCTCCCCACGTAGTGCTAGATTGTAAACAGCAAAGAAATAAAAACAGAAAGAGTTGAAGGAACACAAGAAGTCTGGAAGCATCTGTGGGGAGGGAATCAGTTAATGTTTCAAATCCAATGACTCTTACTTCGGAACTGAAGAAGAAAATGATGCTTTTTTTAATGCTGTTGACAAATGGGGAGGAGAAGTGAGTAAAGTAGAGGGTGCCCAGATCAAAAGACAAAGGGGCTGGTAATGATAGTAAAGGAGGGATGTCATGCAATGACAGGTATGAATAGTAGAAGATAGGTGAGCTCTGGTGAGAGCGACATGTCTTCAATACACATGGTGGGGGTGGTTGGGGGTATGGTAATCAAAATGGTGGACAGTGTTCATGCTCTGAAGTTGTTAATCACAATGTCAAGTCCTGAAAGCTGTAAAGTACCAAAGCAGAAATGAGGTACTGTTCCACCCAGCATTGCATAGCCCCTCCCCCCCCACGTCTGGATGGCATGTTTTTTCACTTAGTACAGCTGACATATTTTCTAGGTCATTGCATTAATGACTCAATGTAGCAAACAGCAGACTCATAGATCCCACAACTATCAGTCTGGAATGATCCTGTAGTGTATAGATTCAGTATCACTGTGATCTTCAGTGCCACTGACACTGGATCTCCTCCTTTCTCATGAGGCCCACTTCATCTGCTATCAAGGCACACTCTCTGGACAGACACGGGTCATCTGTGACATTGCAGCCTCCACACTTGTAGGAGCTTGGGCCTCCCATTTGAACATTCTCTGATGTTGTTGTCTACATGCAAGCAGATGATTGCTTCCTCCTCTGCACCCTCCTCCACGCTCCTGGTCCTGGTACCCCTCAGGTTACGGGTGACCCATTGCCTGTGTCTGCAGATTTCTCCACTTTAATGCTCGTCCTCAATGGCAATTTGTAGCCTGAGTGAATGAGATCCATGGCAGATAAGCCACAGTCAGTTCTCTGGGCCTCTTATCCACCTTGCTCCATAGGCACAAATGTCAAATCTGAGACGGCACTGAGCTGAATGGCTCTGCTGTGCTAAACAAGTTAATCTCCAATATGAAAAGCTACTTTTGCTATTCAACCCACTCCTTTCTCCCCAGCAAATTACACTAGAATTACTGACAATTGCAAACAACATAGACATTCCGATAAATCTCTGCCTTGTTAAAATTGGTGAAGTTCTGAAGCACTGTGCAAAAAACAGAAATTGTTTTAACAAATTGTTGTTAATTTCATATTTATCAGACCTAACTGCTTTTTTTCTTTGATTGACTGCAACCTCTTCCCACAAACCCATCCGTCTTTCATAATGTCTGGTCTTGAATATAAACATGTCAGGCTTTTTAACTGATATCTTCCATCTCAATTGTGTAATTTCTCCCGAATCCCAATTATCTCCATGCCAAATGGGTGTCTTCCAACAATGCGTTACCACTGAAGCTAAGGCAAGTTGAAATTAAATGGGATATATTTACCGGAAAAGGCAAAATAGACAGAAAGTAGCACCAAAGGCTATTAAAATATGTCCTTACCACTGAATTATGGTGTATGTGGAAAAATCATGCCATCAACAAGTTTAATAAGATTTAACTACTGTGTGTAATTGAATAAATCTACCAGACAATACAGGTGGCAAAAGCCAGCCCAATTTGGTCAAGAAATATAAACTGACCGAATTACCCTCTCTCGAACATTAAATATTCAGTACAACTTTGAGACTGAATACTTTCATAAACTCCCACCATACAATACAGGACATAGAAGACATAAACCTCCAGCCAGAGTTCAGATCTCCTGTCAAAGCAAAAGACACAAGAAACTTATGTGGTGACTTAGTCCATGGGAATTCTTTCACGTTGTAGCCATTCCTTGAAGTCAATGCACAAAACTGAGGAAACAGTTCTCACGTCTCGTGAGCTGCATATTAATATCTAGATAATATTTCTTTCTATGAAACCTTTGACCGTTTAAGAAATCAAAAAAATACTTTGTGTTGAATTCATGTTCTGTCAGTCCTTGTACACGATTGATTTTGAGATTCAAAAGTAAATGAAAACAATTTCTCCTGGTTAAGTATTTTATATGTTAAAATCACTTTCTTGGAAACACTTGGAAAACGTTTAGATTCCAAGGTCACCCCCATCTGGAGTTTTCCTTGGTTAATTTTGGTAAGATCCCTTCCATTTTCAAAATGGTCAAAAAACATACACAAACTGCACACTCTATTTCTCAGACAATGGTGGCATGTACTGCAATTTGGTAATGATGAATCAACCAACTTGAATCAATCCAGTGAATTATGAAGGCTACAACATGGTTCCTCAGGACTCAGAACACTGACAGAATTAAAATACTAACTCACGGAACAAGCATACAGATAGCCAAAGATAAAACTCTGCTCTCTTTTAGAATAAGTTCTTTGCTCTATGTGCTAGGGGTTTGAGGTTTGAGATGCACAACATAAATGGCCAGGTTGAGTTATTTTGCTCATCCTATGTGAATTTAATTTGCTGAAAGCTACAGCTAGCCCATAGAATCTTCAAATTTGGTGTAAATTACATACTTCTAAGATTTTGGAATTCAAAAGAATAATGTACATTAATAGGCTGATGCCCAGTTTACAGAATTGCTGCTGATTAGAGTCTTGTTAATTTGCATTAGAACAGTATAGTTAAATACCATTCCCTCTAATCATCGCTGTTGATTTGTTCTTTAATGAAAAAAATTCAGCATTTGCAGAGATGACATTAAAGCAGCAGAGGGAATCTCCAGGTGTGCGGATTAACCAAAGTGGATAAGACTAGCACATGGGATGATGGAAAAGATATGTGAATTTTGTAACAAGGAGAATGCAGAAGGTCCAGTATATTTATTTCAAAATACTCCATCTGCCACAGTCATGTCATATGGATGCCAACCACATACACGTTACCATTGATGCTAATATGAGTTACAATGAAGTGTGATTTATACACTGAAGAAGGCAGAGTGAAATGGTGGGAGCACCAAAGTCTGTTAGTGTCAGTTACTTTGTTCATGGAAAAATCATGTTAGAAACAAGGTTATAAACGTTCAACTGCCATTGGTACAATATAATTGAACGATTTTTTTTCAAATAATGCAAGTACTCAAATGCAAGGCCTAAAAAAGGTGCCTGAATATAGATGTTTCTCCAAGTTAGGCAACTCCAAGGACTGCTTCCAAGCTGAACCCACAACCATTGTTTAATAGAACTACACTTACAAGGGTAGATGCATTCTTCATCAATTTCCAATAGTGCAGAATAAAACAGCCAATTTTAAAAATATAATCAATATTATATTGCTTAGCTTACACTGCATAGCTGAAATCAAGACAATGTGTTGTTTTAAGCAAAAGTTAATTAGACCAGAGTGCATACTAATTATTGAGTCCGTATTTAAAGTAACATTCATGCGACAGAATAGCCAGTTAATGACCATCTCCACAAGAATCTAACCATCATCCTTTGATATTCAATGGCATTACTATCATTGAATCCCACACCAACATCATCTGGGGAATTACCATGACCGGATGCTGAACTGGACTGGTCATCTTCTTTGGCAGTTCCTCAAGATCAAGGATGACTTGCTTCCACTCTGGGGGTGGGGAGCGAAGCTCTGAGGTGGCTGAAGAGTTCAATACTGGGGATACAGACTCTGCCACAGGTGGGATGAGGGGTGTTTGAGGAGGCAGGTGAGTTGGGCAGTCTGGATTCAGTGGGCTCTTTCCTCTACTTGCTTTGGCCTCCACACACTCCACTTGGTGATGCTCGAAGCAGTTGGTGCCTTCGTAGATGTTTCTTCTGCAGTTTGTATGTTCTAGGGCAAGCAATTCCCACAAGTCAGTAGAGACATTACACTTGTTTAGGAAGGTTTTCAGGGTGCCCTTGTGGCATTTCCTCTGCCCTCCTGGTGGCCAGTTGCAGAGCTCAGTAGAGCACTGTTTTTAGGGAGCTTTATATTAGGTATGCAGCCATAGCGGCCCACCCACTGCAGGCAGCCAGACACGACCGGTGCCTCGATATGGGGAATATTCTCTTGCGAGAGCACGCTCACGTTGGTATGCCTATCCTGTTAGTAAGTTTGTAGGATTTTGTGAAGGCAGCGGTGACGATAACTCTCCAGGGATGTGACGTGTCTGCTGGAAACAGTCAAGTTTCTAAAGAATACTTAAGGGTGTGGATCGTGGCTGCTCAGTAGACAATGAGCTTGGTGCTGGGCTTCAGGGTTCAGACATTAAACACCCAGTCCTCAGGCATCGAAAAACTGCACTGGCGCATTGGTGGCCATGTTGAATTTCAGCAATGCAGAGAGAGGAGGCTCCCAAAGTACAGGAAATGATCCACATTGCCCAGGAGCTTGCTGTGGATCTTGGTGGATGAGGGGTCAGTGTTGTGTGGCAGCAGCAGGCTGGTGGAAAACCTTTGTTTTCCGGATGTTTAATTTGAGGCCCATTCTTTCTTACGCCTTGTTGAATGGGTCATCGGTGGTTTGTGGCTTGGTCTCTGAGTGTTTGCACTTACAAATGTACTACAAATGGATGACAGAGGCTGGGGTTGGCATTGGTTCTGGCTTGGAGGCATTGAAGATTGCAAGGTTTCCCACAGTGGGGATCTTCATGTAGATAAGGAAGGTTGAGAAGAATGCAGATGCCATGTTTTAGTGCTGCCTGACCCCAGGCTGTAATCATATTGGGTCTGTAGTGGATCCTCCGGTGAGGATCATAGCGTGTATGTCATTGTGAAGCAGATGGAAAATGGTCACAAATTTCTGTGGGCAGCTGAACTTGTAGAGGATATTCTTAATCCCTTGTGGTTGACAGGGTCAAATGCCTTTGTTAAATCGTACAGAGGGTACGGTGCTCAGAGAATTGTGCTCCCGGCACTTTTCTTGGAATTATCACACACTGAAAATTAAGTCCGTTGTGTCTCTTGACAAGCAGAGGACACATTGAGACTCGAGGCTGGGGTGGGGGGGTCCTCTTCAACTATGGGGACAATGACCTGTTCTGTGGTAGACAGTAGGGAAATCCCTTGGTAATTTCTGGGCTGCAGTCGGAGGCTGGGACTCGATCTCAGACCTCTCAGCAGCCTAAGCTCCTGCAGCAACTAGATAAGGATGAAGTTAAGATGATGCAAACTAATCTAGACAGGTGGCCTGGCGAAGACATGTTGCTGGAGATTTGTACTGAGTTGACCGTGTTTGACCCGACCCTGCAGTGTCCTGGTGATCTGACCTGACCCTGCGGTGTCCCGGTGATCTGACCCGACCCTGCAGTATTCCAGCTGTCTGACCTAATCCATACGGATTCACCACATAAAAACTAGTTACAAGAGCAGGTCAGAGACTAGGAATCTGCAGTAAATTCCTGACTCCTCAAAGTCTGTTTACTTTCTACATGGCACAAGTTAGGAATGTGATAGAATACGTCCCACTTGGCTGAGAGTGCAGCTCGAACAATACTTAAGAAGCTTGATAGTATCTAAGAGAAAGAAGCCAATTTAATTAGCACCACATCCTCAAACATTCACTTCCTAAACCATCAGCATTCAGTAGCAGCAGAGTACATCATCTACAAGACACACTGAAAAAAATTCGCCGAGGTTTCTTAGATTGTACCTTCCAAACCCATGACCACTATCATCTAGGAGCTCAAGGGTAGCAGATATTTTGGGACAAGTCACCCTCGAAGCCACTCATCATTCTGACTTAGAAATGCATTGCCATTCCTTCACTATCACTGGGTCAAAACCCCCTAACGACATTGTGGGTTTACCTACAGCGCATAGACTGCAGCAGTTCAAGTCAATGGCTCACCACCACCACCTTCTCAGGGTAACTAAAGACAGGCAGAAAATCTATGAATGAATTTTAAAACAAACAGGATAGAAAATAAGGAAGAAAAAAATAACCTTTTAATTTTAAATAGTTAAATTTAGGAAGCAAACAGTACAGCAGTTTGGACTATAGCAGTTTATCTGCAATCGGGTTGAGGGCCTGGTGGTAAGGAAAATTGAGGTATTATGCCACCACTAGTCGGAAGATATATTTACAATGTGACAAATATACATATTGTTTTCATTATAAGTGAATGTGTTGGAAGCTATAATAGAAAAAATTGGCACAAAAGCACATAAGCTAATCAGCTACGAAGACATGGAGTGTGCATAGACATAAGGGAGTCATAATGTGTTTTTTGGCGCAGAGGTCATAATTTACAATCTATCCATTCAGGTTCAATAAGGAATGGGCAGAAAAGCAAACTTAGTACTCCCAGCTTAAGTACCTTATAACAGAACAGGACCAAAGAAGTTCCTGTTACTAGAATTCTTATCTGTTGCTGGTTCCAGGGGGATGAACAAGCATTATTCTAAGATCACTCAGTGCAGCCAATTTGCTAACACAAAGGAAAGTTAATCTTAAAAGAAAGCTTATTTGTAGAATACTGCTGGAATTTAAGAGTTGGAAAATGGAATGTGGAACATCAGGCCAGAGAGACAGTTCCAGGGTGAAGGACGTGGCACTGGAGGCATTAATAGTGGAAGTGGATAGGAAAAAAGAAAATGTTTCTGCAGAACTTTGTAGACCCTCAGAAAGGAGTAGGAGAAGTGACAAACTAAGTCAACTCCCAGAGTATGGATCAGACGATTTGACAGCAATTCCAAGAAGTCTAATGAATTTATGTGGGCAGATGTCACATCTCCTGCTAATGTTAACATCATCCTCTAGATTTTCCACATCACCCTTACATATCTACCAATGCTGACCTCCTCCAACCACCACCAGCTATTCAGCCATAACAAGCACATTACCCAAACACAGCAGTAACACAATCAGTGGCATTCTCTCCTCTCTCTTGCAGGGCAAGATCATATGTGATAGGAGGGTGCTGGTCAAAATCAGCAAGGAATAAGACATCTGAAACTTCAGAGTCCTATGGACGGGATAGCTCTCAGTGTTTTGGGGCCAACTGCGTCTGAATCTGTAGCAACCACTGGGAACATGGAGGGTGATAGTATACTTGTTCTCATGTACCTTCTCAACTACCAGAGGTTATTTTGTACTTGCAACAACAGTGATGCTAATAACTCATTGATACTAAATATATTTAGCATTGATCCAAAGATGGAATGCAATCTAGGCTGGCACTTCAATGTACTACTAAGTGGTCCTGCACTGACGGAGGTGAGAGTTTAAATTAGGAATTATTGCCCAGTCATTCGAACAAAAAAGATATCATGGTCACATTCGAGCACAAAATACATTTTGGAATGAACACTACAAAAACCGATCATTTATCATTCGTCTCACTTGACATTTGTAGGATCCTGCCGTGTGAAAATTGACTAGTAAGGCTTTTTAAATTAGGTGTCTGGGTCTGAACTGGCTCTATAAAGTTCCAAAATGTGAAATGAAACTCTCACCCTAAACTTTCAGACATTATGTCTTGTTCTGCTTTATTACACCATCAGACTAGTCCTTCGAGTGGATTCAAGCTATTTCAGTTGGAACACACACCCCTCCAGCTCTCAGCGCACATTTACAGCATTCTACACCATCTTATGTCTGCAGAAACTATGGGACAGACATTTCCCTCAGAGATAGGAACCACAAGTTTGGCCAAACTCTAAAAGAAATTCAGTCACCAAAAATCAGGGTTAGGCTTAATCTGGGAACACTGTACAGAGAACACTGGTAGAGTTCCATATGAGTACTTTGTGTTGATGTTCACGAGTAAGAGGGATGGCCTGAGTATAGAAATAGGGCAGAAGGACTGTGATATGCGTGGGTTTCCTCCAGGTGCTCCGGTTTCCTCCCATAGTCCAAAGATGTGCTGGCTAGGTGGATTGGCCATTCTAAATTTCCCATAGTGTTCACGGACGTGTAGATTAGGTGGGTTAAGGGGGATGGGTCAGGGTGGGATGCTCTGAGGGTCGGTGTGGACTTGTTGGGCTGAAGGACCTGTTTCCACACTGTAGGGATTCTATGAAATCTATGAAATTAGTGTGGGCAGTGAAAAGGTTCTGTGTGGTATGGCATGCTCAAAAGTAGATAAACCTCCAGGCCAGATGAAATGTATCCCAGGCTGTTGAGTGAAGTAAGGGAGAAAATAGCAGGGCCATTGGTAATAATTTTCAATTCTTCTGTGACCACAGGAGAAGTGTCAGAGGACTGGAGGACAGCCAATGTGGTACCGTTATTCAAGAATGAAGCAAGGTTGAACTAGTAAGCTACAGGCCTGTCAGTCTAACCTCAGTGGTGAGGAAACTTTTGAAAGTAATGCTGAGGGTCAGAATTAATTTGCGCTTGGAGAGACAGGGATTAATCAAGAACAGTTAGCATGGTTTTATTAAGGTGAGTTTCTGTCTTCTGACCAGGAGTGTACAGGATGATGATGCATCAATGTAGTCTACTTGGACTTCAGCGAGACTTTTGATAAGGTCCAGCATGGGAGGCTGACAGCAACAGTAGAATGATCCAAGGAAATTTAGCTACTTGGATCCAGGTTTGGCTGAGTAGCAGAAAGCAGGAAGTAATTGTTGGGAGGTGTTTTTGTGACTGGAAGCCTGTGTCCAGTGGGGTTCACAGGAATCAGTGTTGGGGCCATTGCTGCATGTGACATATTTAGAAAGTAGGAGGATTGATCAGTAAGTTCACAGATGATATAAAAATTGGTGGGTTGGGAAATAGTGAGGAAGATAACCTTGAGCTATAGGAGGATATAGATGGGCTGGTCAAATGGGCTGATCAGTAGCAAATGCAATTCAATTTTGATAAGTGTGAGGTGGTGTATTTGGGAAGGACAAACAAGGCAAGGAAATACATGATGAACAGTAGGACCATGGGAAGCATGGAGAATCAGAGGGACCTTGGACTGATTGTCTATTGGCCCCTTAAGGTAGCAGGAAAGATCGATAAAGTTGTTAAGCAGGCATATGGGATACTTGCCTTTATTAGCCAATGCATAGAGTTGAAGAGTATGGAGATGCTGAAACTGTATAAAACATTGTTAGGCCACAGCTGGAGTACTTTATGCAGTTCTGGAAGCCACTTTACAGGAGGGATGCGATTGCACTGGAGAGTGCAAAGATTTCCAGGATATTGCCTGGCAGACAGTGCACTGTACATTCAAAGTAATGCAGAGTTTTAGTTATGAAGAGAGATCGGATAGACTGGGGTTGTTTTCCTTGGAGCAGAAGAGACAGAGGGTGGTGGGTACAATTGAGATATGTAAAATTATGAGGTGCATAAACAGGGGCAAGAGATTTAGAGGTGTTGTGTGGAAAGGGTTTTTCCACTAAGAGAATGGTGGGAATCTGAAACTTACATGCCTGTAAGCATGGCAGAAGTGTTGAGGTCATCACTATTTTATTTCAATATTTGTCATTTTTAGTTTGGAGCTGTGAATTGTAAGCTGAGAGCCAAAGGTGAACTTTGGACTGTGAGCAGCAGCTTGTTTTAAAAAGAGGAGAATGAACAAATTGATATTTGCTTATGAAACCAGGCCTGGAAATTAATTGCAGGTTGATTCTTGTTGAAAGAATGTTTCAATTCCAACTACAGACACTAAATGTTTTGTCTTCCTAATTCAGGTTTGTTCAGCATGGAGAAGACAAATGCTACGGATGTTGCTGCTGTGCACAAAGATCCTTTTCACCCAAGGGTGTTGTGCATTTCTTCTGGACGCACAGTGCAGTTTCTGCCAGGAACAATGCCATACTCAGGCCAGTTTAAAGGTCCAGTCTTTCAGTGTAATCCAATGAATGAATAAGTGCATGAGATAGGCAGGTGGGTGAGCTATTGAGGTTGGTGTGATGTTGGCTGGTGACAGTGATTGGGTGTCAGCTGCTTAGGGGTAATCATGTTGGATGATTTGTTGGAACAGGTCGGCGCAATTGTTGGTCAAGGAATGATTGGTCAGTAGTAAGGTGGTCAGGGATGCATTCATGTCATTGGAGTGATAGCCACAGTAGTCGGAGAGCAGTTAGATGGTTGCTGAGGCTAGGGGTGTAGTTGGGTGGTCAGAGACGCAATTGGGCCTTCGGTATTTCAGAGAGGTGATGGGAAATGAAGGCAGGGGTATGGTCAGAAGGTAGGCCGGGGAATGACTGGTGGTCAAAGAGAGTATGATTGAGAATGAAAGCACAAGTGAGAAAACAATTATGAGAGAGAGCGAAAAGAACCTGTGAGAAAGGAAAGATGAGAAATAACAAAAACAGCATGAGACAAAGAGATGAGAGAAAAAAGAATGCAACAGGGAAACAAAAAAAGCAAGTGGCAAGAGAGAATATCAATGTAAGCTAACGTGAGACAGCAAGACTGCAAGAATGAGAGAAAGAAAGAGCATGAGAGTCAGCGAGAACAAAAACGAGGGGGAAAAAAAGGAAAAAGAAGGCAATGGAAGGGTGAAAAAAATGCAACATTTAATGCTCTCCCATTCCCACACACGTCCCTTACCAGCATGTGAATGAATGGGGGTGGACTGTAGATTCCACCTTCCTCCTGCCTCCTCTGATCACACCTGGGCTGGCAAGGCATGCAGGCAACCTGGAGGAAGCAATCAACATCCCCCAAACCCCCAACACTTCCTTCCAACACCTCATCCCCAAATCCCACTGATGGCCCTCTCTAGTCCACACTCACCTCTCTGGCAAACCTCAAAGAAGGTCCCACAGTAGTTCTGGGAATGGCCACCACTCCCAACACTGGAGAAGCTGGCAGCTCTTTGAGCAGAATTTCCACCCGGCTAGGAGTTAATTTGACACAGACCAAATGATACCCAGTTATGTGCCGGATTATCTCAGGGGAGCATTAGGCCTCCTGGAGAAAGATGAAGTGGGGCTCCCATCATTTAACACTGTCACTGACATTAAATTACAGTCCAGGTATGAGTTCAAGAGTGAAAAACAAAGAGAAAAGAGAGAAAGTAAATTAAAAAAAAAGGAAAATTTGACATATTTATTTACTAGTTACTTAATGTATCTATGCTTAAAGGTCGCACTTTCTTTGTGAATCAAGGGGTAGATTTTCCTCGGAGAATTTTAAAAATGGCACCCAATCATCTGAGATGATATTGACACAGGTAACGTAATGTTATCAGGGACTATGAATACTTCTCGCAATGGAAAAATTGTAAAAATATTCATTGCAAATAAAACTGAATTGATCAATTGTTTCATATACAAACGGTATAGAAAATAGAGAAAGTATTGGAATATTCAATTTATCCACATAAAGAAGGTCTTTATTGCTCTCAGTTGTTAATCTTTTTCTTGTAGGGGAAACTGCAATGCGGTACTGAACAATTCCCTACTGTGTATCCTGTATAAACTTACGTGCAATATAGTGCTGTTACCTTCCATATTATCAATTGGTTAGCTGGTGATTAGATTCAATGTCAATTGTTATTGCAATATCTGGGGATGCTGAATTTTTATGACATCCTTTGACCTAAAATCACTGCAACATTGATTTTTGACCAAGTTATTCAAGTGTTGAATCCCTGTTTAACAGTGCCTTAGCCTGGGCAGCTTATATTACAGGGTCCTGCCTGAGTTTTAGGACTGAACTTTCCCACCTTAGTTTTAAACTTGAGGTGGCTTTATTTCTGGGTATGTAGCTTAGAGTTGAGAGTGGCCTGACTTCTGGATTCTAGGTGACATCGAATAAAGAATCCGCCTCTGGAATCATATCAAATTAAGGACTGGGGCCAGTTTGAGGAGGCAGAAAAGCAATTCAATATGTGTTATTGAAATTGTGACCAACAGCCTTCATTTTGATGTCCTTAGAGTGCTGCTGAGGTCAATGACACAAATATAGTGGAGTGAAATGGACGCAAGTTCATGTTGAAGAAACCAGTTGGCACTTCTTTGTCTCCAAAACCTTTGGTGATGGTGGCAGCAGGAGCTTATCCTACACTGTGCGGCACTCCCTATGGATGACCTCAAGAATGCCATAATTCCTGTTTAATGGGAATTCAGATTGCATGTCACTTTGATGCTGTTTCGACATCCTGCTGTGCACCTGCCCATGAGCAGATGAGTTGCAGACCTTGCAAGGATCCCACGTGACTTTGGGATAGTTCAACTGTCCTGACGTCTGTTAATTGAATCATTAACAAACTCAGTCAGCTTCCTGCTGCTTCAGCGTGGTTATCGGCAGTATGTTCAAGGAAACGTGGAAGGAGGGAGGACTATTTGATGTTTCTTTCAAATTGTGCTGGCCTCCCTATCTTTGATAACGTTGTTTAATGCAACAGTAATTTTTAACTGTGTACAAGCATACTTGCAGCAAGAAGGCAATACAGTTTCATTTCTTCAGGAGCATAACAGCATATTCTCATGTTGCAACAAAGTTTCTTGCTATAGCAACATGCAATTTATTTTCTTGTGCTCCAAAGTAACAGCATATGCAAATATAATCATCATATTCTCAAAATCAGTTGGCTGGAGAAGCAACAGGATGCTTCAGTGTTACGTTGAAATAATCTCATAGTAAGGTGGGATTGTTAAATAGTAACATGTACATGGTGAGTGTGAGCATCATAAGGTGTCAACTAGAAAAGGTTGATCGTCATACGTTAACTTAAAATCATCTGCTTGCTCTTGAGTTGCGCCAACCTGTATTGCACTTCAAACAGCAGCAAGACTAGCAGGCGAAAGTTTGAAACCTGATGATCTTCCAACAGTGCCAACAGTACAAATGGTTAGAGTTGATTGGTGAACAAAGCTCACAATGCTGCACCTTTAAGTGATTGATTAGGATTGTTGACTGGTTAATGTGTTTTCTGGGGAGCCTTCACTGAACTTATTTTAATGCAAGAAATATAAAAGGGAAGGCAGATGAGCTTAGAACCTGGATTGGTACATAGAACAGTGATATGGTAGCCATTACAGAAACTTGGTTGAGAGAAGGGCAAGACTGGCTGCTCAACATTCTAAGGTTTAGATGTTTCCAGCAACAGAAATAAAAGGGGTGAGGACATTACTGATGGAAGAGTACAACACAGCTGTACTAAGTGAGGACATCCTGGAAGTCTCATCGAGCAAGTATGGGTAGAACTCAGGAATAACAAAGGTGCAATCTGTATGATAGGTTAGACTAGAGACTTCCCAGTAGCCAGCAGGAGATAGAGGAACAGATATGTAGGCAGATCATGGAAAGATGTTAAAACAAAGAGTTTTAGCTTGCTCAATGTTGACTGCGACTCCCTTAGTGCTCTGAGATTAGATGCGGCAGAATTTGTTAGGTCCATCCTGGAGGGCTTCTTGGAACAATAGCTAGATAGTCCAACTAGGGAAGGGGGCCATGCTACACCTTGAATTGGGGAATGAGCTGGCCAGGTGATGTGAAAACAGATTTTATCTGAATGAATTGTCACATGTTCATTGCTGGGAATACATTCCAAATAAATTCTATTAATACGATCATTGGAACAAGGAAGATCAAAACAAACATTGATTTTGAGCAGGACACTATTTGCTTATGCCTCAGTCCCTAGCCCTGAAGCTACATTGGCTGTTGCACTAAATGCCCACAATTATGTATATATAAAATTGTTTCTTCTTTTACTCACTATTTACGCACATCTCGATTCTGGACTAGATTCAGAGGTATAGCGAACCAATCCACATCCACGGTCTCCATTTACATTTCTCAATGATGCAGAAAGCCTGCCAACATCATCAAAGACCAATCACACCCCAGTAATGCTCTCCTACAATCTCTTCCATCAGGCAGGAGATACTGAGGCTTGAACACACGCACCAACAGGTTTAAGAACAGCTTCTTCCCTGCCGTTATTTAGACTAATGAATGGACTAACTTCAAATAACATTGATCTTGTTAATGTTGATCTTGCTTCGTGTGCCTCCTGTGCAGTGTAAACTGTATGCCTCACTTTGTCTAAGCACCCTCTGCTAAGTCCTTGCTTACTATGATCTGCCTGTACTGCTTGCAAATGAAGCTTTTCACTGTCCTTAGGTACACGTTACTGCAATAAATCAAATCTAAATAAATCACATTACTGGCTGGGCTTTACACACCTTACCCAGCAGATGGGTCGACATTTAAGGGAATGATAAAAATGGTTGTCATGCCATGGGCACCATTCACAGCACTTTACCCACCAATGCCACCACAATTTTATCAGCAGCAAGAAAGGTCTGAAGACGCTCTCACCCATAAGTCAACCGTGGTCCTTAATGGTCACTTTAAGGGCTTCCTCACATTTCTACTGGGAATTTTATCTGTGGTGGGTGAGGCCCAGGCCAAACTGTTAGGCATGGCACCTTTCACTGCTTGGGCTGGTAGCTGCCAAGGTTGTGGGAGATGGGGAGGGTGTATTCTTTATGGGTTCCCTATGCCCTTTGGAAGCCTCCTTCTTGCTTTCTCAGCCCTGTGGTTCCCTTCCTCACCACTCTGTCCATCCACCTCCTTATTAGGGCCTGGCAGCCTGGCCCCTGCAAGACCCTAGTCTCCCCAACAAACCAGTTTACCTTCCCACCCAGAACCATGGACGATCTCTATTTGGAGTTGGCTACAGTTCTGACAGTGCCACCACTCACAATGGGATGAGAAAGCTGCCACACACTTGTTGGACCAGCAGCTCTCATAAGGCAAATTTCCTCACTTAAGAGGACAGAAGTCTAATTTCTAGATACTTAATGGCCTGGTGGTCATTATATGGTCCTCTGCTGTATAATGCACTCCATTAACTTGGTTTTTTCCCTCTGCAGATACTGCTAGACATACTGAGTACATTGTGCATTTTTTTTTGTTTTTACTACAGATTTCCAGTGTTCATATAGGAACACGGGAACAGGAGTAGGACATTCAGCCCATTAGAGCCACCCTGCCATTCTAGATCATGGCTCAATGCCACTTTCCAGCACTATCTTCAGAACAATCAGCATTACGGGTCTCCAAAACCTACAAATTTCTGTTTTGAACATGCCCAATGATTGAGCTTCCATGGGTCTCCAGGGGTAGAAAATTCTGAAGATTCACCACTCCGAGTGAAGAAATTCCTCCTCATCTCAGCCTTCAATGGCATGTCCCTAATGAAAATATGCCCAGGATTTTGTTATTGTATTCCTGTTAAATTGAACCACTTATTGCATAAAGTTGTAAACCAGCATCATTGACTATTGTTCCCAGGCACGACAGAAGATCTCATGCTCTAAGTAAGTAGTTGACCCAAAAAAGTACCTGTGTGCTTTATCCCTGGGCATTAATATAACTGAGGCCAGTCCCAAGGCATGGTCATCACACCACAGCAGAAGTAGCCTTGGAGGTCAAATCTTTCTGTATTTAACAAGAATTTGCAGCCTGAAGGCTAAATAATCCAGAAAGAGTATAAAACTTAAGTGGAAAAGTATTGACAAAATTTCTGAATTTAAGTCTTCAACATATTCCCCTTGATGTGTATCGACAAGTTCTTCAGTTGTAGTGCTATGTTTCTTTGTGTGCCTCTGTATTGGCAGTTTAACAAGTATTCATTCCAAATAGTAATATGGAAAAGTATAAATGCTCCCACAGCTCATCAACATTGTTGTAATGGACTGGTCTGATGTAGTCCTAGTTCTACCCAACTCTAAAAGCCCCTGCATGAAAATCAACACAGCAAAGGGGAGAAACTGTGCTTGAAAAAATATTTAAAAAACTGCGGGTGCTATAAATCAGAAATGAAAACAGAGAAAGGGTCACTCGATCTAAAATGTTAATTCTGATATCTCTCCACAGATGTTGCCAGAACTGCTGAGCTTTTCCAGCAATTTCTGTTTTTAAGGTTTTGGAGTAGATCTGTAGCTCGGGTTGTGGGTGTTGAGGTTGGTTGGCTCGCCGAGCTGGTTTGTTGTTCCGCAGACGTTTTGTTACCGTGCTTGGTAACATCCTCAGTGCAGCCTCTGATGAAGCGTCGGTGTGTTTTCCTGCCTGGTTTTTAAACTCTGGGGTC
>JAHRHZ010000077.1:16756079-16783196 GCA_024137785.1 Ginglymostoma cirratum | reverse complement strand
AACACATTGAACTCGACCCCATATACATTCCACTACGGAGGAAACCCGGACGTGAGGCAATCCATCGCAACGGACCCCAGAGTTTAAAAACCAGGCAGGAAAACACACCGACGCTTCACGGAGGCTGCACTGAGGATGTTACCAAGCACGGTAACGAAACGACTGCGGAACAACAAACCAGCTCGGCGAGCCAACCAACCTCAACGATTTCTGTTTTTGTTTCTAACTATATCTCAGCCCGTTTCCACCTGCTGTCTTTTTCCCTGAGGTAACTGAACAAATCCAGAGGCAAAATTCAGAGTGGGAGGTATGGGAAAGATACAGGAATTGCCCCACAGAATACTTCAATTTAATACTCCACACATGAACTCACCAATTCAGTTCCTCAATGAATGGACAATCAAGCCAACTGCAGCAGATTTCTAGATAACAAGGTGTGGAGCTAGATGAACACAGCAGGCCAAGCAGCATCACAGGAGCAGGAAAGCTTGACGTTTCGGGCCTAGACCCTTCATCAGAAATGGGGGGGGTGGGGAAGGGAAGAGGGTTCTGAAATAAATAGGGAGAGAGGGGGAGGCGGATAGAGGATGGATAGAGGAGGGGATAGGTGGTAACAAACAACTGCACCTCCCAGTCGCAAACCATTTCAACTCCCCCTCCCATTCCTCAGACGACATGTCCATCCTGGGCCTCCTGCAATGCCACAGTGATGCCACCCGCAGGCTGCAGGAACAGCAAATCATATTCAGCCTGGGAACCCTGCAGCCCAATGGTCTCAATGTGGATTTCACAAGCTTCAAAATCTCCCCTCCCGCAACCGCATCCCAAAACCAGCCCAGCTCATCTCCACCTCCCTAACCTGTTTTTCCTCTCACCCATCCCCTCCTCCCACCTCAAGTCCCACCCCCATCTCCTATCTACTAACCTCATCCCGCCCCCTTGACCTGTCCGTCCTCCCTGGACTGACCTATCTCCTCCCTACCCCCCGACCTACATTCACCTTTACTGGCTCCATCCCCGCCTCTTTGACTTGTCTGTCTCCTCTCCACCTATCCTCTCCTCTAGCCATCTTCTATCCGCCTCCCCCTCTCTCCCTATTTATTTCAGAACCCTCTTCCCCTCCCCCATTTCTGATGAAGGGTCTTGGCTTGAAACGTCAAGCTTTCCTGCTCCTGTGATGCTGCTTGGCCTGCTGTGTTCATCCAGCTCCACACCTTGTTATCTCGGATTCTCCAGCATCTGCAGTTCCTATTATCTCTGCAGCGGATTTCTAAGCAGGTTTAGGGTCAGCTGAAGTTAATCAACTGTGACAGCACTTCAAAAGTCCACCTGTTTGTGAAGTACCTTGTGGATGGACTAAGGATGGAAGGGCAAATGTAAATATACATTTTCTCTAAGCAATAAGTTTAATACCATCCTTATAATATGTAAACTCATTCCTGATGCCACAACATCAGTCCAAAAAATGCAGTAAAGAGTCAACTCTACCTTTTAGGTAACTGCCAGCACAGAGATCCTATCTGTTTCTGTCAAAGTACAAAATAATATCTCATAATGCCAACAGCAAAGAACGATTCTAACCCCAGATGTTCTAGACAATACGCTCAAAAGAAACAAACTCATTATTTCATATCCCCTGGGCAACATGGTGAATAAGACACCCTGTATTTCACTGTAATACTCTTGTTAAATACCTTAAAATATTTGAACAAGATGTTTTACAGAATCATAAAATAAAAGCATAATTATGCTGATTCTGGAAATCTGAAGTGAAAACAGAAGCTGATGGATATATTCCGCAAGTCTGGCAGTATCTGTGGGAAGAAAAACATAGTTAATGTTTAAAAATCAAATATGGCATCTTTTGAACTGAAGGATCAGCCTCTGCTATTTCTGCCTCCTCCAGCTTGATGCCATCATGGCATACATTATGTCCTCCCCTCGTCTATCATTAGTCTGGAGAGATAGTTTCTTCCGTGACACAGATCTACTCCCCAATCAACCCAAGTACCTTGCCCCTTCCCATGCAATTGGAGAAGATGTACCACTTGCCCTTTTAGCTCATCTCTTTTCACTGTCAAAGTCCCAGAGACCTCTTCTGGTTGAGGAAGTGATTTACTTACACTTCTTTCAATTTACTGTACTTGGCTGTTCAAAACACAGCCTCCTGTACAATGGGACATCAAATGCAGAATGGGTTACATATTTACAGAAGACCACAACCTCAGTCCACAAGCATAATCAACCTTCTAGTTGTTTGCCATTTTAATTCAACACCTTTCTCTTAGCTCACATTTCTTTTCTCACTGCAAGCTTGAGGAACAGTACCTCATCCCATTTGGCGTGTTACAGCCTCTGGACTCCACATTCAGTTCAAGAACTTCAGACCATGTATTCTGTCCTCCATTTTGATTTTGTTTTGCCAAGGGCCAGCATCTATCTAGTTTCATATTCTTGCTTTCAGTCAGATCTGTCCATTACCCTGCTGATAAACACCTACTCTGGATAAATACCTTGTTTTTCCACTCGAACCACTACCCCTACCTTTGTCTCTTGCGACATGACATACTTGCTAGTTAATCTTTCTCACCCTCTAACCTAAGTCATACCTTCCTGTCCTTGCTTTTGGCAGTATAAAACTTGAAATGTTAATTCTATTTTTTGCCTCTCATACACAAGCAGACATGCCAAATTTCCCCATCACTTTCTATTTTTATTGGAAAATCATAGAATGGTTCTGGCATAGAAGAAAGAGCAACGCAGCTAGCTTGATTCCCTTGCCTTATCCCTTTCACCCTCTAATTACTTTCTCCTCAGGTTATTATCTATTTGGAAAGCCACAACTGAATTTGTCTTTACTACACCCTTAGGCCATGCATTCTCGACGTCACATGTAAATTGTACGTGAAGTACTGGGTCTAGAATTCTGCACACATTTTAAGTTGGTTTTGAATTAATGCGCTGTGCAGTCGCCCTCAATTTCATGTCACCGTTACGGAGACTAGCTGTATATTCAAGGTTAGCTGAATTTAAATTCTACTAGATGGTGGGATTTGAACTCATGTCCTCAGAGCATTTTTTGTTCAATTCTTCACAGGATATGCGCATTGCTGGCAGGGCCAGCATTTATTACCCATCCAAAGTTACCCTTGAGAAGATATTGGTAAGCTGCCTTCTCGAACTGCCATCTATGTGCTGTAGGTAGATCCAAAATGCCATTAGGGACGTAGTTCCAGGATTTTGACCCAGCAACCTAAAGGAATGGTGATATATTTCCAAGTCAATATGATGCATAGCTTGGAGGGAAACTTGCTGCTGGTATTAATCCCAAGTATCTGGTGCCCTTGTCCTTATTGTGGGCCTCTGGATTACCAGTCCAGTGACAGCACAATCACCTCCTCCAATATATTATTTCATGGTATGTGGGCAAGACTAGCACCTGTTGCCTGCCCATAATTGGTCTTGAACTGAATGACCTGTTTGACCATTTCAGGGGACAGTTAAGAGTCAACCACACTCCTGTGAATCTTGAGTCAGATGCAGGCCAAACCACATCACAGATTTCCTTCCCTCAAGGCTGCTAGTGAACCCAGATGGGCTTTTACAACAACTGATGATAATTTCATGGTCACCATGGACTAGATTGCAATTTCAGTTCTTTTTAATTAATTGATCTAAATTCAACAAGCTACCATACTTGGCTTTGAACCAGTGTCCCTAGAGGATCAGCCTGAGTTTCTGGATTAATAGAGTGTGACTACCAGTGACACAGCCCCAGTACTATCATTCCCCCCTCAGTGTGCGGATATACCACGCGCTCCTACCCGATTCTACTGTGTCCATACCTCCTATGGATTCTTTATTTTCTATGTCTCTCCTTGATTTTTCTCCAAAAAGTATCATTTCATATTTCTCTGCATTAAATTTAATCTGTTACATATCTGCCCACTCCACTAGCCTGTCTACAGTCTTTTGATGTCTGTCATTATATTCTTAAGAATGCTTCCAGATTTATTTGTCACTTCCGAATTTTGAAATTAGGCACATAGGGAATGATGAAATCTTTCCTCGTTTCAGTCCTAAATGGATTTCCTCTTATTCTGTGATTGTGTCCTTTAATTCTAGCCCCCCAGGTATGGAAACATCCTTTCTGCATCTACCCTGTCCAGAATGTCAAGAACTCTGCAAGTTTCAATGAGATCATCTCTCACTCTTCTAAGGTCTAAAGAAGAATACAGACGTAGTCTCCCCAATCTCTCCGCTAGGACAGTTTCACTGTCCCAGAAATTAATATAATAAACTTCTGCTGCACTCCCTTTGTGCAAATGATATCCATCCTTAGATAAGGAGATAAAAGCTTCACACCTGTCCTCAGGTGTGATGTCAGCAAGATTCTATACAATTGAAGAAAGGCATCTTTACTCCTATACTCTTGTGATAAAATCCAACACACCATTTGTCTTCCTCATTGCTTGGTCAAACTGCATGCTAGTGTACAGTAATTTATAAACAAGGACACCCAGGTCTCCTTAGTTATCAACAATTCCCAGTCTCTCACGATCTAAGAAATACTTCACACTTGTTTCTCCGACCAAAGTGGATAGCCTCACACTTAGCCACAATATCTTGCATCTTTATATTCTTACCCACTGACTCAGCCTCTCTAAATTCCCTTAAATCCTCTTTGTATCAACTTCATGACACACACTCCCTCATGATTCTATATCATCTGCAAAGTTGGAAATATTACATTTGTTCCCACATCAAAATAATCAACATAGATTGTGAACAGCTGGTGCTCAAGCATGGATTCCTTCAATATTCAATTGTCACAGCTTGCCAACTTCAAAATGGCCCATTTATTCCTACTCATTCTTGTCTTTCAAACCATGCCAATATATTACCCCTATTCCATATGTTCTAACATTGTTTACTAAGCTTCTGTGTGTGACCTTATCGAAAGCTTTCTGAAAATCCAAATACATCACTTCCACTGGTTCCCTTATGTCCTTTGTTAGTTACGTCTTCAAGAAGCTCCAACAAGTTTGTCAAATATACCTTTTCTTCCCTAAATCCATTCTGATCTGCCCTATCAGTTCATTATTTTCTAAGAATTCAATTATCACATCCTCTACAATAAATTCTAATATTCGCCCTACTAATGACATCAGACTACTATGTCTGTAAATCCCCAATTTCTCTCTGCCTCCTTCATCATATTATGCATTTACAATCTTCCAATCTGCATACATTGCTCCAGAATATACAGAATTTTGAAAAATGAGTACCAATATATTCACTCTAAATTGTGCCCCGTATACACAGATCTAGGTAATTAATGTATCAAGAAAAGCAATGGTCCTAACACAGACCCTAGCGAACCCCACTGTAATCTGATGTCCATTCCAAAAAACAATTCACCATCACCCTCTGATTCCCAGCATTCAGCAAATTTTATATGCACGTTTCCACAGTTCCTTTTATTCAACGGCCCTCAAATTTGCTCACATGCCTGTATTGTGACACTTTACCAAATGCTACCTGGAAGTGCATATATTCCACATCAATTGCTATACTTATAGCAACTCTGTGCTATTTCAGCAAGAAATTCAGTAGAATAGTTAAACACAATTCACATTTAACAAAACTATCTGGTTTTCCTTAATTAATCCACATTTGTCTAGATGACTTTTAAAAATTTGTCCAGTATTGTCATTTTAAAATGCTTTCCCACTCCTAAGCTTAAACTAACAGGTCTATGGTTGCTGAGCTTACCTTTCCAGACATCTCGTTTATCAAGGGTGTAACATTTGCAGTTCTCAGCCGCCGCCAATTTCTAAGGAGTATTGTAAGTTTATGGCCAGTTTCCATCCTTCCTTCCTTCAGGATGCTCAAAAGCATCTAATCCATTCCTGCTGACTTAACAACCTTTATCAGAGTCAGCATTTCTCTTACCTTCATTTAGCAATCTTTCGCCCATATAGTGTTTCAATTATGTCCTCTTCCTCCATGACATTTGCAGCATAATCCTCCTTGGTAAAGACATCTATAAAGTACTCATTTTTTCCCTCAGCCATACCATCTGCATCCATGCATAAATCTCCTATTTGGTTACTCTTCAGACCTGCTACTTCTTTCAATAATTATGTGTCCAGAGAAAACTTACAGATTCCCTTTTAAGTTAGCTGCCTGAGTTTTCTCATTCTCTCTACTTACAGTGTTGCTCCATTACGGTTTTTCCTGACAATCTTTGATTCCAATTTAGCAGGGCTCACTATTTTCACCTTGAAATTGACCCCCCACCAGTTATTTATTTTGCTATGCATGCTTTTCCTCGGCTAACTTAAGACTGTTGCACTGTGATTACTGCCCCCTATATGTTTACCAATTAACACTCAAGTCTTTTGACACGTCTCATTCACAGAACTATATCCAGCAATGTCTCCTTTCTCATTTAACCAGATACTTACTGCTTTAGAAAATTCCCTTGAGCAGAACTTAGAAATTCTTACCACTCTCTGTCCTTCATACTACAGATACCCTAGACAATATTAGATTTTTTTTTCAAACTCATTCATAAGATGTGGGTGCCACTGGCCAGGCCAGCACTTACTGCTCAATCCTAACCGTTAAGAGTCAACCATATTGCTGTAATTTTGAAGTCACATGTAGGCCAGACCAGGTAAGGATGGCAGTTTCCATCCCTAGAGGACATTAGTGAACCAGATGGGCTTTTCTGACAACTTACACTAGTCATCATTCGACTCTTCACTCAGATATTTTTCTGAATTAAAATTCCACCATCTGCCATCGAATTCAGGTGGTCAGAACATTTCCCAGATCTCTGGATTAATAATCTAACGATAATGCCACTAGGTAATCGCTGTCCCTTGAACATTTTACCACTGAGCTTACATATGTCTCTGTAACAGAGAATTGAAAAGATTCACCACTTTCCGAGTGAAGACAATTCTCTGCATCTCTGTCCTAGATAGCATGTCCCCTACTCAGAGACTCTGACCCCTACTTCTGGACCCCAACTCCCAGCCAGATGCAACCATTTTTTTTGCATCTACCCTGACAATTCATGTAAGAATTGTGCATGCTTGAGTGAGATCACCGTTCATTTTTCTAAAATCCAGGTCCAGTTTTATTAAAATTCTCTCTCATTAGGCAATATCTCCATCACACAATTATTTTGTTGGACCTTCATTGTCTTGACAAGTACACAGATCTGTAGCTAAGACTTTCAACGCTGTGTGCAACACTCCAGGTAAGGTCATATCAAGGCTTTATACAATTTCAGTCAGACATCTTTATTCCTATATTCAAAACTTCTTGTAATGAAAGTCAAAATACCATTTGCCTTCAAATCATTTGCTATACCTGCATGTTAATTTTCAGTGATTCATGAACATGAACACTTAAGCCCCTTTGAGGTTCAACACTTCCCAGACTCTCAGTACTTAAGAAACACACTGTATTCCTGTTTTACTTCATTGTATCTACCAGATTTCTGCCCATTCATTTAAACTGTCTTAAATCTCCTTCAACAAAGGAGATTTATAGAGGCTAAATGAATTTTTAAAAAACTGGGCCTGGAGTTTACGCATCCTCGTCATATACTTCCAACTACTTTTGTGTCATCTGCAAACTTGGAAATATTACATTTAATCCCCATATCCAATTCACTGACATAGATTGTAACTGGCAGGGCCCAATCACTGATCTTTGAGGTATGTCATCAATCACAGCCAGCCAAACTGAAAATAACTTATTCATTCTTACTTTCTGTTTTCTGTCCACTGACTGGTTCTCAATCCATACCAGCACATTCCTGCAAATTTCCTGTGCTCTATTTTGATTCACCACCCTCTTGAGTGAGAACTTACTGAAGGCCTTCTGAAAATCTAAATATACCACAACAATGGATTCTCCCTCTTATCTATATTCATGGTTACATCTTTAAAAATCTCCTAACACATTTTCCCTTTCATAAACCCGTGATGACTCTGCCCAATCCTACCATTATATCACAAGTGTCTGCTATCACATCACTTATTATAGATTGTGACATTTTCGTGACAAATGAGGTTAGACTAACAGGACTGTAGTTCCCAAATTTCTCTCTACCTCTTATTTTTAAACTGCAAGATTATATTTTCAGCCTTTCAATCTGCAGTAACCATTGCAGTGTCAATAGAATTTTATAAACTACTGCATTTTTTTTTCACTTTTAGACTAGGAATCGAGGTCCTAGTCAGCTGAAACAGCTGAAACATCAGGAGACTTCCACAGCTTGGAAAAAGAGGTGAGCATTTTTAGCTGTACAAAACAACGTTGCTGCTGGAGCAGTGAGTCTATTATATTACTGAGTCATAGTGTCACCAGAAGTTTTTGAGTTTAGGAAAGTAGGTGATAGCCCTCAGCCTGGTCGAAGTGTAGTTTGTTACAGACTGATGGGAGGAGTGCAGACAGAATTATCTGGAGTTGGCAAGCAGAAAACAATTTTGTCTCTTCACTCTGAGCAAGTGGAGAGACAAACAAGAAACATAAAAGAAAGCATACTAACAAAAACACCTAAGTCCACCTGATCAAGAATCAAATTGAAGAATGACCATCACTCAACAGATAACATCATTGCTGAAATCAAAATAAATGAGAGAGACAACTTAACCCACTCTTGTGATCTGGACTTCTGACCTTCACAAGAAAGTGTTGTCAAGAACAACAAAAATAAAGGCTCTAATTAAATTCTCTGCTCCTAAGACTGAATTTGAAATCATGAAACTTCTGTGAATGCGTAGGTTTTATTGGAAATTTGGGCAAAATAACTATCTGGCAACAGATTTTTAAATTTTAAAACAAACAAAGGTGCATGATCAGAGTACCAAACAGCTTTTGAGAAGCTGAAGGTAATCCTAATAAATGAACCAGTGTTAGCCACCCCTGACATTACCCAACCCTTTAAAGTGTTAATAAATACTAGCGACTCGGTGAATAGGTGCAGCCTTATTGCAAGGTGATGACTTGGGAATAAAGAAGCCAGTGGTGTACTTTTCTAAGAAATTAAAACAATATCAGAAAATGTACTGTACAATAGAAACGGAGATTTGGGAATTATTACTGTCTCTCCAACAGTGTAAAGTCCATGTCCACCATGGTTGCAAAGAAACAGTAACATACATTAGGCACAATCCCATTGCTTCTATAGTTAAATCTAAGACTCTAAATATGAGATTGTTCCGATGGAGCTTGTTAATTCAACCAGTGCAAAAATTGTTAACCTTTCTGGGAAAGATAATGTGATATCAGCGCATTATCACAAATGGGATTGTACCAGAAATTTTTAAGAAGTTGTGAGGAAAATTACAAAAATATGTTTAAATCCTGCACAGGGAATGGGAATGAATGAATGTATCATATATATATATTTCCTGATAAAGAAATGCATTTAAAAACAGCATTACATCTCTTTAAAGGTGGAGGCATATAGAGGAGAATATATTTTCCGGTGTGGACTGGAATCATTTTCCTTTCATAAAGCCATTTTAACTCTGCCCAATCTACTATTATTTTCTAAATGTCCTGTAATCACTTTTTTTTTATTGCGGTTTCTAGAAATTTCCCTCAAATGACGTTAGGCTAACAGGTCTGTAGTTCCCAGTTTTCTGTCTGCCCTCTTTTTAAAATCATGGTGTTACATTGGCAACCTTTCAATTTGCATTGACCAGAGCAAACAGAATTTTTTAAAGGACCAAATTGGTTCCTTTTTGGACCATAAACTGGAATGGAAGTCAGACACTGCTATATAGCCAATATCTTTGGTTGTCCTGGCTCTCTTTGCACGCAATGCTTATGCCCTGTACAAGTTCTATCTACATCAGAACCAGATCTTATAACCCCGGAATTTAAAGCCTTCCCTCCTGCACTGTCTCTGATCACGCATTCATCTGGTCAATGCTACTGTTTCAGTAGTCACTAACATGTCACTGGGAGTAATCCAAACATAACTACCTTTGAGGTCCTGTTTGCTAGATTCTTTTCCTTGTTCGCTCAAATCTGTCCATGGGGCATAATCCGTCTTTATATGTCATTGGTACAGCGTGGGCCATAACCATTGGCTACTGATTCAACCCAGACAGAAAATTCCGCTGCTGCTCAGTAACACCTTCAACCCTATGGCCTGGTAGGCAACATGCCATCCTGGGTTCATGTCTGTGGGTGCAGAAACACTTGTTCACCTAGCTCGTGAATCCCCTATAAATATGAAGGCCAGATGAGGAGTTAAAAACAGCTCATTTTTTAAACCCTTTTTGTTAATTTGCAACAAACTGCCTTTATTTCTTCTAGTATGTAGCTATTCATGTGTGATTTAAAATGTGGTTACTAGATCAAGTGAAGGAGACAAGGTTTTCTCAAGTGAAAGAATAAAAAAAAATTATTACCTACCAACTCCAAGAAAAGTAAATCAAAACACATCATACACGCAAACATAGGTTTCTGATGCAGTCAGGAAGAATAAAGGTTAAGTGGTTTAAAAGTTCTTAAATCCTTGACGTGTTACCTTTTTAACCTGCCCACAGTTTAATTATTGACTAGCATTCTCAGCAATGGAAGAGTTTGTAGATATTTGTTGAATTTCATGTTTGTTTTCCAGTTTGCTTTTTCAGGATGACGAGAGGAACAGACAGAGTGAAGAAGTGTCTTCCAATTCATGCTTACAAATCCACTTTTCTACTCTCTGCCCTGCTACTCAAAAGCAGCTGTTGAAATATCATTCCGGAGTCTGGTTCCACTGTCTTTGTAAAATGACCAGCTGGCAAATAAGCCTTTTTTCCAAACTTCCTTTCTTACAAGGTGTCTTCTAATATTTGAATTTTCATACAAATGGAAATTAAAAGAGGAAATATAAATTTATTCTTGCTGACTCAGTTGCCTTGTTTAGAAGTCTTGTTCAAATAAAAATGATAATTTTTGCAATGGACAGTTTTGTTTATTCAGAAAGTCTGTGGTCTGTAAAATCTGTGGTCAGGTGAATATTGCAGCTTTTTTATGTTCTATATTTTTTCCTGTTTAAAAACCAGTTCAGGTCCATGAAAGGTCTCAGATATTAACAAACAGATGCTGGAAGTTAAAACTTGATAGTCCACATTTACCATTATGGTAACAATATTGCTTTCCCAATGCTCCTCCTGCTTTCCTGTGGAGCTGAGCAAGTTTCAGTCCCACCAAGTTGGCTGTAGCAGCACAAAGCAACCATCACTCTCACCCTGAATACCAGCAGAAGAGCATGAAACACGACCTACTTGGTCATCCTTGACTGTCCAATGGTCACCCATTCCCTCTCTGCCTGCCTGTTCTCAAGCAGCTCAAACGTGCTGCCTAAAAGACTCTCAACCTCACAGCTGAACCACAGCAATGTCAGCTGTCACTCAAGCCTTAAAACCCCTAGCTCAAGTCACCACACCTTCCTGAACATATGGCTGTCCTGGACACAACAAGAATCTTTGACTTGCAACATGGAATATAATGCATACAATCTTGTTACAAATATATCTTCATAACTTCCACCTTTAAGCAAAGCATTTGATTTTTGATTCAAACTTTTGTGGAAAATAATTCTTGGGCCAACACATATTTCTGGAAGTTTTATTGTGCAGGCTGCAACTATATTAATCAACTTTTAACACAATTTCAGTACCGAATGAACCATGAAGTATGCAACCCCAATAAATAATGCCATTAGAGAAAACAGCACTGATAAATGAAAACCACTATTCGCTAATCAAATATCTTAATCAGCGTCCACTTCGCACATTGTACAGAAATATTTTATAAATAATATCGGCTGTAACTGCGAACAGTAGATCTATATCCTTTTCCAAATATGCAACCTAAATCTGCATATTATCCATTGATCCTAAAACACAAATCATGCACTATAAACATGCCACTGATGTGTGAAGTGAGATTCACTAAACTGTGTAACCAGCAGTCAGATTAACAGGAATAATTTATACATGTGTGCAAAACAAAACGGTTCTATGTTCCATTTGGCAATCATTTGAAATGGCCCTAGAGCCTAACACCCTTGTGAGTGGTTAGTGCATACAGCTTATCAATTTACTGGCAAATGGCTCCCTATAGTATTAACCCAGGTTAATTATTCGTCAAATATGATTATGCAGTCCTAATGTAAAAATCGGGAAACCCAGGATGGAATTTTTCACTCCAGCGATTTGGCAGCTGGTGGAGCTGTCGTAGTAATTACCAGCCCATTCCAGATGGTGGGTCAGAATTCTGGTTTCAGTGAAAAAAAGCAATAAATAACTGAAGGAGCAGGAAGCTGTGCCGAGTGATGTGGGGAAAATTTCACAGCTGCTGTGGGTGATAAATGAGAGCCAGTGGCTCTGTTTCTAATCAATGCATGTAAATACTACTCATTACAGTTTTCATACATATTTCTCAATTAGCCTTTACTCTGACTAGTAACAAGGAATGTCATGCTTCCTGGTGTGTGAAAGTTATATATTCCCTACTTCATTTCCAGTCAAATAATGCAAAAGGGCTTCCCACATGCAGCTGACAAAGGCAGCAGGTGCCAGTAACCAACCACACATCAACACTCAAGTAAATAAGGAGCTTGATGACTTCGGTTATATTTAGGAATAAAGATTTCTTCTGTATCAATAATTCTAGCTACAGCAATTTTATAAGCTTGCTAGCATAGAAAATCACAGGACAGAGGAAGGCTATTTGACCCATCATGCCTATGCCTACTCTGTGAAAGAACTATCCAATTAGTCTCACTCACCCACTCATTCCCATAGCCCTGTAAATTATTCTCTTTTAAGTATATATTGAATTACTGTTTGAAATCTACTTCAACTAGCCTTTCAGGCAGTGCATTCCAGATCATAATAACCCACTGCTTAAGAAAATATTCTCGTCAACATCCCTCCAGTTCTTTTGCCAATTATTTTAAATCTGTGTCATCTGGTTGCGATTCTCCTGCCAGTAGAAAATATTTTTCACTCTCTACTCTATCAAAACCACTCATAATATTGACATTTCAAGTAAATCTCCCCTTAACCTCTCTTATTACTCTGAGCTTTAATTTACTATTGTTTGAGAGTTTTAGTTGTGTATTTTTTAAACATGTGGAAAAGGTACATTGGAAAACGCATGGATTGACAGACCACGATTTACAGCACTGTCAAAATCCTTACAGTCCCTGATCATTACTGCTGTTGTGTATCAGAGGTTAGGACTCGAATAATTCAACTTAATCCAACTAAAATTTCAGAGCTTTATGTCGTATATATATTTTTGGATCAGATTCACATAAAAGGCCAAGCTTTTGCACACAAATTAACTAAACAGTGTGTATCAATCAGCTTTATATAAGCATTCCCTGTGTAGAACTAAGAAAGGCTGTTCTGTAACACCTAAGGCACCCATGTGAAATTAATTGTTAACTTCCTAGGTTTCTGTGTAGAATTAATGTATGAACAAAGTACGTTAAGTCAGGGAAACATGATTCAATTTAAAATAGACAATTGTTCATGGCTTTCTTCACTATCAAAGCTTATACTTAAGTAACTCATCAATAGCATTCAGCGTGTTCTGAAATTAAACAGAAATAATATTTTCAGAAAAGGAATAAGAAAAATAATGTCTTCACCATTATTCCACAGACATATCCCCTCATAACAGGTTTCTTATTTGGCAAGCAAGCTGTTGAGAAGAAAAGTTGAAATTGTAATTGTCACTTCAAATTGCATCAGTAAAATTTGTGCAGTGCAGTAAAATTAAAAGCAGCTGATGGCAAAGTATCCAGTTTCAGTCATTAGCTATCAGAATTGACATGGACCATTCAAGAAAGCAAGAACCCCGGATCTTACGCTGGATACTTTGCCCTGCCCCCAAGGGTTTGCAGCTGATGATGTTTCATGCCCTACTTTTTTGCATGAGCTGATCTAAAAATGATTTTGTTTACCATCTATCCTTACTAGTAAGAGATGAATAAAATCAACAGAAATACATGAGGTGCAATGAAATTTGTCCAACATACACATCACAGGATACAGTTATCATACGAGGTATAGCCTGTCCATTTCAAACACACAAATAAAGGCTGCGACAAATGTGTTTCTTTCCTCCAAAGAATTCACCAACATAGTACAGGATCAGATTGCCCAGCGCATCATATAAAACTGGAGTAATAACCCTCCTGGAAGTCATACAATTGTGTCTCCATGTAATTTTCTTTTTAGTTTTCAAAAGGAAACAATTCAGCTAAAAGGACAAAGGGTCATGTATTAGTGCTGGTCAGTGCTCAAAGAATACGTGTCATAAATAATAAAGATGGTCAAGGCGAAGGGCACTCAAAATTACTCCAGGACCGAAGCTGAGCAATGAAAGAGAAGAATCAAATTCGGTGTTAAAACCCCAAGTACCATAGATATGTTTTGCTTGCTGGCTAACCCCAAATGTGTTTATTGTCATTAGGACAAGTGATAGCTGCAGAAATCAGCAATGTTTTTGTAGCTGGTGTCAGAATAATCAGCTGTAATTATGTAAAACGCTGAAGGGAGAAAATAAATGAAAGAAAAGTAAATAGTCAAATCACCTGGTTGGCTTTAAACTAATTTTATTTGTACCATTGCAGGCTACTTTCTTGAAGCAATATTACTGTACATTTTGGATCTCTTTAGATCAATCCAAATTATAATCTACACTGAACCAAAATTGAAAAATAGCAGTAACACTCACATTCCTGTGAGCTTGATTTATTTTCAAAACTATTGAAAAGGTTTCGTATCAAAATGGCAGAGTTAATGGTTTAGTGGTATTATCACTAGACTGTTAATCAAGAGACCTAGGTAATGTTCTGGGGAGCTGGGTTTGAATCCTGCCATAGCAGATGGTGAAACTTGGAATCAATAAAAAAATCTGGAATTAAGAGTCTAATGATGATGATGTGTCCATTGTTGATGGTTGGAAAAATCCACCTGGTTCACTAATGCCCTTCAGGGAAACAAACTGGAATCCTTACCTGGTCTGGGCTACATGTGACTCCAGACCCACATGAATGAGGTTGACTCTTAACCACCATCTGGGATTGGCAATAAGTGCTAGCCTAGCCAGGGACACCTTCACCCCCTGAATGAATAAAACAAACTGTGGGTTTTACTCTGATGTAGCGCTGGCACCTGCCTTGAGGGGTTGCATACAATGTGTTGGCTTTAAAAATTCTTCCAGCCACTGCTTATCAATGGTAAATACAAGCTGGATCAACCGTAACAAAGCATCTTTTGTCCTTGAGAATAAATTGTGCTGTTGACACAAAAATTCATTCAGTATTTGTAAATGCTGGAGCGATACTTCCCTGAAACTGAGCCACCGAGTGATTTGACTTGTGTACACCACTACCAATTATTATATAGAGAAAACAAAAAGCCTTTTACTCAGCGAACATTGAGGAGGAAAGCCTTTTAAGCACCTTTTGGAGCATCAATAATCTCCATATCAGGGTAGAAATGAAAGATTAGGAGGTTCAAATTGAATATTGACTTTATAAGAATCAAGAAACAGTGAATCAAATCAACTATTTTGTTCGTATTTCAGATAAATGTTCTCTCAATTAATGTGCAAAGGAATTATTTTGATTAACTGCATTTGCCATTCTATCTTCCAGACCATGATTTTAGTAATCGACCATTTTACATGCTGAATAAGACATATTGCTTTAAAAAAAGGACAAAATCATAGAAATCTGATGTAAACTTGCTTCATATGTTGTCTCCTAATCATACAATCAATATAAATCTCTTTGTCTGTGCATGACCCTTTCTAAATTATCCCTCTATTTTTGTTGATGCCAAATGAGTTTGCCTATTTCATAAAACACTAAGTGTGTGAAATAAGTGCTTTTTTTTTTATTCTGCCAGGCTCCCCTTGACAGAATGATGACAGAAGAGGCACATCCCTTGAACAGTAAATGCAAACTGACAACAGATGAGCCTTTAGATGTTGAATATAATACTGAATCGTGGTTGAAGTGTCTTATTATGTTGTCTTTGATGTCAGAAGGTTGGTTCATCTAAAAAAAACGATTCCCAAACTGATTGGGCATCACAAAACTGGTCAGCCTTTAACAACTGATTTCCAACTAATGTCCATCCTTTCTGAAAATAAATACAGCAGGTTGGATAGAAATGACAAACAATTTGCTTCATATGCTGAGGTTGTATTTCGTGAAGAGAATGAGGTTGTTCAGTATTGCAGAAAGCAAATTTTCTTCAAACACTTGGAAAAATGTGTTCATTTTCTGAATTGCAAAATTATGACACTTACAGAGTAAGTGCATTTGATACCTTAGGTCGTCTAGGTTTTTTTTTAATTATTGCATTTGATTTATCCAGCTTGAAAGAGTGATAACCTTGTCAGAGGAAGTAATGTTACCTGCAGTCATATTGATTTATTTATTCCACGGAAAAGTATATTTGTTCTATCAGTCACAAGAATTCCCATTTATCAGTACAGTTAGGATGAAAATTGTACAAGCTGAGGCATCCTTGGTAACATATTTGTCCCTGAGATGAGCTTCTGACCACTTATCTGCACTATTTCGATGACTGTCTGTTTCTTCTTCTGTAATATTGCCCAGCTTCACCCCAGCATAAACTTAACTACTGCTGAAAACCCTAGTGTGCTTCTGACAATTCCAAGACTCTCCTACTCTTACATTCTACGCTCTGTAAACTTCAGGCCACCTAAATCTTCTGTACTTGCTGACCTACATTAGTTTCAGTCAAGTAAATTGCTTCAGTTTAAAATAATCATTCTTGTTTTCAAATTCTTCCGTGGCGTTGTCCCTCCTTCTGTCTGCAATATTCTACAGTCACACAATCTTCCACAAGGTCTACGCTCACCAAATTCTGGCCTCAAAAATTCCCAATTTTAATTGGTATTTGTGCCTTTAGCTATCAGGATACTAAACTTTAGAATCCCACCTCAAATCTCTCTCTTTTTAAACTTTCTGTTCTTTTTAAATATGTACCTACTTAAAACCTACTTCTTCATCGAGCTTTTGTTTATTGGTCCAAATTTCGTTTTATGTGGCTCAGTGTTAAGTTTTTTTTAAACATCACATCAACTACCTTGATATATCTTATCATCGTAAAGATGCTAAACAAATATATGTCACTGTTGCGGTTATAAAACATAATACTTCAATTGAAAAAGAGCTTGAGCAAAGACCAACAATCCAAGAGGAAATACTATAAACAATCCAGGAAAGTTTCTCATTATTTTGAGTTGCCTATTTTAAAGGTTACATGAACTTACAGAAATTTTTTTAAAAATCAAGGAAATATATCAGTGACAGAGTAGGATATGAACAGAAATAAATGACAGAGAATGCTGAAGTCTCTATCGCAAATATTTGATGCAGTTTTCTAGAAGTTGTTGTGGATAATTTTGAAATAGTGGTCCAGATCACAGAAGAGAGTGTGATCTCTTTTAAAATGCTTGTAAACAAGATTAAAGCAATGACCAGCAGGTTTTAATACATTGTAACTGTTAGCTATGCTGCTTAAAGAAGTTTAAAAAAATGCTTAAAATCTGAAAAGGTCTACAGGCTGTTAGACATAGAACAACAGCAATGGTTTTATTGACATCACAATATGTGAAAATTCACCACCAAACCCATGGCTTAAAAGGAGACTCCAATCCCTCTTTACATTGCTGCATCTTGGTGTGCTTCCAGGCAATTATGGATGAACAATAAATACTGCTTTGGTAATGTTGACTGTGCACTGAGAATAAATTTATAAAAGCAGAGAACAGGAAGTTCAACACTTTAGATCAATTGGACAGAAAAATCATCTGACCTTGAAAACACATGATCATATGAAATAAGAGAGTAATGCCATATGACCCTCCATGACTGCTCAGCCATTCAACATGATCACTGCTGCTCTTCTCCGAAACTACACTTTCCCAGCCACTCCTCGTTTTCCTTGATTTACTGAGGAGATCAAAAAATTCAGCTGTCCTGGTATTAAATACACTCAAAAATGAAGCAATCACAAACCTCTGAAATAATGAATTCCGAAGATTCACAACATTCTATGTGAAGAAATTCTCTCTCCCCTCAGTTCTGAATTATTGATCCCTTATGCTGGGACTATGCCACCAAATTTCAGATTCCCAAGACAGGTGAAACAAACTCTCTCTGTCAACCTCCTGAAACCCCTTCATGTCCTTATAAATTTCAATGAAGTTGAGTCAGTTATGTCACAGGAGGAGGTCACTTGGTCCATCAGGTCTATGCCAGCTCTATGCAGAGCAACACTGATTGTCAGTTAGTCTCATTCTCTTACTCTGTCACGGTAGATAGAGTCATTGAGTCCTACAGCACAACAATAGGCCCTTCAGCCCAAAACTGATCCATGCTAACCAAAATGTCCATCCATGCTAATTCCAATTTCCTGCACTTGGTCCATTTTCTTCTAAACATTTCATATCCATGTATTCATCCAAGTGCCTTTTAAATGTTGTTAACATACCCACCTCAACCACGTCTGCTGGCAGCTCATTCCATATGCATACCACCCTCTATGTGAAAAAAGTTGCCCCTCAGGTTCCCATGTATTCTTTCCCCTCTTACCTTAAACTGATGCCCTCTAGTCCTTGTTTCCCGAACCCTGGGAAAAAGACTGAGCGCATTCACCCTATCTATGCCTCTCATGATCTTATGCACTTCTATAAAATTTCCCCCCTCAGTCTCCTACTTTCTAATGGAAAAAATCCTAGCTTGTCCAACCTCTCCCTGTAACTCAGTCCCATGAGTCCTGTCAACATTCTTGTAAATTTCTTCTGCACTCTTTTCAGTTTAATCACATCTTTCCTATAGTGGGGTGACCAAAACTGAACACAATACTCCAAGTGCTGCCTCATCACCATCCTGTACAACTGCAACATAATTTCTCAACTTCTATACTCAGTGCCCTGACTGATGAAAGCCAGTGTGTTGGATTTCACAAGCTTCAAAATCTCCCCTCCCGCAACCGCATCCCAAAACCAGCCCAGCTCATCTCCACCTCCCTAACCTGTTTTTCCTCTCACCTCAAGCCACACCCCCATCTCCTATCTACTAACATCATCCCGCCCCCTTGACCTGTCCGTCCTCCCTGGACTGACCTATCTCCTCCTCACCCCCCTACCTACACTCACCTTTACTGGCTCCATCCCCGCCTCTTCGACTTGTCTGCCTCCTCTCCACCTATCCTCTCCTCCATCCATCCTCTATCCGCCTCCCCCTCTCTCCCTATTTATTTCAGAACCCTCTTCCCCTCCCCCATTTCTGATGAAGTGTCTAGGCCCGAAACATCAAGTTTTCCTGCTCCTATGATGCCACTTGACCTGCTGTGTTCATCCAGCCCCACGCTTGTTATCTCGGATTCTCCAGCATCTGCAGTACCTTTTATCTCTGTCAAAAGCCTTCTTCACTGCCCTGTCTACCTGTGACTCCACTTTCAGAAATTGTACACCTGAACTCCAAGGTCCCTCTTTCCACTACACTCCTTAAGGGCCTACCATTCACCATGAAACTCCTACCTTGATGTGACTTTCCAAAATGCAACACCTCACACTCATCTATATTAAACTCCATTTGCCATTTCTGGGCCCACTTGCCCAGCTGATCAAGATCCTGCTGCAATTTCTGATAACCTTTCTCACTGGTGTGATACCGCCTATTTTAGTGTCATCCACACACTTACTAATCATTCTCATCCAAATCTTTGATATAGATAACAAACAGCAATGGACCCAGCACCAATCCCTGAGGCACACTACTAGTCCAGTCCGACAAATATCTTTCCATTATTGCTCTACGCTTTCTACCGTCAAGCCAATTGTGTATCCAATTGGCCAGTTCTACCTGGATTCCATGTGATCTAACCTTCCAGAGCAACCGACCATGTTGAACCTTATCAAAGGCCTTACTGAAATCTATATAGACTACATCTACCACCCTGCCCTCACCAAACTTCCTCGTCACTTCATCAAAGAACTCTGACAAATTGTGAGGCATGATCTCCCACGCACGAAGCCACACTGACTATTCCTAATCAAACCCTGTCTTTCCAAATGCATGTATGTCTTATCCCTCAGAATCTTATCCAGTAACTTACCTACCACAGATGTTAGACTTAGAGGTCTATAATTCCCAGGTTTTTCTTTGCAGCCCTTCTTGAATAAGGGCACAACAATTCGCTACCCTCCAGACTTCGATGATACAAATATATCTGTCAGGGCCCCCGCAATTTCTTCTCTAACCTCTTGCAGCATTCTTGGATATCTTTGGTCAGGACCTGGAGATTTATCCACCTTCACACATTCGAATACATCCAACACCTCCTCTATTCTGATATTGACCATCCCCAAGGTATCGCCACTAACTTCCCCAAATTCCCAAGTCTTTGTGACCTTCTCCACAGTAAACACAAATGAGAACTATTCATTGAGGACCTTGCCCATCTCCTGCAGTTCCACACATACATGTCCTCTTTGGTCTTTAAGGGGTCCTATTCTCTCACTAGTTATTCTATTTTCCTTTAATATACCTAAAAATCTCTTTGGATTCACCCTAATCTTCTCAGCCAAAGCTACTTCGTGGGCCCTTTTTGCTCTTCAGATTTCCTTCATCAGGAAACTCCTGTATCCCCAATATAACTCCAGGGATTCTCTTGATCCTAGCTGCCTGTACCTGAGCTTTGCTTCCTTCTTTTTTCTGGTTAAAGTTTCAATATGTCTTGTTATCTATGGTCCCCTATTCCTTCCAGCCTTGCCCTTCATCCTCACAGGAACACATAGACCTTGAACTCTAGCTATCACACTTTTAAAGACCTCCCACTTGCAAGAGGTCCCTTTGCCTGCAAACAAACTACTCCAACCAACCCCTGCAAGTTCCTGTTTAATTCCATCAAAATTTGCCTTGCCCCAATTTAGAACTTGAACCTGTGGACCAATTTGTCCCTCTTCATAACTATTTTAAATTAATAGAACTATGGTCACTGGTCTGATAGTGATCCCCCAGTGTCACCTCAGGATGTTTAAGTTTATTTCCAACTAGTGCCATCCAATTTTCCTTTGAAGCTATTGATCATCTCTGCCTCCATACTATGGACATTAAGTTCAGGTGATTACCACTCACTACATTAAGACATTGTCATCATATTCTCTCTGGATTTCTTGCCCAAAATCTTAGAAGCCTTTCCAAGTCCTTGTGCCATCAGTTAATGGCAATTGTGCTTCCTTGTCTATCTTATCCAAAAGTATTGTAATCCTATTTTGCCATCAAATCTCCTCTCAAACTATTGTTTCCAATGGTCAACAATCTCTGTTTCTGCAACTTAATTTTACGGTTAAAATCCTTCATCTCTGGATTAATTCAGATGACCAGAACTGGACACTATACTCAAGTTATGGCCAAACCTGAGCTTTATAAAGATTCAGCATGATTTTGCTGCTTTTATGCTTTTCATGAAGCTCACAATGCCTAGTGCTTTTGTAACCACTCTCTCAATACTCTTTCTGTCCGCACACTCTCTCTAAAACTATGCCATTGATTCGATATTTCCTCTTCCTTTCATGCTGCTGAAATGCATTAACTCTCACTTTTCTATAGTAATTTCCATTTCCCACCTTTTGCCCAGCTACGTTTCATTAGTTCTTTAGTTACAACGTCACTCTTTGCCGGTCCTCCAAGTTTAGCTTAAACGGTAAAACTTGAGACAGTATAGGTCTCTTTACCTCTCATCATAGGATACCCTTCCCACCTCAGAAACCAATCTAATGGATATTTGTTAGACCACGTCCAAGCCAAGTACTTGCTTCTTTAGAATACAGATTAAAAAATGCCCACAATACTCCAGTTGTGGTCACAGCTCAATGCAAATCTTTCACTTTGAAAACGTTTTGGAGGCAACATATTTTAATGGCTACACATCCATTGGATGGAGCTAAAATGACATTTCTAAACACAAAATAATAGCAACCGATCTGCACATATAGCATTGTAATTTATACATCATTAGCAAAGTGATGGAAAGGGTCACGAACAATAAGATCAGCAACACTTGCTTAGTACTAACATTCTGACTGAAATTCAGGCCCATTCAGCTCCTGGTATCATTACATTCAAACAATTATGGCACTAAGGAGTCTTAGCAAAACTGTAGTCAATGGGAGAAAGTCCTGTTGGTTGGAGTTATATTGAGCAGGGAGGAAAGTGGTTGAGGTTGTTTAAAGCCAATCAAAGAGAAAGTGCAACATGCTTCATGAATGATCTTCATTGTAGGAATATTCACAAATGGTCGTACAATATTCAGCACCATTCACAATTCAGACATTGAAACTGCCAGTCTCTACATGTAGCAAGACCTGGGCAATATCCAGGCTTCAGATGATAAGTAGCAAGTTACGTTCACACCAGTAAAGTGCCAGGCAATAACCGCCTTAAACAAGGAAGAAAGAAACCATTGTCCCTTAACATTCAATGGCATTAATATATCTGAATCCCCCACAATTAACGTCCATTGACCAGAAATGTAACTGGACCTGCCATATTCTCTGGCTTCTGTATCAGGTCAATAGGTAGGAATTCTGTAGCTAGTATCTCCCGTCTTAATTCCTGATGATATGTCCACATCTACAAGACAAAAGTCACAAGGTGATAGAATACTCTTCACCTGCCTGGATAGGTGTAGCTCCATCAAAACTCAAGAAACTCAAAAACTTTCAGAAGAAAGCATCCTGCTTGACGGGAACAGGATCCAAAAACTTCCATATTCACTTCATTCACCATTGACAAACGGGGCCAACAGTTGCACTATCTGCAAGATTCATTGCATTAAGTTACCGTGGCTCCTCCAATACCACCTTCCAAATTAATGACCTCTATCACCTAGAAGTACAAGGCAGCAAATACTGTGGGGAGGCGATGGCCTAGTGGTATTATCACTGGACTCTTAATTCAGAGACCCAGATAACATTCTAGGGACCCAGGTTCGAATCCTGCCACGGCAGATGGTGGAATTTGAATTCAATAAATGCCTGGAATTAGGACTCTAATGATGACCGTGACTCCGTTGTTGGGAAAAACCCATCTGGCTCACTAATGTTCTTTAGGGAAGGAAACTGCCGTGACTCCAGACCCACAGCAATGTGGTTGACTCTTAATTGCCCTCTGGGCAATTAGGGATGGGGCAATAAATGCTGGTCCAGCGATGCCCTCGTCCAGTGGATGAATAAAAAAAAAAAATACACGGGAACATCACCACCAGCACGGGTCCCATCAAGTCACGCACCATCCTGACTCGGTAATATTAAGCTTTTTTTTTAGATTAAGTCATGTACAGCACGGAAACAGACCCTTCGGTCCAACTCATCCATGGCGACCAGTCCCATTTGCCGATATATGTCCAGGTCTTCACTGAGGCTGACCCTGCAACGCCCTCCCTTTCAGCACTGAGTGTCAAGAAGGCAGCTCACTACCAACTTTGCCAGGAAAAACAGAGTTAGGCAATAAAAGGTGGCCCAGTCAATATCACTCATATCCCAAGAATTAATAAAAATAAAGTAGAAGAGCAAATGACTGTGTAGTTGTGATGTTTGCAGATTCAACCATTGAGCCTGGATTAAGACATCTTCATGTAGATATGAACAAGGTTTAAGTAAATCTATGAAAGAAATGAGTGTGAGATTTAATAGCAGAAAATGTAAATACCCAGCTGGTAATTGAGAACATTTCATATTTGGCAAGTGGAAGATAGGAAGTTTTCCAGATAATTGAGAATATTGAGATCACAATTTTTTACAAGTACTTATTCATCAAAGCACGCATGAGTCTATTACCTCTATGTGACTTCAATGGCCTCCTTATTTGACATCCTGATATCTGTTTCTTAATTCCGTATCATTATATCACCAACTCTCCTCTGCTTTTATGATTTAGCCGTGCTGGTATAAAAAAGGGCTATTTCTACATAAGGATGAATGATGTAGCAACACTGGTATGTCATGCTTGTGAAAACAATGACTGAAGCTGAATACTAGAATCAAAACAAGGGGAAACAATTACTTTAACAAGGACAAGGAGAAATAACTAAGATAACAAGCGTGGGGCTGGATGGACACAGCAGGCCAAGCAGCATCATAGGAGCAGGAAAACTTGACGTTTCGAGCCTAGACCCTTCATCAGAAATGGGGGAGGGGAAGAGGGTCTGAAATAAATAGGGAGAGAGGGGGAGGCGGATAGAGGATGGATAGAGGAGAGGAGGCAGACAAGTCGAAGAGGCGGGGATGGAGCCAGTAAACGTGAGTGTAGGTGGGGGGTAGGGAGGAGATAGGTCAGTCCAGGGAGGACGGACAGGTCAAGGGGGCGGGATGATGTTAGTAGATAGGAGATGGGGGTGGGGCTTGAGGTGGGAGGAGGGGATAGGTGAGAGGAAAAACAGGTTAGGGAGGTGGGGATGAGCTGGGCTGGTTTTGGGATGCAGTTGGGGGAGGGGAGATTTTGAAGCTTGTGAAATCCACATTGATACCATTGGGCTGCAGGGTTCCCAGGCTGAATATGATTTGCTGTTCCTGCAGCCTTCGGGTGGCATCACTGTGGCATTGCAGGAGGCCCACGATGGACATGTCGTCTGAGGAATGGGAGAGGGAGTTGAAATGGTTCGCGACTGGGAGGTGCAGTTGTTTGTTGCGAACTGAGCGCAGGTGTTCTGCAAAGTGGTCCCCAAGCCTCCGCTTGGTTTCCCCGATGTAGAGGAAGCCACAACGGGTACAGCGGATGCAGTATACCACATTGGCAGACGTGCAGGTGAACACCTGCCTGATGTGGAAAGTCTTCTTGGGGCCTGGGATTGGGGTGAGGGAGGTGGTGTGGGGGCAGGTGTAGCACTTCCTGCGATTGCAGGGAAAAGTGCCGGGTATGGTGGGGCTGGAGGGGAGTGTGGAGCGGACAAGGGAGTCGCGGAGGGAGTGGTCCCTCCGGAAGGCAGATAAGGATGGGGAGGGAAAATGTCTTTGGTGGTGGAGTCTGATTGCAGATGGCGGAAGTGTCGGAGGATGATGCGTTGGATCCGGAGGTTGGTGGGGTGGTACGTGAGGACGAGGGGGATTCTTTTTTGGTTAGTATTGCGGGGACGGGGCGTGAGGGATGTGTTACGGGAAATGCGGGAGACACGGTCGAGGGCGTTCTCGACCACTGTCGGGGGGAAGTTGCGGTCCGTGAAGAATGAGGACATCTGAGATGTACAGGAGTGGAATGTCTCATCCTGGGAGCAGATGCGGCGGAGGCGAAGGAATTGGGAATAGGGGATGTATTTCAGAACCCTCTTCCCCTCCCCCATTTCTGATGAAGGGTCTAGGCCCGAAACGTCAAGTTTTCCTGCTCCTATGATGCTGCTTGGCCTGCTGCGTTCATCCAGCCCCACGCTTGTTATCTCGGATTCTCCAGCATCTGCAGTACCTTTTATCTCTGATATCAAGGAGAAATAACTATCTGTTCCATAAATTAGAAAGACCTTTAACCTGTACCAATAGTCAATTCTGAAAAAGTATGCCCGAGCCACAACTGAACTGGGCATTCCACAGCTTTGTGTACCAATTCTGATCTTCAATATAGTATTTAAAATTAAAATAATCCCTATACGAGTCCATCTTATTAAGTAGTGTATGAAACACCCACTGAGTTTGTCATTTGTAAATTAAGCAAGCTCCATCTCTGTTTGTTTTAAGGAGACAATTTATTTTTTAAAAGTACAAAGGTAATAGTGTCATTGCAATGACAGCAGAATTAAGAGCCTTTAGAGTGATTTCAATCTGAACTTTCGGCTTCAACTGATAATATATGGAGGCATTTAAGTGTTTTGACTCTTGTGGAGAGCAAAAGGAGGATCTAAGAAGGTACACAAAATTGTTAATATATCTAATCTGGCTCTTTATGACACTACTGAGCTCCAGCACACCCACACATCTCAGCAGTGTGATCTCTGATTACCCCCACCACTTCATCCTAAGTTCTTTCACTCACCTTCTGCTTTACTAGTGGAGGACTTGCTGACAAATATGAAAGGTCTCCTGTCATTAATTTCAACAGGTCATCTGGGAAACACACACATTCAGGTTCCCTGAGAAAGAAGTGTTTCATTACCCAACAAACTGGAAATCCTTGTGGCCACTAGCAAATATCAGGATCATTTGATTTAGAATATATGTAGAAATGATCTAGGAACAATCAAATGTCTTAACATTCCACCAAATGGGGGATGGTTTTAGTAAGCTGAAAGGGGATCAGGCTTGTTGAACTGGAAACAAAGATTTAATAAATGAACAATGGGTGGTCTTTAAAGAAGAGTTAGTTCATTTAAGGACGAGACACATTTTTACAAAGCGGGTGGGTGATTAGGAAGGGCACCAAAAGCTTTGGCTGACTAAATATGTAGGAATTCAAATGAAAATGGGGGATAAATGTCTACACAGGACCAAACTGAATACCAGGAATACAGAAAAGAACTGAAAAAGGAATAAAAGAATAGACAAAGGGAGTAGAAAAAGTTAGAGGCTAAAATGAAGACTAACCAAAAAGCCAATAACAAGCATAGAAGTAGTAAAAGGCAAGTCAGAGAAAGGGTGAGGTTAATTCAGGAGCAAAGATAAGGCTGTTCCATAGAGTCAGCGGACTTGTGTGAGGTACTCAATAAGAACCTGGCATTAGTCAGCACTGGAGAAGAAGATGCTGTCAAGCTCACAATAACGTAGAAGATATCAAAGGATCGAATAGGATAAAAATGCTAAAAGAGGAGGTACTTAAAAAGTGAACAGTAGAAAGAACACAAAGTAGAAAATCACCCAATCTAGATGGAATGCAATTTCATCCGCTGAGCACAGTAGGGATACAGGTTAAAGAGAATCTGACTACAAACCTTGAATAAAAACTGAAAGAACTGCAGATGCCGTAAATCAGGAACAAAAACAAAGCTGGTGGAAAAGCTCAGCAGGTCTGGCAGCATCTGCGGAGGAGAAAACAGAGTTAAC
>JAHRHZ010000077.1:16739487-16755679 GCA_024137785.1 Ginglymostoma cirratum | reverse complement strand
CCGAACCCGAAACGTTAACTCTGTTTTCTCCTCCGCAGATGCTGCCAGACCTGCTGAGCTTTTCCACCAGCTTTGTTTTTGTACAAACATTGAATCCCACTTTAGTATGGAAGCAGTGCTGCAGTTCCGGAGAACCCTAAATGATACACCCTTAATCAAAAAAGGGGAAAGAATAAACACAGCAATTGCAGACCATTCAATCAATTGCACAGAAATCTTTAGAGATAATCATCCAAGCAAAAAATAATTTCCATTTGGAAAAATATATGATGAATGAATGAAAACCAAGATTGATTTATGAAAGGCAAATTGAGTTTGACAAATGTGATTCAGTGATGAAGTAACAGAAAAAGACCACTATATTAAAACAGTAGATGGTGCTTACAAAGCTGAGCAAAAATGATGATACCACATAATCTTTGCAAGTGTATTACTATGGCCAAAAAAGCACAAAGTGTTGGTGAATAACTGATTATCACACTGAGGGAAGGAAGTACAGAGTGGTGTCCTTCATGAGTTTGTAATAAAACAATGTATACTTGTTTTATATATTACAACCTAGACCTGGCAACTTAGGGCATCATTTTAAAAGTTTGCAGCATTTAAATGTCTTTACAGTGAGGAAGATAGCAGAAAACTTCAGGAGGATTAGAACAGGCAAGTGAAGTGGGCAGAAACATGGAGATTAAATTTAGTGCAAAGAATGTGAAATGGTACATTTAGTAGGAAGAATGATGAGAGACAAAATAAACTAAATGGCATAATTTTAAAGGTATGCAGAGACAGAGAGTCTTAGGAGGCCGCAGTGACTAATCTTTGAAGATGGGAGGACAAGTTGAGCAGGTTGTTGAAAGTCATATGGGATTCTTGTCTTCAAAAACAAAGGAAGAGAGTAGAAAAGCAAAGAAGTTAAAATATACTTTTATCCTTCTTCTTCTCAGGCAATCCTTTGAGATCAGGGACGACATTCTTCTAAATTCTTCCACACCAGAATTGTGGGTCCTGGGGTGACTAAACAGTCTAATGCTGGATCCTCACACTTTGCCACAGGTGGGACAAGTGGAGTTTCAAGAGGTGTTTGGGTGAGATGTTCAGTTTTCACACATTCCTTCCATTGTTTGTACTTGACCTCCAGCTGGGCCTGTCAGCCATACTCAAGTTGATAGACACCTTTGCAGATGCTTCTTCTCCAGTTTGGGCAGGCTGAGATGAGAGATTCCCATGAGTCAGTGGGGATGTTGCATTTCTTTTTTAGGCAGCCTTTCCTTGAAGCATTTTCTCTGCCCCCTGCTAGTGTCTTCTGTACCTTTATAAATCACTGTTCAACCTCAGCTGATGAGGCTAAATGAGGGGGATAAGGACATTTGCCACTTTTCTACTCACTCAACCAAATCATTGATGTCATTGTGGAGTCAATATTGATTCTCCTCACTATTAATGACAGGACCAATTTTTGTGACATCTGCAAAGTCCTCAATCATGCATCCTATATTTAATTCCAAATCATTTATATAGATATACATACACACACACACACACATATATATGAAACAAACAGTAAAGGACTCGACACTGATGCCAATGGAACGCTGATGATTTCCATTTGCCAACCTTCCACCAACCATTACCTATTCTGTCCTGTTGCTGAACCAATTCCAGATCGAACTCACCACATTCCCTTGTATCCCACGGGCTTTAACTTTTCTGACCTGTCTGATATGTGTGACCTTGTCAAGTGCCTTGCAAAACTCCGCAATATCGTCATCAATTCCCCTTGTCACTTCCTCTAAAAACTGAATAAGTTCATAACAAAACCATGCTGACTGTCTCCAATTAATCCATGTATTTTACGTGACAGTTTATCATGTTTCTCAGAACTGCTTCTAGTAATTTGCCCACCACAGAAGTCAGACTGACTGGTCTATAATTACTTGTCTAACCATCGAACCCCTTAAAACAATGGTACAAAGTCCTCACTCCTTCACTCTTTTGGCACCTCACTTGGTCAGGATTGGAAAGCAATCCTCAGAGCAACTGTTATATTCTCCCTGGCTTCCTTTACTGCCTGCAATGCAATTCATTTCTCCCCGGTAGTTTATCCACCTCTAAAGATATCAGTCCCAGTGGTATTTCCACTCACAGTACACTTATAGTGTCTAATATCTTAACTCCTCTTTAACTAAAATGAGCGCATTATTCTACTTGTTTGTGAAGACGGAGACAAAGTATTCAACAAGAACCCTGCATCCGTACGTAAATTACCTTCCAGAACAGAAATGAAATTGTGCTTGTGATTAAATGATGCAGGAATACAGAAAGAAAACTCTGATGTGTCAGCATAGATATTCATATTATATGCATATTTGCATATAGGATGAATACATTGTAGCAAGCAGCTAAAATAGCCAATTTATATTTGCAAATTACTTACTTAACACTACTTGGTTATTCAAATTATTTAAACCCTTAACTGTATCTTTACTAATATTTATATCAGTCCTCAATTATTGAATAATAGTTATTTTTCTACAATATAAATTTATTTACATTAGTCTCAGCTGCAGAGTTTCCAGACCTACAGGCATATAGAAACAGAGCAGAGTCAATATTCCAGTCCTAGATTTTACTGGTGCTGAACAAATGTTTAGGGGTCAATTTCATAAATGAGCACTTTCAGGTTAACACGCCTGGAATTCGGCTGTAGAGGTCAGATAGCCATATTGATTTTCTCACCATTAATTTTGATCGACAGAAGTTATATTTGGCTGTGGTGATCTACAGTCAGATTCATACAGCATGGAGACATGCCCTTCAGTCCAACTTGTCCATGTTGACCAAGTTTCCCAAATTAAACTAGTCCCACATGCCTGTATTTGACCCATATCCCCCTAAACCTTTCCTATTCACATACCTGTCCAATTGTCTTTTAACTGTTGTAACTGCATCAACACTGTATAAACCCTGTACAACAAGATGGTATAAATCATTTTTTTATCTTCAAGTAAACAACTGTCAGTTGAATGCGTACAAAGGTTTCTTCAAATTATAATATATGAATGGACATTCAGAAATATTAACAATGATTAAATCATGAATAAGTTTTTAAAAGTATTGAATACTTTGAACTATAATAACATGATGCACTCTATTCTCCAGGGATACAAACTATCTGCAGTACTTTCCAGAGATACACACACTGTTCATTACCATTTGGCTTGATAGCAAATGATCAGAGGTATAGATACAGTGGACAGCCAGAGACTTTTTCCTAGGGTGGAGGTAGCTATTACGAGGGGGCACAGTTTTAAAGTGAGTGGAGGTAGATATAGGGAAGTCGTCAGAGGTAGGTTCTTTACTCAGAGAGTGGTCGGGATGTGGAGTACATTGCCGGAGAGGGTACTGGAGTCGGCCTCATTAGGGGCATTTAAGCGGCTATTAGATAGGCATATGGATGATAGTATAAGGTACTGGTGGAGGTTAGACGGACCTTAGGATTAGGGTAAAAGTTCAGCACAACATTGTGGGCCAAAGGGCCTGTACTGTTCTATGTTCAATGTACTATCAGTGCTTCAAACTACGCGCATTATCTCCCTGCAACTGTGTACTCTACTCTCTAGCAATACTTGAATTTTCCCAGCTACGTATTATGGCGTAATCCTCAGTAAACATGAATTTTGCGGATTAAACCAGGTAACACAATGTGAATTCTCTAAGTAACATACACTATTGGCTAAAATTTCATCTGCCCTGCATATTTTTGGTGGCGTGGATTGCACTCACAGCCAGCTTGAACCCTAAGAAACCAAAGTGTGTAGAATATAATTTTAATTTATCCACTTTATTTGTCCTATTGTAGCATTAGGCTGAACGGCTTCAACTTTGACCCTTAGTTGCTGAAGCTTATCTCCACCGCGGGTGCTAGGACCATCTTGCCATAGTGTGAAGCTCCAGGTCTGACGCAAGGAACAGCAAAGCTACACAACCATCTTTGAAAAAAATCTGACCCTCCTCTAGTGTTTCCCCTAGTTGATGCCAAGTTGGAGTACTGCTTGCTGAAGACTCATAGTGGCTAGAACCATGAATGGAGAGTCCTCCTACTCGAACCTATCTTTGTACCCTTCATCAGTTATTTACAGAATGTGAGGTACTTCACTAATTGCCCCCATTCCTGGGTCCAGCACTCCACTCTCCTCCCTGATGTAACACTGACTGTTCCCACAACTCAAAACACATCCAACTACACTCCAGTGCTTTCAACAACTTTACCTGAATATTTTATTTCAAAAAAGAGATATGTGTTTGTGCTTCAAACCAAGGAGCTAAACCAGTAAGGATATTAAGAGACACTGGGGCAGTCAGTAACTGATGCTGTCTGATGAAGCTATTAGTTGGTGAAGGAGAAAATTAATTGGAGGTAATCATATAGGTTCCAAACCAGTTTCATTATACAGAGTTGGATTAGATGTGGTCAAATTTTGTAAGACATGCCTTACAAATGAGATAGTGGGGAACCTCGAACCCTCAATTAATTCTGGCCTTTAAATCCATTACCAGCTTTTGAAGACCCATTTCCCAGCAAACTAATACGTTGCGTACAGAAAACCAAAGAATGGGAACCAGTATCTTATACTGATTATGGATCTTTCCATCATCCATAGATTTCTTGAAGCAGTGCCTTTTAGGAAAAAACTACTGAAAAAGTAGTAGTGGAGACATTAGTTCAGTTTTTTTTATAAGATATGGATTACTCAAAGTAATACAATCACATGAAGACTGAAATTTTATGTCGCATATATTTAAACAAATGATAACTTATTTTGGGAATTAAACAACTCACATTTTCTGCATTTCACCCACAATCCAAGGTGCATTAAAAAGATGAACGCTGTTTTATTGCTAAGGATATCCTAATGATTGGGATATGGGAATTCCTTTCTTACCATCAGGGACGTATGTAAAGACCACACAAATTTAGTCTTTTTCGACTAATAGACATAAGGTAAGATGGTCAATTAAATTATTAAAAGGAAAGTCAATAAACTATAGGTTAGAAACACCACTTACAATCTATGTTCCAAATTTTCCAAGAGAAACTGACTAACACATAAGAATTTGCTAAAAACCATCTAGAAGAAGCTCAACAAATAATGGAAACTCGAGCAGACAAAGACTAAAGTTCAAAATGTGATGAGGTGATCATGCTGTTGCCTATCTCTAGAGGACAATTAAATCAAAGTTCACTGGACCTTATTAAATTAAGAAGAGGTACAATGATATTAATTATTCAGTGAGTACTGCAAAGAGGAAAAACAGTCAGCAAGTGTGTTATATAAATGTGTTGAAAAGGTATTATGATAGGCATGACAGCTGGGAGAAAAGTAAGAGGTGCAGGGGGAAACAGACCAATGGGAGAATGAATGCAAAATGGGAAATTCAAAAGTTAATTCTCTAACTGGAAAATTGGAAAGCAATATAGACTGATGCCAACAGTGTGGGTTCATTTCCTGTACTGGCTGAGGTTCCCATGAAGGTTCTACACTCTCGATCTCAGCTTTCACCTGAGGCATAGTGACCTTCAGATTAAACCACCACCAGTCATCTCACTCTAATGACAGAGCAGCCCTTTGGGCGTTATTATTTTAAGAGGAAATTTAGAGGAGAAGAGAAGGTTGCCTGGTCTGAAGTGATTCAACTATGAAGAGAAACTATAATTGGCTGGGATTGATTTCCTTTGAGCAGATAAAGCTGAGTGGGGAGAGCTGATTGAGATGAATAAAGTTATATGGGGCATAGACAGGGTAGATAGGGAGAAATAATTCCTCTTAGTAGAGGAGTCAATAACCAGAGGGAAGAATTTGATGATAAGCAGCACGAGGTTTAAGCAGATAGGAGGAAAATATTTTTCACCCCAAGAGTACTGAGCATCTGCAACACAGAGGAACGTTCAGAACATTAAAAGGAGCGTTTTGATGAGCACTTGAAATATCACAGTATTCAAGACTGTAGGCCAAAGACTGAAAAAGGGGATTAGAACAGATAGATGCTTGATGACTAGCATGGACACAATGGACCAATGAGCCTTATATTATTCTAAAAATTACATGTAGTTGAAATAACTCTTCAGTGGCTGGCATCCCACCACCAATCACCAATTTACAGCTGTCAATCGTCTTTGACAATAGCATTGCTGCTCACTGACCATTCAGGGGCTCAATATCCCTGACATTCATCCTTTTATCTCAGACAGGTCACCCTGACTACAGCAGATGAACAGCCCAAATCAGGAACTCATACTCTATGACATCCAGCTGGCTGACCTGGCTTCAATTGCCACAGCAGTAATTTCAAAACTGGGTTTTGGAAACTGCTTCACCAATATTACAGGGAATTCCTGTTTCTATTCAAGATTATAAAATGTTTAATGTTGCATCTAGAAGTGTTAATTAAACAAAATTTATTTACATAATCATGGATGAATGAGAAGAACTACTTAACATTGCACTGCACAAAATTTAATCCAACTCATATGTTTACCCTACTGCCTATGATTCTGGCTAGTCACTTTTGTTTGTTCTTTCTTCCTATCTCTGCACTTTCTTTTTCATGTCAACAATATGTCCAATTCCCTTTTTAAAAGGGATTATGAAACCTAATTTCACATTTTCAGGCAATGCATCCCAGATCATAAAAATAATTGCATCTAAAATCAAAAATCCCTTCACGCTACCTTAGTTTCTTCTGCCAGATTATCTTAAATCTATTCTCTCTGCCAATTAACCTTCCAGTCACCACAAACAGTTTCTCTCTATCTACTCTATCAAAATTCACAATGAAATTAAAATTCAATTGGCAATCTTCTGCATATATGGTTTATTTTAATTGTTAATTTTTCCTGCATTTTCTGTCATTACTTTTCATGCTTTTATCTACCTGTATGTTCTTTTGCTGTTTTAGTAAGGTATCATCTAAAAGTTTTCTATGAGACAGACCACAGATAATTCTACCTATCAATGCACTTCCAATGATTGCAGTTTCCACTTCTTCAACTAGCTTTTTCTTAAGTCTGACTAAAATTGTTTCTTACTGTTTAAATTTCAGTAATTTTAAACCATTAATTTATCTTTTTCCTTGACAGATCTTAAATGATTTGTGTACATGTCTGTATTTTACAATTTTCTTCATTTACAAGTATAGATCTTGATATCTTGCAGAGAAAAAGCACTTAGCGTTCTGTAGCAGGCCACAACTATCTTTTTTTTTGAAAATTAGGAGAATATAGTGTAGTGTAGTGTTTGTTGGTACTGCAATGGATGCAGGGACAAGCTGTCACAGAGTGACCTAATTTTCCTAAAGTACCAAGCCTGAATATTCTGAGGAGCAGCAAACACAGTCTGATTTCCACTCTGCGCCTATCGCTGTCTGTTAGCACTGAGCTTTGCATTTCAAAATCGGCAATTCCGAACCTGGCTCCTTAAGATTCTCATGTGGAGCAGGACAGTTCAGGGAAGTCAGGCAGCATGGTGGCTCAGTGACGAGCAGGTTTGATTCCGGCCTTGGGTGTCTGTCTGTGTAGAGTCTTCACACTGTCCATGTGTCTGTGTGGGTTTCCACCGGCTTCTCCAGTTTCTTCCCACAGTCCAAAGATGTGCAGGTTGGGTGAATTGGCCATGGCTAAATTGCCCCGTAGTTTTCAGGGATGAGCAGGCTAGGTAGGTTAGCCATAGTAAATGCAAGTTTATGGGAATAAAATGGGTGTCTGGGGTTGGGTGGGATGCTTTTTGGAGGGTCAGTGTGGACTCAATGGGCCAAATGGCCTCTTTCCACACTGTAGGGATTCTATGAAGTCAAATAATTCCCAGTTTTTGCAGTAGTCAGTGCACAGTGCTCTTTAAATTTCCAGCTGCACAACAACACTTTGACAGATCCTGTGAAATGGCTAAATGTGGGGCAAGAATGGCAGTTGGTTATGGTGTTAGGATGCCTGATAATGAAGGTGCCAGGTGAGCAGGTAAAAAATGAAATACTTAAGGTGTCAGCTCCATGGGAGGGGGAATTTGTCATGGCTGGCAGCAGTGGGGGCCTGGTATCGGGTCTAGCAGGGAGGTAGTGTTGCCATTGGGACCAGAGAGAAAAGGTATTGGGGCCAACGAGGAGGGTGTCAGGCCAGCAGTAGGATGTGGGATGCCACGGAAGGGTGGTGTTGCTGAGGAAGGAGGTTGGACTGAGCTATGTTGGGTGGGAGTGGTTGGAGGCAGGTTATCAGCGATCCTGGAGTGTAAGAGGTAGGAAAAGTATATTTATGGGGATAGAGTGTTGGGTGGTGAGTTGGGGGGCTCAGCTATAATTAGCAATTGTTAATATTAGCTTAACAGGAGTGGAACCCTTCAAATCCTTCAACTTTAATGGGTCCTTTCAGAGGATTCCAAATGCAGGTGAATTGACCATGAGAATCTTCAATTTTCCACACAATTCCCACACAGTCAACTGCGTCTGAGATTCTTCAAGGGTCTCTGAACACAAGTCTAGTCCGTGCTGATCCAATGACTATTTAGCAGCACAGTGGCTCAGTGGTTAGCACTGTTACCTCACAGCACCAGGAACTCGGGTTTGATTCCACCCTCGGGTGACTGTCTGTGGGGAGTTTGCACATTCTCCCAGTGTCTATATTGGTTTCCTCCAGGTACTCCGGTTTCCTCCCACAGTCCAAAGATGTGCTGGTGAGGTGGTGAAATTTCCCAGAGTGTCTAGGGTAGGAAATGCAGGGATAGGGTAGGGGGTGGGTCTGGGTGGGATGCTCTTCAGTGGGTTGGTGTGGACTTGATGGGCTGAATGGCCTGTTTCCACACTGTAGGGATTCTATGTCTATCTAAAGCCAATATTCAGTGCAATTCCATTGCTACAACCAGCATCCAAGACTGCACATTTTTCATTCACAGGGTTCATTATTGGAGAAGAGAACACAACAGAGTGGAGACATGCTGGGACTGCTCTAGGATGTCATCTCTTTATTAAATAAATCAAGTCATGTAACGTGGGAAATATCTATGAAAACAAAATATTTGTACTCAACAACAAAAGTTACTTGTATCAACAGATACAAAACAATTTTACATTGTCCACATTGAGCTCTGAAGAAGAGTCATCTGGACTCAAAACCTTAGCTTGATCTATCTGCACGGATGCTGTCTGGCCCGCTGTGATCTCCAGCATTTGTTATTTTCTTTAAATTGCCCACGCCAAATTGGGTTGTTTTTTTAAAATGCTTGCATTTTAAGATTTAATTGTATGTTCCTCCTTAGTTTATAAACAGAACTTTGTACAAACATGAAAAGGTGATGTGGTGCCTCGTTGACATATAAATGATGTGTTCTGAAGATGGGTCACCAGACTCAAAACTTTAACTCTCTTTTCTCGCCACAGATGCTTCCAGACCTGCTGTGTTTCTCCAACAGTTTCTATTTTCATGCCATGAATGAAGTTGGTTGGCTTCCTGTATACAGATTTTCTAGCTTTAAATATTATTTCACAAACAGCCAGGCATACATTGAGTGATTGTCCAGTGCAAAGATGTGTTCTTTACTGCACTGGTATATTTAACTCTCATGCAATCCTTTCATGGACAGCTTAGTAAGTCATAGTTTACATACTGTGTTCTGAAGTTTCTCACTCAATTGACATTGCCTTCTAAACACACAAACTCTATCAGATAGAAAGACAAGGGTAGCAGGCACATGTGAACACCACTACATGCATGTTCCCCTCCAAACTATAGAGGATCTAACTCAGAAATTTGGTCATTGTCGCTGGGGCAAAGTCTGGAACTCCCTCTCCAACAGCCTCCAATCAGGTGTCTCAGTGCCAGCTTATGAGGAATGAGGAATGAGGAATGGTAATAAATGCTAGCATTGCCAGTGGTATCCACATTTCATGAATAAGTAAAGAAAACCCAAGGTTTTGGAGTAGATCTGTAGCTCAGGTTGTGGGTGTTGAGGTTGGTTGGCTCGCCGAGCTGGTTTGTTGTTCCGCAGACGTTTCGTTACCGTGCTTGGTAACATCCTCAGTGCAGCCTCTGATGAAGCGTCGGTGTGTTTTCCCGCCTGGTTTTTAAACTCTGGGGTCCGTTGCGATGGATTGCCTCACTTCCGGGTTTTCTCCGTAGTGGAATGTATATGGGGTCGAGATCAATGTGTTTATTAATAGCATGCTTCGTGGCTTGAACTCGACCCCATATACATTCCACTACGGAGAAAACCCGGAAGTGAGGCAATCCATCGCAATGGACCCCAGAGTTTAAAAACCAGGCGGGAAAACACACCGACGCTTCATCAGAGGCTGCACTGAGGGGATGTTACCAAGAACGGTAACGAAATGTCTGCAGAACAACAAACCAGTAAAGAAAACCATAAAATATATGCCATGCTATGTTAATCGTTTTTCACAGCTAGATGTATAATAGCCTCGCAGCAGAGGGACCTGATCACTCATCACAGATCATTGCATTGTCAATACTGAATGGCCCTGAAACAATGTGTCTCCTTGTGGCACATTGCTGGATCTTGCAACTGGCACAAAATGATAAAATGGCATTACAATGCCCCTCCTATGTACCTGCACCTCTTCCCCACCCTTATTTTCCTGCTTACTGGTATCAGAATCTGAGTGAGAGTGTCCCTTTGCTAATTCATGTCCTTAGATCTCAATGCCTCTCAATCCTGTAACTCCCCAGCCACGAGCCGTTGCTCGGATATACCATAATCTGTCTTCAGTTTGCCTACTTAGCATTACCTCCAACTTCTCCCTCTCATCCTTTCATGTCTCCCCAATCTTCTTTGGTTGAAAAATCTCTGCTCTGTGGCTTTCACCTAAGCCACTTCTCACCTGCCACTGAACTGAACTTGCCTCCTTCAAGCAAGTGAACCACTTAAGAGCCTTGAATCTCATGTACCCTGGTAAAATTTGAAAATCTCTTCGAAATAGCATCTATTCAGTTTCTTTAATGCCACTATGTATGCTCTCAATCCTACTGCCCATCTGCCTCTGGAAAAACTGACTGGCAACAGTAACACATTGGGATTTGGTCCACACCTCACCATACCACATAACCACTCTGTCTTCCCCTTCTAAATCATGTCATTGTAAAATGCGTTTCTAAAACATGGTCCATTGTAACTTCAGTACTTAGGGTCTCCAGTTCATTACTTTTCAAATCTCCGAATAACTTTCAAGAGGCAATTTCAAAAATTGTAATTCTATTGAAAACTGGCCTCTCCAGAAGACAAAAAGAAAAGCCTTTTTCTCCAGCACTGAAGTCAATATGTCAGCATTATTCTAAAGTGAAAGTTTGCAATGTGCACTCTCAAAATCAGCAGCATGTTTGCAAATAATAGATTTATGATTTTGCCTTATTGAAGTCAAAATCTTTCTTTGGTAACCGAATCATTTTGCCTATGTTATATTAAAATTTAGTAAGTTGAGTGACATGACACAGGATCAGTTTAAAGCAGTTTGACCATAAAAGAACTTGAAGCTTCTCTGAGCACTTTTAATATTGATTTGTGATCTTTAGTGAAAGTCAATCAAAAAGCTAATATTTTTTGACTATCATCTTTTAAAGATAGAAGACAAGACAAATCTCGGATGCTATAACCCATCAGTCTGAAATAACAGGGAAGGTGTTTCGGGGAATCATGAGGAACACAACACACAACACCATGGCTTCAGAAAAGTAAGCTATGTCTTACAAATCTGATAAAAGTTTTGAACAGTCACCCCAAAATTGTGGGTGAGGGAAGCCTGGTCAGATAAACATAAACATAAACATAACACATGATAATAAATAAGCATTCTAAAAGCTTTGACTGGGTACAACATAAGAAAGTTCCCTACAAGATTAACTTTTAGTTAACCCAAACCCAACCCTCTGTATGCATGTCTACAGCCAATTTCTGGCAGTGGAATGCAGAACACATCTTTGTCCCACTCTAGAGAGGTGCCACACTTCATTATATTAGTACTTAGATTGAGTTTCCACAGTGCAATTAGCTTTGAGGAACCTGAAAGCAAAATGAATATAAGAAGCACCAGGTCAAGCAGTTAAGAGCTTTTCAGAGCATTCCTTGAGGGCCAGAGGGTTTGGTGGAAATTTGCCACTTGGTAAATATGATATCTGGCAATAATAAAAGAAGTATAACATTTTATGCACCTCTTTATGTTATATTAGGAAGTAGCAGCATTTAAAATCACTGCAACACTAGTATTAAATGAGAGGATCTAGTAATGAGAAGACAGAACCCTGCGCTAACACAAATGAAAATAGATGCTTATAGTGAGTGACATGTACCTTGGTTTAGAAAAAGACAAAGTCTGGTACAAATTGGATAGACCAGGAATTCAGCATTGTCTGAAAAGTGTTAAAACGTCTCAAGCTGAGAGAGTGACACACAGCAACAGTCACTGATTATAAAACATTAAATTATGTTGACTCAATACAATAGTGATTAAAAAGTCCATTTCACATTATGTCCTTTCCACAAAGCTTCTTTTCAAAGATTATTTCACAGCTTTCCCCGTATTCCCATTTATTTTCCCATGGGAAAGCCAGTTATCCCTGTCCAATCAGAATGACGGCAAGATTGTGATCAATGTTCCTTTGTAAGTGGCCAATAGGACGCAAAATTTAAGCAGGGATAAACCTGAATACAATCTCCTGTCCTTCTCAAATTAAACAGCTTACTCGTATATGATGTATCATATTCTATTTTGTCAAGAACTCACATTTCAGAAAGTCTTGAAATAATAATCTCCAGGTAAAGAGCTGTGTATTTGGCTGGATGAGCAACCACATCCATCTTGATATCTTTACTGCTGAAACAGTGGGTGTTTCTGAAAAATACGTTTTGTTAAAGCCTTTCATGTTGCATTGATCAGGACAATTCACCAGAAACATTGAAGTAAAAGGGAAGCAATTGCTTTATACTGCACAAGGATAGAATGCTGATTGGATGGTGAGTGATCGCTGATTTGTGGAGGCATAGCCATGGACAAGACATCTTTATTCAAATTTAAACCAGGCATAATGTTAAGGGCTGAGGTGGGGTGGAACTTGTTAAATGTGTTCAGGAAAGTTTCCTCAAGCAGTACAGAGAAGGTCCTACTCAGGAGGGGACAAAACTTGACCCACTCTTGGGAAATAGGGTAGGACAGGTGATTGAGGTGACAGTGGGGGAGCACTTTGGGACCAGTGACCATAGTTGTATTAATTTTAAAATAGTTATAAAAAAGGAAAAAACTGGTTCACAGGTTCAAGTTCTAAATTCAGGCAAGGTGAATTTTGATGGAATCAGACAGGGTCTTGCAGAGGTTGATTGGACTAGTTTGTTTGCAGGCAAAGGGACCTCAGGCAAGTCGGAGGTCTTTAAAAGTGTGATAGCTAGAGCTGAAGGTCTATATGTTCCTGTGAGGATGAAGAGCAAGGTTGGCAGAAGTGAGGAACCCAAGATAACAAGAGATATTGAGGGCTTTGACTAGAAAATGATGGAGGCATGGCTCAGGTACAGGCAGCTAGGATTAAGGGAATCCCTGCAGGTATATAGGGGATACCCTGGAGGTATATAGGGGATACAGGAGTTTACTGAAGAAGGAAATCAACAGGGCAAAAAGGCGGCATGAGATAGCTTTGGCTGAGAAGATTAGAGTGAATCCAAAGAGATTTTTTAGGCATATTAAGAAAATAACTAGAGGGAGAATAGAGCCCCTCAAGGACCAAAGTGGACATATATGTGTGAAACTGCAGGAGGTAGGCAAGGTCCTCAATGAATATTTCTCAGCTGTGTTTACGGTGGAGAAAGACGTGAAAACTTGGGACAAAAACAAAGTTGCTGGAAAAGCTCAGTAGGTCTGGCAGCATCTGCGAAGGAGAAAACAATGTTAACATTTTGGGTCCAGTGACCCTTCCTCAGAACTGCTGAGCTTTTCCAGCAACTTTGTTTTTGCTTCTGATTTACAGCATCCACAGTTCTATTAGTTTTTATGAAGACTTGGGAACCTGGGGAAGTTCGAGGCAATATCTTGTGGACAGTCAATATCAGAGTAGAGGAGGTGTTGGAAGTATTAGAATGTACGAAGGTGGATAAATCTCCTGATCACGACCAGATATATCCAAGCACACTACAAGAAACTAGTGAAGAAACTGCAGGGGCCCTGGCTGATATATTTGCATCGTTGTTAGCCACGCGTGAGGTCCCAGAAGACAGGAGGGTAGTGAATGTTGTGCCATTCTTCAAGAAGGGCTGCAAAGAAAAACCTGGGAATTATAGACTAGTAAACCTAACATCTGTGGTAGGTAAGTTACTTGATAAGATTCTGAGGGATAAGACATACATGCATTTGGAAAGACAGGGTTTGATTAGGAATAGTCAGTGTGGCTTCGTGTGTGGGAGATCATACCTCACAATTTGTCAGAGTTCTTTGATGAAGTGACCAGGAAGTTTGGTGAGGGCAGGGCGGTAGATGTATTCTATATGGGTTTCAGTAAGGCTCTTTGATAAGATTCCACATGGTAGGCTGCTCTGGAAGGTTAGATTGCAGGGAGAACTGGCAAATTGGATACACAATTGGCTTGATGGTAGGAAATTGAGGGTGATGGTGGAAGAATGCTAGTCAGACTGGACGCCTGTGACTAGTGGCGTGCCTCGGGGTTGGTGCTGGGTCCATTGCTGTTTGTTATCTATATCAATGGTTTGGATTAGAATTTACAAGGCATGATTAGTAAGTGTGTGGATGACACTGAAATAGCCGGTATCACGGACGGTGAGGAAGGTTATCAGAAATTGCAGCAGGATCTTGATTACCAAAGGAATTGGGCCAAGAAATGGTAAATGGAATTTAATATAGATGAGTGTGAGATATTCATTTTGGAAAGTCAAATCAAGGTAGGAGTTTCATGGTGAATGGTAGGGCCTTAAGGAATGTAGTGGAACAGAGGGGCCTTGGAGTTCAGCTGCACGGTTCTCTGAAAGTGGAGTCACAGGTAGACAGGGCAGTGAAGACGACTTTTGGCACACTGGCCTTCATCAGTCAGGGCACTGAGCATAGAAGTTGGGAAGTTACGTTGCAGTTGTACAGGATGTTGGTGAGGCCGCACTTGTAGTTCAGTTTTCGTCACCTTGCTATAGGAGGGATGTTATTAAACTGGAAAGAAATTTACAAGAATGTTGACAGGACTCATGGGACTGAGTAACAAGGAGAGGTTGGACAAGCTAGGACTTTTTCCATTTGAAAGTAGGAGACTGAGGGGGGATATTTTATAGACGTGTATAAGATCATGAGAGGCATGAACAGGGTGAATGTGCTGTCTTTTTCCCAGGGTTGGGGACTCAAGGACGAGAGGGCATCAGTTTAAGGTAAGAGGGGAAAGAATACATGGGAACCTGAGGGGCAGCTTTTTTTTTTTACATACAGGGTGGCATGCATATGGAATGAGCTGCCAGCAGAAGTGGTTGAGGTGGTTTCGTTAACAACATTTAAAAGGTATTCGGATCAATACATGGATAGGAAGTGTTTAGAAGCATAAGGGCCAAGTTCAGGAAAATGGAATGAGCATGGATGGACATTTTGGTCAGCATTGACCAGTTTTGGGCTAAAGGGCATGTCTCTGTGCTGTAGGACTCGTCGACTCTATGAGGTTGACTCTAATTAATCAAAATAAACTATAGAATGGGTGTCACCTACTTTGTTGAGTTGAAACAGTAATATCATATGCTCAAGATACCAACGTGTAGGGCTGGATGAACACAGCAGGTCAAGCAGCATCAGAGGAGCAGGAAGGCTGATGTTTCGGGCCTCGACCCTTCCTCAGAAATGGGGAAGGGGAAGGGGGTTCTGAAATAAATAGGGAGAGAGGGGGAGGTGGATAGAAGAAGGATAGAGGAGAAGATAGGTGGAGAGGAGACAGACAGGTCAAAGAGGCGGGGATGGAGCCAGTAAAGGTGAATGTAGGTGGGGAGGTAGGGAGGAGATAGGTCAGTCCAGGGAGGACGGACAGGACAAGGGGGCGGGATGAGGTTAGTAGGTAGGAGATGGAAGTGGGGCTTGAGGTGGGAGGAGGAGATAGGTGGGAGGGAGGACAGGTTAGGAAGGCGGGGACAAGCTGGGCTGGTTTTGGGATGCGATGGGGGAGGGGAGATTTTGAAGC
>JAHRHZ010000077.1:16728321-16739087 GCA_024137785.1 Ginglymostoma cirratum | reverse complement strand
GCTTCAAAATCTCCCCTCCCCTACCACATCCCAAAACCAGCCCAGCTTGTCCCCGCCTCCCTAACCTGTCCTCCCTCCGACCTATCTCCTCCTCCCACCTCAGCAGTACCCCCATCTCCTACCTACTAACCTCATCCCGACCCCTTGACCTGTCCGTCCTCCCTGGACTGACCTATCTCCTCCCTACCTCCCCACCTACACTCACCTTTACTAGCTCCATCCCCGCCTCTGTGACCTGTCTGTCTCCGCTCCATCTGTCTTCTCCTCTATCCTTCTTCTACCGCCTCCCCCTCTCTCCCTATTTATTTCAGAACCTCCTTCCCCTCCCCCGTTTCTGAAGAAGGGTCTAGGCCCGAAACGTCAGCCTTCCTGCTCCTATGATGCTGCTTGGCCTGCTGTGTTCATCCAGCTCTACACCTTGGTATCTCAGATTCTCCAGCATCTGCAGTTCATAGTATCTCCAATCATCGACTCAAGTTCTTTTTATTTGGAAAGAACAGGCCATGCACTATAACATATGTAGATTCCAGAGCATGCAACTGTGCCACACTGCTTGCCTGGATGACATTTTTAACTTGGGTTCTCAGCATAATTCTTGACACACTCAGGGTTATTCAGCAAATGTCATGCAATTGCAAATTAGATCTAATGTTTGGCACTGCGTTATTAGTTTTGCAAGCATGGGCTGATTGGGTACCTTGCTTGTTGTGAACAGCTAAAGGGATATGATGTTTGATATGATCTGCCAGTCTTTGAGATTTATGGCCTACTGTACAGACTAGCACTTAAATTTATTTATAGTATTACTTATTCATGTTATAGGTAGAATGCGTCTTTGGCTTGACAACAACAATCTATTAATGGTGAACACCTCTTGTGTTCCTACTGCACAGAAACTGCGTGAAATATTTTTGATCAAACTTTTGAGGTGTCTTATCCTCCCAGGGTAATCCAAGGTAGACTGAACACCTCACAGGATCAAAAGTGAAGGCCTGAGGCTCATCATGAGTTTGTGCAATATATAACAAGAAATGATCTGATCAGGGTAACCTTTTTCCCACAGGACGGTTTTTGTCAGTAATACTCAAGTTCTGTCCAACCAAACAACTACTGAAAATATTTGAAATTATAAATAAATGTTGTGTTTAGCTCTTTAAAGACAGAAAAAATTTAACAAGGCATAAGGCACTTCACAAAATAATGGCAGTTCGAAAAGACATGTTAGCTATTGTGCCATTCATAAGTAATGTAATGGTGCATTTACATGATAATGTCATGAAATATAAAGACAGAAAAAGAACTTGTACTTATTCTATCCCTTTCATGACCTTAACAAAGTGCTTTACTGTCAACAAAGCATTCTTGAAATATAATTACTGCTGCAATGCAGATAAAATGGCAACCAATTAGGAAGCAAAAAGGTCCCACGAACAAAAATATGATAATGACTATAAGATTTGTGTTCCAGTGATATTGGTTCTTGGACAAATGTCAACCAGGTCAGAGATGAAAATTCACCTATCCCCATTGAAAAGAGTGTCACAGGATCTTTCACAATCATCTGAGAAGCCTTTCAGAGCCTCAGTTTATTGTCTCGTCTAAAAGGTATTAATTGTATATTAATTGTGTTTACTAAAAATACATATATTTGCACATTAACATGAATCCTTAGGCCTCAGCCTAAAAATAAGGTTGTTCGATTAAGAGGCATACATATGGAATGAAAATCTCTAAATAAATACGACCATTTGTAAAAATTGGCTCCAGTCTATCCTTCATCAACTTCTTTTGAGTACAGGAGCCATGATGGCTTGCTGCACGTACACAACACTACGCCTGAAGCATTGTGTGCAGTTTTGATCTCCGTATCGGAGAAACAATGCTATGGAGGGAGTGCAAAGTTTTACCAAACTGATTGTTGGTATGAAGTGAGACTAGGTCAGTTAGGACCATATTCACTGGAGTTTAGAAAAATGATGGGGAGGGGTTCTAAAAGAAGCTTGTAAAATTCTCACAGGACTAAACAGGGCAAAAGCAGAAGGATGTTCCCGATAACCAAGAGTCCAGAACCAGGGGTCACAGTCAGAGGATGTGGTAGGTCACTTGTGACTGAGATGAGGAGAAATCTTTTCACCCAGAGAATGGTGAGCCTGTGGGAGTTTCTGCCACAGGAAGTGGTTGAGGAGAAAACGTTGAATGTTTTCAAGAGGTAGTCAGATATTGGTCTTAGAGCTAAAGGATCAAAGGAAATGGGGAGAAAGCAGGAGCAGGGTAGCGAGTTCAATGAATGACCATGATCATTTTGAATGGTGAACAGGCTCAAAGGGTTGAACAGCCTGCCCCTGCTCCTATTTTCTATCTTTCTATGTAACTGGCTGTCCGGAGTTCAACATCGCAGTAAGGGGTGTTGTTGAAAGGTGAAGGTTGGAAGTAAAGGGAAAAAGAACCTAGTGAACAACAATCCCAGTAGCTATTGTGGAAAATGACAGAAAACAAGCGTGAATTCAAAAGGTATAATTAACCTACTATGTTCCCAGAATGTCATGGTACAAGAATGAAGTTGCTTTATGAACATGAGCAATGTCCTTTCTAAAGAGGAATCAAGGTATAATCTTAACATTGTAGCTCTCGACCAGAAAGATGATCAGAAAGTATTCTGTGAGTCGTGAGTCTGTCACTTGAATAGTGATGAAGGTTTGGACCTTCTATTAGAGTTCTCGTGTGACATTCATAAGACAGATAATCTGTTAAGTGCCTATGGGGCATGGTCAGAATTTGATAGAACTCTGAAAACAGACAAGCTTGCCATGGAAGAATATGTCTTTGTCTTCTACAGACCGTATAAATGATTGGTGAAATGCTATCTGGAGATCCCTGGATCTGTTCCAGCATGTGAATGATGCTGAAGGGCCTACTTGGTGCATGATAGTGGTTCTAAGTGGCATTCCATTCTCAGGGAGTGTCCTCATGTTAGATCAGGTACGTGCTTCCTTGAAAATTTCTGTCAAACAGCCATTCCTATCAGCATTCATGGAACAAATTAGACATTATTCTGTGACGCAAAGAACAAAGGACTCAGTAGATAATTTTAAAATGTGGCAGATACTGGATACAGGTACCAATGCAATGAATGGATTTTAAACAAGGAAAATAGGAATGAAAGCAGCTTTAGCATATCAGTTTGATATAGCAGAAGGTACATTTAGAACAACAGTAATAAACAATTTTATTGCAGGGGTGCAGAAAGAATTGTTAATAGGTACTTCAAGTAGAACTTGAAATATCATTTTCACTGCTCAAAGTGGGCAGGCACAATCTTCAAACTGACACATGATACTAAAGGATACTGAAGAAGGATGAAAGGATGAAAAGGTGAAAGGATGAAAATACTCAGTAAAATAATTTATTTTTTGTCTCCAAGTTACTTGTACAATCAAAATTTGTTAAAGGATACAAAACCCGATAAAAATGCCAGTGTAGTTGAAGAGTATACAAAACTACTAGAAGACATCAGTCAGGAGTATGAATTCAGTAAAAACTATTGGAGGGCACTGCCATGTTCTATTAGAAATTCTCCATTGCCAAATGACTACATGGAGGCAGATCTAAAGGTAAAGGATAAAGACAAATATTTTCCTTCTGTATTTAGATCTGATCACCAAGTGCAGTCTTTCTTTAAAAATACATATACAGGTCAAAACTGATTGATGCAATGTGCTGTAACAGGTTAGCTGATCAACAAGACTGCTAGTTGATAACTGCAAGTTGAGGCATAGCCTCAAAATAATGGGGAACAGATTTAGGACTAGTTGAGGAGGAACTTCAGGGTTGCAAATCTGTGGAATTCCCTGTCCAGTGAAACAGTTAAGGCTACCTCGTTGAATGTTTTTAAGGCAAAGATAGATAGACTTTTGAATGGCAAAGGAAATAAGGGTTATTGTGAGTGAGCAGCTAAGTGGAACTGAGTTCATGAAAAGATCAGCCATGATCTTATTGAATGGCGGTGCAGGCTCGACTGGCCAGATGGCCTACTCCTGCTCCTATTTCTTATGTTTTTATGTTCTATGTTCCTATAGTGGTATAAGAGATTCAGATAAGACACTTATTCCATATGATAGACAGTAAACAAGCTTTCAATGAATCCATGGTAAAAACACAAATTAGCTTCCGTACAACAGTCCTCCTGCTCCAGAAGGTACTACATTTCACATAATTTTTTCTGCATATTTGAATGCTTTACATCACAAAGCTTTCATCAAAATGGATGTCTCAGATAAGATTCAAAGCATTGAAGCATAGCAATCAACATCTGAGGTAAAACTTAATTCAGAAGATTTGGTATTTTATTAGAAAAAAGGAGGCAATGAGAAATGAAAACAGTCCAGGAAAAGATAAGTGAAATAAAGATAATTTTACGGTAAAATCGTGCTTTCAAATATGTCCATAAAGCTGTTAAGATTCATTCGTAATGATCAATCAGAATTATATACAAAATCTCTGATCCTGAGCAGCTGATAGAACTAAACAGTTATTTTGTACTCCAATAAATAAAACTAACAGCCATAGGTGCTGGTAAAACTCAGATCTGGCAGCACCTGTGGGCAAAAAGCAGATTAAATATTTTCAGTCCAGTGTCTCTTCAGGACTTAAAATGTTAACTATTATACTTCAAATGCTATGTATTCTCAGCTGACCCTGGGGAAATTTTTTTATGCATTCACGGAATGAGGATGTCACTAGCTAGGCCAGCATTTATTGTCCATCCCTAATTGCCCTGAGGGCAGTTATGAGTCAACCACATAGCCGTGGGTCTGGAGTCACACATAGGCCAGACCAGGCAAGGGTGGCAGTTTCCTTCCCTAAAGGACATTAGTGAGTCAGATGGGTTTTTCCCAACAATTGGCAATGGATTTACAGATATCATTAGACTTTTAATTCCAGATATTTATTGAATTCAAATTCCACCACCTACTATGGCAGGATTCAAACCTGGGTGTCCAGAACATTACCTGGGTCTCTGGATTAACAGTCCAGTGATAATACCGCTAGGCCACTGCCTCCCCATGAGTTAAATGATTGGCAGATCAAATGCTGGGTAGTACTAATGAGAATATTCATGATACACTGGACAAAGCTATCACATCCTAAAGCCAGCATAGGTATACAGGAGACATGTGTACTGGAGGAATTAAGTGAATGAAGAGCTTCAACAATTGTGTTACACACAGAAATAACTACAAGCAAGTTTAAATGCTGGTTGCAATTTCAAAATGATGGCCAAGAAATGAGATCCATTGACTGGCAGTATTACATGAATGAGAGGAGAATAAGTAAGCACAGTAAAATACTGATAGTGGGTCCAGGAGTGACTCAGAAAACAAAGAAAGACCCTCTGAATAGTACAATTAGGCACCTCACTGCAGTCATTCTGACAGATATAAAAGTGCAAGTAGAAGATGAATAGAGTAGACATTGAAATAAAGGCCACAAAGACTTGGCAGAGGAGTGAAATCAAAAGTCCTCATGACTGGGAAGCTTTGGTGGTGTCAGTAAACTTGAGGATAGGCTAACAAGAGATGAAAACAGAGAATTAGTAGGCAGGGAGTGTATTCTTAAGAACCAGATGAGAGGCAACCAGTTTTGTTAAATGGGCGGATTGGTACTGAAGACAACTTGCACATATCTGACATAGAAGACTAAAGTGAGGGTAGTTACTAAAGATTTAGGAGACTGACTGGATTATACAGATGTTACAGCAGTTTCTCCCACAGCTGGAAAATTAATCATTTTGTCTCTTTTCCCACATATTCCCATGTAACATCACAGGATCACAGAAGTGTTACGGCTGAGGCAAGGCCATTAGACCATTGTGTCTACACTGGCTCTCCAAATAAGCATTATGATTCAGTGCCATTTTCTTGCCTTTTCCCTGTACCCTGCACATTGTCTCCATTCAAAAAAAAAAATCCAAAGTCCTTTTGATTGTCTTGATTGAATCTGCCTCTATTATACTTTCAGGTAGTGTATTCCAGAGCCAAAACACTTGCTGGGTGAAGAAAGTTTCTCTTACATCACACTTGCATCTTTTGAAAATCAATCTGGGCAGAATCTTAAAGGGGTCTAAGCAACATGGGTTATTGTGAGATGACTGAATAATTGGATGAGAAGACCAGCAAGAGCCATTTCTTTGTCAAGATCACGTTGTTCCTTCTTTGATATTTTTCACAAGTGATGCGGCGTCATTCTTGTCAGGCAGTGGCAAGATGTCAAATGATAATCATTGCTATTTGCTAAACACCTTATTAAAGTCAAAACTAGCTTCATTAATATTCCGAATTCCATCTTTCCATGCTTGCCAAACAATTCCGACATCAGGAAAACTTGACAAAAAAAAATCCAGTGCAACTATATAGCAGATTCAGCTCACTTTTTGTTCCAAACAATCTCCATGTTGGAAACCAGGCAGCTATATCTCAGGGATAAAAGGTACTGCAGATGCTGGAGAATCCGAGATAACAAGCATGGGGCTGGATGAACACAGCAGGTCAAGCAGCATCATAGGAGCAGGAAAACTTGACGTTTCGGGCCTAGACCCTTCATCAGAAATGGGGGAGGGGAAGAGGGTTCTGAAATAAATAGGGAGAGAGGGGGAGGCGGATAGAGGAGAGGATAGGTGGAAAGGAGGCAGACAAGTCGAAGAGGCGGGGATGGAGCCAGTAAAGGTGAGTGTAGGTAGGGGGGTAGGGAGGAGATAGGTCAGTCCAGGGAGGACGGACAGGTCAAGGGAGCGGGATGATGTTAGTAGATAGGAGATGGGGGTGTGGCTTGAGGTGAGAGGAAGAACAGGTTAGGGAGGTGGAGATGAGCTGGGTTGGTTTTGGGATGCGGTTGGGGGAAGGGAGATTTTGAAGCTTGTGAAATCCACATTGATGCCATTGGGCTGCAGGGTTCCCAGGCTGAATGCTATATCTCAGGACACACTCACTAGGCATTGGGAACATGAATCTCACATAGAGGCATCGGCATCTGACATGTACAGCCTCTAAGAACCCTCATGGCACACCTCTGATTCATTTGCAAATTGTCTCCCCACTTCAACCCTGCACCTTGGGCTGCCCCAGCAATTATCATTGTAACGCTGCTGTAAGGACACTGTACTCAGGACGTGCACCCAGTTCAAGGACTACAGCAGGCTACATCTCTGGGTTCTTTGCTGTCAAAGCGCTCACTCAGTCTGCGCCCACCTGGACATTCACAGCATCCCTGCCTTGTACTGCCCCTCATCCAGAGATACCACGCACTTATTACTGCTGTCTTGCAGTGCCATTAAATGCAGATATAAAGCCAGTAAGCTTGTCATGGTTGTCAGCACACATCAATCAAGTCAAAGGGGATAGCCTTCGCTCGGAGGGCCCCATGCACATTATTCAGTAAGTCAAGAAAAGCCTCCAACACCAGTCTAAGGCCTTGGAAATGGTCACTCAGCCATGTGGGGCAGTCAGAGTCAGGATTCTCTTCGTTTAAAAAGGCGAGGTGTCACAAGTCAGGTGGCACACCACCTCTCTTGACTCTTTCTGCCCTATTATGAGCTGTTTTCCACTTGGAATGAGACAGACAGGTATTACAGGAGAATAATGTCGGTGGCACAACTATTACTTTTGGTGCAGGTTGGGGGGGTGTCCCGAGCAAGTGTGTAGACAGCGTAAAGAACAATGCAGAGTTGGTGGGTTCAGGGTCGGGGTGGGTGAGAGCAAGTGATGAAGATGTTGCAGGCAATCGTGAGAGTGGTAAAGCATAAGCTTTGGTGGGAAGTGGGTACAGTAGCAGAGATAGAGTAAGAGGTATTAGAGATAAGACAGTAGCACTTACATTGGTGGAGTGGAGAAGGTCATTCACCTTCTCCTTTTATTGCCAAGCATTCCTCCAGATGGCTAAGACTGCTTTAACCCAGGTGGCAACATTGGACCAGACTGGCATGATTTGGAATAATGGCCTCCGCTAATGGTCTGGGGGAAGGAAGAAGTTGATGTTGGCACTACTCCATCCAGCAGGACCTCTAGCATCCTGTCCATAAAGCAGGTCAAAAATTTCCATATCTGCCACGTTTGGACAAACGTCAGAAATCTGGCAGGGCAGCTCCGACCTGACAGGGCTCTTCCAGGCATACAACAGACTTATAAAGATGGCATGGATTGCAAAGGACGCTGGTCAATTCCGAGATATCTGCTGACTGGTGAGTTGTTCGGAATATGGCGTATGGTAAGGTGCATTGGAAATCAGATAAGAGGTATATCATACAGGCAAGGTAGATAATTAGTGAGGTGATTTTGGTAAGAAAAGACAAGAAACCTCTCAAGAAATCTACAAAAAAACTCAATATAACTTGGACTTAGCCAGAAAACAAGAGATTCTACCCTTTAATATGGTGCCCTCTCATTCTTGAACTTTTTACAATTGGAAACAGTTTCTCCCTATCTTTCTAGCACCCTTGTCATTTTGAAAACTTCTATCAGATCACCTCGAAAGAGAAGAGTCCCAACCTCTCTGATCTAAACTCATAATTGAACTATCTCATTCCTGCAACCACTCTTGGCAACCTCTTCTGCATTCTTCCCAATATGTTCACATCCATCTTATAATATAGTGCCCAGACCTGTACAGAATACTCTATCTGAGCTCTAACAAGTGTCTTATACAAATTCAGCATCAGCTCCTTGCTCCCGTATGCTAAAGCCGAGGACACTTCATGTTTTATTAACTGTTCTCTCAGTCTCTCTGCTGCTGTAGATACATCAGTTATTGTACCTCCTATTTTATAGGGTCTGGCTATGTTCTTCCTACCAAAATGCTGTTCTACACTGTGCTGTATCGAACTTATTGTGTCACCTATCTATCTGCTCCACCAAACGTTTGGAAGTTTTGCACTGTCCTCTTCATAGCTTACAACACTTCCAAATTTTGTACTATCTGCAAATTTTAAGATCTGCAGCATTATTATATATCAGAAAAGCAAGGGTGCCAATATAGAACACTGGAGAGTTTCAATACAAACATTGCTCCAGCCTGAAAAATATCCATTGACCATTACTCTCTGTTTCCTGTCATTTAGCCAATTTTGCTCCAAGTTGCTAGTGTCTCTCTTATTCCATCAGCTATAACCTTCCTCACAAGTCTGTTGTGCGGCACTCAATTGATTGCCTTCCAGAAGTCTAGATATCCCACCGTAACAGCATTACCCTCATCAAACTTTCCTAAAACCTCTTCAAAAAGCTCCAGCAAGTTATTTAAACACAATTACCCTTTTAGAATTCCATGTTAGCTGCTGCTAATTAACCCACTTTTTTGCCATGCAACTTCTAATACTATCCTGACTAATTGTTTCTTGAAGCTTCTCCATCACTAAAGATGAACTGACTGATCTGCAATTAATGGACCAATCTATGAAACCTATTTTGAACGGGAGTGTCATGTTTGCAATTTTCCAGTCTTCTGGATTGAAAGGCTGAAAGATTATGGCTACCAGTCCCCCTGCAATTTGCACTCTCAGTTCCTGCAATATTCTTAGGTGCATCTCACAGAGTCCTGGTGACTTGTCAACTCTAAGTACCAAGATTTTATACAAAGCTTCTTCCTCATCAATTTTGAACTCTTCTGGTTACAGAGTTTCTTCTCTGCCACCATGGCCTGGGCAGTATCTCCCTCCTCAAAAATGACAGATGCAAAGTACTAATTTAGTACCTCAGCTATGCTCCCCTATAAGCCTCTGTGCTCTCAAATGTATTTCCTATCTGACATTTGCCATAAGCACACTTTTGTTTTGCTATCTTAAGTTCTATCTCCTTTGTCATCAGGGAACTGTGATTTGTTTGCCCTATGTTTCACTTTTGAGGGAATATACATTGACACAAATATACAATATACATACACACAAACCATCTCCTCTTTGAAAGCAGCCCAATGTTCAGCTATTTGTTCTTGCCCCCTTTAAACCAGCTCATCACTAGATGACTTTCCTACTCTGGATTGATTCATGAGAGTGTAGGCTAAAGCTACTTTTCTATAGGGTGATACATTTCAGAGTAAAGCGTTTCTAAAACTGGCCACAGACGGATGCAGAAGCAGATGGAAAATGAACAAGTGAATATGTAGCTTGATGCTTCCAGAGTAGTTTGGCATGATTTGCTTTTCTGAAAAATGGGTGGTTTCGAAGAAAATAGATCCTGCAACATTTAGTGGTATCATTAACAAAACATTTCAGATATCTTCAAGCTGCAAATCAATGCTTTTTCATACTGTGATCCTGCAAATTTTGAGTAACGTATTATTAGTTTAGGATAGAACTTAAAACTGGAATTCGGGCACGTCGGGTTTTTCAAAATATTGCTTTAGATATTAGATTTCCGTCTGGATTAACATTAATTCAAAAGTCCCTATGTAGAACATGTTATTTCCATCCCAATTAGTCATTCTAGGTCCTCATGGAGAGATTACTTTATAGCTAAAACAAAGAAAAGAGCAATTCCAAAGCGTAAATAGTCACTTGAATGAGTTGGGCACTCAAACTAGACCATCTGCCAGTTCTGATGTGTAGAAAGTAAGCACTATGATGAAACATCCAAAATTTGAGAATGTTTTAAGTGCAAATAAAATATCAAATAGATTAAATATGGAGAACTATGTCCTTAAGTATCCTAGATAACAAGCATGGGGCTGGATGAACACAGCAGGTCAAGCAGCATCATAGGAGCAGCTCCTATGATGCTGCT
>JAHRHZ010000077.1:16695445-16727921 GCA_024137785.1 Ginglymostoma cirratum | reverse complement strand
AGCAGCATCATAGGAGCAGCTCCTATGATGCTGCTTGACCTGCTGTGTTCATCCAGCCCCATGCTTGTTATCTCGGATTCTCCAGCATCTGCAGTACCTTTTATCTCCTTAAGTATCCTGCTCACTGACACTTGGTCTGAGATCTCTAACAGCCACTCAGCTCCTGACCTCATTAAAGTCTTGGTCCAAACATGAACAAGAGGGCTAAATTCAAGAAGCAAGGTGACAATGACTGCTCTTGACATCAGGGCAGCATTTGACCAACTGACCATCAAGAAACCTTTGCAAAACTAGAGTCAATGGGAATTGGGGGAAAACTCTTCAGTCATACCCAGCCCAAAAGAAGATGGTTGTAGAGGGCTATCTCAGTCCCAAAGCATTACTACAGGAGTTCCTCAAGGTAGCATGCAAAGTCTGACCATCCTCAGCTGTTTCACCAATGACTTTCCCTCCATCATAAGATCAGGAAAGGGAATGCTTGTTGATGATAGCATATAAATACTGTGGTTACAACAGCAGGTCACAGACTAGGAATTCTGCATTGAATAGCTCATCTTATCTTCTGATTCCCTGATGCCTGTCTACCATCTTCAAGGCACAAGTCAGGAGTATGATGGAAGACGCCCTACTTCTCTCAATAAGTGCAGTTATAACAACACTCAAAAAACTTGACGCCACTTAAGACAAGGCAACTGATTTGACTCGCGCTCATCCACCATTTTCCACATCCAATGCGCAGTTGCAGCAGTATTTACCATTTAAAGATGCACTGTATTAACTCATTAAGGTTCATCTGACAGCACCTTCCAAACTCATGACTTCTATCAACTAGAAGGACAAAGAAAGCAGATACCATACCGTCCTGACTGAGAACATGATCACCATTTCTTCACTGTTGCTGGATCAAAATCTTGAAGCTCTCTCGCAAACAGCAATGTAAGTGTCCCTACCCCAAGGACCACACCAGTTCAAGAAGGCAGCTCATTACCACCCTTTAAAGAGTAATTAGGGATGGGCAATAAATGTTGGCCTTGCCAGCAATGCCCACATCCCATTAATAAATTAATTAAAAGAGTACATAAAATTGGTTATCTTTAATGGTGCTGCATCCATATTCTTGCTGATAGCTTAGCACAGCTATTTTTGTAATATTTGTGATGGGTGAAAATGGGATATTACATTTACTTATGACACTAAGAGACTAAAAAAAGTTGTTGAAAGTGCTAAGGCTGTTGAAATGTGCTTTTTAGTGGAGGTCGTGGATCTGGGAATCTACTTGTCTCATATTTAAAGTGAAATTCTACACAATGAGTAAATACAGTACATTCACTGATTGTTATACAGATACACACAGTATAAAAAACGTGGGGAACAAAAGGTAACAAGGTGTAGAGCTGGATGAACACAGCAGGTCAAGCAACATCAGAGGTGCAGGAAAGCTGACGTTTCAGGCCTAGGCCCTTCTCGGATTGACCTTACTAGCTTGAAACAAATGCTGGAGAGAAAGGGAACCTTGAAATGAATCTGTAGAACTCACTGTCTCAGAAAGCTGTGGAGGCCAAATCATTGAACGTATTTAAGACAGAGATAGATATGTTCTGATTAGTAAGGGGATTAAGGGAGGAGACAGGAAAGTGGGGTTGAGAAATGTATGATCATAGCCATGATCAAATGGGGCAGACTCAGCGGGCTGAATGGCCCAATTCTGCTCCTATATCTTATAGTGTTATGGATGACAATCACCACATATATGTTTTATGAAAAGACACAATGTAGAAAAAAATTGTTAGGTGCCCAAGAGACAGGTCATCTTGTAATGTAATACCTGTGCACAATATGGAGGTGCCAAATTACGTTTTGAAATTTAGGTGGTGTACATTAGCTTTCTTTTAAAAAAAAATGGAATCTGTGAAATGGATATTAAGTGTGCTTAATTGTGCGCAGGTGGTGGCTGTTATTAGTGATTTACTTGAACTCTTATAATACATACTGAAACTGTAATATTTGAATTAGGTGGTTTATCCTTGTAACTCTGGGAAGAAATATACAGAATTGTAAAGATGAGCTCCAGTTGGCTTTTCATCTGATTTTCAAGAGAATAACAAAGGTCCTGCTGTGGGTCAAAATTACATTGAATTTGTAGCACGGAGACCGATCATTAAGCCCTACAAGTTATGCCATTGATTGAGCTCCACAATCGCACTCTATTTCAATATATCATATCAATACCCTGTCTCCTCCTTTCTCACTCATGTGCTTATGAATCCTCCCTTTAACTGTATCTACGCTAATCACCTCAATTCCATGTGACAGCAAATTCCACATCTTTGCATTTTTCAAGTGACTAAGAGTCTTCTGAATTCCTTTTTAGACTTATTTATGAATTTCTCATGTTTATAGTTCATAGCTTTGATCTTCATCAACCCTAAAGACTCCTTTTATAATTTGAACAATCTCTCCCAGGCTACATTTCTGCTATCTCTTTTCTAGATGGAAGAGTCATGGCCCGTACAGTTATTCCCGATAGTCATAACCTCAGAATTCTGGTGTCACTTGTTTTTTTTTTGCAGCATTGCAAATGCTTCTCTATCTTCTCTGCAAGTTAACTGTTCACAATACTGTATGTATGATGTAACTGAAGCCCTACATAGGTTCAACATACTATTAAATACTATTTCTCTAAAAATGAATCCCAATGTTTTGTTGGCTTTGTTAACACAAGTTGCTACTTTTAAATGATTAGTGAATCCATGTCCTCAATTCTTCTACACCACAAACCCATTTTCCATACAGTATGTGGCTTCCCTATTTTTACTATTAAAGATGCATCATCACACACTCAGCCATACGACATTTACTTGCCTTCTGCAACCCTATTTTGTGAGATGTGTTTTGTAAAACATTTTCATAATTCGCTTCAGTTACACTTGTATTCTCTAATTTGGTGATAATCACAAGCTTAGATATTACCCTTCTAATTTTGGAGTCCAGACCATCTATGCAAATAGGTCAGCATCACTTGTGAAGCACCACTACTATATCGAACACAAAGGCCTGAGGCACCTTCTTGGCACCGTGACAGGACCTTCACCACATTTCAAGAAGGCCCAGCACCACCATTTCAGGGATAAACAATAAAATGTCAGCCTGGCCAGTAATGCCTACAGACTGGAAAACAACATCTAAAATAACATGTTGGTTAATTTGTGGAGTACAACCCATACTTGGTATGGTGGACTGGAAGATTACCAAAAGTGAAATTTTGGAATACACTTTTAGAAGCCAGTACAAGCATAAATTATCAGTGAGAAATGAATTTTATCTTTGTAATAAAGTAAAACCAAGACTGTAATCTTTTGGATTGGACGAGTTGAACTGTCTACACAGTTTATTGGAGGCCTCTAGTGTTGGGATGTATGTACTGCACAAGGTAAAGGGCCAGACGTCAGGAAATGTTTAATAATGTTCTCAATATTTTGGTACAGCTAGGACATAGTAAAGCATATCTACAAACACAATTTGTAACTTGGCATCATTTAAGGCAAAACAAAATAATTCAGAATGCTGTGGTAGAATCTAGTCATGTAAAATCTCACTTCACACATCAGTTTTTAGCTTTCCCCAGCTGTACTAAATTGAGTGTCTCACTTTTCACAACATAAATAATGATAATCAAATTGGAATGATAAATGCTGGTCAGTATTAAGAGAGAGCTGAAGAAGCTGAGGAATAGTATTCTAATGATTTCTTGATAAAAACAAACACATTTGATTGATGTAAAGAGTAAGCAAAGTCATTTCATCATAAAAATATTAAAAATCTATGCGCTTTTCACAAGACAAAATGAATCATGAAAACAGACCATAAGATGAACTAGGTTAAGTTTAGACAGAGTGTCAGGTTATCAACTTAAAATGGGTTAAAAATAATTAGAAATTTATTATGAATATAATTTTCCTGCAAATATTATCTGCTAATTTACTGATACCTACATTTGCTCAGCAGGACATCTCAAAAACTGGATGAATGTCTAAAAATATATTTTAATTTAACATGCCATTTATACACAGCACTAAATTATTAAAATTGTCTTCATGAAAGATATCAAAAGCACTATTATTTTGAGTGTTGTTTTGATTTCCTTCTATATTAATGCAAATCATACATTAAACACATCACTTGCCTCGAGGTCAAAACACAGCTACATATACTTGCTCTTCTTCATTCTTACAATTTGAAACACTACCTCTAAACTGAACTGGACATGACTTTGTTAGCTTGGCTCACCTAACATGTCATATAGCAACCGTGACTTTGCTAATTATTTTTTCATTGCATATAGCCTGTTAATTTTAATGCCAGGATTTTATTTTAAATTGCACAACACACAAAATTAGTATCTTAAAGGGAATGATATTTGATCATCCTAAATGGTTCCTCAGACAGCTTCCAGGGAATTATTGGTCAGCAGGAACTGAAACGGTCACTTTTACCCCCTCACAAACATTTCTATTTGAGTTTGAAGCCGGTTCAACTTTGCCACAGTCTGCCATGTTTTTGGCGAATTACTGAGGCTTTCAAGAGAGGTGGGTCTTTCAATTTCATGTTTAGTTAATCAGTACAAATCTTGAGACACATCCTATTTTTCCTTCTTTTCTACATAGTTATACATTTTTCCTGCATTTTCTTTGGAACCTTTGAGTTGCATGGGCCAAATACATCAACATGTCTATTCTTATATAATTTACAGGTATAGCAAATTTACAGAGAATTTCGGAATCCAAATTCTTAATGTAAATTGTAAAGAGTAGTGGTCCCAAAATGGAGTCCCAATCAGCACTCCTTTTGCCTAAGTTGACATAACCATTCTAAGAAATAGTCATTGTTCCCTACTTGATCAACATCACCTAATTATTCTAATGAGTGGCCCTCATCTCTTTTTTTTTGTCAAAACTTTGCAGTTTGGTTGCCATTTTTTTAGCATAACGCAGTTGAAGACTACACTTCAGGAATGCTGAACTGATTGTAAAGCGCTTTAGGATGACCTGAGATTATAAACATAAATTCCAAGTTCCCTCTTATACTAGTCAAGGTATATTCCATTCCAGAAAGAGTCCACAGAAAATGATGCATAACTTTCAAGTCGATATGTTCCAAACCTTTTGGAAGGCTGGGTATACCACTGTCTACTTGGATTGTCACTTCATTGAAAGGAGCCTCAAATTGCTCTGGCAGGAATTTTCCTTTCTGGATTTACTATATTTACTCATATACGACAGTTAGAAAACTCTGAATTCAAATAATTCACCCATGTTTAAAGCAAGGCAGATAGGTCTGTATTTTTCCACATTTTCTGAAAACAGTCACCATGTTAGCCTATTTTTAATCTGTGGGTACTTCCCTGGCATCCAGTGAACCACTCCTGATGATTGGCAGAGTCTCATAAGTCTCCTCCCTTGTCCCTCTTGAAAACACCATCTATTCTTGAGCAATCAATTCCTCCCATGGACAAAAGCATACAATAACTCCAAGCTACAAACTCAATATTTGATGTTGAAGTTATTTCCAGGAGAAGCAAAACTCTTATTTGTTTCCATACTTGCCTTCAATGACAAATTATGCAAACTTGCTGCTGGAAAAGCACAGGAAAACATTCACTATAGTATTCTGGTACCTCAGTCGACTGCACTTGTAAAGGCTGCTCAGTAATAACACGTCATTTTATTCAAAAAGGAAAATGCACACATCCTCGGGCTAATAAGGCATGACTTTGACATTTCATAAGCCCTCTTTTTCTAAAAACAGTGACTAACAGGAGAGAGATGTGACAGAATGGGGATAAAATTAGTCTTAATATTATAAAATGGACAACAGCAAATGAGCAGCCTACCTTTTCACTGTGCAAGTTTTCTTCTCTACTGATTTTAATGGAAAATGAGAATTGTGCAGGGCTGTAGAATAAATTATCAATTGAGGTGTACGGTTTGAGTGGGGTGGATGCATAGATGGGGAGAGATTTTACAGCGGGACATTGCAATTGGCAACCTCTTCCTGATGGGTCAACAAAACAGTTTGTACAAAACGAAAGAAAAGCTAACATACGGAATATTCTGATCTTCTGGTGACTTCATAAACTGTTAGCATTTTAATACTTCATATCAATGCAATTTTAAAACCTTTATCACTTTTCCTAATAGATCACTAATGGCACTACTGATTGCATAGAATCCTGTCAATGTTGCTTTATTTGAAGGCCCTACCTTTAGCTTATAATTCCAAAACCTGAGATCAAATTCTGTTGAAGACGACAACAGCTAATCACAAATCTGAACTCCATTTACAGATCACACAGAGTTTTGGATCACGAAACTAAGAAAAGAATGCAGTCTCCAGATTCATGTTACCATCAAGCAGATAGAAGTTTTACACTGGACATTTGTGCCAGCCCAGTTGGTGCTTGCTTCTTCAACTGAAATTCTAACAATAATTGCTCCAACCAGGAACACAGCAAATTACCTAACTACCATTTAGATACAGAGATTTGCAATAAAACTACTGTAAATTTCCATCAATGAGAATTTGCAAAAAACAGAATCAGTGTCAGAAAACTTATAGTTTGAAACAACAGCAGATAAATTCAGGGCATGAAACAGCTAAGAAAATAAAAACGTAAATGCATATCAAGTATAATAATGAAAGATAGCACATGATTGCTAACACTGAGCTTCGTAGTCCAATGGTGAAAGCAGGAACTATATAAAAGTGAACTGTTCATTTAAATAGAAACTATCCTGGATATTAAGGAGGATCAGATCAGCTGAACTGTATTTGCTGCCATAAGTATTCTTAAGGTATTCATGCCTTTGGATATGCTGAAAAATTTATTAACCTCACAGCATGACACTTTACACAGATCACTCTCTTGTCACTTTGCCATCCTTAAGTTTTTCAACACACCCCCACTTCTTAGAACTGGAAAATTTCAAAATGGATGTTATTAAACTGGAGCCTTGCAAAGATACTTATAAATGTGACACTGAATCACATGTCCAATGTGCAGAAAGTACGTCCACCAGAGGAGGGGGCTGACAAATGATGGGGGAGAAGTGAAGAAAGACTTAACAGGCGATTCTCAAATTTTCACCCACTTCTTTTGATGTATCACTCTCTGATGTATAATTAATCACAAATCATAAAACAAAAAGGATTTTAATCAAAGGAAAAACCACTTTCTAACAGGTTCAGTAATGCATGTTTACTCACTGCTGTCAGTGGAAATGCAAGTTTTAATTATAAAAAAAGTTAAGAAGCACAGTTTTGCCTATTCTTTTTGATTGAATGATACAGCAATTATACATTCAGCAACCTTTAAAACCATGAGAAAGTTCAAGGAATTCATCATTGTTGTTCCTCGTCTTTGCAGAGAAGTCAGGTGAAGTCAGTTAATCACATAACTGACTTACTGAAATAGGGTGAAGAGGCATCATCACTGACATGCTTCTGTTGGTGTTTTAAAATGACATTTAATCAACTAATTTGAACACCTTCTGTCAATAGACAGCTCAACTCCTTCATGGCCAGAACATAGCGGCCTGAACCTACATCCGTTAAATTTAACACTAAAAACAGTAACATGCATTCAGAAAGCTTTGAAGAAAGGTATACCCTTTGTTAAAGTGTTTGACAAATCATTTTTCAATGTTTGATGACCACAATGCACAAATGTCACCTGGCTAAAATTGATGCAAAGGGGCTTCTTCATTTTTAGTCTCTGACATATCCTCATTAAGGATTATAAGATCAGATCTCAAGCCCCCACACGTAATCCATACCAGTTTATTTGTGAGCACCTAGTGGATAAGTTAACCATTATTTTTCAGCTAGTTTTGATCTTTTATTGGGTGGGGGGTGGGGATGGGGGTGAAGAAGAATTGGAATTTGAGAGGGGAAAATGCATTAGATTGGCACAAAAATGGAAGCATAATACCAAAAGACAGGGATTTGGTCCATTTCCTTTCAACAGCAGAGGCGACTGGCAAAAGAAAAAGAGGAGCAGATTCTTCACACAGAATAGGAACACTCAAAACAAATATCAAAACAGACTTACCGAAGAGCTTGCTGGGAGTGTCCTCACTGTCATTTGATTCCACAGGCACAAGCAGAGACTCATTTAGCTCATTGTCTGAACTGGCTGCCTTGTCCTCACCTCTTAATTCTGCATTCATTTCAGCTCGGAGGGACAGCAAGGGTTTGCTGAGTTGTTGTCCAGAAATCATGGGATCCTGGGAAAGAAAACGATGAGTGAAACAAGGTTAGCTTTGGTGCGCACACTCTCCCTTATCTAAGTCCCAGGCAGCTCCAGCTGCTATTGCTAGCTGCAGTCAAGTGAAGAGCTATTACAGATTCAATGAGTTTTCCATTACTCTCCGCCCTATTAAAGATCTACTAGCATGTGAGGATTTTGCCATCCTTTGTCAAAATACTCTTTTCAAGAAAAGCTGATCTAAGAAACACTGCAGTGTAGGACATGCAGTCCAGCATATTTTAAAGTGCATTTGCACTATCAAAAAAAAGTGCAGATATTGGCAATATTGGGTGCATTAACTGATGGTAACATAATTGGTCATACACTTCCTTAAAAGAACACACACAAAATAGTTTCCATCCTTCAAAGTGAGTGTTCTGCAGCACTGATTAAGGTCTTTTGCGTACCGTAAATAAAAATTACCATTTATATTAAAAGATCAACAGACGGAACAATTTTGCGTTTTATATTTAAGAGCAAGAACTACTTATTAAATCCACAAATTAACTCAATGGCAAGTTAATGATTTCTGGTCACTGCAGAAAAGATCCAGCCAAAGTGTTCTCTCTCCTGGATTATAGTTTGGTCTGTGTCAGGAACAGCAGGTGAGGAAAGGGTAAACTGCTTGTTATTAAACTTTTTGACATTTACCTTTGATGGCTACTGTTGTTCTTATAAACCTTTACTGGCAAAAAAATAGGGAGGAATTAAACTGCCTGAGCTGCACTTCTTTATTGAAAAGTTTATGCCTAAATGGCTCTATGTAGAGAACAGGTGACCGGAATTCTTTGCAGACTGGATAGCCTGCCCTCAATGTCCACTCACCACATTGGTCGATGAATGCCTGTGGGTTTTTAATGTATTCATTTCTGAAAATGGTATCTGATATGACACATGATAATCTATGAAAATGTTAATCAATAAAAATAGTTTAAGCTGTCATCAAATGCACTCCTTTAGTCAATACTAATATCGCTGCAAACAATGTCACTGTCATCAGGGCTTAATTTGCACAGCACTTAAATATTGGACTCAGTGCTTCAACGTGCTGGTCTTCAAAGAGGTAAACACATTTTCCTCTTTTTAGGGCAGATGCACTCCACATACATTTAGCTGCAGCAAATCCTCCCCTTTGAATACTTTCGTAGGTCCACTGGAGGGCAAAATTAATACTTAATTGAATCTCACAGTCATCAAAATAATCAATATTTTTTATTATTTATTCTTTACAGTCTGTTGACTGTTTGAAACCTCATGGGGAAGGTTGGAAAGGATTCATGATTTTAACATGCTATCGCTAAACAATGCAACTTTCAGCACACGTTAGGTTTGGGCTGTGGAAAGAAAAGTGACTGGGTTAGGAGCACATTCTGAAAAGAAATTAATTTCTGAGATTCAAGCACAGAGAAAAGGAAAATAGAACACAGCTGCACACATGGAAGAAGGCTTGTTTCTGAAGCATTTTATCATATCAAGAGCAGAGCTGAGCTTTCATAATGCTGACATTCCTCATCCTGACAATCCTAAACAAGTGGAAAGGATGAGACCGTAGATATCATCTTTCATCACAATCTCTGGCTCCACAACAAACATGACAGTTTTTTTTCTTTTGCACTGCTAATTACTGAATAAAACTTATTTCCAAAACAACACACCTTCAGACATAATTAGACTCAAATTTTAATCCAAGATGTAAATGGCAATAACAGTCACAAAAATTTTCAGCTGCTTTGTGTACATGTGATGCCTTCACCACAGACAAACACTAAGTGAAATGCTGGAGCCTCAGCAGTGGCATTTTCTAAAATCGAAGATCATTAAATTAACCTTTCATGCTCCATATGCCTTTAGTTGGACATTCACGTTTTCTTCCTTAGTGTCCACTCTTGTTTACTTTCAACTAGAATGGTTTTCAGCAAGCTTCACGAGCAAACTCGACACAAGCAGTACAATTGTTCTTTCTGAAAAGTAATTGTTTGCGATGCACATTTTTTCTTTTATTAAAACCACTGAAAATGTTTCTAATTGATGCTAATTATTATTTCAAAATAGCAAATGATCAGAACATTGCGTTTGAGTCTACTGAACATAAATACCATACAGATAACAAAAGAAGCAAGTTTCATATATGTCCACAAATTCCAACAGATTGAAGGAAACTAACAGGTTCAAACTTAGCTAATTACATTGCAATGAAAAATGTAGGAAAAAAAACTCAAGCAAATCAAAATAATCTTAGGGTTCACCTATGGCCACTGATCTTTCAGTGACCTTATGGTGGAAGAAAGATTCAGAACGGACCCAATCTGACCTTAGCTTTAGGTGTGTTAGTGGTACACACGGGATACTCACAGTCCACGCCATACTCCCTTCAAGTATGTAATAAAGTATTCAAGAACTGCTCCTGCAGAGAACACTCACGCAGTCGGCATTTTCTCCTGCACCCAGTGCCACTGAGCTCAATATTCTTTGAGCTGAGCTATTTGTCTGTCTTTCAGTAGCACAGCATAGTTCAAATGGCAATCCTCGGCCCAAGACAGCTGAATCACTTCACTACCTACGTAGTACGCCATTTTGAAGCTATAATATCCTTAGACTGTCCTCTCACTGCAGACTAACATTGTTTTGAAGAAGAGAGAATTTATATATAGTTTTCTCCTGATTTTTTAAAAAACAGAATTTAACAATTGTATTACATTTAAATTTTAGGATTTTAATTACAAATGGTGTCAATCACCCTAAAAATCTAAACTTCACATAATAATTGCAAACAGATTATTTTAATCTTGATGGACATTCTTCTGACACCATAAAGACTTGGAAGCAAACCAATTCTCAAACAGAAACAAATTTATTTTTACCACCTTGCAAAATATATAACAGCAATGAGTACATATTTTGTTGCATGCTACTACCAAGGGACTTCTTGTCAAAGCCAACTTCCAAGGCAGCCTCATGGGAACTGTGTTATGCACATTCTCATGGAAGGTGTGAAAAATCTGATTTTCCAAAATGGATCAGTAATTCTCTATAAAGTAAAAAAAACTAAATCAATAAATCTTTGCTAAGTAGATTGCAAACAAAAAATTATTCTTCCATTGACAGCGCATTAGGAAGTCTAAAACAATCTAAACACAGTATCAGCACGTCACCTCCATACCAAGAGTTCCAGATACTTACATAGTCCTAAGATACTAATTGGAGAACTTTACTGCACTAATGAGAGACATGGTGTACTATCTGTAAATCTGTCTGAAACAATCTGCTGCAAATAATTAAGCTTAGATGCAGCAGATAGAAAGAAACAGATGATTAGAGTTACAGTCACAAATTTCTAGGTGATCATGGTGCAAGATTTTAGCTCATCTCGTTGACTTTCAAAGCCACCTCAAACATTTTACAGTTAACAAAATATGTAGATTAATGGCATTTTTTTTCTAGCAGCTTGTGTTGTGACAAAAGAGAATTGTTTGCTGCTGCTGCTACAGTTAAATAACTATTTAAACAAAAACTAAGGACAACAAGCTGCACTCCCCCAGCTGAAAGTCAAGCTCTTCAAATTTTTTAAATGTTTTTCAACATATCAGCATGAAGCATCGACCTGGTCTGGAATTACTTAGATGAAAAGTAAATGCACTGATTGTTTTCTCAGTGTGATTTTTCATCCCCTCTTTGAGCTGCAGTCACACCGGCAAGCTACTGCTACGGTGGTTGTTTCAGTTCCCTGCTTTGGCCTACTGTAGCTTGTGACACAATCAATAGCCAGGTTATGAGGCAGAGGAATCTAAAGAGAGATTATGCTGATGAGGGAGGTGACAGAATTATCTCACTGGATTTGTTCTTCGTATCACCTTCAATCTTTTCCAGTTCTGACAAGGATAAAATCCAATGGAAAATAAAATGGAAACAGCAGGCTGTGATTACATTTTTTTCAACAACCAAATGATAAAAATAATTCTTCCATGCCAGAGTAAAAATAACTATGCAGAACTAGATCCCGTAACTTGTAATTAAACAAGCAACTCTTTATAACTAAACAAGTCATATCATTAGCTGCAAAAAGCTAGGACGTAATATAAGAAAATATTTGAGAGCAGCATGCGAACTTCCTCTCCTTCTTTCCGCAACCAAACAAAGAGGCACCAGCAGAAAAGAATGACTTTCTCACAGAATCGATTCACAAGTGTTTCAAGCTGTGATTCCATTCCACAGAAGGAATGAAGCACAAATACTTTTGTTTTAAGCCACGTATTCACATAAAGGGACCAGCAGCTCAATTTCACCTACTCTCCAGTTTCTGTGCAAGAACCACTAATAACAACGGGTGAGTACAGTGTGTGTGCATGTGTGGTTGGGGGTGAGGGGGAGGGTGCAAATATGGGGGAAAAAAAACACAGAAAAATGAGCATAACAGGACAAGAGAAGAAAGTACACAAGCACTGTCCAGTCTCATTTCTGGTTAGGATATAAAGCTAGTCCAAATTCCAAACAAATGAGAACTTACAACAGTACATTAGTTTTAAGCCACTTAAGATATAGCTAACGTTATTAAATTTCAACTATTAGAAATTAGCATAGTCTCATGCTGTCAGCAAATGGTGGTCTTTGCAGTGGCATTCAAAATGCTCTGATTCCTTCAGGATAGAAACGTGCTAATATAAATGAAGTAGGAAGGCAGAGGCAGCTAATATTAGAGCCCTCATCCAGTGATTGAATAAAGAAAATAAAATTAGATTTACACAGGAAAGAAACATTCTCCCACTTAGTCTATTCAGTACATTTCCTCTATACCTCTCCTTTGCTTTAAGTTTTTAGCTGCTCTTTTTCTGAAAATGTGGCTCACTTATGGAATTTATAGGAAACTTCCACAATCCAACATTCTCTGTAGGAAGCCATGCTGACAGGAGGTTTGGGAAAGGAAATCGGAATTATAAGTTTCTGTTCCTCTCCCTGATCCATGTCCCTTTCAAGTGAGGCCTTGCTGCTGGTGCAATTGAATAAGCTCCAATGATTCTGTAGTATCACAGTGGGTGGCCAATCTTCATGTGAGTGCTATTAAAGCAAGGGACCACCACAGGTGCACGCAGCTTTGTCCTGATTCATGATTTGCCGGCAGGGATCTCTGGATCACAACCAGGATGTGTGTAAACCCACCTCTCTTCCCTGTGATTTAGAGGTTTGGTACAGTTGTTCCTTCAATATTGTTTATAATATAGTAACTCAACATAAACCAAAAACTGAAATTAGGAAGTTAATGGTATGCTACTTGATCCCATGCTATATTGGACATCCTCAACTTTAAAAAAAAACTTCAATTTATATTGCACAGTAAAAACCACATAGTAATCCACAGGAGCATTATCAGACAAAAAAAAACACTTTATGCTAAAAGAAATATTAGGCCAGGTGACTAATTAGTTGATTGCAGATATAGTTTTTAAGAAAGCATGGTAAAGAATAAATAATATAGATTTGGAGAGACAAGAGAAGGTTTGGAATGGAATCCCAGCAATTAGGGCTCAGATGGTTGAAGACACTAGTGGGATGAAACAAGTGGAAATGCACAAATAGTTACAGTTGAGTGAGTACAAATTTGGTTGTAGGACTGGAGGAAGGTACAAAAACGGGCAAAGGTATGGCAGGATTTCAAAAGAGGATGAGGGTTTTATAAACAAAGGCAAAGATGGATTGCAAATCAATATGTATCAGTATACACTTAGCTAACAGGTGAACAGGAGTTGGTCAGATTTAGGATCTGGATAGCAAAGATTTAGATGAGCTTAAGTTTATTAACCTGCAGCATTGTGAACAGAGGTAGGTAAGTTACAATAGGAGATATAAAATGTCTTCAGTCAGATTTCAGAAATAATACACTGCTACATTGCAAAATAAATTTTACAACTCTAAGAAAGTTTTCTCAAAGATGAACTAGATAGACGACAAAAACTAAATTAAGTAAATTATACTCAAAGTGATCTCTTGATGCATTGAGACTATTATTCACATATTCACAAAATTAAATATGCCCCAGCCCATTCATACACTTAGTGTTTGCCCACCATATGGTCTTGCTGTTAATACACAAGCTTCTGTTGCTGCAAGAAAGAACTTGCACTGATAAAGTGCAGTCCATAACCACAGGATTATCCAAATGTTTAACAGTCAATGAAGTGCTTTTCAAGTGCATTCATCATTGCAATGAAGGAAAACATGAAACCTATTTGCACATAGCAAGATTTCACAAACATCAAGGAATCAGATCATCTGATTTATTGAGGAAAAAATATTGTTCAGGATAATATGATAATTCCCCTATTCTTCAAATTGTAACAAGGGCTTTTTACATCCAGCCTCACAAGATAGATATATTTTAGGGATAACACTTCTTCTGAAGCATAATGTCTGCGACAATGTAGCATTCTATCATGTAATCCACACTGAAATTCCAGAATCTCTTAGCTTTCAAATTTATGGTATGGCAATTGAATGTACAATGTTAGCCTCAAGAGATAAAAGTGCAGCCTCTGAGCCAAGGTTGATTTGTTCAGCTCTGCAGCACTCCCATCACCAATAATATTGAAGTCAACACGAACAATGTGCGTACATATTCTTTCTGTTTGCAAAGAACAGGGCCACGAGTATTAATATATACAGCTTTCAGGATGCACTTGTGCACTACAATGCGAGCCCGACTAACAATCCTAAATCAGTTATCAGCATAATATTTTGCACATTCAGGATTAGTTAGCAAATGCTGTCCAATTACAGAATCACATCTAATATTGAACATTACTTTGTGAGTTTTGTATGAACAGGCTGGTTGGGTATGGTCAGTACCTTGCTTGTTGCAAACAGTTGGAGGAACATGCTGTTTGATATAATTTGCCAGTCTTTGGCACATATGGCCCACGTACCTAGCATGACACCAAGACTGAAATTCACGTTCCACATTACTGATTTGAGCAATAAGCAGAATGTCTTTTTTGACTGATATCAGTAACCTGTTATCAGCAAAACAGTACATGTTGCTACTGCATAGCTGCTTGAAGCAGCTAACTTCAGCTTAGTGTGCTGCCCTTTGCAGATAAAAATAACTTACATACACACTGTGCCTATTTCAACTTAACAAAATAGGTGACAACCATTCTCTGACTCACTTCTGTGAACAATGTCTTGACCATTCAGAGTCAAATCTGCCTAGTTTAAATTTAAACAAAGCTTGGCAGTTAACTGTCAGTTATCATCTGACCAATGTAAGCTGCATGGCAACACTTGTACAAATCACAGTGCAATCACCAACCAATCAGCAACTTCCTCTCATACAGCATAATTGTTGCTTCACTTTTACATTGGAATTTATTACAAATTGTTCTGATTATTATAGTATGAAAAGCTTTGTCAAAATGTGTTTATTGTTCAGCAATTACTCATGCTTTTTCCTGAATTTCCAACCACAAGATCAGTTTCTATTGTTCGCCAAATTTCAGACTTGAACAGTTTTCTTTGTTAACATTTTCCAAAACAATCCTAGTGTCATATGCTAGTTAGTCTGGCTTTGGGATAGCGATAACATGCTTCTGGTGAAAACTGATTTTTGCTAATTTAATCTGTAAATTACATGGGATCAACTCAAAACAGTTCTCCATTACTCTCTACTATGTTCATAGTTTCATGGTTTCAAAGCACAAAGAATTTTCAAGAAAGCCACAGAACTTTGATCAAAACAAACAGGGTAGAAATTTGCCTTGGGCTGTAGCGTAAAATGGTCGGTATCAAATCTGCCTGCTGTTGTACTCGCCACTCAAAATTTAGTTCCATTGACATCAACAGGATTGAATAACAAATACAGTATGTAGCAGGCGATGCTACCCAAGATGAATTTCTACCTCACCTGTCTCCTAATTTCATCAGGTGTGTTAATATATGTTGGTACTAGGCCATTGAAATATGCATTTTGAGGGATAACAAGACACACAGATTTCATCAAATTTCTGAACATTCTGAATAGATGTCTTCTTTGATGTCCAAATAAGTGATGGTTTTGTTTAAAACAGACCCAAATCTTTACTTCTATTGGAAAGCTAGTTCCACCTTTAATCACCATTTCCTCAAGATCTCCTGGTGCTAAAGATGTAGGTAAAATCTTCTGCATTAAACGTTGCTAGTTTATTTTTCATCGATGTTTGTTTTGAACAAAAAAAAATGAAAATATTTTCCAGGCCTATAATACTTGGCTGATGCAAGGAAAATGATCAGAGGAGGGAGGTATAAAGCCACAGATCTAATTGGCCTCAGGATTAAATTTCCAAACTGCCACAAACCACTAATGACTGCCTGTGTGCACCAATTAATGACAGCTAGCAACCAATCCAGCGAATGGATGCTGATCCTCCTCAAACAACCAACATCACCAAGGCTGTGTGTGCCTCTTAGTGACTTCAGCATGTCCTCACCACCCTCCCACTCATAAAAGCTCATCATATGAATAGCAATTTCAATAGCCAATAATAGTACCTTTGGTAGATTGCTGTGCTTTATTTTTACATTTATCAAGTTTACTGCTACAAATAGAAATGGCAAAATCATCTATTTTTAAACTGTTTACATCATTCAGCTTGTAGCACATCACTTTAAATGTACCAATGTGGAGGGAGGAATTTTATGCTTTGATTACTTGTGTACAAACTTAGGAACACAGGAGCAGGAGCAGGAGCAGGCCATTCAGCCCCTTAAGGCTGTTATGCCATTCAATGATCTATGGCCATATACCTGCCTTTGGCCCATATTTCTTAATACCGTTGCTTAACAAAAATTTATCAGATTTAAAATTAATTGAAATAATTAATATTAACAACTTATACTTTTTTCTTCTTTCCAGAATAAAGTTGTAAACTGTATTTTCTTTTGTCACCTTGCTTCTTATTACAATATTCGTAAATTTACGAGTGCAATACCAAACTTAATGATTAGCAGAGTCTGTTAATTAACAGATGAAACTTTTTTAAAAAATCACTGGTGTGCTTTAATATGTGCAAATTTTGATGATATACAGTTTGTTTAAAAAAAAAGTCATTATCCAGGTACAACTCTTCAGAGTTGAGCTTATGTCAGATATGCTCTCCCACCATATTCCTTTGAACTTCATGAGCCTCCTTTTTCTTGGAACTGCACTTCCCTTGTAATGCCATATCGTGTTGGTGGAAACATTCGAAATACATCAGTGATAAAGCTTCAGAAACTGCTTTACTGTCTCACATTACATAAAATTAAACTTTCTCATTCAGCTGAAAGTGTTTTGTGTTGTAATTGTTTAGATATTGGCTATGGGACTCCATTGTGTAATGTAAGTGACCCATGAAGTTATAAAATTGGACATTCCTTATGCATAGTGACTATGATTACAGTAAAAGGTTTATTGGCATGAGTATTTTTAAAAAGATGTCCATTACTGGGACATGGGATAATTCTGAGAGACCTCGTCAATTTTAGCTTACTGTATGTATAATTACAAAGGGGCAGAATTGCACATGTATGTGAGGAATTATGGCAGCAGTTAGACCGTGTTAGACCAAAGTTGTATCTAATAGCTCCCGGGATTACACCAAAATGAATAGCTATCTGAACACACGGTCTCTCAGACTTTACATACGGCAGTCCCAATAAAAATGTGTTTTATTTTGTTAAAAATAAATCAAAAGTTTGTCTCAGAGGGGAAATGAAGATTAAACAGCTCAAATTTGAAAGGTTGCAAACCATGACAAGTCTACAATGTTTCATTTACAGAAATCAAATTGGGGGACCCAATGATCCAAACAGGATGGGACGGTGTATTGCTTGGCTGGTATGCAATACAATTCTCAGTATATAGGGAAAATAAAACTTGAATGAACTTTTACTGTGTAAACTGAATAGCTTGATGTAATAACATAGAATTTGTAAAATTTTATTGGGAAAACAATCCTATTTCTTGATTATGGCTAAGACGTCTACTGATTCAGTTTAAAGAATAAAGAAACGTCATCACACACATAACCTACTTGTACACCAATATTTCAATGATGTGAGCCAAAGTATTTAAAAATCTACCAATACTTCTCAGATATGAAAAGCAGACTCTTAAGAAACTGAATAAACACTTACTATTCAGTTATAAAATTAGAAGGTATTTTAATTAACAGATCATGAAAATATACTTCTCCTTCACTGCTGAAAAGTGAATTCTGGTCAAAGGTTTTTCATTGTAGCAATGTATCTGGGACACCAAAAGAAAGCATTTATTTTTTCCTACATTAATTATATTTACTTATCATATATTTTATAGGAATCACATATTTATGATTTCCTGTCTACGCGCAAAACTACCTTACAGAAAATATACAAATACTAGCATTAACAAATCAAAATATTTAATTTAAGTATGACACAAGAACACAAATACTTAGCATTAAATTGCAGGCAAAACACAAAGCTAATTTACTGAAGCAGAGTCTAAATAACACACAGTCACATAATCTTCATGAACACTTAAATGTTAACCAATTTTTCAAATTGCAATAGTGAACCTTTCAAACTCAAAATAAAACTCTTCACTGCAACAGAAACTAAATAAGTTACATTAAAAATATTGCTATTTTGGGGTTCAAACTTATTCCATCTTGAAAGGGTTAATACTGAAAAGACAGTCATGTTACATCCCGAAGCAACAAAATAAGAAACATGTTTAGTATATTAGTTATCAGCTCCCTTACTCCATCAATTGTCCCCTTACACACCTGTGCCTGTAAACAGACCCAAAACATTCCCTACCCACACGCACACGCACACACACACACACACACCTCTCCTGCTTCATGTCACAGCAGTTTTGTTTTCGCTGTACCTCATTTAACAAGCTGAGCTGCATTATGGTTTTCATACCCAGCGAACATACAAATGCACAGCTAGTCCAAGCCCTCAGGCCTCGGGATCATGATGGCATGGTTGGACTGTTCCCCGGGGACAGCAGTGTGAGAAGGGTGACTGGACGCTGTGACCTGCCTGCCTCTGCTGAGACATAAACAGGAGGGTAGTAATACTGATGTCATGCAGAAATTGAGGCCTTACTCTGATAAGGACAAGTCTATGAAATATGCTTAAAATAGAAAAATTAAAGACTGCTGACCTCTGACAATAACAAAAATTTGAGTCACTGAAATGAACTTTGAGTATTGAACATAGTTTAAATAATTTACATTAAAGATATTTATATTTCACACAAAGGCTTGATCAATAAGCACTGAGATATTCTGTAACATAATTGTTATTTAATTTCCATCCAAAACTCATTTCAGTTTCTCTAAAGTTCTCCCTGAAAAGTTAAACTTGAGCAATTTAATTAATTTGCCCCCTAAACAGTAACCTAATTTTTGAGAAACAAAATTAATTACATGAAGGGAAGTTGAGGATCATGCTGTTCAAATTAAGAAGAATCTAGAAAGAGTACAAGCTTTTTCACAGAGCCTGGCTGCTCAAATGATATGTGAAATCTACAAGAACAAAACATCCCTAATCCTCGGGTGATTGAAATTTTTTTTTTCTACAGTCATGTTGTGTTTGCATTCAAGAACTTTACTGATGGATTCATACTGAAATTTGAGGTCCATTTGAGAAATCCCCTTCAATCTATATGTCCCATTTCATGTAAATCTTTATAATTAATGCAAGGTATTAAGAAAATCCTGTTCATCTAGATTCAACAACTTTTTTATTATCTTCCAAAACAATTCTTACAGCACTTGGAGTGCTGGTGTCAAATATTGTACATGAAGCAGATTAATTTATGTACTGAAAAGTCTGAATCTTTTAAAAAATAAGATTATAAAAACTACAACATTAAGTAATATTTCTCTAATGACAGCAGTTTCAAAGAAACAAGCAACTTTGCATTGAGATGAGAGTTTACTATTTCATCATTTAAATTTTCAAAATATACAAAATTAAATGCTTCTTGAGTATTCATTATTTTCCCCAAAATTATTTTTCAAGGAATGGTTTTTATTTGTTTAAAATACCAATGTTAGAAGGATTCGGATTATTATGGTCAGTGGATGAATTTGCACTAATGGAAAAACACTGAGATTATACATTTCCAAACAGGGTAATTAAATAATGAACTGTACTATGAAATATCCAAATTAAAAATTGCACAGGAAAGAAGCTAAAGCAATGTAAAAAGGTCTTTCTTGTGGGTTAAAATTTTGTTTTCAAAATAATTTGACTGTTTTGCCAGTAGTCGAATTGAATAGGGTTGTAACGAGAAAGAAATCGAGAGAGAGAGAAACAGATAGACAGAGAAAGAGGAAGAAAGGGAGAGACCACATAGAGAAGGTAAGTGAGAAAAAGTAACCTTTTCAGTCCAGTTAGAATTGATTTAATAAAATTTTAAATTATATCTACATAAATCCCATGGCATCTCCTTCAACAAATATGACCTTTGCAGAGTTGAATATTCTGAGATTAGATACCCTGATAGCCATCTTCCAAGGCTCACAGAAGTCCTATGTGGAACACTATGTAACAGAAAACTACATTTTCAATTTTGAAAAATGGATATTTCCTTTGGTCAATGGCATTATGATTTGAATAGGACAGGTTGTGAAATGAAGTCAGCTGAATTTTGCAACAAGAAAGGTGACCTATATAATTTTTTTTTAATTGTCTTATCTATTATAGGCCTGCCAATTTGGCTTCACCGTGTCATCTAGATCACAGACAGTATGTTATTAAAAGAAGAGGAAGAATTAAAAGGTACATTTTCTGCTGCAACTGCTATTGAATTTTAACTGTACCATTACTTTAACAAATTCTTCATAAGTATTTTGTTATCTTAACATTCATCATTTGAAAACTTGAGGAGATATATCAATTTGTGTTTTTCTACAAGATAAGTAAAGGTTAATCCATTAAAACTGTGAAGCTATTATAAATACCAGTTACTTTCAATGAATGGAGAATTAATCAGTGACAAAGAACACTTGGTACTTAAACTGCACCTCAGTTTTGTGCTGCGCCAGATTAGCAAATATTCTCATGAACCATATTTGGAATAACTGATTAGTTTAGCAATAGATATCAAGTAATTCAAGTTAACAATAAATGTACAAAGACAATATATTATTGAGAAAAGTGAAGAGCTGTCACCATAAAAAGTACAACTGCAACAAATGAGTATTGTTAGAATTTAAAATGTCCAAGCTAGCAGCTATTCAAATTAAATTATGAACAGACCAAAACTAATCTGGATTATTTAATGAATGCTGAGCACTCACTGGTGAGGACTGATATTAAAAATAATCTTCAAAACAATTATGTTTTTCATTAACAGTACATCTGCTCATTAAATCTTCTAAGGCACTGGGGTAAATGCGAGTAGGCAGGCTCACGTTTCAATCACATTTGGAGCTCTTCTCCATCAATTTTCTAACAGAGTGAGTTGCTTCCAAGTAACACCTTTCACAGAAATCTTACACATTAAGGAAACAAACAGACACATACAATTATATAGCTGATCTTTACACATTCAATATATAGAATTACATATTGATATATTTGTCCTGGAACAAATTTATTATTTATTATTTATATGGTTGTGATTTTATATCATTTGCCAAAATATTCTCTGGAAAATGCTTACTTTACAAAACCTGTCTTAACCAACCTTCCTTACCCAGAAGAGCATAATTCCACCAGTTCCTGTGATTATTTGCAGATAAACAAGAAGATTACAAGCCTGGGATTGCTTTCTAGATGATTGTGCTTAAAAGCAAAGGACACGTATACCAGGACTACTTAGAATACAAACAACGCAAGAAGCACTAGTGACCCATCTGGTATCCAGTAGACAAAGACGAAATGGCTCTAAAGCCCAGCATGTGAGGCCTTTGAGAAATATTCTTCTGGCATTTCATCACAGCAGCCCTAGACCAGTTTATCTTGGTGGCTTGAGGGAGTAAATAGAGCTGTTTATTAAAGCTACTCTGCTGTATTACATTAGACGGAGCGGACCACCTGGACCTTTTAGATTGTTGTAGTTTTTTTTTAATTTGCAGACTGGCTTCTGCAACAACAGGAATTACTATACTTACTAAGGACACACATCATTTGGATTTGGGGTAAAATATAAAAGACAGAACAACACAGCAGACACATTAGTGGAACACTGTAAATCTCCCATGAATGCATACCAGATCAGAGTCTTCACACCTCCTCAATGGTGTGTTGCATATATAAAGTAACAGTAGAAAGGGAATTTAAAAATATCTTTGCATGATAAAGTCATATTAATCAGTAAAAAAAACCTAAAAGCAAATAGGTTTCAACATTATTTGTAAGGGTTGGATGTTAAATCACTCCCTCACAAAAGCTGCACATAACTGCAGACTAGATAGTAGAAAAAAACCCACAAATATGAATTATATGAATCATACTGTTATACCCCCATGGAAAAATAAGAGAGGAGTTAAGAAATGGCTGACTCCATACCTGACCAATTACAGCATGCATGGTCCCTGTATCCTGCTGGGCCAAGAGATCGCTATCCATCATACATATCTTGTGAAGAGCAGAATGGGGGTTTCTGCCATGCATCTGTCAATCAACGCTTGCAGTCAAAATCTTCACCAAACAGAGGCAAAAGCAAAAAGTCAAGCTGCTTCACCAAATAGGATTGAAAAAAATCACATGACAGCATGTACACATACACACACACAAACATACTGCATGTATTTCCTGCACATAAGATGTGACCTTGCTTCAAAATTGCAACATTCAGAAATTTGGCATTCGATTATCTGGTTATGTGTTCATTTTAAATGAACAAATAAAGAAAGAAAGCTTTGTTTGGAAACACAAAATGATTTATGTAATTTGTGCCATTTTTGCAAAACATCAAATTAAGTCACTGACATTCCCCATAACTATATCTACAAATGAACAAGAAAATAATGATAATAAATATGATGGCTTGTAGATTAGAGAATCTCAATGTTAGTATTCTGAAGTGTACTAATTGGAGGTATATGTAGAAGAAACAAATATCAACATGTAAAGGTTTATGTATACATCATGTCACAAAATTTAAAGTTTAAATTGTGTTAAATTTTCTGCAACACCTTTTTCTAATACACAATAGCAAAATGTTACAATAGTGCACAAATCATATTACTGTTGAATGGAAAATATCCTGCTCTAAAATATGAGCACATATTTCTGTTTGTCAAAAGTGAGAGCCAAAGATCCAAATACACATTTGTCCTAGTGGCGAATGAATGAGACACTTGATTGTTGCTAAGTACCTATTTAATTTGCATTTAAAAAACAATATGTGTTTGATGTAAATAAATCACCTTTTAATTCGCACTTTACCCATTTGTACTTTACCAAAAGTTAGTAAATCATATCCAAATATCATTTCAAATCAAACGAAGGGCGTTTGAAGTTTGTGCTTTGTAATTTGATATATGTGGAAAAACATTTGTAAAACATTTTTTGTTATAAAATACTCCCCATACATGGTTCAACAAAAGGCTAGTATAGGGTGCATCTAACTCCGTTTGTAATGTATCACGGAACCTTTTTTTAAACTTGCTTCATATTTCTTCCGTTCCAAGACAATGTTGACAAATGAACGTTACCAGAAGCTCTGCAGCACTTGCTCCATTAGACAGTATCAAACTGTTTCCCCTTGCTACAAATTATAAAACATCATCACCAAGGGAATATTTGACGAGTTCGGTCTTATCTTTTTACCTGCGAGGTATTCATAGCGTCCAGTTGCAGAGATAAGACTTCTTTGCTGATGTCAGGCCCTTAATTATTGTCACTCTGGGGGGTCATTGAAAGTTATGACTAATTAACTTCGGAAAACAATTTTGGACGCAAATTAGGTTTCTTAAACAATGTTAGCGATCACTGATGAAAATCACTGAATGGGACAACTCCCTGAGCGACGTTTAACCCAGGATTGCAGCACTGAGAAGGATGAACCGCTCTCCCAGTCACGAACAATAGATGGAGTGTGTTCCAGGGACCGTGACCAGGAGCTGGATGCCGTGGGCACTCGTAGCTCACCATTATACAAACAGACATTGCACATACACTCACTCCCCAACCCCCTCATCCGCCACACACACAAATAAACTGTACACGTGTGCAAACCCTCAAGCACATCCATTCCACACCCTGTACAGACACCCAAGCTCCATTACACACATCCTCGTTCATTTACACCCACTGTAACATAATCCCCATTCACACCTCTCATATCCAAACAAACCCATCACACACGCAACCCCCACACATATCACACCTTCACAAGAAACTCAAATTCACGCTCCAACACACTCCAACGTTCAACACACACACACAGAGTTCACAGTTAAAAAACAGAAAGACACCTCACACTCCCATTCGATAATACATGCGCCAGTCACACACACACAGCAAGACATACCTACTCAGTCCTTACACTCAACACCCTGCGTACCCAAGTACAACACACATTGCTCACACTTTACAAAGCCCTTTCAATTCATACATATCCATGCAACGCAGCCTTTCCCACACACCATACAACACACAAACAAACGAACGCACTCAAAGACAACCTCATAGTCACCCCTCAGATTCATCCAAACTAGTCACTCCCACAGGCCAAAAAAATCCAGAAAAGTCTACACAGTACACACCACACAAACACACAACCTCTCTCACAAATCTATACAACTCTCACACTAGCAGTAGATAGCCTCTTATAGTTATATACACCCACAAATGTGAGGGCTGTGTATAAATATACACCTCTCATGCTCACCTCACACATACCCACACCCCCACATCAACAACAACTCACACTTACAAAGGGCATTATACTCTTATGCTCATCCCTACACACATCCCTCACACCCATTATGCCTCCTGCTCAAACACTCACACATTCACATTACACACACCCCCTTCGCAGTTACATGCACCCCATACTCACAGACATTCCACACACACACATATATATACACACACAACCTTTTGTATACGAACCCACCTCATACTCATGTAAACCTCTTACACACTGCTCAGTTTTAGATACAGATCACCCACATTTATACCCTCACACACAAACCACCCACTTCACACTCACTGCCACACAGCCTCTCACACATATCATGGCAAAACAGTCTCTCACACCTGTACCCCAAAAACAAAAAGGATACAGCGTCTCACAGCTTGGGCACTCCTCACACTTACACATTCTTCATTCACTCCCCATTCCCTCCATACATAGTAGTAGTATTATCACTGAATTATTGATCCAGAGACCCAGGGAATGTTTGGGGGACCCTGGTTTGAATCCTGTCAAGGCAGATGATAGATCTGAATTCAATAAAAATCTGGATTAAGAGTCTAATGATGACCACAAATCCATTATCAATTGTCTGGTTCAATAATGTCCTTTAGGGAAGGAAACTGCCATCCTTACCTCATCTGGCCTACATATAGCTCCAGACCTGCAACCATATAATTGACTCTTAAACTGCCCACTGGGCCATGAGGGATGGTCAATAACTGCCCTAGCCAACAACGCCCTCATTCTGTGAATAACAATAACACTCCACACACTCTCAAAACATTGTTACATGCATATACTCACTTCCATTGCATGTATTCCTGCTGGAACATACAGACTCTAGTACATATTAAACACAAAAAAAAATCATTACCATTCACATTTAAACTACCGTCAAGCTTGTACATACCCTCATGCTCTTCTTCACATTCATCCCTCACAACATACGTACTTCCAAGCATTGCTCACACAGTCTCATATCCACTCAAGGCTTTCATACATTCAAATGTATACATGCACTTATAGACACACCCAACACTTCTACACATGCCATGTGCACGCACAGACAAAACTCTTCACAGACAGTAGTAACTTGCCAAACAACTTGACAGTTCTTCAAAATCTATACTTCTGTTACCTAGATACATAGGAACACCACCACCTGCAAATTTCCTCTCAAGCCACACTACATCCCGACTTGGAGCTGTATTGCTATTCTTTCACTGTTACTGGATCAAATTCCTGGAGCTTCCTCACTAACATCCCTGCTCGCGTACCTACATCCAAGGACTGCAGCAGTTCAAGAAGGCAGCTCACCACTACCTTTTCCAGGGCAATTAGGAAGGGGCAATTAAGGTTGACTTAGTCAGTGATGCCCCCATCCTGCGAATGAATAAAGAAAAAGTGGGACAGCTCTCTCACAGACTAGTCAAACATCAGCATGACAAAGTCATACTCACAAAAGGCCGTGCAGAAAATATTCCAGACACCACCATCATGATCCTTGGATATGTCCGATTCTATTGCTAGGACCGACCCAGCAAAAGTGGCAGCACAGTGGTATACTGTGGGAGAGAGGTGCCCTGGGATTCCTCAATATTGACTTTGGACTCATGAAATCTCATGGCATCAAGTCAAAGATGGACATTGAAACCTCCTGCTGATTACCACATACTGTCCTTCCTTAGTTGATAAATTAGTGCTCCTGCATATGAACACCACCAGAGGAAGCACCAAAGGTGGCAAGGGCACAAAATGTACACGGGAAGGGGGGGTTTCAATGTCCACCACCAACATTGCTTTAACTGGTCAAATCCTAAAGGACATTGCTGCTAGACTGGGTCAACAGCAGGTGCTGAGGGAATCAACAAGAACTTCATCCTCATCAATCTGTCCGCCACAGACGCAGCTGCTCATGACAGTATTATAAGACTGACCACTGCACAGTCCTTGTGGAGCTGAAGTCCCACCTTCACACTGATAATACCTTGCATTGCATTGTGTGGCTATGCTAAATGCAACAGACTTTGAACAGACCAAGAAACCCAAGACTGGGCATTAATGAGGCATTATGGGCCATCTGCAGCAGCAGAATATTACTCCAGTACAATCTGCAATCTCATAGCATGACATATCCCCCACTCAACCATTACCATCAAGCCAGAGGATCAATCCTGGTTCAATGGATTGTGCAGGAGGGCATGCCAGGACCAGCATCAAGCATGGCCAAAAATTAGGTCTCAACATGGTGAAGCAAAAAGGCAGGACTACTGGCAATGCAAACAGCATTAGTAGGAAGAGATAGAGCTAAGTGATTCCACAACCAATTGATCAAATCTAAGCTCTACAGTCCTGTCACATCCATTTATGCATGGTGGTGGAAAACTGAACAACTTACTGGAAGAGGCGGCTCCACAAATATCCCCATCTTCAATGATGGGGAAGCTCAAATCATCAGTGCAAAAGATAAGGCTGAAACAATCTTCAGCTAGAAGATCTCAGTGTCCTCCAGAGGTCCCCGGCATCGCAGATGCCAGTTTTCAGCCAATTTGATTCACTCCACTTTATATCAAGATAATGGTTGGAGGCACTGGATAATGCAAAGGGTGTGGGGGCTGACAACATCCTGACAATAGTACTGAAGACTTCTACTCCAGAACCTGTTGCTCCCCTGGCCAAACTGTTCTAGTATAATTCCAACATTGGCATCTACCCGACAACTTGAAAAATTGCCCATATATGTCCTGCACATAAGAAGCAGGACAAATCCAACTCAGCTAATTACCACCTCATCAGTCTACTCTCGATCATCAGCAAGCTGATGAAAGATGTCATTAACCATGCTATGAAGCAGCACCTACTCAACAACAACTTGCTCAGTGAAGCCTATTTTAGGTTCTGCAAGAGCTACTCAGCTCCTGACCTTATTACAGCCTTAGCTCAAACATGGAGAAAAGAGCTGAATTCCAGAGGTGAGATGAGAGTGACAGCTGTTGACAGGCAGCATTTGACCGAGCATCAAGGAGCACTAGCAACATTAGAATCAATGAGAATTTGGGGAAAACTCTCTTCTGATTGGAGTTATACTTTCCACAAAGGAAGATGGTTGTTGGAAGTCAATCATCGCAGCTCCAAAATATCTCGACAGCTGTTCTTCACGGTAGTGTTCTAGGCCCAACCATTTTCCACTGCTTCATCAACGATCTGCCCTCCACCATGTTTGCGGATGACTGCACAATGTTCAGCACTGTTCACAACTCCTCAGATACTGAAGCAGTCGAAGTTCAAATGCAGCAAGATCAGGACAAAATCCAGGCTTGGGCTGACATGTGGCAAGTAAGATTTGTGCCATAAGATGCACTGGAAAATTCACCAAGGCTCCTTAGACGGCACCTGCCAAACCCACAACCACTTCCATGTAGATGGACGAGAGCAGCAGATACATGGGAACAGCACTACTTGCAAGTTCCCCTCCAAGCCACTCACCATCCTGACATTAATATTTACTACCATTCCTTCTGTGTCGTAGGGTTGAAATCCTGATTCCCTCCCTAAGAGCATTGTGGGCCTACCTACAGTACATGGACTAGAGTGGGTTAAAAAGTCAGATTATCACCACCTTTTCAAGCGCAACTTGGAACAGGCAAGTGATGCCATAAATGAATACCAAAAAACCTCAATTGCACCATTTCACTACTTCTGAAGAAGGATCTAGGCCCGAAACATCAGCTTTCCTGCTCCTCTGATGCTGCTTGGCCTGCTGTGTTCATCCAGCTCCACATCTTGTTACCTCTGTTGCACCTTTTACATTTGCATAAACACCACATACAGACACACCTCTCACACATATAACCTTCATGCATATTCTCCCATTATAACTCAGCCTCTCACATGTCTTTCACACTCATTCATACTCAAACACACACACCCATTCTCTTAAATTAGCTTCACAGAAGAGTTCCCTTCCAATTAGTACAGGACAGAAACAGTCAAGAAAGTATGTTCAAGACAACCTCTACATCAGTCTGGTTCTCAACCATTGAGAACAGATGGACTATTGGACCTAGTTTTTGCAAATGAGGTGGGCCAAGTGGATCAAATGTTAGCAGGGGCATGTTTCGGGGTCAGTGATCATAGAATGATCAGGTGTAGGTTAGCTCCGGAAAAGGGGAAGGAACAATCCAACGTTGGAATAATGAATGAAGGGAAAACTAACATCAATGAGTTCAGAGATAACACAGTGTGGAGCTGAAGGAACACAGCAGGCCAGGCAGCATCAGAGGAGCAGGAAAGCTGATGTTTCAGGTCGGGACCCTTCTTCAGAAAAACACCAGCAGTTCTTATTATCTTTCAATGAGTTCAGAATGGATTTGGCTTAGATAAATTGGAATCAAAAATTGATATGCAAATCTACCTAATGGGTTGCTATCGAAGAATAGATCATTTGAGTACAGTTAAGATATATGAAGGGGAAAAGGGTGGGGTAAACAAATCCAGAGCCACCTGGATGGCAAAAGACAGAGATTAAGGTAAAGCAGAAAATAATGTATTTAGGATGGATATAAGATGGATAATGCAACTGAGAATCAGGCTGATTACAAATGGTTCAGAGGGGAATAGAAAAAAAACTAAGTAAGCAAAACAAAGAGATAGAATGAGAAGAATAGAATGGCAGCTAACATAAAAGAGCGTCAATAATTCTTCTCTAGGCAGAAAAATAGTAAGAGTATAGCAGGAGGAGGAGCAGGGCTGATTCGGGACCAAAGAAAGGATTTATACAAATTCACGTAAGGAGCATGGCCAAGGTGTTTAATGAATACTTTACACCTGTCTCTACCAAAGAAGAAGACACTGCTGAAGTCATGGTGAAAGAGGAGGTAGTTCAGATACGTAAAGGAGTTAAAATTGAGAACATGGTAGTTTTTGATCGGCTGTCAATTCTTAAAATTGATCAATCACAAAAACAGATGGAATAAATCCAAGAATATTGAAATGAAAATGGAAATTATGGAGGCACAGACTATAAATTTCCTTGGACTTGGCAATGGCATCAAAACAAAAGGATGTGAAGATAAGCATGGTGATGGTGAAGCTTTTAGAAACAGTAATTTGGGACAAAATTAATAGCCACTTTGGCAAATTGAGGTTAATGAAGGGAATTCTGCATAGAATTGATAAGAGCAAATCATGTTTAACTAAGAGATAATAGGAACTGCAGATGCTGGAGAATCCGAGATAACAAGGAGTAGAGCTGGATGGACACAGCAGGCCAAGCACCATCATAGGAGCAGGAAAGCTTGACATTTCGGGTCAAGACCCTTCATCAGAAATAGGGGAGGGGAAGGAGGATCTGAAATAAATAGGGAGAGAGGGGGAGGCGGATAGAAGATGGATAGAGGAGAAGATAGGTGGAGAGGAGACAGACAAGTCAAAGAGGCGGGGATGGAGCCAGTAAAGGTGAGTGTAGGTGGGGAGGTAGGGAGGAGATAGGTCAGTCCAGGGAGGACGGACAGGTTAGGGGGGGCGGGATGAGGTTAGTAGGTAGGAAATGGGGGTGCGGCTTGAGGTGGGAGAAGGGGATAGGTGAGAGAAAGAACAGGTTAGGGAGGGGGAGATGAGCTGGGCTGGTTTTGGGATGCGGTAGGGGGAGGGGAAATTTTGAAGCTTGTGAAATCCACATTGATACCATTGGGCTGCAGGGTTCCCAAGCTGAATATGAGTTGCTGTTCCAGCAGCCTTCGGGTGGCATCGTTGTGGCACTGCAGGAGGCCCAGGATGGACATGTCATCTGAGGAATGGAAGGGGGAGTTGAAATGGTTCACGACTGGGAGGTGCAGCTGTTTGTTGCGAACCAGGCGCAGGTGTCCTGCAAAGCGGTCCCCAAGCCTCCACTTGGTTTCCCCGATGTAGAGGAAGCCACAACGGGTACAGCAGATGCAGTATTCCACATTAGCAGATGTGCAGGTGAATATCTGCTTGATGTGGAAAGTCTTCTTGGGACCTGGGATGGGGGTGAGGGAGGAGGTGTGGGGGCACGTGTAGCACTTCCTACGGTTGCAGGGAAAAGTGCTGGGTGTGGTGGGGCTGGAGGGGAGCGTGGAGTGGACAAGGGAGTCACGGAGAGAGTGGTCCCTCCGAAAAGCAGACAAGGGTGGGGAGTGAAAAATGTCTTTGGTGGTGGGGTCGGATTGCAGATGGCGGGAGTGTCGGAGGATGATGCGTTGGATCCAGAGGTTGGTGGGGTGGTACGTGAGGATGAGGGGGATTCTTTTTTGGTTGTTATTGCGGGGCGGGGGTGTGAGGGATGAGTTGCGGGAAATGCAGGAGACACGGTCGAGGGCGTTCTCAACCACTGCGGGGAGAAAATTGCAGTCCTTGAAGAACGAGGACATCTGAGATGTACGGGAGTGGAATGCCTCATGCTGGGAGCAGATGCAGCGGAGGCGAAGGAATTGGGAATAGGGGATGGCATTTTTGCAGGAAGGTGGGTGGGAGGAGGTGTATTCTAGGTAGCTGTGGGAGTCGGTGGGCTTGAAATGGACATCGGTTTCTAGGTGGATACCCGAGATGGAGACGGAGAGGTCAAGGAAGGTGAGAAAGGTGTTAGAGATGGTCCAGGTGAACTTAAGGTTGGGGTGGAAGGTGTTGGTGAAGTGGATGAACTGTTCGAGCTCCTCGTGGTAGCACGAGGTGGCACTGATACAGTCATCAATGTAACGGATGAAGAGGTGGGGTTTAGGGCCAGTGTACGTACGGAAGAGGGATTGTTCCACGTAAACTACAAAGAAGCAGGCATAGCTTGGGCCCATGCGGGTACCCATGGCCACCCGCTTTGTCTGTAGGAAGTGGGAGGAATTAAAAGAGATGTTGTTGGAGTTGAGGACGAGTTCGGCTAAGCGGATGAAGGTATTAGTGGAGGGGGACTGGTCAGGCCTGCTGGATAGGAAGAAGCGGAGGGCCTTTAGGCCATCTGCATGGGGAATGCAGGTGTATAGGGACTGGACGTCCATGGTAAAAATGAGGTGTTGGGGACCGGGGAATTGGAAGTTCCGGAGGAGGTGGAGGGTGTGGGTGGTGTCACGAACGTAGGTAGGGAATTCCTGGACCGGGGGGAGAAAATTGAGTCGAGATAGGTGGAGATAAGTTCGGTGGGGCAGGAGCAGGCGGAGACAATGTGTCAACCAGGGCATTCAGGTTTGTGGATTTTGTTTTTGAGGTTGGTGGGGTAGTACGTGAGGACCATCGTGAGGAATCCAACACATCATCCTCCAACACTTCCGCCATCTGCAATC
>JAHRHZ010000077.1:16677669-16690445 GCA_024137785.1 Ginglymostoma cirratum | reverse complement strand
CAGTAAAGGTGAGTGTAGGTAGTGGGGTAGGGAGGAGATAGGTCAGTTCAGGGAGGATGGACAGGTCAAGGGGGCGGGATGATGTTAGTAGATAGGAGATGGGGCTGTGGCTTGAGGTGAGAGGGAAAACAGGTTAGGGAGGTGGAGATGAGCTGGGCTGGTTTTGGGATGCGGTTGGGGGAGGGGAGATTTTGAAGCTTGTGAAATCCACATTGATGCCATTGGGCTGCAGGGTTCCCAGGCTGAATATGATTTGCTGTTCCTGCAGCCTTCGGGTGGCATCACTCTGGCATTGCAGGAGGCCCAGGATGGACATGTCATCTGAGGAATGGGAGGGGGAGTTGAAATGGTTCGCGACTGGGAGGTGCAGTTGTTTGTTGCGAACTGAGCGCAGGTGTTCTGCAAAGCAGTCCCCAAGCCTCCGCTTGGTTTCCCCGATGTAGAGGAAGCCACAACGGGTACAGCGGATGCAGTATACCACATTGGCAGATGTGCAGCTGAACATCTGCCTGATGTGGAAAGTCTTCTTGGGGCCTGGGATTGGGGTGAGGTAGGAGGTGTGGGGGCAGGTGTAGCACTTCCTGCGGTTACAGGGAAAAGTGCCGGGTGTGGTGGGGCTGGAGGGGAGTGTGGAGCGGACAAGGGAGTCGCGGAGGGAGTGGTCACTCCGGAAGGCAGGTAAGGGTGGGGAGGGAAAAATGTCTTTGGTGGTGGGGTCTGATTGCAGATGGCGGAAGTGTCGGAGGATGATGCGTTGGATCCGGAGGTTGGTTGGGTGGTATGTGAGGATGAGGGGGATTCTTTTTTGGTTATTATATGTTTCATTAATATCACCTACCGCTCATTGTCTGTCATTCAAGGGTGACAGGCCCAAACTTTTCAAATGCATAACTTGATGCCTATATCCAAGGAATGAGTTAAATGAATTTCCTCTGAAATAATTTATACCTTAAGTAAGGAGATAAAAGCTGGTCTACCACCTTCAATATTCACTTCATCCATCACCAATGCATTGTGACCTCAGTGTATACCTTCTACCAGATGCACTGAAGAAATTTACTAAATCTCCTTATCCAACAGCTTCCAAACCCATGAAAACTACCATTTAGAAGGACAAGGGCAGCAGATACTTGCAACCACCACCACCTACAATTTCTTCTCCAAGTATCTCACCATCTTGGCTTGGAACTATTATCATTCTTTCACTGTCACAACATCAAAATCTTAGAACTCCTTCCTGAACAGCATTATTCTTGCACCTACACTAATGGACACCAGTCTTTCAAAAGGTCAACTCACTATCAACTTCTCAAGGGATACTGGGGATTGGCACTAAATGCTGGTACAGACAATGAGGTAACATTCCATGAATGAATAAAAAACAATTACATCTTATAATATCTTGCCTTATGTAGTGCCTTTATGTAGCAAGTTGTCAAACATCTAGTAGAAATCCGGAGACAGCACAATTACAGGTTGTATATTCACCTAGCTTTTCACTTCCACAAAATGTTCTAGAAATTAGTTAAATACTCTTTCCCTTTTGTAAAGCCATGTTGTTTCTACCTGATAATATGATGATTTTCTAAGGATCCTGCTTTAACTTCTGTATTAATGGATTCTGGTAATTTCACTATGACAGCTGGTAGGCTTATTGGCACATTGTTTCCTGCTTTCTGTTTCCTTCCTTTCTTGAATCGATGTGTTACATTAGTTACACTCACTCAACCATGTACCAGAGACACATACATACTTATTGACTCACACAGCCTCATGGACTTATACATACTTCACACATGCATATCCTCCATTCACTGATGGTAAAGTCATGCTGAATCCTGACTTTGAGCTTCCAGACTGCTGTGAGAGCCTGGACACTAGACCTTGACTTCTGTAGGACATTTCCAGAGTTTTCATGGTGTGTCATCCAGGACAGGTGCAGCTCCATCTGCTTCAGAACAGGACGACTGTTTTAGTGGGCAAAAGGAGCATATACAGATCCAGTGGTCAAAAGCAGAAGGAATTAAAAACCATGTGGAGCAAGCAGGCAGGCGGAGTAGGAAGCATTAAGAGAATGGCCAAAAGCCTCTGTCAATGCCTGGAGAACTGCAGAAGGAAACTGGAATAGGCATGGACCAAGAAAGATCTTGAGAGTACGGAGCCCCTGGTTTGAAATGAACGAAGGTGTGGTAGATATGAAACCTGAATGGCATAGTGATCTAGCTGCTGTGTTCAAGTGGGATTAGCAACAAGAGTGTCATGGACATGCTAGCACTCCATCTTGTTTCTTTACTATGCTTCGAATCTAGATTTGATTCCACACCTACCTACAGAGTGGGGATAGTAGGTAGAAGAAATTAGTTTGGGACTAGAAACCGACACTCCTGCTGAAGTAATTTCTTATAGCTTTTTCCCTGCTCCACTATTCAACAACCAAGTTGGCAATACAGCTGAATTAAGATTTGTAGTTGAGCTCTCAGTACTTTTTTTCAAGTCTGGACTGTCAGGTTTCAGTCATCCACTGTATGAAGTTCATTTCTTTAGCATAAACTTGTTCATAAGTGCACTTATCGATAAGATACTGGCAGAATATCACTGCATTAGAATTTTTTTATGCATTCTGTGCATTTCAATCTTGCATTACAATTCCTACACACCCTGACTCTCTCAGATTGATACACAATCCCTCATACATATCCTTCCCAACACACACAGATTAGCCCTCACATTTGCAATAATATACATAATTCTCACGCTCATATCAATTCTGATTCTCCTCTGTCTTCTTAGGCAGTCCCATAGGATCAATTATGACTCTCTTCCATTGTGGTGTTTGGGGTTTTGAGGTAACTAAATAGTCCAATGCTAGGGACATAAACCATGCCAGAGAGAGATTGTTCAGGTTTTCTCTCATTCCTTCCACTGCTTGTGCTTGATCTTCATCTACTCCTGTCAAAGAGTCTCAAAATTTATTTTTCCTTTATTCATTCACGGGATGAGGGAGTCGCTGGCTAGGCAGCATTTATCGCCCATCCCTAATTGCCCAGAAGGCAGTTAAGAGTCAACCACATTGCTAAGGGTCTGGAGTCACATGTAGGCCAGACCAGGTAAGGATGGCAGTTTCCTTCCATTGAGGACATTAGTGAGCCAGCTGGGTTTTTCCAACAATTGGCAATGGATTTACGGATATCCTAGACTCTTAATTCCAGATATTTACTGAATTCAAATTCCACCATCTGCTGTGGCGGGATTCGAACCCAGGCATCCAGAACATTACCTGGGTCTCTGGATTGACAGTCCAGCAATAAAACTACTAGGCCATTGCCTCCCCGATGGTAAGTAAGCTCCTTTATTGATGAATCTTCTCCAACTTGGTCTTCAGCTAGAGATTTTTGCGTTGTTGGGGACATTGCATTTTTCAGTTGAATTTGAGGATGCCTTCAAAGCTTTTCATCTGCTCACCTAGTAATTGTTTGCTGTGATGAAGTTTTGAGGAGAGAGCTTGTTTTGGAAATCTTCTGTCAGACATGCAAGCAACATGGCCTGTCCAATACAGCTGACTGGTCAAAACTAATGCTCCTATACTGAGGATGTTCACTGGAAGAGATCACAGATATTGGAGCACATATTTTGCCAGTGAATGTACAAGATATTTTGTGGCAGTTACATAGGTTGTGCACACTTACACACAAAAGCACACCCTCATACTCACATGTTCACACTCACAATCATACACAAATCACACAGTCGCACACCTAAACCCACACCTTCACACTTAAACACAACTGGCACATATCCTCATGCTTTCATGCACGTCACACTCATACACACAAACACACATACACAACATGTATATAAGCACCTTCATAGACACCTTTGCACTGTCACACTAAAATACATTCAGAGAAACCTGAAATGCTTCCACTTTGATATAGAGCCACATATATAACCAAGCACACCTTTATATTTCTACACATCCTTACATGCACAAACACCCATGCACTAACAGATTTACTAATAGACTAAGGAATACTTGACACGCTCAGTTGCACATTCAAAAGCCACATCTATACACACACATGCTTCTTGCATTCCCAAACTTGCTATCAGCAATGGCTGAAGGTACAACATGTAGCAAAGGCTACAGATATTGACAGTAATACCAAAGACTTGTACGCCATAATTAGCCACATCACTAATCAATCTAATCCAGTGCAGTTGCAACAATGGCATCATCCTGACAATAAGGAAAATTACCCAGAATTATAATATCCTCAAAAATCAGAACAAACCTAACCCAGTCAATTACAACCCTATCAGTCTGTTCTCGATCATCAGCAAAGTGATGGAAAGTGTCATCAACAGTACCAGCAAACAGCACTTGCACAGCAGGAAACAACACTGCCATGCTCCCTTTAGCCTCCACTAATGCCTTTCAGATCCTGACATCATTACAGTCTTGGTTGAAACACAGATGAAGAGCTGAATTGAACAAGTGACATGAATGCGGCTGCCCTTGACATCAAGACAGTATTTGTGTGAGTGGGGCATCAACAATTCCAGCAAAATTTAAATGAATAGGAATCAGGAAGAGAACCACACACTGACTGGAGTCATAACCAGCACAAATGAAAATGGTTGCAGCTGTTACAGCAGAACATTGCAGGTGTTGCTCAGAGTGGTAACTTATTTATTTTTTATTCATTTATGTGATGTGGGCAGCCCCGGCTGGGCCAACATTTATTGCCCTTCCCTGGTTTCCTTCAAGAAGACAGTGGTGAGCTGCCTTCATGGACTGCTACAGTCCATTTGGTGTAGGTCCACCCACAGTGCTGTAAGGAGAAGGTCAAAGGATTTTGACCCAGCGGCACTAAGGTATCGGCAATTTCTTTTCTAGTCTGAAGTAGCTTGGAGGGGAACTTGGCAGATGGCAGTGTATCCATCTATCTGCTCCCTTGTTCTTCTCAATGGTAGTGGTTATGGGCTTGGCAGATGCTTAACTCTATCATCTTCAGCTTCATTTTCAATGGCTTTCCTTCCATGATAAAGTCAGAAGGAAGGTTGTACATTGAAGGTTGCACAATGTTCAGCATCATTAGCAACTCTTCAGGTACTGTAAATGTCCATGCCTGAATGCAAAACAACTGAATGCAAGAAATGATAAGTATTGTCCACTTTACACAAGTGCCAGGCAATGACTAATTCCAACAGCAGGGAATCTAACTATCTGTCCATGACTCTCAATGGCATTAGTGTAGCTGAATCCCCTCTGATCAGCATCCCAGTTGTTATCATTGATGAGAAAATAAACTGAACCAACCATATAAATACAGGAATTACAAGAGCAGATGAGAGACTAGGAATCCTGCAGAAAATAACTCATTTTCTCTCTCCCCAATGTCTATCAATCATCTACAAGGCACAAGTCAGCCATATGATAGGATATTCTCCATGGGGACTCTTGTTGTGCAGTAGTAGTGTCCCTAACTTTAAGCCAGAAGGCTCGGGTTTAAGGGATACCTGTTTCAGAGGTGTATCATAACGTGACTGAAGCGGTTGTTTTAAAAACATCTCTTGTGACGCAGTGGTAGTATGTGTACTTCTGAGCCAGGAGGCCCAGGTTATAGTCCCAAATGCCTTTGAGGTGTGTAATAACATCTCTGAACAGGCTGATTACATAATATCTAGAACACTCTCCACTCAAATGAATAAGTGCAGCTCAAGAAGCTAAAAACATTTTTTTGGGTCTTTTCTTTAATAAAGGTCTGAAAATCAATTTGAGCAGTGAACTAAAGATTATTTTTTCCAAGAAAGCATGTGACTGAAATTAATTGACTCAATCAGCTAGCTGGGAAATCAATTGCTGAATGTTTACAAAGTTGAACTTGTATGACATACTGAAAAACAGATGGCCAGAGACCATTTATTAGTCGAGTTCAGAGGAAAAATTTCCCAAACGGAGTATTGGTTGTTTTATAGAAATCTCTAGACTATGAGAGGTTAGTTTGAATCAGTCTCCAAGCTGTGAGAGTTGGTAGAAATCTCCAAGCTGTTAGAATCAGAAGGAAACATCTGAGCCATCGGAGCTAGAAAGAAGTCTTTAATTGCTTCAGCAGTCCAAGGAGCAGAGCTGGAAAGAATGATTCAAGTTAAAGAGTTAACATAGTGATTATAATTCAAGGGTTTACATGACTGTAAAAGATATCGCTGGGAAACAGTCGAACTTTTATATTTTTGCTATTTATGTTAGATCTTTCTAAATTATCAAATGTTCATGCTTTTTTTTCCTTTTTGTATGATAAACATTTTTACTTTTGTTAGAAGAACATTGCAGCCTTGCGTGTATCAATAAGTGATCGCCACAGTAGCCAAACTACAAAAATAAAACTGACGTTCTATCAAGCCAGGTTTCACTCTGAGATCTGGTTTGTCTATCTTTACCATCAGCAGGGATCATAACACATATTATGACTTGATACAGCCAATCAAATGTTTGGTCAAATAGTTGGATTTTAAAGAATGTCTTAAAGGAGCTGGAAGCGTAGAAGTGGAAGTCAGGTAACCAACTGCATCAGATTTTTCCAGGAACAAAAACAAAAATGCTGGAAAAGATCAGCAGGTCTGGCAGCATCTGTGAAGGGAAAAACAGAGTTAATGTTTTGGGTCTGGTGGCCCTTCCTCAGAATTGGATTTTCCATGACCATCTTATAGTGCAGGTCTATGCTCTGGACAATCTCTAGCCAGGAAACTGTTGTCCTGTAACGTTGTGATTTAACTCTTGCGCAACCTCAGTAAGTCTTCCACTTACATGTGCACTGTGATGGTCCACTATGACAAGTTCAGAAAAAACATAAAAGGTAGGATCAGAAGTCGGCCATTCAACCCATTGAATCTGCTCAATCCCATCAATTTCTCCAACAACATTTCTCTACTGATACAGATTTGCTTCAGTGCATCTGTCTCACTAAATCTTGTACTCCTGATCATTTCTGGTACATTATTTGTGTTCTCTTTAGTGAAGATAGAAGCTAAGTATGAACTTAGTTGGTCAGCCATTTCTCTGCTCCCCATCATAAATTCCCCCATTTCTGACAGTAAAGGATCTACATCAACCCTCAACTTTTACAGGTTCTACAGCACATATAAAATTACACCATCTGATGCCAAATGTTTTTAGTTTAGTAGGCAAGAGTTATTTATCCTAATGGAGAGGTTGACAGTTGGAATTCCAGAGTTTAAGACTTGGATAATTAAAGACGCAACTGGTGGTGGCACTAAAAGTGGAGATGCATAGACGATTACAGTTGGATGAATATTAAGCTCTCAGAGTCTTGTAGGGATGGATGAGAATTTTAAAATCAAAGTACTGCTGGACCAGGAATCAATATAAACTCTGAGACTGAAATGATGGCTCATTGGTAATTGGGCAAGCGAGAATTTTGAATCCATTCAGATCAAGACAGAATGGACAAAGAAACAAATATGAACTAACGGAGTCAGCAGAGACTTGATGACAGCATGTATAGCAAACATTGTCAATATTTTGAGAACCTAACTAAAGTGATAGATAAGGGAGTCTGTAGTTATTCGTGTAGATTTCCAGAAGACATTTGATAAGATTTCACATGTGAGACTGTTAACACAAATAAGAGTGGATGGAATTAGAAGTATCCACAGTAATCAATTGTTTTGCATTTGGTGAGGAATCTGTCTTCTATTAATGTTCACTGCGCTTGATTAGTCAAGCCTGGATGCAGATCCAGAAGATAAACAAAGCTGCTGTAAGTTGTCAAAAGCTAGAGCTGTAAGCATGGAACGAACATGAAGCTCTGTAAATCAAACCTCTTGCACACATTGAAATCGTGTGTTATCTTTGCATAAGTCTGAGGCACATAAAATTGACAACATACCTATTCAGAGGATAGGGAATAAGGCAGAAGATAGAAAACAGAGATTAGGAAATAATAGGTACGCACTCAAATTGCAGGATGACGTCTTTGGGGTGTCCAGTCGAATATTCAGTGAGTGAGGTGGATATTGGGGATGTTCTCTGGTGATTGAACTTCAACATTACAGAGTGCAAGGGAAAAGAAACATACCGAATTCGGAACCAGGTCTCTTTAAACCCCTCCGTCCTCTCTGACAGGCTTTGCCAAACTGGACTACAACTCCCAGCAGCCTCAGCGGCAGCCGCCGCGCAAGCGCTGTCTGCCGGTCTCCCTCAATTCTGACAGGACGCTGGGAGCCAGGAGCAACATGGCGGAAGTGGAGCGGGTAAATGCAGGAGGGCAGGGGATCTCCGTGTTAATGGTCAGTGTGTGTATTTTCATGGGGCAGCTTCTCAGAGCAGTGACAGTGAGCATGAGCCGAGCTAGTCGAGCGGCACTCCCTATCGCCGGGATGGTTGAGGGCCCTCAGGATATTGTCAGATTGTGGGAGTTGTCTATGTCTCAGTCTAAAATCCCACAGCATTACTGAAGGACTGGTTTCGTTCAGCTTTCCGCTTCAATCTGTTCTTATGTCATTTCTAAATATGCAATGCGCAGGGATGGCCTTCGCTTCAACAAATACATATTCGAAAGCAAGTGTAACAGTGCATATTGTTGCTACACTTTCAAGGATTGTTTAGTGAATATGCTCAGGGCTTAGTTGAAGTTTCATAGGTGTCTAATATAAGTGTCCCTGCTATATCTCTTGTGGCTTCCTTCACCTGCGAATCCTTTAAGATTATGATGCTCCTCCGCCGTTAATCTCATTCATTTCCGATTTTTAGTTGCTGCACTATTGGCAGGCTTGCCTTCAGCTACCAAGGCCTTATTCTTTGCAGTCTCTTCCTTAAACTTTTCCACCTGTTTACCTCTGTTTTCTTCTCAACCTGCCTTTGGTCAGCTGTCCCGCTGTTTCTTCTGGTGGCTGAATTGCATTTAATTTGATCATGCTGCTTTGAAGCGCATGGGATTTTGTTTTGTGCAACAAGGGGGAGATGTAAATATAAAAGTGAGATATTGTCTGCAAATCTGCCACTGGCAATCGTTTAATGAAGCAGGGGGCGGGTGTGGGGGGGGGGATAGGGAGTTCCTTCTGTTTGAATTTTGTACAGACTATGAGCTGTTCTACAATTAAATGGGAAAGAGGACATATTTTAAAGGAATATTTATTCAAATGTTTTTTTTTTGAAGTCACATTGCTGCCTGACTGAGGAGCAGTTTTCCAGTAGATTGCTGGTATTCAAGAATGTCCAGAATGTTCTCTTTTCCTAACCTAGCAGATGTTTGAAAATGTTTGGATTAGAGAGTGAATTCAGAAGTACACAACTTGCTGTCGAATTTCAATGTGTGTTTAAAAGCCAGGTGGAACTTTATGTAGGTAATCAATGAAATAGAAGGAAGAAACATGCAACAATCCTTTCTGATTCATACAATTCTGGTTGCCCTCCTATAGGAAGGATGTTGTTAAACTATAAAAGGTGCAGGAAAGATTTACAAGGATGTTGCTGGTACTGCAGTGTTTGAGTTATAAGGAGAGGCTGGGACTATTTTCCCGTGGAGTGTTGGAGGTTGAGGGGTGACCTTTTGAGATTTATAAAATTATGAGGGGCACAGATAAGGGGAATAGCCAGGATTTTTTCCAAGGGTGGGGAGTCCAAAACTAAAGGGCATAGATATAAGGTGAGAGGGGAAACATTTAAAAGGGACCTGAAGGTGATGTGTATATGGAACGAGCTGCCAGAGTAAGTGTTAGAGATGGGTATAATTACAACATTTAAAAGACAGAGACATGAAAAGGAAAGATTTAAAGGGATATGGACCAAACACGAGCAAATGGGGCTAGTTGAGTTTGGGGAACCTGGTCAGCATAGACAAGTTGGACTGAAGGGTCTGTTTCCACGCTGTATGACTCTATGTACCAGGACAGCAAGCTAAGAGGCCAGAGGATTCAGGACTTCTGAAGAACATATTTATGGTAGATATTGAGGTATTTAGTTTGAGGGTAATCAAGCTTCTATAAACAACTGAGGCCAAGACACTGACCTCTTTTTGATGAGGAAACTGTTTAGGTTGTTGTGAAGATGATGGAGTTTAATATCCTACAGGGATAGGTTGAAATGGATCATGAGAGGGCTGTTTTCTGATTAATGTTTATCATGCATTAAACAATCTTTTGGGAGCAGGAATCTTGTCAATATGAAACTTTTACAGTGTCATGTAAAGATATTGTTTCTAGCCAAAATTAAAACTCAATGTGTCAACATAAAGATCAGCCATCCAAGCCCATGCCTAAGGCTCAAACAAACCAACCACTTTAACCTCTTATGAGAAGTGATACTACATTCGAGGCATTAAATGCATGATTTGGAATTTGGTGCATTATTTTAAAAAAACTGCTAGAAAGGCAGTTTCTGCTTTTGTTTCTGATTTCCAGCGTACGCAGTTCTTTCAGTTTTTATTTGGTTCATTATAAGGTTTGAAAACAACTGGATGCTGCATTTACTATATTTCAAGGTGGCATTAAACCATATTTCTTCTTCAGTAGGCAAACTAAAATAAAAGTGCTCCTCAATTTGGTACAGTCATTGTATACTTATATAAAATGTGTTTAATTGCAGAAATAAGATGTAATAGTAACGCATTTTAGAGCTTTCTCTTTCAGCGCTGATATGGTTTATGACAGTATCAGTTGACTACTTCCAGAATTTTCTGAATTCATTTATCCCAAAGGACAGCTGTATCTATGGGCTAAGAATTTGAGTTAATATTTTCGGTCTTCTGGCCTGTCATCAAATCTCAACTCAACTAATAAAATCTTTGGCTACGTAAATAATCCCTGGTAGTATTTGCAATGTGAATGTCTGGCCTAATTTGCCAAATATGTCAACTTTTATAAAAGTCAGCAGTTCCGCACACGAAACTTTCTTAACCACCTGGGAAATCTGTCTCTTGAAATTTCTGTGACAGTTCCAGCCTTAGTTTTAGTCATGTGCTGTTTCGAAAATGTGTAAATAATTATGTAATATTTTAAAGGCAATTCCTCTTATATACCTCTTATACCTCTTATTTCAACATTAAATCTCCCAAACTGCCTCCGCCACATGTTTGTGTCAAATCATGGGTTCTGCAGATGTGATGTGAATTTTTTTATTTTTATCATTAGACTATATCATGATTGCCTATATTTCCTCTTTGAGGAGTTAAGTTACTTATTTTAACAGAAACTATACTTCCAAATCTCACAGTTTTCACCAAAATATCCTATATGTTTTGCATTTTTTGTCTGACATGAAGTGTTCTGTAAATGATTGAAGAATTTTTATGATAGCTCTTTCTATGAAACATAGAGTCCTTGAATGTTCCAGAACAGGATTAGACTATTGAGCATTAAATTTGTCATTTTTTTTCTTCCATATGAGCCACTTGGACTAATCCAACTCCTTGCTGACTCTCAGCTTATTTTAATATTTCCATCATCAAACAACTACATAACGAATTTTAAAAAGGGACTCTGTGCCAATTTTGGAACGTAGCAATGAATTCTGTATTAGCTTCATTTTGCCTCTCCAAGAGGTGACATGCTGCTCTGTGTGTGTATATAAAATATTTGGGGTTGGGAGATGCTGCTGGTGTTAAGTGCTGGCTAGGGAGAATGAGTTTAATGGAATCTACAGATTGACATTAGGGTTTTATAAAGTTCACTTTTTCTATCCTTTTTGGTGCTGTACATTCAAATCGCCACGTGTAGAGATGCAATTTTACTTAAATTCTATGCGTTGACCTTAAATTTACGTCCTATTCAGTCCTTCCAGTTCACCCTAAAGTGCTGTCAGTACGATAATTTGCATCACGTCCTAATCACACAACATCCAATGACTTAGTTTCTTATCTACTCCCTGTCTGCCAAAGCTTTGATTTTAAAATCTCCCTATTCCTATCCCTATCTCCCCATCTTTAAATTCTTCCAGCCCTACAATTTCTGGAGTGTTGTTTCTCCAATTCTAGTCCCAACACCTCCAGATCCTTGGTGGCTCTTCCTTCAACTATTTGAACCCTTAGTCCTGAACTGCCCCATTCCCCCTGTCTGAAAGGACTGCTTCATTGGCTTAGCATAAGTTTCCGCACGGCCACACTCTGCTGAAGTGCCTTGGAGTATTTCAGCATGTTAAAAAACACTAAATAACCGTCATCACAGCTTATAATTAGAGGATTCAGCCCACAAAGTTAATGCTGGATTTCTGTAAAGCAGTCCAGTTAATCCCACTGACCTATTCTATCCCTACAGGGTATTTACCTCTTGTGACCATCCAATTTCCTTTTGAAATTATTGACTGTTTCAATTCCACCATCCTTGTTGTCAGAGTTTTGGGTGATACAACATAACATTGCATAACAACGGTTTTTACAGTCACCTCTGATCTCTTGCTGTTACACTGAAATCAGTGTCCCTAGTCCTCGCCCCATAATCAACTAATAGGAACAGCTTTTCTTTTTGAACTTTATTTAATTTTTTGCTCCTGGGGATTATTTCTGGAACATTGAGCCCAACATAGCTCTAGAGCTATTGAATCACTTCGTATCCTGAGGGGAAAAACATCCTCAAGGAACACCACCAGCTGACAGCTAACAAAGGACTCCCACTGGCACAGAACAGACTGAAAGTCAGTCCTTACTGGACCATCCACCCTACCTTAAAGATAACACTCCCACTCTTGATGGTATATCTGAGATAACAAGGTGTGGAGCTGGATGAACACAGCAGGCCAAGCAGCATCAGAGGAGCAGGAA
>JAHRHZ010000077.1:16650437-16677269 GCA_024137785.1 Ginglymostoma cirratum | reverse complement strand
CTGTGTTCATCCAGCTCCACACCTTGTTATCTCGGATTCTCCAGCATCTGCAGTTCCTATTATCCTTGATGGTATATCTCTTGGTTAACTGCAAAAGTCACCAACTGGAACCTGGTAGCTGACTCAAAGTGGTGAAGTTCCAGATGCAAATTGAGCACTGTGCTTTATTGTTAGAAGAATGGAATTGAAAAGTATGAAGATTCTGCTAAACCTTCATAAAACTTTGGTTAGACCAGACTCGCGACTACTGTTTTCAGTCTGGCGACCGTATTATAAAATGGCTATAGATAGGGTGGACAAGATGCAGAGAAGATTTAAAAGGACAATACCGGAAATGTGTGGGTTATAAATATTGGGAATAGGTTAAGAGACCGCACCTCTTCTCTCCTTGAAGAAAGAAGGCTCATGGATGTCCTAATAGAGGCCTTTAAAATTATGAAAACAGTTTATAAAGAAGCAATTTCCCTTGTGGAGAAAAAGTATTATCAGAAGCTGCCCAATGTAAAATAGTCACCAAGAAATCAAGTTGGGAATTCAAAATAAACTTCTTTACTCAAAGAATTGTAAGAGCGTGGAATTAATTACAATAGGAACAAATTGAAGTGAAGGACTTTCTTTTGGAACTTCATCAGGAGCTTTTTGGAAATTGTGAAATGTCACATCACGTGGTCTCCCACAATCCACTGACATTGTTACTTACTTGCACAAACTCACTTTGATCAGGCTGGATCATGCTTACTGATTCCATTTTCACTTGGCTTATTGTCAAAAAGATAGTCCTTCAGCTTATTCCTGATAATTGATTCTGTTATTTTGCAATTGACTGAAAGAAATGCTAATATCAGCGGTATCTCTCTGTTTTGTTACTCAGTCTGAATGTGAGTTAAATTAGCTTGTTGTCAATCTTCTGACACCTCTGCAGAGGCCATTGATTCTGATTGTCAGTGCTTGAAATCTCTCCCCAATCTCTTGGGAGTTTAAGCTAAATACTATTAGCCTCTGGGGGTTTACAGATTCTGATCCTTCTCTTTTCTATGTACTTCAATCCCATTTATAGTGAAGTAGTTTATACCTGGCATATCTTTGTTTGGACAGGGTGTCTTGCTTATGTTCTTTCCTCACGAATACTGAGGAAGTAGATATTCAGAATGTTTATGATTTTGAGTTCATCAATTTCAAGTTTATGAAATACTCCTTGGAAACTGATACTGATGAAATTACCAATACAGTACATACCTAGTGTTAAGCAATAGACTTGTAAAGATATATGTTGTGAGGTTTTACTCAGTTAGTTTTGCAAATTAGTATCAGAAGTTTCTTTTTCAGAATTTTACATCAGGACCTTTTAAATACAATCATCAAGTAGATTGTTATTATTGGGTGTCAATCATCTCAGCCACTGGATATCACTGTAAGAGTTCCTCAGGGCAGTGTCCTAGGCTGAACTGTTATTAACCGCCTCATCAATAAGCTTACTCTGTCAGAAGTGGGGATGTTTGCTAATAGTTGCACAATGTTTAGCATCTTTTATTACTCAGATTCTGATGCAGTCCTTGTTCCTGTACAGCAAGGCTTTGATAGCATTCAAACTCAGCTTGATAATTGGCAGTTAGCATATACGCTGCACTAGGGGTCTTGTGGCACAGTGCTCGTGTCCTTGCCTTTGCACCAGAGAACCAGCTTGGAATGTAATGGCTACAGAGGTTTTTTTTTAATTCACTCGTAGAGTGTGCATTGCTGGCCAACATTTATTGCCCATCCTAGTTGCCCTTGCGAAGGTGGGGGTGAACTGCATTCTTGAGCTGCTGCAGTTCACATGTTGTAGGTTGACCCACTGTGCCCTGAGGGAGGGAATTCCAGGATTTTGACCCAGTGACAGCAAAGGAACGGTGATATAATTCCAGGTCAGGATGACGAGTGGTTTGGAGTGAAACTTATACATGGAAACACCACCATGTGCGTGCTGTCCTTGTCCTTCTAGTTGGAAGTGGTCATGGATTTAGAAGGTGCTGTCAGAGGATTTTTCGTGAATTTCTGCAGTAATCTTGTCGACAGTACACACTGCTGCTGCTGTGTGTCAGTGGTGGATAGAGTGGATGCTTGTGAATATAGGGCTACATCGGGCTGCTTTGTCCTGTATGGTGTCAACCTTCTTGAGTGTTGTTGGGGCTGCATTCATCCAGGCAAGTGGGAAGTATCCCATTACACTTCTGACTTGAGCCTTGTAGATATTGGACAGGCTTTGGGGAGTCAGGAGGTGAGTTACTCACTACAGTATTCCTAGCCTCTGACTTGCTTTTGTTGTCACTATGTTTATGTGGTGAGTCCAGTTGAGTTTCTGGTCAATGATAACCCCCAGGATGTTGATAGTAGGGAATTCAGTGATGTTAACACCATTGAATGTCATGGGTCGGTGGTTAGATTGGCTGTTATTGGTGATGGTCATAACCTGGCATTTTGTGTGGTGTGAATGTCACTTGCCACTTGTCAGCCCAGGTCTAGATATTGTCCAGAGCTTGTTGCATTTGAACGTGGACTGCTTCAGTATCTGAGGAGCCATAAACGGTGCTGAGCATTGTGCAATCATTGTCAAGCATCCTCACTTCTGAACTTATGATGGAGAGAAGGTCATTGATGAAGCAGCTGAAGATGGTTGGACCTAGGGCACTACCCTGAGGAAATCCTACAGAGAAGACCCGGAGCTGAGATGATTGACCGCCACGACAGTCTTCCTACGTGTCAGGTATATCTCCAACATCTGAGTCAACTTGCCTGATTTAAAATTTAACAAAAATTGGCAGTTAACTGTCAATCAGTACTAACAAGTGCATCCTCCATGGCAACTTCACAATCAGACTCCGCTTGTCAATCAATCAGCGCTGTCCTCTCATGAAGTATAAATGCTTACTGTCCCCTCGAATATGTAATCTTGTGAGATTTTCTGATATGTGCAAGGAAATGTCTTTTTCATTGCAGTGTTAAAGTGAAATTGATGTAGTACAGTAAACTTTGTTTTACCTGGCACCTTATGAACTGGCACTCTCGATAAACCAGCAAAAAAGTATATACCTGAAATACTGGAAGTTTACTGTATTATAGCAATGCCCGAGTAGTCAGTTGAAGGTGCAAGTGAGAAGGCTCTTTGTCAGTGAATTTTATTTAAAGAGAAGTTGCATTTTTTAAAAAGTGATATCCCCTGCATTACGTTTCTATTACTCAGTGTGTGTTTTTACATTAATTATGTGGTGTGCTTGATCAACTGGTTCACTCCTGGTCCCATAGGTGCCAGTTAACAAAAAGTTTGCTGTAGAATTTAATGATGTAGTATATTTGGATTTTCAAAAGACATCAAATAAGGTTTCACATAAAAGGTTGCTGTACAAGATAAGAGTTTTAAAAACGTGTTGTGAGGAAGGGTCACCAGATCCGAAACGTTAACTCTGGATTTTTTTCTTCACAGATGCTGCCAGACCTGTTGAGCTTTACCAGCAACTTCTGTTTTTGTTCAAGATAAGAGTTTGTTGTCTGGGAAGTGATATATTGGTATGGAGAGAGAACTAGCTAACAAACAAAATTGTGATAAATGGGTTGTTTTCAGAATGACAAACTATAACTAGTGGAGTGCCACAGGGCTTATTGCTGGGACCTCCACTATTTATGATCTGATTAAGGAATTCCTGATTAAGGAATTAGGGGGAGGCGATGGCCTGGTGGTATTGTTGCTGGACTGTTTATCTGGGTCTCTGGATTGTGTTCAGGGGACCCAGGTTTGAATACCACCATGGCAGGTGGTGGAATTTGAATTCAATGAAATATCTGGAATTAAGAATCTCATGATGACCATGAAACCATTGTCAATTGTCGGAAAAACCCATCTGGTTCACTAATGTCCTTTAGGGAACTGCCATCCTTACCTGGTCTGGCCTACAAGTGACTCCAGATGCACAGCAATGTGGTTGACTCGGAACAGCCCTCTGGGCAATTGGGGATGGGCAATAAATGCTGCTAACCAGCAGCGCCTTCTTCCCATGAATGAATAAAGAACAATAAATTTGGTGAAAGGACCAACTGTGTTGTAACCATATTTGCTTATTACATAAAGATAAACAACAAGCATGTTGTGAGGAGCTTGCAGAGTTTGAAAAGGAATATGGATATGTTAAATGAATGGGATAAAATTTGGCAAATGAAGTATAATGTTGGAAAATTGAGGTTTTCCACTTGACAGGGAGAATAGAAGAGTATTATTCACATGGAGGGAGATGACAGAGTGCTATGGTACAGGGGGACTTGGTTGTCTCTGTGTCAAAAAAAAATGTTAGCGTGCACATTCAGCAAATGATCGGGAAGTAAAATTGAATGTTGGTCTTTATTGAAAGGGAAATGGAACTTCCAATCTGGAAATCCTGCTACAACTCCCACTGGTGAGATCACGTAGAGTACTGTGTGCAGTTTTTATCTCCTTACCTAAGGTGCGATATGCTTGCACTGGAGGCCGTTCAGAGCAGGCTCACGAGGCTGATTCCTGGGATGAAAAGTTTGTCTCATGAGGAAACATTGAGCAGATTGGGTCTGTATTCATTGGAGTTTAAGAACAGGAGGAAGTAATTTTATTGGAACTTTTAAGATTCCCAGGAGACTTGACAGGATAGACGCTGAGACGATGTTTACACATGTGGGTAAACTAGAATAATAGGGTGTAATTTCATAATAAGAAGTCTTCCATTTATGATGGAGATGAGGAATTTCTACTGTTTGTGTTTTAAGTCTATGGAATTCCCTTCCCAACAAGAAGTTTGGGCTAAATAAAAACTGAAGGAACTGTGGATGCTGTAAATCAGAAACGAAAACAGAACTTGCTGGAAAAGCTTGGCAGGTCTGACAGCATGTGTGGAGAGAAATCAGAGTTAATGTTTTGGGTTGAGTGACCCTTCCTCAGAACTGATGTCAAAGAACATAGAACATTACAGTGCAGTATAGGCCCTTTGGCCCTCGATGGTTTCACAGGTCGGCGCAACAATCTGAAGCCCATTTAACCTACACTATTCCATTATCATCCATATGTTTATCCAATGACCATTTAAATGCCCTTAAAGTTGGCGAGTCTACGACTGTTGCAGGCAGGGCATTCCATGCCTTTACTACTCTGTGTAAAGAACCTACCTCTGACATCTGTCCTGTATCTATCACCCCTCAATTTAAAGCGATGTCCCCTCGTGCTAGCTGTCAGCATCCGAGGAAAAGGCTCTCACTGTCCACCCTATCTAATCCTCTGATCATCTTGTATGACTCTATTAAGTCACCTCTTAACCTTCTTCTCTCGAACGAAAACAGCCTCAAGTCCCTCAGCCTTTCCTCATAAGACCTTCGCTCCATACCAGGCAACATCCTGGTAAATCTCCTCTGCACCCTTTCCAGTGCTTCCACATCCTTCCTACAACGCGGCAACCATAACTGTACGCAATACTCCAAGTGCGGCCGCACCAGAGTTTTGTACAGCTGCAACATGACCTCACGGCTCCGAAACTCAATCTCTCTACCAATAAAACCTAACACACCGTACGTCTTCCTATCAACCTGGGTGGCAACTTTCAGGGATCTATGCACATGGACACCGAGATCTCTCTGCTCATCCACAGTACCAAGGATCTTACCATTAGCCCTGTACTCTCTATTCGTGTTACTCCTTCCAAAGTGAATCACCTCACACTTTTCCGCATTAAACTCCATTTGCCACCTCTCAGCCCAGCTCTGCAGCTTATCTATGTCCCTCTGTAACCTGCAACATCCTTCCGCACTATCCACAACTCAACCGACTTTAGTGTCATCTGCAAATTTACTAACCCATCCTTCTATGCCCTCATCCAGGTCATTTATAAAAATGACAAACAGCAGTGGCCCCAAAACAGATCCTTGCGGTACACCACTAGTAACTGAACTCCAGGATAAACATTTCCCATCAACCACCACCCTCTGTCTCCTTATAGCTAGCCAATTTCTGATCCAAACCACAAAATCACCCTCAATCCCATGCCTCCAAATTTTCTGCAAGATCCTACCGTGGGGAACCTTATCAAACGCTTTACTGAAATCCATATACACCACATCAACCGCTTTACCCTCATCCACCAGTTTGGTCACCTTCTCAAAGAACTCAATAAGGTTTGTGAGGCACGACCTACCCTTCACAAAACCGTGTTGACTATCCCTAATGAAATTATTCCTTTCTAGATGATTATAAATCCTATCTCTTATAATCCTTTCCAAGACTTTTCCCACAACTGAAGTAAGGCTCACTGGTCTATAATTACCAGGGTTGTCTCTACTCTCCTTCTTGAACAAGGGGACAACATTTGCTATCCTCCAGTCTTCTGGCACTGTTCCTGTAGACAATGATGACATTAAGATCAAAGCCAAAGGCTCTGCAATCTCCTCCCTAGCTTCCCAGAGAATCCTAGGATAAATCCCATCCGGCACAGAGGACTTATCTATTTTCACACTTTCCAGAATTGCTAACACCTCCTCCTTATGAACCTCAATCCCGTCTAGTCTAATAGCCTGTATCTCAGCATTCTCCTCGACAACATTGTCTTTTTCATGTGTGAATACTGATGAAATATATTCATTTAGCGCCTCTCCTATCTCTTCGGACTCCATGCACAACTTCCCACTACTGTCCTCGACTGGCCCTAATCTTACTCTAGTCATTCTTTTGTTCCTGACAAACCTATAGAAAGCTTTAGGGTTTTCCTTGATCCTACCTGCCAAAGACTTCTCATGACCCGCTTCTGGCTATTGTTAGCTCTCTCTTTAGGTCCTTCCTGGCTAACTTGTAACTCTCAAGCACCCTAACTGAGCCTTCACGCCTCATCTTTACATAAGCCTCCTTCTTCCTCTTGACAAGAGATTCAACTTCTCTAGTAAACCACGGTTCCCTCGCTCGACCACTTCCTCCCTGCCTGACAGGTACGTGTTTATCAAGGACATGCAGTAGCTGTTCCTTGAACAAGCTCCACATTTCAATTGTGCCCAGCCCTTGCAGTTTCCTTCCCCATCCTATGCATCCTAAATCTTGCCTAATTGCCTCATACTTGCCTTTCCCCCAGCTATGTTGAAGACTGTGTTAGGTTTTGGATTTGCAAATGAGTCTAGGGTAATGGTTGGCAAGAATGTGACCTTAACTGCAATATCAGATCAGTCGTGACCTTATGAATAGCAAAACAGTCTCAAGGGCCTACTCCCTGTATTCCTTAATTTTGTTGTGGCAAAATTTTGACAGTATACCTCAAAGAAGTACCAAGAAATGAATTTGGATCTATTTATGCTTCTGTCACTCAACATGGTTGAAAGTTAATATGCCTGTCACCCAACAAGCCACTGAACTGAACAAGGCAGTTCACCTTTATCTTCCAATTGTCAGAAAAATTCTAAATAGCTCTAGATAAATAGATATTATTTAATATTAAAAATGTTTCTCAATTAAACCTTCTGAACTGGGAACTAATATGTAACGTTGGAAAAGATTTGGAATTTACAGCACAAAAGGGAAACAATTCAGCCCATCGTGCTAGGCTGATATACTCCAATCCCATTTTACTTTTTTACCCGATGTTCTATTGCATTATTCCTTTTTGAGTAAGAGCCTATTCCATTCTAAATTCTGCACTCTAATCCTAATCTGCCTGTCTATTACAGGTGACTGAAAGCTACGAAGGATCATCGGACGAATCCGAGGTAGGTTAAACATAGCGTAAGAGTTCTCTCTTAGTGCAAACATAATTAGCATCCACACCAGCACTGCACTGGCAATTGTGACCTATCAGTTCTTTGTGAGCACAACACATTGAATAAAGAGTGGGTTGCAATAGTGGATGAAGGAGATTAAACGCTGAGAAAGTGAAAACTAGTTTTAAAAATTGATTGGGTTTGAAGAATGATGTGATGGAGGACTTGACAAGGCAACAGGAAGGAGTGTGAAGTGGTTTAAAGCACAAGATGTAGTTGACCCAACAAATATGTTGTCTTTTCCTGACCTATTTAGATTTTCAAACCATTTTCTAAGTTGAATTCAACACCTGAGTACAACATTGCTGCTCCACCACCTCCTCAGCAACCTCCGACCACACCTTCTTGCTGAGAATGACAGTGATCTTTATCCGAAAAATGAGAAACAAAAACAGAACTTGTCGGAGAAGCTCAGCAAGTCTGGCAGCATCTGTGAAGAGAAATCAGAGTTAACGTTCGGGTGCAGTGACCCTTCCTCAGAGCAATTCTGAGCATTTCTCTTCGCAAATGCTGCTAGGCCTGCTGAGCTTTTCCAACAACTTCTGTTTTTGTTAGTGATCTTTATCTGATTGCTGGGGAAATGTATGACCCTTCTGCTTCACCTTGTGTCCAGTGGTGATTTCAGAAACGCATTATTAAATTTGGTGCAACCCTTTCTCTATACTTACTATCCATCCTTAATGCTTTCAATTTGTATTAATGTACTGTCTCTTTAAATGTAGCTGAATTTGCATCTCATCCACAGTGGTTAGAGACGTAAAATCTGGAAATCTCATTTGGCTCAGCTAAATTGAGATTGCACATTCCAATCTCCAATTGATTTCTGGGCTTTGCCTACAGAATTCAGTTCCGTGCTTGGAAAATAAAATAAGAAATAGGAGCAGAATAAGAATTTATGGCCTTTTAAACTGCTCCTCAGTCGTGGTTAATCTTCTGACTCCCCTCCACTTGACCACTCGACACATTTCTCTGTTTTCTAAGAAAGCAAAAATCTGTCAACCTTAAATATATGCAATTATGGAACACTCACAACCTTTTTGTGAATAATTCTGAAACTTTCAACCCTCTGAGTGGAAACGTTCTGATCCCTTATCTGAGAAGTGTGCAGTTTAGATTTATCTTCTTTTATGAAATGGAGTAAAATTTAAGGAGAACTGAATGGATCTTTTTAAGGGTCTTGATGTTTTGAATTGGCCATTTGCTTATCTAGTAAATCATGTACTCCTCGTGACGGAGACTATAATGCGGTCTCTAAATATTGTGTTGACATCCAGCAGGGTATTTGTTTCTGGATGGAATGACCATTAGCACAGTGGTGACAGTAATTCCTTTGTTTGAGAGGTTGAGTTTGGGCCTCAGCCCATATTCCTCTGGTTGAGCTCTGGTTAATGTTTAGTGTGGGTTCCGATGGTTGCAGGTGATGACTATCCATCCCACCCCATCCTAAATTCAAATTAAAATTGCAAAGAATGCAATGGAAAGATACTTCTGTTTCTATTTCGTAGTAAGGGTAGTTTGTGTCTATGTAACCTGATCAACTTTTTTGAAGAAGTGACCAGAGTAATGCATGGAGAATGAATACAAATGCCTCTGGAATTCACTTTCCCTGTTTAAAATGTTAATTCTAGCTTTTTGACTAAGTTCTTGGTCATCATCTGACCTAACATTGCCTAATGCATTTTGGTTTCATACCTTGTTCTGTAAACCTGTGGAAGTTCCTTGTAGTGCTTCAGAGCATTAAAGGTGCTTTATAGCTGTTGTATTTCTATGCATTTCCAAAAAAAATTTGGTGAACTCTCTGTCAAGAAAATTAAATTAACTGCACAATTAATCTGAATGAGATTAATTACAAGGAGGGATAATAGGAAGACACTCTAATTGTTAGAATGTAGTGAGTGGTAACTTATAAGGATCTGCTTGGAACCTCAGTTATTCAGTGTATTTATTAAAGACTTGAAATTGTTGATTGGTAAGCCAAATATGCCAGTATCACGAAGAAAGGCAAATTTGCAGTTATTTTAATTGATCTGTTCGGGAATGTCATGATACATCACCAGGAAAGATGTGTCTTGAACCTGGACCATTTGGCCCTGTGGTAGAGATAATACCAATGTGCCACACGATCCTCACAGGTCGTATTATAATAGTGTAGATGCAGAGTAAAATTTCAAGAGATATTCATAGATAAAATGATTGGGCAATATCAAGTTTCATGTAGAAAAATGTGAGTTTGTCCATTTTGGGTCTAAAATGGGTAGAGTAGGCAGCTTTGTATATGGTACAAAGCTAGAAACAGTGGCAATCCACAGTAACTCATGGGGGCGCAGGTCCAAATATTGTTCCATATCATGTATTATTCATAGTGCAAAGCCAACTTATTTAAGTGCACAGGCCCTTTAAATTTCCTTGTAATAATTTAAAGGGCTGATGTATGTGTGACCTGCATAGGTAGCTGCACAGCTAAGAGGGAACTTTGTGTCCAAATGCATGGATCATTATAATGTCAAGAACAGGTGCAAGAGACAATTTAAATAATTATTGAAATGTGCTGTTTATATTCAGAAAATCAGAATGCAAATAGTTAAAATCATTCTTCATCTGTACAAAACTTTGGTTAGACAACGCCTGGAGTATAGTGAACAATACTGGGCACCTCACCTTAGGAAGGATATAAGGGTGTTAGAATAAGTACAGTGTAGCTTTATAAACATAAAGCAAGCCAAATCCTTTTTGTATGCTTGTTTGTAAAATCAACACTTTTTAAGTTTCCACACACAGAATTGAAATGAGCGACCAACAAATTAGGCATTAAATGAGAATAGGACCAAGTTGGTTCCTTAGTTTGGATTGTGGATTTTCATGCTTGAGCTTGGATTCTTGCCAATTGCAGTTTGGAGATCCTGCTTCAGAGGTACAATTAATAAAGCCTTGTAAATTTGGTGCAATCTTTTTGCTTGCCTGTTATTTTCAAAGGACCTAGGAATGATGGGCATTTGGCAATTGTAACCAGAACTGATCACAAATGTGTGGAATTGCCATCATTGTAAACAGCTATGAATGAAGCTACAGCAAGAAGAATATTTCTGCCATGACACATGGATAAAATAATCTATTTTTCTGATGTTGAAAGACTTTAAAAATGATACAAAAATATGAAAAAATGAAAATGCATTGTGAAAGATGCAAGTACTTAGCATCTACAGTATGAAGTCTATTTACTGCACTCTATGCGTTTCATGTGCATGATGCAAGATGTGAGACTGTTTGGGTATTTGAGAATTGCTGTCTGAAAATAATACTGAAGTTCTATATGAAACAACTAAAAGAAACTCTCCACTTTTATTTTGCTAGTATGTGATTTTTCTTCTTGTTCTTTCACACAGTGAGGGCTTCACTTGCAAGACCAGCATTTATTGCCCAAAACATCATCATCATCTATCTTGAGTGCTTCTACTAACAGAGTATCATAGAACAGTGCAGCACAGTACAGGCCCTTCATCCCACAATGTTGTTCCGACCTATTATCCTACTAAGGTCTATCTACCCTGCATACCCTACATTTTACCATCCTCCATGTGCCTATCCAAGAGTCATTTAAAAGTCTGTAAAGTATCTGACTCCACTACCGCTGCCGGCAGTGCATTCCACACGCCCACCACTCTGTGTGAAGAACCTACCTCTGATATCTCCCCTATACCTTCCTCCAATTCCTTAAAATTATGCCCCCTCGTAATAGTAAATTGCCATGACCTGGCCAGCATCTCCTTCCTTAGTAAAGACAAATGAAAAGCATTAACTTAATACATCAGCCGTGCCCTTGTCTCCGTGTGTAGATCCCTTTTATTGTTCCCCGTCATAGAATCCCTACAGTGTGGAAAGAGGCCATTCAGCCCATCAAGTCTGCATTTACCCTCCAAAGAGCATCCCACCCTATTCCCATATTCAGGCATTTTACTATGACTAACCTAGCTAATTCTGCACATCTTTGGACTTCGGGAAGAAACCAGACCACCTAGCAGAAACCCATACAGAGACAGGCAGAGTGTGCAGACTCCACGCAGACAGTCATATAAGTCGGGAATCAAACCTAGATCCCTGACACTGTGAGGCAGCAGTGCTGACCACTGAGCCAACATTCCTGTCCCTTTCTGTTTTACTGTTTATGTGCCTTCGGAATCTCCATCTTGTGTTGTTTGCCAGTCACCTGTTGTAATCCCTTTTCTCCTGTTTGCTTTGTCACCTTCTGTCTGAATAGTTTGTACCCAACATGTTTCTCAATTATGTTTTCAACCTGATACTTGTTATAAGCACATGCTTTCTTCTTTATCTTAATTTCTATCACCTTTTACATCCAAAATTAATTTGCCCTACTTTTCTATTTCAGCGAATATACCTTGATTGTATACAAACCATCTCTCCTTTGGAAGTAACCCATTGTTCAGCTTCGGTTTTACCAGCCAAACTTTGACTCCGGTCTATCTTACTCCAGTGAAGTCGGCTGTCCCCAATTGATTAGTCTTACTCTGGAATGTCCGTTGTCCTTTTCCACTGTCATCCTACCTTATGATGCAATGACCCCCGTTTACTAAATTTTATTCCATTGACAGTTGACCTGTTTGACCCAACTTGTTCCCAAGAATCAAGATTATCAGTGACTCCTTTCTTGCTTGACTCCTGTTTTGCAAGTGCTTCTTGGACCCTCATTTGGGTAAATGCTGCCTTGATGTCAAGACAGTTCCTATCACTTCCCCTCCCAAGTTCAGTTCTTTTGTCCATGCTCAGACCAAGAATTTAATCAGGTCAGGACCTGAGTGGCCCTGGCAGATCTGAATTGAGCATCAGTGATCAGGTTATTCCCAAGCAAGTGCCACTTGACAGCACTATCAGTGACCCCATCGTCATGTATGAAGAGCAACATAACACAAAGGTAGATAGCTGTTGATGGTAGTTAAAGGTCTGTGTTTGTCCTTTAGAAAAAAGACAGAATTGCATTGTCACTGCCAAAATCATTAAACTGGATTTCTTTTCTTATTCATTCATTTAATGTAAACATTAGCAGTTACAGTCCAAATGATGTAAGTATAAGGCCCGAGAGAGGGTGATCTCGGTGGTGCTAATCACTGGAGGCATGTCTTCAGCCCTTGATCATAGTAGGGTCAGTATTGCCCATCAGAATAAAATTATCAAATCGCCCTCAAGAAAATCTCAGGAACCACTGGAAAGCATTTATCTGAATATAGGGCCAAGTTCAAAGAAGCAGAGCTGGCTTCATAATGTGTATAACCAGTTGTATGCAATTGTCCGACAAAATCATTAGTGGTAAAGTGTACTACACTGAAATCTGAGCTTTGACAGGACTGAATAGAGGAATAAAGTAGAAAGCTCAAGTTTTACTGAACTATATAAAATATTACAACCCCATTGTGACTACTGTTTCTAATTCTGGATGCCAGAGGGTTCAAAAGGCATTTGCTAAAATGACTCCAGACATGAATATTTGCGGAGAAGCTGAGATTACTCTTCTAACAGCTAAAAGTCCGCAGGTAATTTGATGGCAGAATATAAAGTTATGAAGGAAATGGATAGAATAAATAGCAACTGTTTCTGATTGCTGAAGGATTACTAATCAGATTTCTCTTCACTTGACTTGATTGACAAAAGAACCAGAAGCAGCACAAGGAAATCTCTAATTCAAATGTGGTTCAGATTTGGAACATACTCCTGATATTGAGGTGGATACAGATGGAACTAGTGTTCAAAATAAATTGGATAAAAACTTGGGCATAAAAAAGGTAAGTGTGAGTGGGAGTGGGAGCAGCAGTAGGACTATTTCTGGAATAGGCCATTGGGCTCCTCAAGACTGATCTCATAGCTGATCATTTATCTCATCTACAGCTTTCCAAGTTGCAAAATCCCTTGATTCTCTTAAATGTAAACATCTATCATCTCTGCTTTGAAGGTACTCAACTGGGTGTTCACAGATCTCTCAGAGAGAGAAGTAGAAAGTTTCACAATTCTGAGTGAAGAAATTGCTCTGCATCTCGGTCCTAAATAACTGCTCCTTATTCCAAGACCGTTATCCCTGATTCTAGACTTCCCAGGCAGGGGTCCAACTGCTCAGCATCTATGCTGTGAATAAGTGACAGTTACCCACCACCCCATCCCCACTCCCAACTTTCACCAACCCTCTTTTAATGTTCTGTAATATTTATCTTGTCCATGTTGCTCCTGGCATTGCTTTCAATAAGAGAATATGTGTTGGCAGTCACCTGGTCACATGCCAATTTAGGCGTTTCCTAAACTATCCTAACAAAAGTAATCTAAGTATGAAATAAAAATAATGCTTTTGTCTCTTCTCAGGTTAATTAAATCATTGCTGCTTAGAACCATTTGAAGGGGTTGGGTCAGTTTTATTTCCATTGCCAAATGAAAGATTTTCTAAGGTCCACTACAAATGACATTTTTATTACACTACTATAAAATCAAACCTGTGAAAGCTTCATTTAATTCAGGGAAAGTACAATATTCATTTTGATTTTCTTTTAAATGTAAGAAAAACCACACCAATAAAAAATCAATAATGCTAAATCTTATGAGATGGAACAAATTAAAATATATTATGGTGTTGAACTTTATTGCACACAATTGATTTTTCTGAAGTTCAGTGATGCCTTTTCCCTCATGGTGTAAGTATAGAATGTCTTTCCGTTCATGTCTTTGTCCTGCTACAAGTCAAAACTTGTTACTGGTTGCACTACGTTTCCATAGAAACACAACTAACTGTCATTTCAACTCAGAACATTAGTGCTTATATTTGTGGGTTTGCAGGATTATTAAAATTTAACAAAATTATTGATTTTCCTTTTATTTTTGCTTGAGTTTTCTCAAGGTAGTTGTTTTTGAAGAACAAAGCTCCTTTGCGCTATGCTTTTTTTAACATGAGGCAGTGATACTGAAATCCTCCCTTTTAAATAAGCAAGGAGCATTTTTAAGTTAAAATGTAATTTACTGTGATGCAGTTTGAGCAAATACTCTGCATATTTTTGAAAAAAATTCTCTGGACGTATTTTTAGAAATATCAGCGTCATTGTTGGAACTCCTAATTCTATATTCCGTTTAAGTCAGGGGTTTGAACTATTTCTAGTCTGTATTGTTATTTTATTTATTCTTGTATGCTTCTATTTCCTTCTTCCTCGTGTATTTGTTGAGTTTCCTCTTAAAGACTTTCCGGCTGTAGCGACTTCTATATTTTAACCATTCTACAGGTCAACCAGTTTGTTTTAATTTCTTTTATTGGATTTATTTGTGTCTGCCTTGTTTGCGTGGTCCCTCACAGCTGGAAACAACTTATACCTATTCTATGAAGCCCCTTAATTATTGTAAAAACTTCAACCATATCAGCCTTTTTGAGAGAAAATGAGTATGTCTGATTCAATTTGTTTTGGCTGTGATAAATTTTCAGCTCTTTTGTCATCTTTCTCATTCTTTTAACACATTTGCTGTGTTTCTATTATATGATGTGGAGGTGCCGGTTTTGGGTTGGGGTGGACCAAGTCAGAAGTCACACTACACCAGGTTATAGTTCAACAGGCTTATTTGAAATCACAGCTTTCGGAGCGTAGCCCCTTCGTCAAGCTCACTTCACCTGACGGAGGGGCTACCCTCCAAAAGCTTGTGATTTCAGATAAACCTGTTGGGCTATAACCTAGTGTTGTGTGACATCTGACTTCAATAATAAAAGATGGAGAAACCCTTCGGAAATCTTCCTGTTGCTTGTTTTGGAGGTCTGCAATATGAAGGAGAGTCATTCAGAAATTATGATCAGATTTGACCTTTGACCTTGCATCAAATTTGCAGAGCACTAACAGGCCCAATTAGTCCACCTCTGCAGCCAGTGGGACTTGAACCTGGGTAAAGGAGCTTTAATGCTTGTCACAAGCCTGCTCCCACCTATTTTTCTGCTTAAACTGCCCCTTTGTATCTTTCTTGTGCCACCTTTTCTTGTGTAGGCATCATTATCTCAGTTTAAACACATGTAGAGTCGATATGTTTTGGTTTCTTCACAGCTTGGAGGTAATGGATTCAACAAACTAATTCCAGAATCAGCTGATCTGCTTTTTTGATGACATTTTCTTCCTTAGCTTCTGACTCCCCTCCAACGGGTGCTTATCCACCCAAATCTTAGCCTCTTTGTAGGGGTTACTAAGTTACATGACAACCATCCACCACTCAACATTTACCACAGCCTTTACAGTATCGGGCTTGAACACTTGGCCTGCAATATATTAAGAACAGTCAACTGTGGCTAAGTACTGGTACACTCATCCTTGAATTAATTGGTGATTGATTCAATACCTGATCTATAGATATTACCTAGGATAACATTAAATGAGTGATCAGAGATTATTTCTTTTGGAGGTGATGTAAACTGAACCCCAGGCTGCTTTTTAAAAAAGAAAGCACAATACTATTCAAAGATCAGAAGAGTGTTCTCCTGGCTGGTTTTTCTCCCGCAGAAATCATCAGTAAACAGGTTGTGTGGTCATTTATTTCATTTCTGCATGTGGGATCTTGCTTTGCACATATTGATATATTTGTAACATTACAACTGAAAGTCCATGTCAAAACTATTTCATTGCCTGTAGAGGCATCATGAAGTTATAAAAAGCATTACATAAGTGTTCTTTCTTTGGTTTCTCAATGAAAGTAAAGAAAGTACAAGTAAAAGGAGTGAAATATCATAAATAACAATGGGAGAATGTCTTAAAGAATAAACTTCTATACCAATGGCTCCTCTAATGATCTCAGCTTCCAAAGTGCCTTGCAGCAACTTAAGAACTTGTGTAGTATGCAGTAAAAGTATAAAATGTTGCAAGTTCACAGATTTTTTTCAGTATCTGCAAACAGAATTAATGTTTCTGATTGATAACTGTTCATCAGACCAGTTCTGTTCTCTGTTGTTGTCTCCATAAATGCTTCCTGACCTGCATTTTCAGTTTTTTTCCTCTATGTCAAGTTTCCAGCATTGCTTTGTTTCTTTTTTGTTGTTGTGAAATGTAGCACTACTTTAGAAAGAATAGCTGATTTAGCTAAAAGCTTTAAGAAAGCTTCAAAGGTGAAGAAGGTTGGTGTGAGAGGCTGCAGCTTCAAACTGTGGAAATTAGCAGCCATTTCGGAAGCTGACTGTAATTTGCTGCTGTCACATATATCTGCTGTTTACCAGGCTGCATGCATGTAACCTCCCCACTCCTAACACACACACACACCCTAAATTCAACATTATCAATCAATTATAGCTTTTACAATTTCACTCTGGATTCACAGGTTCCTTGGTGTCCTGAAACTCACCAGTGAAAGCAACGCAAGTGCACAGTGGCAAATAAGAGGGTTGAATAATGGCAGTTATGATTCTGACTGATGTTATTACTAGACAAGTAATAAGTTAAAATAGAATAGTTCAATTTGAATGATATTGAAATACAAAAGAAAACTAGAATTACAGTTATGCTAACACCATGAATTGACAGTGCTCAAACATCAGAGAGAATTCATCTCCCAATCATATCTATGGGTTTTACTCAACAGTTTTTTTCAATTTCAGTCATAAGAGTTTGACACCCCCTTTCCTGGATTATGCACACAATTGACCTCAGACTTTCCCAGCTTTGAATAACCCCTCCAGGGTTCAAACCATGCACTTCTGGTATGGAACTTTCAAACTAAAATCCTTGTGCTGAGATAATGCATTTCTTAAGTTTTCTAAAATAACTGCTTGCTCCAGAAGAAAATGTTTCGTAGTCCAACTTCAATGGATGTGGAGTCACATATGGGTCAGACCAGGTAAGGATGGCAGTTTCCTTGCACAAAGGACATTAGTGAACCAGATGGGTTTTTCCTGATGCTCAACAATGGACTCATGGTCATCCTTAGACTTTTAATTCCAGATGGTTATTAAATTCACATTTCACTATCTGCCATGGCAGGATTCGCAACTGGGTCCCCAGAACATTATTTGGATGCCCAGTCTAATGGTCTCGCAATGTTACCATCACCTCATATCCTTTGCAGGTATACACAGCGTAGACTTTCCTGTGGCCTCTGGCATAGACTCTGGCTATTCCTCTGTATATCATCTGCTCTTGCTCATTGTGTGATGTATGGGTCATGAGGTGAAAACACCACTACCTGCATTACCATTTTCACCAAAGTGTGTGTATCTGATCCATGATGTGCATGAGTTACACGACAGTACATCCTCATTGCAGTTGATCTCCTCTGAAAAGTTATCACTAATCTTTCTTGACTGCCTTCTAGTGATGCTTCAAGCCCAGTGCTACTGTTAGAGCTCTTGCCTTTCTGATGAGTCATTTAATGGAGGTCTTGCTTGCTCTCCCAGGTCAAGGCAAAAGGTCCCATTTCACTCCTTCAAAAAAGAACAAGGGATTTATACAAAATTTATTCCTCAATCAACGCAACAAAGATTATGTTTGAATCTCAAGTTGAAAACTATGTTTCCTACATTTTACAGTGACAATGCTTCAGATAGTTCTTAATTGATTTTATGGAAGTCTTTGGTGCTTTATAATGGATTTCTATGTGCATGGTCTTCCTTAAACATCTTTATTAAATCTCCCTTTATTAAGTTGGGAGAAAGAATATCCTCAGGTAGGCACCTTTGGCCCTAATTTAGCATCAAACTTTTCAATTGGAATTGTAAATATTATGAAAAGGTATTAGCAGAATGGGAATCAGTCCTCACTCCTTGGGATTGAAGTAAGTTGGTTAATTTGTGAGAAGAGATGGCTGGGAAGTGGCAGTGGGATTGGGTTAGCTCTCCTGGCTTCCTTCCTCATCTTAGAGCTTGGTCTTGTCAGTTGTCTGGAGAAGAAACAAATATTCCTGTCCCTCGCAATCATCTTATGAAAGTAACTTAATCTGCTTCAACCACCTATTCAGATATTGTGGTTTGGAAAAAGCAGAATTCTTTTCTTTTGCCTTTCCACCCCACCAATGACCTTAGATTATGTCCTTGGTACATAGTGTCAGAAGGAACGGTAAACAGTTTCCCTCATTTACTTTAATTAGTCTGAGCAAACGACTGTTCTTCATGATTCTGTATTCTCATCCTTAACCAATTTTGTGTCTATACCACCACTGCCCATTTCATTCCACAGGCTTCAATTTTACTTGCACACTTGTGTGCCACTTCATCGAACATATTTTAGAAAATCCAGTTTATCACGCAGTGGGCGGCACGGTGGCTCAGTGGTTAGCGCTGCTGCCTCACAGCACCAGGGACCCAGGTTCGATTCCACCCTCAGGTGACTGTCTGTGTGAAGTTTGCACATTCTCCCCGTGTCTGCGTGGGTTTCCTCCGGGTGCTCTGGTTTCCTCCCACAATCCAAAGATGTGCAGGTTAGGTGGATTGGCTATGCTAAATTCCCTGTAGTGTTCAGGGATGTGTAGATTAAGTGGGTCACAAGGGGACAGGTGTGGGTGGGATGCTCTGAGGTTTGGTGTGGACTTGTTGGGCCAAAAGGGCCTGTTTCCACACTGTAGGGATTCTAAAAAAAAAATCATTCATCACTTTAACCCAGAAAAAGTGTTGTATAAAGCGGCAATGCTGTGATGTGAATTTGTTGTTTTTAGTGAGTGAAAATTTATTTAGATCTTGTTAATTGTGTTAAAACAATCCAGAATGTATTATTCACTATAATAGCCAAATGGTAATAAAATATTGCTGTACATGCCTTAACAGGACACATGAGTTTATTTGGTGGACGTGAGAAATTATAAATAGGTGGCTTGCCACTTTAATTTCCCTTAGGTGGAATCCTGGCAGACAATCAATAATTCATGGTTGTCCTGGGATAACGGGAGTTCCAAAGTAATTGTCTTTGTGGTTTTAATAGAGTAAAACCTGAAAATTATCAGTTTATTCAGCAGTTGATTTTTTTTATTTTCTCTTAAACAGGATGAAGAAAGTGAAGAGGAGCCAAAGCTTAAATATGAAAGACTGGCTAATGGAGTGACAGATATTCTGCAAAAAGATGCAGCAAGTTGTATGACGGTGCACGACAAGGTAGTTTCTTTGTTCCACAAATTTTAAAGCATAATTTTGATAAAAATTAATTTGCCAAGCACAGTTTTAAGGGCATCAAAGCATGCTACACAAATTATCGAGCTGTTTAAAAACTGTAGTTGAATAATTTAAGGTCATGTATGTGGCCAATCCATCTCATTACGATTCACATCAAGCCGTGATGATTATGTTTTTATAAAATATATGGCTTTCGCACAATTCAATGTTCCATCTCTATTAAGAATTTCTTCCCATATTTCTGGAAGCTACTTTCCTTTCTGAAGCATCACATTTTCACAAAGCATCAGTCTGTACTAGATGACTAATCGTCATGGCACCTGGTGCAGTCAAGCAGGCTTGTGCAGTGGAATAGTCATACCTAGTTATGTCTGCACACCTGATGTTTTATTAACCAGTATTGATTTTCTTTACCCGGGGGACTGACTTCTTCCTGAAAAAAAGCAACCTTGCAGGGGCGAAAGACATTGCCAGCCTGAATTTGTAATGAGCCTCTTCTTCCTTTCTCCTCTTTAATGCAGGTTCATGTTATAAGTGCCTGAATTTAATTTTCAGTTTAGCAATTCCCATCTTGATAAATCCTTTTTAAACCTGAAGTTAATGGAAGGTTATTTTTTAGATGGTGCAGGTTGACTGACATGCTTGGTAGTGCCTGTAAATATGAGCATTTCATTACAGCCTCCAATCAAGCATGCTCAGACGCACAGACAGACTGTAATTTGAGTTGCCCGAGAATTTGGTTAATGCATTGAACTTAAATGTATCGATTCTCAATTTACTATTCCCTTTCTTTTAAGAAAAGAGTTGAGAGTGTTTAAAATATTGTTTTGTGCTTTTAAAATCCACAGTGTTTGGTTCTGTATTTTGAATTTTTTTTCAATCATTCCCAGAACTTTGTGCTGCACTTTTATTTTGCACAGTTGTAAATCTGTCCTTGTTAAATACTGCTACGTTCCTTGTTATAGCTGTGCATCTGAGTCTTCATCTTAGTTTAAAGCTACAGTTGTAATTAGCTGCCACAGTTCATCAGTGAGTGTGCACAATCTGCCATAATTTGTTGTCAGTATATGAGGCTTCCTTGTGACTCATTTTGACAGGCAACCAGTACTTGTACAATCACAATATCTCATTTTATAAAGATGTCACTGACTTGAAGAGAAAATGTTCCCTTTCAAAAAGACAGGTTAATATTGCTGCAGTATTTAGAAAAAGAAACACACAGTAATTATGTTACAGCAAAATGTTTTTGTTTTTTATTGGAATGTTGTGTATCAAGAAAACTATGGTTACATGCTGGGAGCACTCTTCTAGCCACTGTGTTTGTAAGGCAGAAAAATTGTACTCTGAAAGTAACATGAGCCATATAACAAAAAAATTGCTTTGATTTTACTATGGCATGTGAAATTCTTCAGCTCAGTTCCACAGCTGTCCCAAAGGTTTTAGAATTTAACAGCAAACGAAAGTGTAAATAGATTTTTTTTTTAGTCTGGTGATTTGCTTTTAAGTGTACTGCGAAACTGCAGAGCAATGAATACACAGTGTATTTTCATTCATCATCTGTTTTCCAGCTTTTGTCAGAAATAATTTTGAATATAATAAGAAATACTCTAATTCAAATATATTCTCTGCTTGCAAGTGCTTTGATCAGTGTTGACTTGAATGCACATGCTGGAATTGAGAAATGATCTCTGCTCCATAACCCAGCTGTTTCTGCAGAGGAGTTGAGGATTAGGGGCTTTTTATAGATACTTTATATTTCACAGATTCCTTTCAGGTAGAAGTAGTTCTGCAATACTCTGGTGCTGCCGGTGTGTGAAGCTACTGCAACTCTACTATGGCATAAACTTGCCACTACCAGAAGAAAAACAATCCTACATACAGGCTTTACACCTACACAGATTCTGAGAAGCTGCTGATTGGGTATAACCTCAGAATGCAGCAGCAGTTTTACCATGCTTTTGTTCAGTCGTCAGTGCAAAGTTGGGAGAAGCATCATTGGCAGTGTTGTAATATGAGGAGGATGTCGATATTTCCTTGACGGAGAGAAAACATATATTGACGCTTATATTCCCCCGACTACATACATTGCATGGTGTGAAAAGATCCGTTGCATGTCATTGTCTTACTCCAATGAAGTGTAGAAGTTTGATTTCCATGTGAATTATTTTGGAATAGCAGCAAAGGTACATTAAAGTCTTTTATGTTGAGCCAAGTAAATGGTTCCCATCAATTGAGGTGAATAAGGACTGCATTTAGGGTAGATAAATTTTACATATTGCTGTTTTATTTCAGTTTTTGGCACTGGGAACACATCATGGTAAAGTCTATTTACTGGACATTCAAGGAAATGTGACACAACGATTTGACATTGTAAGTATAATGTGAAATTGTTACATAAGCTGTGATTTGACTCACTTCTCCGTTTAATTCGAAGGATTATACCTATGTTTTAGAGCCTCTGGCATCACTTCGCTTCGCCTGTGTAATTCTAAAATCATAGAATTCCTACAGTGTGGAAGCAGGCCATTCAGCCCATCTAATCCACACCGACCTTCTGAAGTGCATCCCACCCAGACCCCCCCCCACCCTATCCCCTATAACCGTACATTTCCCTAGCCTACACGTTCTCTGTACATTATGGTAATTTAGCATGGCCAATCCACCTAACCTGCACATCTTTGGACTGTAGGAGGAAACGGGGGCACCTGGAGGAAACCCACATAGACACGGGGAGCATGTGTATACTCCACACACAGACAGTTGCCCAAGAGTGGCATCGAACCCGGGTCCCTGGTGCTGTGAGGCAGCAGAGCTAACCACTGAGCCACCCCTTGTAAATCTCCTAGTGTCTCTATATGGCAAACAGGACTGCATGCAGTTATCTAAGCATGATCTAATCAGGGTTCGTTTCAGTTTTATCTCCTTAGAAATAAAGCCTCACTCTATGTGCTTGTGCTTGGTTTGCTTTTATTTTATGACCTTGCTAACCTAAGATAGGGCTTTTAGGAATTTGTACTGCTGTGTTCAGACCCGTTGCTTTCTCCACCCATCCATTTGTGCTTTTCAAGTAATAATTGTTCTCCCTGTTTGACCTAATACGATGGACTACCTTACATTTATATTTGTTGAACTTTATTTGCTAATTCTTTACTAATTCTACAAGTTTACTAATATCCTCCTGTGACTTCCTGTATGCTGACTCCTCAGTACTGACTATCCCCCCCTGACAATTTAGTGTCATGCACAAATTCTGAAGTTGTCATTGATTCAAAAGTCAAAATCGTTATATAAGTTGTAAACAGATGTGGTATGTGGAACACCACTTCAAACCACTACCACTCTGAATAACTACTTGTAACTTACTGTCATCTTTCTATCATAAAGCCAGCCAGCAAGGCATTCTGCTTTTTATCCCTGACATAGCATTCTAAGACGTCATTCATTAGCCAAACGTAGGGTACCTTATCATGGTTTACACAATGTATGGTGATAGTTGCTTTCTTTGTTGTCTTTCTGAGAGAGGTGAAGGTTTTTATATTATATCCACTTTTAAATCATTGATTCTTAAAACCATCTTCGAGTAATGTTTTTAAGAGTCAGCAGCAGATAAAGTTTTACACTGCAACTTGCATTTGTATAGATTCTTTAAAGTAATAAAACAACCCAAGACACTTGTCGGAGTGTAATGAAAATATGTGAGTCCGTGACGTACGTGAGTAGGAAAGGTTTGGAGGGAAATGGGACTAACTTAGTTTGGGATTATGTTTGGCATGGACTGGTTGGACCAAAGGGTCTGTTTCTGTGCTGTATGACTCTACAGCTGTATGACCAAAGAGATTTGATCAGAGGCTTTAACCAGCATCCTAAAAGATGAAAGAGATGTAGAAAGGTTCAGGTTTACGGAAGAAATATCAAAGTGTAGACTGTATGAAACTGAAAGCATGAGAGTGCTTGCAGAGTGTTTAAAATCAGAAAAATGCTGTCTTATTAAATTTATGGAGTTCAGGGATTTGGTTGAGATCATAAAGCTGAAGAAGTTTAAACTTGGCAGGGTAAGGCCAAGGACTGATTTCAAAAGATGGATGATAGTCTTAAAATTGAAGTGTTGATTGACTGAGAGTCAGTGTAGATAAATGAGCTGTATTTGGTGCAAGTTAGGACATTGGCAGCAAAAGTTAGAAAGACCTCAGGTGTCAGGAGAGTAGAAGGTATTAGCCTAAATTCGAATGATCAAGTCTAAAGGCAACTAAAGCGTGGTTGAGGCTTTCAACAGTAAATAAATTGAGACGAGATCAGTCAGTAATCTTACTGTGCTGGGATTGGCAACCTTCATGTTGGTGCATATCTGTGCTGGGATGCCTGTCTTGGGATCAGTCATGTTTGATTGTTAGAGCAGACTTGATGGGCTGATTGGCCTGGTTCTGGTTCTGCTCCTGTCTGTTATGGATTATGTTTTTTCTGTTTTTAAGTTCTAATCCGATTATGATCCTGGACCAGACCATAAATTTATTTTATGGTCTGGGTATGGTCCGGTAAGTCTTAGAGTAAATGAAATGTGAGATTCAGGGGACTTACTAAAAAAAAAATGAAGCTACATGGTTGTGAGCAAACCGCAATAAATTTTACTAGACAACACTCGAACAATAATAAAATCTACAACAAGAGTACAACTTATTTTCTATACCAAGAATTAACAAGGGATAAATATGAGTAATAGACTGTGATCAAACACGTTACGATAGACGCACCAGATACCAAAATCAATCAAGACTAATCCCATGGATTTCTCAACAGCACACCGCAGATATTAATGACTTGGGTCAGAAAATCTCATTTAAATTCACAGGACTGGTAGATGATACTAGCTGTTGGAGAAGAGCTCTTATAGATAATGGAATCAAGGGTTATGGGGATAAGGCAGGAACAGGATACTGATTGTGGATGATCAGCCATGATCATAATGAATGATGGTGCTGGCTTGAGGGGCCGAATGGCCTACTCCTGCATCTATTGTCTATAAGAGCTAGAGCTTTGTTTGGGAATAAGTACTGAGTGCAGCTTTGGATTCCTTCAGTTTTAGTGCCCTTGCTCCAAAAAACTCTTGAAAGCCACTCTGCCACAGTCAGTGCTGCATCAATGATTGCTCTTGTTCTTATCAATCCATCCCTTTCCTGGATCTATGCTCCAATGGACTTCAAAACTGCGCTCGTTACTCTTTTACCAATATAACCACATCTCTTCTCCGAAAGCAAGCCTCACCAAGTCAGTCCTGCCCCTGGGCTTTTGTGCGTGGTCCAATCTTGCTTCATTGCATCAAGCAAATACTACTAGTGAACTTGTATTATTTCTGAAATCCTGCTGTCTCAGCTGCTGTTAAATACTGATGCTGTCAAGCCTTATTCCAAGTCCTCCAGTTTTTGACTGTTCTGTCAATGGGAGCAGTACCCCCCCATAGAGTATGACTAGACGCCTCATGATTTCAAATATCTTTATCAAATCTGCTCCTAAAAGAAAAAAAAAAATCCACCTACTCCAATTTATCACAGTGAAAGAATACCCTCATCCCTGGAACCATTCTCTTCAATCTTTCTACATCCCCTCTAAAACTTTTATATTCTTTCAACAGTATGGTGCACAGAATTGGTCACAATACTCAAATTCAAGTCCAACCCAGTGCTTTGCAAAAGGCTATCTTAACCTCCTTTCTTTTTTACTCCACAGCTTTGCTTGTAAAGCCCAGGATCCTGTATGATTTATTGACCACTTGTTGAACTGTCCAGCTACCTTCAATGACTTATGTTCATCTTTTGTTCCTGCACCTACGTTTGAAATATACCCTTTTTGTTTTCTATTGCCCCTTCTCATTCTACACACCAGACTGTGTCACTTCACACTTCCCTGCATTAAATTTGCTTTGCTATGAGCTTGCCTTGCCATCTTTGACTCTTTTAAAGTCCATCTCGAGCAATTCACAGTATTTCTTATTTGGTACCATCTGCAAAGTTTAGAATTGTACCCTCTACACCCAAGGCTAAATCATTGATCTATATCAAGGAAAGTAGTGGTTCTAGTTTTGAACCTTAGAGAAAGCCACTATATTGCTTCCTCTCAACAACTGCTCACTGTTGCTTGACTGCTGTTACCTAGCCAACTTTGTATCTGTATTGTTACTGGTCCTTTTATTCCATGAGGCTCAACTTTGCTGATAAGCCAGGTGAATTAGCCATGGGAAATGCAAGGAGAGGGTGGTTGGGCGGATGTAAAGAGAGAGGGTGATTGATCTGGATGGGATGCTATTAGAAGAGTCGAATGGCTGGCTTCCACACTGTAAGGATTCTATGATTTTAAGTGCTTTAGAAGTCTCTTGCGCACTGCATCAACCCTCTCTGAGACCTCATCGAAAAATTTAATCGAGTTAGTTCAACATGATTTGCCTTTAACAAATTAATACAGATTTTCCTTAATTAATCCACCCGTGTCAAAATGACTGTAAATTTTTCCTTGGATCTCAAAACTAAAAGAGTTCTCTCCACTGACATTATTTTGACACTCTTTAGTTGCTGATTTTATTCTCACACCCTATTTGAACAGGGGTGTATTATTTGTAACTGCCCAGTCCTTTGGCATCACCCCTGTACTGATGAACAACTGGAAGATTATGGCCAGTAGCTCATTAATTTCCATCCATATTTTACTCAACATCTTTGGATTTATTTTTTCAACCCTGGTGATTTTTATCAACAGTAACCTGTAACAGTAAATTTGCCAGCCTTTCTCAGTTTTTGCCCAATTTTATTTTATATAATGTCTTGACTAGCTCCTTTTTCATAGATATAAAAGGTACTGCAGATGCTGGAGAATCCGAGATAACAAGCATGGGGCTGGATGAACACAGCAGGTTGAGCAGCATCATAGGAGCAGGAAAACTTGACGTTTCGGGCCTAAAC
>JAHRHZ010000077.1:16623746-16650037 GCA_024137785.1 Ginglymostoma cirratum | reverse complement strand
ATGATGTTTAGGCCCGAAACGTCAAGTTTTCCTGCTCCTATGATGCTGCTCAACCTGCTGTGTTCATCCAGCCCCATGCTTGTTACCTTAGCTCCTTTTTCATTGTAACTTTAGCCTTGGTAAACACAGCTTGAAAAATACTCATTTAGTGCACCAGCCATGCTGTCTACCTCCTTGCATGGGCTGTCTTCTCGATTTGTATGTCTCATTGGTAAGGTGAATGCTGAAAAAGAATGAAGTAAGTTAGAAGAGAAAGTAGAGAAAGATGCATATTCAGATTTATGACAAGAGGGCATTGTCAGACCAAGTGAGGCCTGGTAGGTTGGGGAATATTGTCTCCCATTTAACCAGTTCGTTTAGCAAGCATGTGGTGTGAACAGCACCTTGGTCTTAGAATTTGACAACATTTCCTTGAATGTTGCTAGAAAGAAGGAACTTGCACTGATGTAGCACCCCTCACAACCTCTCAATGTCTCAAAAGTGTTTCACAGCCAATGATGTATCTTTGCAGTGTAGAAATTGTGGCAACTAATTTACACACATCAATGTGCTGTCAACAAGTGACATAATTTACCAGATCACATGCATTTAAGTTTGGTTGAGGGATAAATATTGGCGAGGACACTGAGAGAATTACCATGAAATATTTTACGTCCATTGGAGAGGCCAGATCTCAGGTCAATATTTAATTTGCAAGACATTTTGTTAAAGCAGAAAACGTAGGTACTTGTGCAGGAAACCATCCCGCACTTTCCTTCTGTTGTATTGACTGAAGCTATTTTTGTATTTTAATTGAGATTCTGCGGATAGGGCATGCTTTTGTTGTTATTTATACCCTTCAATCCCTTTACATTATTTCAACAGACTCTGATCTAACTCAATGTACAAATAGCATAAACATTGGAATCCAGTTTAGAAAGACTGTGGTTCCTGGTTAGGAACTAAAATATCAATGCCATGCAGTGAAAATACTGAAAATCTCAAGTTATATTGCATGAGAAATTTTATTCCCTTACTTTAGGGCTGGCGAATTTGTTGCTATTCATTAGTAATATCTGATCTTTTACAATTTGAAAACCTGTTTTTGAACAGACTCTTCATGTTTAACTTTGGTAACTAACTTGTCACTCTTAACTTGATTGCAAGTAGGCTCCATCAATTTAAGTATCAGCCTTGGTACTCGCCTCTGAGTCAAAAGTTTGTGTCTTCAAGCCACACTACAAAACTGAGCACGTGATCTTTACTGACTCTTCATTGCATACTTGACGATTTACAATCTGTATCAATGACTTAGAAGTGGAGGCCAAATGTATGGTAAATAGATTAGTCAATCATACTAAGAAAGTAAGTCGTGAAGAGGTAGTCAGTCTCCGGACAGATATAAGTAAGTTGAATGAGTAGACAAAATTTTTGCAGTTAGACTATAATATGTGAACTTGCCCACTTTGGCAGGCTAATAGAAATGACTACAGAATGCTGCAGTATGAAGAGATCAGGGTATCCAATCACACATTAGTCTACAGTTACAGCAAGAAATTGGAAAGCAAATAGAATGTTGATCTTTGTCAAACTGGACTAGGACCCAAAATAGACAGGGTTGGCAGGAAAATTAGCCCCCAACCCCAGGGAAAATTCAATCATGGGGACAGCCAATCAGATAAAAAAAATTGTTTTTATTTATGGTAGAGCAGGCTCAAAGAGCTATATGACCTGTTCCTACCTTTAAGTTCCATGTTCCTACTACCATGTTGAAGTGTTGCATTGTCATAAGTGCAGTTTTCGGAGGAATATTCAAAATTGCCCGAAAGTTAAAAAAAATTAATAACTTTTGAAGCTAATTGGTGGGGAATTCTCATAGTGTCAAATTAACTGTTATTCTTTCAGCTATAAACACCTAAAACAGATACACTAATCACTTACCTCATTTATGGGAGCTTGCTGTTTGCAGATTGTCTGTTTTGCAACAGCGATTGCACATAAAAAACGAATTCTAGCTGATGGTTCCCTGAGAATCTGAAATACTATATAGTTGCTATCCTGTGCATTTTCCTGTTAAAAATATTCCTAATATCCAGTTAAATAATCTTCCAAATCAATTTAAATAGACATTGTCACTTTTTAAATTTATATCTCGGGGGCAGCTTTTATATAACAAGGCTATACATATCTCTTTGAAGGCATGCATCTGGTGGCACCAAAAAACTTGCAGAAGCTACTGCACTATAAAATACCACTATTTATTTCGTTGACTTTGTCTTTGGGAGTTGAGAGAAGAAATAGAGCATTGTTCATGCAGTCATTCATTTGCCTTCCAGTTACTGCAAGAAAAAACTACACACTTCAAAAGCAGATTTTCCATGGGGATGCAACATTTGCAAAAGAATCAATTACCTATTTGTTAGCAAGGCAGGCTTTACAAATGACCCATTAGCTGATTGATTACTCCGACTTCTGTTGGATATCCATGTGGTGCACGCTGATGTGATGGATGTTGAGGGAGATAGCTTTGCCAAAAGGTATGATTATAAAAGGCTCTTCAAATAACTAGGAATATTCCTAATTGAAAAGCTGACAAAATCCATGCTTAAAGGTATTTCATCTGTATTTTCTTGCTTAAGTTTAGGGGCTTGACTGTCAACTTTCCTGTAATGAGTTCTGGACTAGCTATATTTTCTGCAACAATGTAATTTATCTTTTATCGCATCAACTTTAGTTATACCTGTGAAAGGGCATCTTGTGTATCTCCTACTGAAAGAAGTAGAAAAATACAAATTTAATATACGTTATATTTGTATCCCGATAGCATTTTTCATTGCAAGATAGAGCAGTTACTGACTTATAACAGTGGATATATTCTAGGAAGCAGAAGTCATATTTGGTGACCGTGCACATTATGCATAGGCCTCTCAGTACCACATCATGTTCTTCAAGGTTTTGCAAAAACTGTGGAAAAAGAAACTGCACCAATATTCTATCCAAACAACAGCCAGTCTTGCAACATTGACCCATCTGTCAAGAGCTTTGACTGCTTGGGGTCTGGCCAACATTTTAAGTAGGAAAGGGAAGAGGATGCTAAGAATAAGGGAGTATGGAGCCAACAGGATGAAGTGGGGAATGTAGGTAGCAAGGTATGCTGGCAAATACTTAGCAGCGCATAGCAAAGACAGAAGGTAGGCAATTAGCTAGAAGTATAGACAGCAGTAGGACAGGAAGGAGTAAGGCTGGTTTAGATTTTTCACGTGACAAAGCTACAATTTTGTTAGGGCTTTGCAGGGACAGTAAGGGGAAACAACTCTTATCAAGATAACATTTTTCAAAAAAATTAAAGTTTGGTTACATGAAGATACAACAGATACATTTGGAGGTACAATATTGCCACCAAGTGTCCAGAGGCCTGCACTGCTTTGCTTCTTTTTTAAAAAAGAAGCTGCTTGTATGTCGCGTAATTGGTTTCTGAAGACTTAGACCAGACTTGAAACATTAACTCTCTTTCTCTCTGTCCGCAGATATTGCCAGACATTTCTCCTACATTTTCTGTTTGTTTGCCTTTCTAAGCACCTTCCATGCTCAAAGTCTATGAAACATTTCTCAAATATAGTTGGCATAATATAGGAGAACATTTTAGATCTTAAGATTGTTTATTTCAGAACTCCCAGGGCGAAAAAGCTGCTGTAGCTACATATGCACTTTTACACGTATGTTGTAGGCTGGAGCTAGGAATAGTGATGTTAGAGGCTCCAACTTTTTTTCCATCACGTCGTTGACAAGGAATCTCTCCTCCTGTTATCAACTGTCTTTGGCATGCTTTGGAAGAATTTTTAAACTGATAGCCAACGTGTTTAGTCACATATGTATTTACCTCCCTCTGCCATTAAATCCTGATGTGAGACTTAATTGCTGTGAAAAATGCATGTGTTTATATGGACAACAGATACATCACTAGAGATGGAGTTAAAGCTTAACAGGGAATGAGTAATCCAACAGATCATAGTTGAGGCCATGCAGGGAAAAAGGAAGACAAAGGAATGTGTAAAGTATAATGGGGTATCAGAAAAATCCTTCATAATAAACTCGAGAAATGAACTGAAACAAAATAAAAATAAGGTGTTTTGATTTCCTGTTTGTTTGAGCACTTAAAATGCCAGGGCAAAGTAGGCTATGGGCCAAGAGCGGGCAAGTGGGTTTAATATAGTTTGATGCTTATTGGTCAGTGTAAACATGGTGGGCCAAATGACCTGTTTCTATGCTGTATGATTTTATGACTCTATGGCTAACACCTCAGTTTCTGCTTAGGTGCTGTACAGCCTCAAGGTCTCAACATTAAATTGAATAACTTCAGAAACTAACTACTTTATGTCTGTTCTCCATTTTTCTTACATTCTCTGTTCCTTTCCCCACAACCTTGTCAAGTTTATGTATTGTTTACTTTGCACATAGTTGCGTGGACCAATTATTTTCCTTTTGTACATTTTTGTATGTTTTTCTTTTTTTCTCCCTTATTAACAGCCCCTTAGCCTTTTACGTTGGATCGCAATACCATCTGCCTTGTTGGTCCTCCTCTGTCTCAGTCAAAAGTATAAAGAAATACCTATTTTCCAACACCTTTCAGTTCTGAATAAGAGTCATACCAGACTCAAAACGTTAGTTCTATTTTTCTCTCTCCACAGCTGCTGCCAAACCTGCTGGGTTTCTCCAGCATTCTGTGTTTGTTTCAAATTCAGTCACTGTTGAGTCAGCCGCCCTGCATTTTGGAGAATGTGGGCTTGTGATTTATTCAATGTAGTGGTATGATTTGCAGCCACTCCCAGCAATTGAAATGTATAGGCATGGATAGTATAGATTGCTGCCATTATACTTAGTCTGAAGGTGGAAATCTACACCCTCACCTTAGTCTGAAGATGGTGCTTTTCTGATATTGCTGGTATATCATCTCAGGCAGGTAGCTTTCCTACTTTCCGTCGTGTGGTACTAGATAGATGACCGATTGCAGGAATCTTGTCAGTATCACCTGTCCATTAGGAAAGTACACGAGCAGACCACTGACAGAACTAGAAATAAATAAGTACAATCTAATCACTATGACAGAGACACTGCTGAAGGTTGATATAGATTGAGACCTTGATATTGAACGGTACAGGACATTTAGAAAGGATGGTAAGGAAAAGCTGGAGGAAAAAATTGTGAATAAAAATGATATCAACCCAGTAGAGATGGATATCTTAGGTTCAGGAATTTGGGATATGAAAGAGGTTTATGTACAGATGAGAAGTGTCACTTGCAGGAGTGTGTGCAGGCCCTCTACTAGTCACCCCATAGTAGGCAGAGTATAAAAGAAGAAATAATGGGAACTTGCTAGAAAGGTACAGTGTTCTTCATCGGGGATTTTAATCCCCACACAGACCGGAAATATTGATGGGTAAAGGTAGCCTAATTGAGGAGCTCATAAAATATTTTAAGTATTGTTTCTGGCAACAGCACGTTCTGGAGCTAACCAGAGATCTGATTATACTAGACCTAATGTTGTGCAATGAGGCAGGCTTAATTAATCATCTCATAATGATGATGACCCTAGGTAGTTGTGATCATTATATGAGTGAATTTCACATTTATTTTCAGGAAGAAAAGAGTGTCCAAGTTTAATATTGTAAACTTAATCTGTGTATTTATGTGGACATGAAAGTAGAGCTAGCTAAAGTGAACTGGTAAACAAGATTAGTAGAACTGCAGTGTCAGATACTTAGGGGGATATTCAGAATGCACAGATGTTGTTTGGATGGGTGAGAGCGTTGCAGGTACATTTGCTAACTGATTTAGTACTTTGGTACAGAAACCCATACAAGTGAGGGGAGAAAAAAGGAATATAGTGGTATTAGGGTATAGTATAGTGAGAAGGATGGATACTGTTTTCTGCAACCAAGAATCAGAATCACGAAAGTATTTCAACAAGAAAGAAAAAATTCTGTTAAGGACGAAATATTTGTTATTAACTAAAAAATCTAAAATTATTATCAAACTTAAAGAAGAAAATTTACAATTATTCAAAGATAGATGGAATGTCAGAAGACTGGGCGTTGTAGTGATTGGAACGAGATGGATCTCATTGAGTATGAGATACTGATTGGCCCAGGTTAACAGCCCCAATCAGGGAGTCCTGGCTGACAGATATAAACAGGAGTCTCGGAGTGTCCTCACTGCAGGGACTGGCTGTGAGCTAAGTGGTCAGAATCCATGTAAATAAAGGGTGACTTGGTGATGGGATACTGGCTTCTCTGCGTTATTTCAGGCAGCATATGAAAAGCAGTAAAGAATGACTAAAGGATTAGTAAAGAGGGAAAATTTTATAGTACAGGAGAATGCTAACTAGACACACAAAAAAGATGTTAATAGTTTCTGTACATAATAAAGAAAGTAATTAACAAAGTAAACATTATTCCTATAGAATTAGAGTTTGAAAAATAAATAATGATAAATAAAGAGATGGCAGATGAACTGAACAGGTATCTTATTGTGTTCACTATAGAGGCATACAAGTAATATTCCAGAAATAGCTTGAAACTAGGAAATGAGGAATTTGAGAAAGTTACAAATCACCAGGGAAGTAGTACTGAGCAATTTGTTGGAGTTAAGGGGTGACAAGTACCCAGGTCCTGATGGATTTCATTCTTGAGTCTTAAAAGACATATTTAATGAGTGAGTTTGTTTAATTTTTAAAATTCTGTTGTTTTGGAGATGGTGCAGGTAGATTGGAAGTTAGCTAATGTCAAAAAAGGGAGGCAGACAGAAAGCAGGAAACTACAAGGGAGTTTTATATATGTAATGAGGCAGATGTTAGAAGCTATTGTTGAAGACATCATGGCAGGGTACTTAGAAAAGCTCAAGAGAATCAGGGCAGAGTCAACTTGGTTTTGTGAAAGAGAAATCATGTTTGCCAAATTTATTGAAGGTCTTTGAAAAAGAACTTTGTTGTGGATAAAGAAAAGCTGCTCAATATACTTTACCAAGATTTCCAGAAAGTATTCAATTATAATATCAGATCAAAGGTTATTGTAAAAATAAAAGCTTATGTTGTTGGGTGGCAACATTGATATAGATGCAGATTGTCTAGCTAACAGAAAACGATGCAGGAATAATTGATTGTTTTCTGATAGGCAGGATGGAATGTTGTCATGGGGGAGGACGTGCCTGTAGGTGGGGATTTGAAACATTCACAAATTAGCTAAGATTTTATTAGAAAGCAAAGCAGGCTTAAGTGGCCAAATGCCCTGCATTGGCTCTGAATTTTTAGGCCCATGAGAACATTCTTCAAAATAATATACACAGTTGTGGATGGAGACCGTAATTACATTGGCAGCATGGTACACGCAGTGTGCATATTGTCTTATGCTGGAACGACTGGCATATGGTTCTGAGCTAGCAATCCAGAGATTGAATTCGAAACCTATCTTAGCAAATTGCCAGCTGTGTTACTGTTCCTCCACTCAGCAGAATTGAATTCTGAAATCAATTTGTGTTGGACTTTGTTTTTCATCAGGTATATGTTTTGAACTGTAGTTTTTGAAGTGAACCATGTGATGACATCCTGTTCCTTCATGTTACATAATACTGTCTGTTGTGAAAACATTATAATGTTATCCCCTTCTCTCTTTTTTTCCTGTCCTTTATGGGTTAATTCATTGCTTTTATTAAAACAGAATAAAGTAAAGTAATTGAATTGGTGGAACAGAATGGATAGAAACAAACAGCTTCTAGTGACTGAGGGATATGGGGACGTAGAATAAATAAATGAGGTTTAAGGGAAAAGCAGGACAGATTTCTTTTACATCTCGTTGTGAGGCTGTGTATTGATTGTAGCAGAAACCATGTCAGCATTCAGGAATTTCTTAGAAAGGTGATTTCAGACAAGATGTGATAAAAGGAGAAGGGAACATGGGATTAGTATTACTGCTCATGTACAGGATAAAAATCACCATGGGCTGATTGGGCTGAAAAATTTATTTCCATTTTGCAATTTCAATGGGTCTATGCAGCTTACTCTTGAGACAGAGGTCATAACAGTCCTTTCGATTGCATCATAATGACCATTCCTCACGTATAAGCTTAGACAGTGTGTTTGTACCCAGTTTGATTATGAATGATATTGGAACTGACCCCAAATTTTTTTGCATCTTTTCTATTTTTATCTCAATTTACAATAAAATTGAGTTCATTCTTTATTTTTATTCAGAATTTAGAATTTCTGCTCTGTTGTTCTGGTTTTCATTGTACAATTTGCAGGAGAATTGGGATAACTGGCTCATAAGATTGTGGAAGGACAAACTGCATTCAGCAGAAATCAAATAGGCTTTTGCACTAATGTAATCTTAAAAAAAGCTGGTCATGCACACAAAGCTGGTTGCTTGCCTAGGCTGAATTAACTACCGTCAGAGTTTCTCTAATTTTGCTCATTTTCTAGACTGTGTAAATGCTCTTAAAGTATAAACTGGCTCTTCTGTGTGAAGATCCTCACAGAAATGTTCTCTTAAAAAAAAGCACAAAGAAACTGACTACCCCAATATGAGTAAAAAATAGTATGTATATGTTTAGCCATTTTCAGTAAATTAAAACCTGGTATTCTAAAGTGTCATTGTGATTAATTTTTGTGAAAATAATTTTCAGTTACGTTCACCAAAATGCACCAATACAAAATGAACACTTCTAACCTAGCAAAAGAAGCATTTCTTAAAAAATTATGTCTTGAAAAGCTGCTCAGTTTTGTTGCCCTAAAGGCAGATTTTGCATTTGGCGATATGCGAATTATGTTGGACAGAAAGTTGGGGGCAAAAAGGACAAAGGGCTAAGTCTTAGGTATTTTGGCTAAGTGCAAATTAGTTCAGGTTTTGTTTTTGTAGGATTATTCGATGCAAAGCTAGATGCATTTTCTCAATGTACCTCACCAAACTCACCTCATTTAACTACCTATTCATGAATGATTCTAGCCCCATTTAACCATGCACAAATCTTCCTGGTTCAACTCCCCATTTACTGGGTGTCCCAGCATCCCTGTTGCGCAAGCCGTCTTTAAAAGCCTGTTGTGCCTCTGGCCGAATACTGTCAATCTGGATAAAAACCAAAAGAACTGTGGATGCTATCAATCAGAAACAAAAACAGAAGTTGCTGGAAAAGCTCAGCAGGTCTGGCAGCATCCGTGAAGAGAAATCAGAGTTAACGTTTCGGGTCCAGTGACCATTCCTCATTTCTGACCCGAAACGTTAACTCTAATTTCTCTTCACAGATAATGTTGATCTGGAGCTGCCCTGCATGGTTCCTGAAATTTGATGTGGCAAGCAAGGGGAATTTGCTTCCCCTCTTTGTGGGCAGGATCCTGGAAATCTTGCTGGACCTGTGGTATGCATTCAGAATATGCGGTTTCCCAAAGGAACAGTAGTGGAAGCCATGACACCAGGCCATGCCATTCTGATCCCTAGGTTGCTACCTGGGTTAGTGTAGTTTCAGCCATCTGCAGGAATGCACAACAATGGCAGCATAAGTGCCATCAACTTCTCTCTGATACCTCACCCTCACTGTATCTCTGCTACTGTACCTACCTCCCACCAACCTTATACTCGACCGCACTCGCTATTTTCTGCAGAATCTTCCTAACTTGTTCTCACTCTGGTGAACTTAAGCTAATCTATTCTTTCATCTTGACATGATTTTTCCAATGACTAAATGCATTTGACAGTCTCACTTATGTTTTTAAAAAAACGTCCGTCTTCTTCCTCATGATATCAAACTGCAGTTCATTAAATCATTACGGATTAAATTTTCCTAGCCTAAATCTTTCACACTCTTAATTAACAAATTTATTTTTTTAGGCATATCTACTAGAAATTCCAAAAATATTTGTGTTCAAGATGGTTTCAGGACGTGATCTTGAAATCTTCTACTGGAAATAAACCCAATACTTAATTGCCTATGTGATCAATTTACTTTATTATTTGCCAAATACGCAGATGTTTATATCAAGAGTTTTTTGATATTTTGCTTATCCTCTGGATGTGGACATGATGGCTCGGTGGTTAGCACTGCTGCCTCACAGCACCAGGGACCCGGGTTCGATTCCAGCCTCGGGCATCTGTCTGTGTGGAGGTTGCACATTCTCCCCGTGTCTGCGTGGGTTTTCTCCGTGGGTTTTCTCCGGGTGCTCCGGTTTCCTCCCACAGTCCAAAGATGTGCAGGTTAGGTGGATTGGCCATGCTAAATTGCCCGTAGTGTTCAGAGAGGTGTAGGTTAGGTGGGTTGTTGGGGGAGTGGGTCTGGGTGGGATGCTCTGAGGTTCGGTGTGGACTTGTTGGGCCGAAGGGCCTGTTTCCACACTGTGAGGGATTCTATAAACTATTGTCCATCCTAATATCCAATGACTTGATACTACTGAATGGTTTACCAGGCCATTTGAGAGGACAGTTATGAATCATTTAGTTTTGGGTGAGATTAGAGTTACATCAACCAGATTATGTAAGAAAGTCAGGTTTGTCTCACTTAAGGACGAGTGAACCAGTTGATCATCAAGCTGAGCAGTTTCACAATCTGTTGGTATCAGCATTCTATTTTCAGAAAAATAAAGAAATTCTGGTTCTCAAAATGCTTTGACAGGACTTGAAGTTTGTCCATGTTACTTAATCATGCATAAGATTAATTATTCAGAGAGTATAGAATGTCTAATATTGTTTGTGAGTACTGTTAAATTGCACTTCAAGATGCAAATGTTCTATTTTTATTACTGTTTGGAAAACATTCTATTTAGCTGATATTTCCTTTCTTCATCTACTTTTATTATGAGTGTCCAGGGCAATTGACTATCAAAACTACACCTATGTTGTGTTGTGATGATCAATATCTTGTTTTGCTTAAATTACTGTATTTCAGAGCTCTGTGAAGGTGAATCAAGTTAGCTTGGATGAAAGTGGAGAACATATTGGGATTTGTTCAGAAGATGGCAAGGTAGGTGTTGCAATACTCTGCATTCCTCAGTTTTGTTTTACATCTTCCATATTTATTAGTTGCTGCTTATGCATTTTTGTTCTTTCCCTCCTGTTTTCTAGTGCTACTCACTACAAGTGCAAACTCGTCAATAAATTTTAAAAAAATGTTTCATTTCCTTGTGTGTTCTACACTCTGTGTACGTGTGAGTTCAGGAAAATAATGATCAACAGGCTTGATACACAATTGAGCCATGGAGCATTTGGGGAAAATTTATTATTTTTAAACAACCTCTAACTGAGTGAAGTTTCATAGGAAACTTAACTTTCAACCTGTGGTGCCGGGATATTTCTAATGCAGCATTTTAAATGAAAGCTCAAGAATTGTCCTCTGTAACAACTGTAAGATGCAGCATAGTGATGCAAAAATGCATAATTTAAGGTGCAACAAACTGCAAAGTTTTCATACAGGTACTTCCATTTGAAAATACAGAACTTTTGTTGTCTGCCACTTTTAAAGCAAGCATTTATTTATGTATTCAAATCTCAGACTATTTGCAGTTTAAGAATGAATAGTGGATAAGGTAATATATTTGGGCTGATGTACTTGTATTGTAGTAAGTTAATGAGGGACAAACAGGGTGAATTTAAAATGAGATAATCCAGCAGACACATCACCAGAACTTCTTTTGACCAACATGTTACTTGAGCAGTAAGATTATGCATCTACATGAAAATTTATGAATAAACAGCATGTCAAATGGGTAGAGATAGTAGGAACTGCAGATGCTGGAGAATCTGAGGTGGGCCTTTTTGGGCCTAGACCCTTCTTCAGAAAATAGGGTCTAGGCCTGAAACGTCAGCCTTCCTGCTCCTCTGATGCTGCTTGGCCTGCTGTGTTCATCCAGCTCTACACCTTGTTTTGTCAAATAGATACGCCAGATCCATTGCAACAAGCATTGTAGAAATATTCTGAAATTAATCCTGGGAAGACAGGTAAATGTTGATGTCTAACTAATGATAATTATTCAGGTATATACTGTCCACAAAAAGAGATATTTTTTCCCTAAGTCTTCCTTTGCAAAATGCTAAAATGCTCCCAGTCCTGAGGGTGACCATTTCTTTGGCAACTTTAAGTGCCTTTTCCTTTAATCTAATAGAGTTCTTGATTTCTTTTCTTAACCATAGTTGGGACACATTCCTTGGTTGTGCATTAAAAGGATTTATTTTTATTGCAAACTATGTATTAACTTGTTAAATGCTGGCCTTACCTGGCTATCATCATACCTTTTAATATAGTTTCCTATCCACAATAGCCAATTTGTCCCTCGTACCTTTATGGTTTATGATGTCTTATGTTTTAAAACCCTAATTTCTGATTGAAGTACATCACTTTCAAACTTAATTTAAATTTCTGTAATATTATGGTCACACCTTCCTCAAGGTTTCTTTATGATAAGATTATTAATGAACCTTTTTACCACAACATTAGAATCATAGAATCATACAATACAGAAGAGGCCCTTCAGCTCATTGAGTCTGTACTGCCAAAAGTACAATAAATTTACACTAGTCACACTTTCCAACACTAGGTCATTGCCATGAATGTAATGACATTTTAAGTGCTTATTCAAATATTTTTTAATTGTTGTGAGTTTGCCCACCTCAACTACCTTTCCATTCCAGACTCCTACTGCACTCTGGCAGAAAAAAAATCTATCCTCATGTCCCCTCTAAACCTCCTGCCTTTACCCTTAAAATTATACCCTTTAACTAAGGGAACAGCTGTTTTGTACCCTGTCTGTGCCCCTCATAATCTTATACATCTCGATCAGGTTCCCCCTCAACCTTCTCTGCTCCAAAGAAAATAACTCAAGCCTATCCAGCCTCCCTTCATAGCTAAGATATTCCATCCAGGCAATATGCTGTTGAATCTCCTCTGCAACCCCTCCACAGCAATTGCACTCTTCCTGTACAGTAGTGACCAGAACAGCACACAGTATTCCAGTTGTGGCCTAACCAAAGTACTGCACAGCTTCGACAGAACACAGAACACAGAACACAGAACATAGAACAGTACAGCACAGGAACAGGCCCTTTGCCCCTATCTGTACCAAGCATGTTGCAATCCTAAATTAATCTCATCTGCCTGTATGTGATCCATCTCCCTCTATTCCCTACCTGTTCATGTGTGTTTCTAAATGCCTCTTAAACATTGCGATCATATGTGCTTCTACCACCTACCCTGGCAGTGCTTTACAAGCACCTACCACCTTCTGTGTAAAAAAGAAAACTGCTTCAATGTCTCCTTTAAACGTTTGCCCTCTTACCTTAAAACTGCGCTGTCAAGTATTGGACATTTCCACCTTGGGGAAAAAAATTCTACATAATCCATCCAATCAATGCTTCTCATAATTTTAACCTCCCTGTTTTTATAATCTAGTCCGATAAAGGCAAGTGTTCCATATGCCTTCATAACCATCCTATTAACCTGTCCTGATGCCTTCAGCAATCTGTGGACAAGAACCCCATGATCCTTTTGTTCCTCTGAGCTTCCAAATGTCCTGCCATTCATCAAGTACTCCCTTGTCCTGTTATTTCTTCCGAAGTGCATCACCTCACACTTATCAGGGTTAAATTCAATCTGTCACTGATCTGCCTATTTGACCAATCCAGCTAAAACCTCCTGTGACCTAAACCTTCTTTCTGTCTCTCAACTGTCTGGCTAATCTTCATGTCATACATGAACCGACTTATTACCACCACCTCACCCCTGCACCTCCCGCCACCGCTCCGCTCCCTGGCCTCTGACAGCTATTAATGCTGTAAGTCAGTTGTGTCAGAATTCTGTAGAATGCTTGCATTACCATACCTGCATAGATGTAGACCTTGCATGTTCTCAGAAAATGCTGTGTCATTTTCTTAAAATAAAATTATGTTGTCTTGCTGCATTTTGTGTGAATTACCTAAAGAGGAGGAAATGAATGAGCTGTAGCAGATTTCTCTTGGTGTATACATGGTATAATTAGCGTTTTTTTTAAATTATTGGAACCTGAGACAATGTCTTCACTTGTGGCAAAAGCTGTTTGTTATTATATGCAGCCTTTCCATGATTACTATCTTCGGAAGGTTTTGTTTGACTGTTTATTTTCCTGGAGCAGATGTTCTGCAGCTGCCTCAGGAATTTGCATTGTGTTGTAAGTCAAAATGAAGTGCTCAATTAGCACAGTACAAGAGCTGTTTGTCATGCATTTGATAAGTTAAGGTTGATTGCTTTGATTTCGGTTGTGACGAGTCTCTTAATTGCCTTGTCATCGGAAAATAAGAGGGTAGTCCTGGGGAATAAAGTGTTGGTCCTAGTTTAAAGGAAGAAATTAGTGTTCTTGAGGTGCACTGGTAGTGTCCATATCTCTGGGCCAGAAGTTCTGGTCTATAGGTGTGCGATTACAAATATCTAAAGGATGAAATGATTTTTTGATATTGTATACATACTTAAGAATATGTAACAATCTGCACACAAGTTTCAAAAATACTTCAAAGCATAATTAAGTTGAAGACTTTTTTTCCAGTTAAAAAGAAGAGTTTGCGAATGAGTTCTTCATTTCAGTAGCTACAATACACAGCTACATAGTTCAGGATGCATTTCATTTTAACACAGGAATTTTAAAAGTGTGGAAGCAGGTAAAGCATGTGCCATAAGGAATTGGTTTGTTCATTTTGGGAGTGTGAGTAACACTGTCAGCAGTGTTACCCATTCTCTAGTTGCCCTAGGGGCACTAACAGTCATAACACACAGTGTGGGTTTGGAGTGACCTGTGCCATGGAAATGGTACGTTCCCATTCCTGAAGGATACTAGTGAATTAGTTAGGTTTTATTGACAATCTATTCCTTTCTTTGCTTCTGGCTCACAAATTAACAGATTTATTGCATTCAATTTTGTGAGTTATCACAGTTAAGATTTAAGCTTATGGCCTCTGGCTGACTGATCCAGTGCTATCATCACGAGGCCACTCTACCTAAATAACTGCCTGCAGAACATTCAGGCGAGATAACCTACACCCTAAACTCTTAAAGAAAATGAGAAAGAAAATTTATGAAACTGGAGTTAATATTTGTTGGAGATCCTTTAAATATATGGGCTTGGATTTTCCAATGACCAGATGTTTGTAATTCCTAGTGTAGATGGGATTTGCGAATGGGGACGCTCTGGAATCCCCATCATAGCAGCCTCTTAAGGAATTTCTGGGAAATTGAAGATTCCATTGGGTGATTCCTACATGCCTGGAACCATTGCAAACTGCACATTTGAATCAGAATTCAGAGTAAATAACTACACAGGAAAGTCAGACTATTAAATGAATAATCCAACTCCTAAATAACTATTCAACTGATCCTGTACTAAACTCGCATACGCCAAATACACCGACCCCAGACCATTTACACCACCGCCGAGCTTCCCCCACACAGGATTCGGCAACCCTTCTCACCCCTCACCCCCCAGACCTAGTGACCTATTTCCTTTGCTCCGGTCCTGGCAACACCACACACCCCCCAACTCCAGACATCCCTCTCCCCCACTGACCTAACTGGGTACCCCTTTTCGCTCTGCTCCATACCTGATCTGCCTCTGCCTCCGCCCCACCTTCCGCCAGATCTCGATGCTCACTCTCCCCTGCCCCACCCCCACCAAACCAGGTATCACCCTTATGTACCCTCCTTACTTGGCACTCTTGCCGCCTTACACCGTAGAAATCTGTCCTCAGCATCCAACCTTGTATCTTCTTCACACCCACTTAGAAACCTATCTCACGGCATCTTAGTGCACGGACGGACACGCGCGCACACACGCGCGCACACACACACACACGCGCACACACACACCCATTCCTTACTGTCCGCCCCTATGGCATCCTGCCTTTGGCACTGTAGCCCACTGCAATCCATCTGGCAGAAGAACTTTCCAGCACCCTAATCTGACATTTGCGTTATGTATTTGAATAATATAATTTAGTTGGACTTTTGATAGGATTGTATATGATTTCAGTTGAGAGGCTTTACAGAAGCATATGACTCATAGAACTGATTGCAGGTTAACTGTATAGATTTTGAGTGTTGCTGAGAAAAGACAGATGGTGTTGAAACTTTACATTTTGGGCATTCAAGAGTCACTGTATTGTCATTCGGGTTCGAAGTATCCCTCAGGAAAGCACATATGTTCACATGTAGGTGCCATTCTGCGCAAACAGAAAGATGATGTCCATGCATTATGCTCTTTTCAACTGAACGGAAACAAGCTTGGTATATTCTCTATGGCAGCACCTCTACCAATCAGTGTCCTCTTCCCAACCCATCAGCACCTGTTTCTTGTGCAGTTTAAATCATTGTTCCTTTTGAACTTTTGTATTCTTGAAATTCTGTTTTGATGGTATAAGACATAAATTTTTGACAGCAATTTCTTTTCAGTAGTTTTCATGTCTGTACTACAAAGTGACTATTTGCCTGAATTTTAAAATTCCTTGAAGATGGAGAATAAATTAGCATAGACAATTACAATGTTACAGCCAGATGGCTTGTTTCTCTGTTTTAACATGCATTGAAGTGGGCTACCTGAGATAAGATGGGGAATAGTTTGTAACAGTTTTTTTAAGCATTTGTCTTACATTCTGTGCTGTTGATTCTCTTCAGTAACAACATAGAAATCTGTACATCTGGACTAAATATTTCTGATACCTCAAAAATAACAGATGACGAGGAGCAGAGAGGTTTACTGCATTCAAAATTTCTGGACAAATTGAGCTTACAAGCTTATAATCATAAAATCTAATTTGGAGATCATTGGCAAGTGTAAAAAAAATTGTCAAATTTGGAATAATCATTCAATCATATATTAAACTGAGGCCAAGAATGTCTGTTCAGCTTGCTTCCGTTCAGTTGAAAAGAGCATAATGCATGGACATCATCTTTTATGTCTGTTCAGGCAGACATAAAAGATCCCATGGCACAATTTGAAGAAGAACAAGGTGTCTCTTGCCCAATCAAAACCATCAAATTCTTGACTGCCCACAAATTATTTGGCATTTGCCTAGACTGCAGTAGTAACTTTAATTGAGAAGTACGCAATGCCCTAATCTGGCAACGTCTGTCATCCAGCACCTGCAGTGCTTCCGGTTTCTGAAGATGATGTATTTTGCAGTGGAACATGAAAGTTTCTCAGGAATTTAACTGGCATAAATATAGTTTAAATGCAGCATCCAGAGTTCCCATCATTTAACTATTTTAAAGGCAGTTGCGTCCACTTAAGAGCTGGCAGCAATCAGAGTTCCCTTCACTGAATACATGTCACTCTTCCCCGCAATTAACAATTGGATGCGGCATCAAAGAGAACAATAAAGTTTAGATGTGTTATTATCAATATAGCAAAAGCTTAAATTATTGAAAAAATTAGACCCAAAAATGTAGAAGAAATTTAGTCTGAAGATGTGCAGGTTAGGTGGATTGGCTAAGTTAAATTACCCACAGTGTCTAGGGATGTGTAGGTTGGGTGGATTAGTCATGGAAAATGTAGGATTACAAGTATAGGATAGGGGTGGACTTGATCGGCCAAATAGCCTGCTTCCATACTGTAGGGATTCTCTGATTCTGTGGACACTCTATTAGGCTTACAATCTTGGGTCAACCAAAGTGTTTGACTTCAAGCAGGAAAAGAATAAAATCTTTGAACTTACGGTTTACTGACAGTGAAAGCAAGAAAGTTATAGTAGTCCATAAAACATTAAAGGAAGGAAATAATAGTGATTTAGATAGTGTTCCGATGGATTGGTTTGACTTTGTCAGAACGTTGCATTTCTGGTGAGATGGTAATTCCCCAGGTAAAGTTATTCGAAAGAGACCTCAACTTGCAACCAGAGTATGAATATTTGCACTGATGGTTGTAAAAGTTTAAGAACTGGCAAGGCATTCATCTATACTATGTGCACAGTGAAGAAAAGAAGTACAGATACTGAAGCAACTGCAAAGTTTATTGAAGAATTTGCACAGTTACTTCGCACTGAAAAGCTATCCTCAGAGCAAGTACACAGTGTCAATGGATCTGCTTTCTATTGGCATTGTATGCCTCATAACTGCAACATAGCAACAGAGGCTGATGAAGTGCCAACTAGAGTGAAGGAGCCAAAGGACAGAGTGACTGTTCTTATAATCACAAATAATAACTGTCCATTTGCTCTTATTGTTTGTTTTCTGTTGTTCTCTATTTGGCTACATTCCCTTTAAAACTACAAGTCTTTATTTTTATGTAAAGCTTCATGTGAACCTTGATCACACATCTACTTTCCAACATTTCAACAGTGACCCCACATTGCAAAAGTAGTAAATTAATTGTAAAGCATTTTAGTATATCCTGAGGACATGAAAGAAACCAAATAAATACAAGTTCTGTCTTTATCTGCAATGTCATATTTCATTTCTTATGTACTTTTTAATATTGCCAAAAAAAACCTGCTTTATGAAGTTCACCCTGTCTTCTGTAAATACGTATTCTTATGTCCATCTATGTTCTGCTTGATTACACAAAGCTTCGTGCACTGCTATGTTATTCCTTGCTGGACGTGGAGTCTGCTCTTTAAAGTAACAATCTGAGTGCAATGATCCCTCCTCGTTTTTCTTCAAAATTCTCTTACTTGAGTTATAGGATAAGTATATTCTACCATATTACAGCTTCATTGCTATTATAAGCCTCTCATTATTATGTACAAATCTCTCCTTCAATTTCTTTTGGCACATTTTTTCCCCAACTAAGAGAACTTTTTTCTCAAGAGGAATCATCTGAACCACACACACTGCTAAAACTAAATTTATGAAAGCATTTAAAACAGGTAATGTCAATCTTGTAAGAATGAAAAATGTTATGGGGTGAAAGCAGGAGCATGTGATTCTAATTCAGCCCCTGGAATCAACCTACCTATAGTGTTGGGGGAAAGGCTTTTATGCACTGAAATCTCTGCTTCATTGAACAGACTATAAGTTGCTGTCAATATGCTAACTTTACTATATCTTAAACCAGGCAAACTGTGAGCGTTATACCAGTCAAAACCATTGATAGCATATTTGTTTCTTAAATTTTCTCCTTTCTATCTTCCTGAAGATTTTATAGTGGTAAATTTAGTTGTAGAGTCATAGTGATGTACAGCGTGGAAATGGACCCTTCAGTCCAACTCTTCCAAGCTGAACAGACACCCTATATTAATCTAGTCTCATTTGGCCTGTATCCCTCTTAAACCCTTCCTGTTCATGCACGCATCCAAATGCCTTTTAAATTTTGTAATTGTACCAGCCTCCTCCACTTTTTCTGGCAGCCTGTTCCATACACTCAGCACCCTCCATGTGAAATGTTGCCCTGTAGGTCCCTTTTAAATCCTTCCCCTCTCAGATTAAAGCTATGCCCTGTAGTTTTGCACTCGCCTACTCTGAGAAAAAGACCTTGGCTGTTCACCCTATCCATGCCCCTCATGATTTTATAAACTTCTATGAGGTCACCCCTCAGTCTGTGACGCCCCAGGGAAAATAGCCCCAGAAGTTCAACCTCTCTCTAAAGCGCAAACCCTCCAACCCTGACAACATCCTTGTAAATCATTTCTGAACTCTTTCACGTTTTCCTCTCGGTGAGAGACTAGAACTGAATGTAGAATTCCAAAAGTAGCCTACCCAATTTCCTGTACAGCGACCTCCCAACTCCTTTACTTAATGCACTGACCAATAAAGGCAAGCATACTAAATGTCTTCTTCACTATCCTGTCTACTTGTGACTCCACTTTCAAGGAGCTATTTAACCTGCACTCCAGGGTCTCTTTGTTTGGCAACACTCCCTAGGACCTTACTGTTATGTGTATACGTCCTGCCCTGATTTGCCTTTCCAAACTTCAACACCTCACATTTATCTAAATTAAACTCCTTCTGCCACTCCTCGAACCATCTGATCAAGGTCCCGTTGTACTCTGAGATAACCTTCTTGGCTGTCCAGTGCGCCACCAATTTTGGTGTCACCTGCAAACTTACTAACCATACCTCCTATGTTCACATCCAATCATTCTGGTACTTTATCAACTGATCAAGTCAAAGATAGTACATCATCTCCCTCCATTTTAATTACTCCTATTTCTGTTCATTTCTCGTGCTTTAGTTAACACATTACCATGTGTACTGCAGCCTTTATCTATTCAAACTTCACAGTATGATTTTTCCTTATTCTGTTCCAGAAGAATTTGAAGGAATTTGAGGTTTAACCAGTTTAGGAGCAATTTTGTTTACCTGCCTCATCCTTGTTTTTTAAGCTATTATTTCAGCAACAAAGCTGCAATGGCTATAATTCAAACATAGATTTTTCTGTTTTTGACTCAGAATTTGGTGCTTCCTTCATCTCGACACCTAGATTATAAATACCTTGGGCTACAACACAAGAATGACTGCTGATATGACTTTTGCCTCTTCCCTGTTTTTGCAGCTAATATTTTTTGTCTCTCAGTTTCTCTCTCCTGGGGTTCAGCATCCCCAACCTTTATCTCAGTTTCTAAGCAAAATCTCAGACAGAAAGTCCGCTATAACAAAAATATCTGTGCGGCTTTTTGTTTTAAATCTGTGGCATGCACTTCACCAGCACTCAGCCTGCACCTCCCACCCCAGCCTGTCCAGTCATCATGGTAACCAACGTGCAGAAGTTTGTTGTCAGGCACACCTTGTAGCTAACTAATTACTCTGTTCATTATTTAATTTTACTTTGAGTTAAAGAGCTGATGTGAAACTTAACCATGCTTTAATACCTCCATTTCATAACAATCTTATCAGTTGTAGAACTGTTTTCTAGGAAACCTAGATTTGAACTGATTGGGTTCAGTCATTTGGCAGATATTCTGATGGTCCTTCCGGCGAGAACTAATTCTGTGAAGTCATTTGGTAATTTAAATTAAGGGCAGAGAACTCAATAAATACGTGCAGCTCCATCAGTAAGTTAAATTTAGAATTCTGTGTACCCTGGTATAGGTCTATCATCAAAACAGTCCTGACAAAGTTTTGTATCCAAGCGAATTGATTGTGTGTTCTCGATAAATAGGATTCACCAGCTTTGCATTTTCTACCTTTCACACATTTAGTGGTTATACTTTTTCTTAGTACTGTCTTGTCATGTAATTCTCTTTGTGAACCTGATTCTGCTTTTCCAAACAGGTACAGGTGGTTGGATTGTACACAAGGGAAGGATTTCACGAAAACTTTGACAGTCCTATCAAAGTAAGTGTTTCTTATAAAAGACAATTTCACTTTTTAGGTAACAGAGCTATCGTGTTGAAGCAGAAACAACAAGAAAGATACTGTTACTATCAAAGTTTTGGAAAGGCTATAAGAATGAACAATGGCTTAGATACATTGAGTAATGACTTCATGCTTTATGGTTGGACTTGCTGAAGAACAGATGACTTGGAAGGGTTGATTTAAGGAGAGGGTTCCAGTGATAGTAGCGAAGGCTGACACCTTTCACTCCTTCACAATGGCATATGAAAAAATTGATGTAATTATAAAAAACTTTTAAGACAAGTCTTTTGGCTGCCAAGTTGCATCTTAGGGGATCAATTTGTCTTTAACGTGTCAGAGAGGAGCGTTTGACGGAAATCCTGAATTGGCTGCAAGCCTTGCTTTGCCTGCCCCAGGATGTGGGATGGAGTTGGCGAAAAGTGTATTCTGCTACTTCAGTATGTAATAAATAATCACACAGGAAAGACTAATTTTTAATTGTTTGTCAGCAAATATTTCCATGATTTAAAAAATAGCTTAAACTGTCGGTGATCCATATGATCTATATCCTTTTTGGTAAAACAGAAGAATGACAGAATTGGGAGAACATTTCTCTTGTGTTGTTCATTCTTTCTATATATCTTTTTCCATCACAGCCAAAGTGATCCTGGCGTTAATACCTCCATTTTGTATCCTTGCAGACTCTCATGGTTATCGACAACTGTTGCAGAAATTCTTGCTAATGTCGGCTCACTGCTTTGTACTCGTGTTTAGTTATAGTTCAATTTTTAACGCGTTTTTGGATCAATCCTTCTGATTCTGCATGGAATCTTGCTGAATTTCAAGAACCCCACCTCTCTTATGCCTGTTGTCAAGGCTAGAATATGCAGGCTTTTCTAACCTCTCCTCATACCTTAGTCCTCTGATAGCATGAAGCAGCTTCATGGCTGTCCTTCCATGCCACTTCCAGGGCCTCATTGTTTCCCAGTGCATCAATAACTGCAATCAATTACAACGTTTAAAGTCCAATTCATTCTGATCGTAATGACACAAATTGTGCAGCATAGTCAGTGACACAGGAATGATACTTGTTGTTTACCTTAATGCCAGCTGCCCTTAAAGCTATTATGGGCTCTAAAGTAAAAACTTGCTTTAATTCAACATCTGATCCTAGTATGGTATCCTCTAAGGACCGTCTGTGAGCAGGGAAAAACAAAAAAGTGTGGTGTTTGAATCAATCAAATTGAATAATTCTCACCGAGACACATACGACAAAAAAACCAAATTTGGTTCAAATCATGACCAAAAAATGATGAATGGATATAAGGTTAAAAGAGAATTAAAAGGAACAGGTAAAGGTTGAAATTTTTAAAATTTATTTCCAACGGTAATTCCAACAGTAAATTTCTAACAGCTTCTGGAGAAATGTGAGTGCACACTTATATAATGAAATTTTCCAGGTCAGAGAAGTTGTTTGATAATGTTTATTAATAACCACACTGTTAGAAATACATTTTTCCTGAATGGGCCAGACCAAACCCTTCCTGCCATTTATCTGGGTAGTTAATGGATAGGCAGCCAGGTTTCATGTTTGTATACTTTCAACATTGAGTTGATCGGCAAGGACTGCACGGCACGTTCTTCGGAGGAGCAGGATGTTTCTGACAGCAACTTGAGCCCAGATTTTTGCCATGACAGAGAGTCTTACCTTGTGGTAGAATGGGCAAAAAATATCAGAAATTCCAAGTTTTCCCCCAACCCCCCCCCATGCAACCTTGCCCCAACCAGGTAGATCATGAAATAGATGTTTATCAATGCTGTGGTTATGCTGGTATAATGCTGTTGCGATCAATCACTGCAGAATGCAAAAAAATGGCTAGTGCTATTTTTGCACGCCCTTGGCTGTGAATTGCACATAGTTGCCAACGTGCTTCCACTGGTAAGAGTTCAAGTGAAAATGTTTTCTGTTTTGAAGTAACAGGCATGACACTTTTCACTAAGAGTCTACCAAGTTTGTAAAGTAGCCAGGGTATGAAGTAGAATGTACATTACGTTATACTGGATTTATATAACACATGCTGTCTAGTCTAATCTAATCTAATCTGCGTGTAACGATGTCCCAGTGAATCCTCATATCGTTTTATTCCAGTTCAATCAGTGCAAAATCAGGCCAGAACCTTACTCCAGAATTATATAATGCTAGCTTCTACATTAATATGCAGCCGAAACCACAACGCTGTGCTAGTAGTAGATGCAGTAGAGAAGTTGTGGAGAGGGTTTTAAAATATTTGGGGTAGGTGTTTGAGTAGGGTTTGGGAGAGATGTCATGTAAGCGTGCAAAGCCAAAGGATGGTGACAGCATTGCAGGACAGACATTTGGATAACAATACCCAGAAGGGACAAATGTACAAAATAGCAAATTAGCAACAAATGGAGTCAAAGGAGGAAAATGGTAAAAGGCAAAATTGCTTTACTTTTAAATCCATGCGTTCATATCTGAGTAAGTGAATTAACAGCAAAAATGGAAATTAATGGGTGTGACCTTACGGACATTATAGAGACATGGTTACAAGGAGGTTGAAACTGTGAACTAAATAGTGAGGGATATGTGACGTTTTAAAAGCCAGGCTTGAAGTAAAGGGTGGCGGGGTTGCTTTGTTGGTACAAAATTGAATAAGTATGATAACAAGAAAAATATTGGAGCAGAAAGTGCAGAATCCATATAGGTGGTTATAAGAAATAACAGGGGAAAGAAGACACTGGTAGAAGTAGTCCATAGCCTCCGAACAGTAGCTACACTGTAGCACAGAGAATAAGTCAGGAACTATCGAGGGCATTTAAAAAAAATTAGTCATAGCTGACTTTAATCTTCATACAGATTGGTAAAATCAAATTGATAGAGGTATCCATGAGAATTCATAGAGTGTACCTGGGATGGTTTCCTAGAACAATATGGTATGGATATAATTATGGAGTAGGTTACTTTTAGATCTGGTGAAATATAATAAGACAGATTTAAGAAATGATATCTGAATAAAAGATCACATAGAAAACATTGACAATAAGTTGGTAGAATTTATTATTCAGTTTGACAGTGAGCAGCTAAGGTCAGAAATAACTGTGTTAAACTTAAGTAAATTACAAATGAATGAGGGTAGAGTTAGCTGGAGTGGACTGGGAAAAGAGTTTAGCAGCAAAGACAGTTAAGGAACAATGGCAGACATTTAAGAAAATAGTTAATGACTCACCACAAAGGTATTACCTAAGTGAGGAGAAAGGTTCAACATGTTTCTAGAATTCCGTCATGGCTGAACAAAACAGTAGGGGATAGCATCAAATTGAAAGAAAAATATAAAACATAGCAAAGTTTAGTGGTCAGCCAGACAATTAGAAAAGTTTTAAAAACCAACAAAAGATGACCAAAAAATAATGAAGAGGGACAAAATAAACTTTGAGGGTAAACTAACAAGAAATATTAAGACAGACAGTAAGAATTTCTTTAAATATATAAAAAGGAAGAAAGAGGCCAAAGTAAACATACTACATTTAGAGATTGCAGGTGGCAATATAATAATGGGAACCAGGAATGACAAAGGAGTTGAATAAATACTTTGCATCAGTCTTCATGGTAGAAGGCACTAATAGCGTTCCAAAAGTACTGAATAATTAAGGGACAAAAGTGGAGAAGTAAATAAACACTATAGCTATCGCTGGCGAAACAGTAGCAGAGGAGCTAATAGGGATAAAGACTGAAAAGTATCCTAACACTGATATTCTAAGATATTAAAGGGAGTCGCTTTAGAGATAGTGAATGCACTGATACTAATCTTCCAAGAATCCTTAGATTCTGGAAAAGTCCTGGAGGATTGGAAAGCTGTCAATGTACTACCATTATCCAAAGAAGGAGGGAGTCAAAGAAACCATGTAAGTATAGGCCAGTTAACTTAACGTCTGTTATTGGATTAATGCTAGAGTCTGGTATAAGGGATGTAATAGCAGTGCAATATAATCAAGCAGGTTGCATGGTTTCATGAACAAGAAATTGTGCATTACAAATTTATTAGAGTTCTTTGAAGAGGTAACAAGCAGTAATAGATAAAGATAAACCAGTGGATGTAAAAAAATGGATTTCCTAAAGGCACTTGCTAAGGTACCGCATGTTAGGCAGTAAGATTTAATAAGAACCCATAGAACTGGAGGTGGTATATTAGCATGGATACTGAATTGGCTAACTAGTAAAAGACAGAATTAGAGTAAGGTGGGCATTTTCAGGATGGCAACCTGGGACTAATTCAGTGCAGTTCACCATCAGGTTGACCTGACGAAAGAGCAGGGCTCAGAAAGCTTGTGATTTTAAGTAAGCCTGTTGAACTCCAACCTGGTGTCGTGTGACTTCTGACTTTTCCTACCCCAGTTCAACATTGGCATCTCTACATCCTAGTTGAGTGCAACAGTGACGGCACTGGGGCCACAATTATTTACAGTGTATTATTAATGACTTTTGAATGATGGAAATTAATGTACTGTATAGAGAAGTTCTGCTGACATTATACAAGGCACTAGTTAGACCACATCTAGAATACTGTGAACAGTTTTGGTCCATTTATCAAAGGAAAGATGTACTTGCATCATGGAGGGACTATCGTATGAAGAGAGATTGAGTAGTTAGGCTTATCAGTGGAGTTTAAAGAATGAGAGAGAATTTAATTGAAGCATACAAGATTGACGGAGTAGGTGAGGAGAGTTTGTTTCCCCTCGTGTGAGAATGTAGGACCAGAGGGAATAATTTCAGTGTAAGAGAGTTAAGATGGAAATGAGGAGTAAATCTTTTCTCAGAGGGCAGTGAACCTTTAGAATTCTTACCATAGAGGGCTGTAGAGGCTAAGCTTATTCAAGGCTGAGCCTGTTGTTTTTAATCAGTAAGGGAATGGGGAAAAGGCGGGAAAGTAGAGTTGAGGATTATCAAGCATGGGGCTGGATGAACACAGCAGGTCAAGCAGCATCATAGGAGCAGGAAAACTTGACGTTTCGGGCCTAAACCCTTCATCAGA
>JAHRHZ010000077.1:16563916-16623346 GCA_024137785.1 Ginglymostoma cirratum | reverse complement strand
TCTGATGAAGGGTTTAGGCCCGAAACGTCAAGTTTTCCTGCTCCTATGATGCTGCTTGACCTGCTGTGTTCATCCAGCCCCATGCTTGTTATCTCGGATTCTCCAGCATCTGCAGTACCTTTTATCTGAGGATTATCAAGTTAGCCATGATCTTATTGGGCCAAATGACCTACTTCTGCTCCTACATCTGTTGGTCCTTTGGTCTTTATCCAGAAAGTCCTTTTTACTCTGTCTCAAAAAGTTGCTCTTATATGTACCTATGAAAATTGCCTTTTCCTTCATAGGACATAGAACAGTCCAGCACAGTACAGGCTCTTCGGCCCACGATGTTGTGCCGAACTTCTACCCTAATCCTAAGGTCTATCTAACCTCCCCCCCTACCTTATACTATCATCCATATGCCTATCTAGTAGCGGCTTAAATGCCCCAAATGAGGCCGACTCCACTACCCTTTCCGGCAATGCATTCCACACCCTGACCACTCTCTGAGTAAAGAACCTACCTCTGACGACTTCCCTATATCTACCTCCACTCACTTTAAAACTATTCCCCCTCGTAATAGCTACCTCCACCCTAGGAAAAAATCTCTGGCTGTCCACTCGATCTATACCTCTGATCATTTTGTACACCTCTATCAAGTCACCTCTCATCCTTCGTTGTTCTAAAGAGAAAAGCCCTAGCTCTCTCAACCTTTCCTCGTAAGACCTTCCCTCCATTCCAGGCAACATCCTGGTAAATCTCCTCTGCACCTTTTCCAACGCTTCCACATCTTTCTGATAATGAGGTGACCAGAACTGGACACAATACTCCAGATGTGGCCAAACCAGAGTTTTGTATAGCTGGAGCATAACTTCACAGCTCTTGTACTCAATCCCTCTATTAATGAAAGCTAACACACCATACGCCTTCTTAACAACTCTATCTACCTGGGTGGCAGCTTTCAGGGAACTGTGAACGTGGAGGAAGGTAGAGCAGTGGATGTGGTATACATGGATTTAAGTAAGGCGTTTGATAAGGTTCCCCATGGTAGGCTCATGCAGAAGGTAAGGAGGCATGGGATAGGGGGAAATGTGGCAGATTGGATTCAGAATTGGCTGACCCTTGGAAGACAAAGGGTGGTAGTGGACGGAAAATATTCAACATGGTGCTCAGTTACGAGTGGCGTACCACAAGGATCTGTTCTGGGTTCTCTTCTATTTGATTGTTGTAAATGATTTGGATGAAGGCGTGTATTGGCAAGTTTGCGGACAATAAGAAGGTGGGTCGCGTTGTGGACAGTGCAGAGGGCTGTTCTCGGTACAAAGGGACATTGATAGAATGCAGAGCTGGGCTGAGAAGTGGTCAATGTAATGTTTTCCCCCCATAACCATTAAATGTTTTACTTTGGAATTGTATCCATAGCTACTTTGAAATCGAAGTGAACATTTGTTTTATGCAAAGCAAATAACACAGACAGAAATGGGACTGAGGACTAGGTAGTCACATTGGTTGAGGAACAAATGTTGATCAAGGTTCTGGAGAAGCCCCACTTTTTCTTTTTAACTTGTTAGATTTTGCCGCCATGTCTACTGGGCTTGACTTATCCAAGGACCGCCTTTTCTGACCGAGTGAAATGCCACCAAATTATTACCGGTTCTGCACTATGTTCTTCTGTCTGCACTGCGACTGATGAAGTCTAAGAATTTTATGCTGGAACATGATCAAGTTGTGTATGTCCAGCTGAATTCAAACCCAAATTGCTTCTGAAAATTGTAACAACTATATCATTTGGCCTTTCTGAACAAAAACTGATCAATTAATCAATAATAGCTGTAATGTCATAGATTTTAAAAAGCATAGATAGTATGAGATTCAAATTGATAAATGCTATAGGTAAAATATTCAGTTGAGTTTTTCTTTCTTTGTGATTTCTTGCTTGCATTTACGTGAAATATATACCGCTAATCAGCTAAACTGCATATTGTGAGTTGGTGAATTCTTCCCATTTTGCTTTCTTTCGTTTGTAATTTGTATGTGGATCAATGGTGTTGAAGTCAGGAGCTCCCTGTGTAGGGATTTTCCTAAAAGGAACCCACATTCTGCCATTCATTGCTCTACCCCAAGGCTAGTAAGAGTTTTATTGATTTGCAATCTTGTGAAAAATTGAAAATCTATTGAAGCAGAACTAATTTGCAATCGTTGTGTCATGACAGGAAAGGTTGTAATTCAATGATTAATTTCAGAAAATTGTGTAAGTACTAGTCTCCTGCTCATATACATATTTCATCATGCAGCAGTAAGTGGCTGCATAAGTGAACTACATTTATTCCACTAGCTGCTTGCTTGCTGTGTGGATTTAGGAAGAATTCCTGCCTTACCTGACAGCACTTGCTTGCCAGAAAGTATGATAGCTGAAGGAAGTATGTTGTGTAGGCGATTACTTAAATGTGCATACAGGTTGTTAGTCTGTATTCTGCATCACAAATGAACCAAAAATTGTCACTTACATTTTCACTGTTTTGCTTAACCAGCCCCCATTCCAAATTTGTTTTGATGAAAAAATATTAATTCACTACAAGCACCACGAAACAAACCCACACCTTAAACCCTTGATGTTGGGCGGCTCAGTCGCTCAGTGGTTATTACTGCTGCCTCACAGCACCATGGCCCCAGCTTCTATTCCAGACTCTGGCAATTGTCTGTGTGGAGTTTGCACATTCTCCCCACGTCTGCGTGGGTTTCCTCCAGGTGCGCCGGTTTCCTCTCTCAGTCCAAAGATGTGCAGGCTAGGTGGATTGGCCATGCTAAATTTCCCACAGTGTCCAGAAATGTGCAGGCTAGGTGAGTTAGCTATGGGAAATGCAGGGTTACAGGGATAAGGTAGGATAAGGGAGTGGATCTGGGTGGAATGCTGTTTGGAGGATCCACACTGTATGTATTGTGTTATGTTATCTATGTGCACGTAGGAATTTCACAGATACGTTGATCTGTGATACACTGATACTCCCAGTTGGATGCAATGGGGTAAGGTAACATGTAATTGCATTGGTTAACTCCAATGCAAAAGGGATGTACAAGGCATTGGAGAATATTGGAAATATCAGTCTCAGGAAATACGGGACGATGGATTGTGAACAATTGTTGTGTGCAGGAAGATCCATTTCTTGTACAACTCCCGAACTCGCTGCCTTAACAGTATTGTGGGTGCACCTCCATTACATGGATTCTGGCAGCTCAAGAAGGTGGCCTGCTGTCAATTATTTGAACTACCTGTAAACAGGAACTAAATCTTGTCCTTCTAAGATCCTGAGAGTGAAATAAAGATTGGAGTACGTGTTCTGTTAGTTGTTCTCATATTGATTTTGTTTTCATTTTTTAATTTAGATAGTGGCTCTTCACCCACAGTTTGGCAGATTCAGTAGTAAGCAGTTCATCACAGGGGCAAACAAGGTAAGTGTGTTGATCTGTCTCTTGATTCTGCTAAGTCTGCTGAAACAGAATCATCATTTCTCTGTCCACTTAATTCAATAATTAATTTAAAATGCACCCATTGTTATGTACTGTGCAACAACAAATAACATAATATGCACAGATTTAATGTCAAAATAGTTTGCACAAAATAACCGTGTAAAATAATATTAAAAAATATGTACTCATGCAGTTAATTAAGATCCACATTCTGTTTAGTTGCAAGTATTTCAAAGAAAATAAGTTTGCACAATTAGTAATTCTCTCTTTAGTCTACCAGGAGTGAACCAGCAAGATTGTGTCTTTATTGCAGGTTTAGTTGAAACATATCCAAGATGTCTGAAGGAAAAGCAGACACTGTACCAAAGAAGGAAAGATTAGGAAAGTTGACCAAAAGCTTGATCAAAGACTGCATTTATAGAGAGTCATTTGTGTGATAAGGAAGGTGAAGAGACCAAAGGACTTTTGGAGAGAATCTGAGTGTGCAATCAACCTTAATGATTGACTTCATTAACAGGGGCTGGGCTGCAAAGGATGATAGAGTCATAAAAATGGAAAGTGCAGAGAGATAAAGATGGTGAGAGCATGTTAGGATTTAAGCACAGGGATAAGGCTTTAAATTTGAGCAATTTGAGAGATCAGGAGCCAGTAGAGGTCAAGGTAGGTGGCACATAGACAGAGGTGATTGAATTTGGAACAGATACAGGCAGTAGAGTTTTAAACGCTTTGTTATTAGAGCCAATACAGTACAATGCCCTCATTAGGGGTGCTTGGATGAGCTGGGATGGCAGTGTGCTTCTCCTTAATCAATTAGACCGAAGTTTGCTAAGTGAAATATAGAGGTAGAGCATATATTAGAATGCTTGATGTAAAGTCATGCATAAAAATCATAACAAAGCTCACATTAAGACAAAAGAGTTTGAAAAAGATTTTACTTGTATATGTTCAGCACTAGATTGATAGTTTATCAGTAATTAAGACATTTTAAAAATTCAATCATGGGTAATAGGCCTTGCTGGCTGAGCCAGCATTTATTGTCCATGTTGCTCTTGAGAAATGGCATTGAACTGCCTACTTGATTGCTGTAGGCTATTTAGGGTAGGTAATGCTGTTTGGGAAGAAGTTCCAGGATTTTACCCAGTGACCCTGAAGGAGTAGCAATATATTTAGTGACTGGAGGTGAGTTGCTTAGAGAGGAACTTGCAGATAATGGTTTTCTATGTATCTGCTGCCCTTGTCCTTCTAGATGGACATGGCCATGGGTTTCGAAGGTGCTGCCTGAAGAGCCAAAGTGAATTTCTGCAGTGCATTTTGTAGACGGTCCACACTGGCTACTGAACGTCAGTGGTGGAGGGAGTGCATGTTTGTGGAAGTGCTGCTTTGTCCTGGATGGTGTCAAGCTTCTTGCAAGGGGGAACTATGCCAGGCTATGAGGTTTACAGATTATGTTGCACTACAATTCTATTGCTGTTGATGGCCATGGCTCCTCATGGATGCCCAATCATAGGTTAATAGATCTGTTCGAAGTTTGTCTCATTTAGCACAGTAATAGTGCCACAATACACGATATAAGGTATAATCAATGTGAAGGCAGGAGATTGTCGCGAGAAGAATTGTGTGATGGTCACTCTTACCGATATTATTGTGGATACAGGCAGAAGATGAGAAATCCCCAAGTGAGAGTACATTCCGTACCCTTACCAAACTCCATGCTTCCTCCAAGTGTTGTTCAACGTGGAGCAGCATTGATTCATTAGCCGAGGGAGGATAGTACCTGGTAATCAGCAAGAGGTTTCCTTGCTCATATTTGACCTGGTTCCATGAGTCTTCAAGTGGCTCAGGGTCAATATTGAGGACTCCCAGGGCAACTCCTTCCTGACTGTGTGCCACTGTGCTGCAACCTACAATGGTTACGTCATTGCTGGTTAATAGTAACCACTAGCTATTAAAACAAAATTACGCTTGAATGAAGAAATCCTAAGGTTTTATAGGAGTCATGAGTGAATAAGAAATATGATTTCATCCTGCCCATATATATGAGGCCAAGTCACTTAATGACGTACCAGTGTTGTGACCTTGGATGAGCAGCAGGTAAACTCAAATAACAGCTTCTTGTGTTCCACGTATAAGTTGCCATCCAATGTGTTCTTTAATAAGTTAGCCCTGAGTTGACCATTATTCTCTCTGTATGATGCAACCTGTTATCAATGTGGAACTTATAATGGGGAAAATCTGACATAAGTGTGACAAAAATATAACAAGGATAAGTCAAATTGTCCAGTGGCAAGTAAATGCAGTCTTAAAATTTTAATGAGATAAAATATTTAATAGCTGATGTCCCCTCCTCGACAACCTCTACCACCCCCACTGTCAAAATAAAATCAAATAGCACACAAGGCATCAAATTTAAATGTAGGAGGCAAGTGAAATGTTCTGCAGGATTGGGTATAATTGAACCTGGGAATGCAGATACAATATCATCCCTATTTAAAGAGCATATGTTGTCCACTTCTTGGTATAGTTCATTCTGCTGTAGATTGTTTTTAATGATGGAACCATCAATAAAGGGTAACCATACTGTAATTATATCTTTCTGCCAGCAAGTACCCTGCACCATCTCTACTGACAGACAGTGTAATTATAACGTACACTAAAGCACTTTACATTAGAAATATGACATACTCAATTTCCTATTGTAAATTCCTAAGCATGCTTGTTGAAAATGCAGAAGAGTATATCAAACAGAATAGGGGAGTATTGTGTGATGTATAAAACTCCAGCTGAACTAGATTTGGATCATTATACAATGGGAATTGAAAAAGAAAGCAGTTAGGCTTGAAAATTATGAGGTGTTATTGAGATGAGTTCAAATGAGTAACAGCCTATCTTGTGTTCTTATGTTACTATTTTCCAATGTGTAAGTAAACCCAGTGTATGAATATACTCCAGGTTTATTTGTTGATTCCTTTTCAATGATTGACAGTTCCATAGGTCAGTTGTGATCTCCATTTTCTGAGGGCACATGAGGTTCCAATAGGTCATTCCTTCTTCCATCAGTTTTTTTGGTTCTATCGAATATTTTAAGGGGAACAAAGATTTAAATCTTACATGTTTAAAAGGGGAGAAAAAGATTGAACATCTATATGTGCAGTATTCAAGATTTTTTTCTTGGAATTATTTAAAATATATGTTGAGCTACTGCTTTTTTTAATTAGCTGACTAGATAGTATACTAGATTCCATGCCTCATTAATGTGCAAGTATCTCATGTTGACACTAATTGCTGCTGATAATCTGATTTAGATTTATCGAGCAATGGGGCATCTCAGCTAACATGTATGTCTCAATCAATGTCACTGAAATAGATCATATGTTTGCTTGCACATCACTGTTTGTAGTATCTTGCTAGATGCTGTATTTTGTACAATTGTGACTAAACTTCAAAAACTGTAAAGAGAATGAAATTGCTGGAAAAACCCAGCAGGTCTGGCAGCATCTGTGGAGCGAAATCAGAGTTAACATTTTGAGTCCAGTGACCATTCTTCAGAACTGACAGTAGTTAGGAAAAGGTGGGTATTTATGTGGAAGATGGGTTGGGGGAGAGGGAAGATTAAACAGTATGTGGGGAGAAAAACAATTGCACAGTCATAGGAGTGGGTAAACGTCAGCCTGAGAGAATGAATAGCTGCTAATGGGGACTATTAGTAGCTGACAATGTCAGAGCAGCCCATGTAATGACAAGGCCTGGTGTGTGGGGATTGGGGTAATGACATTGGAGAAGATATTTAAGCCCTAAAATTGTTGAACTCGATATTCAGTTCAGAAGACTGCAGAGTTCCCATGAGGTGCTCTTCTTCCAGCTTGCACTGAGCTTTGCTGGAGCACTGAAGCAAGCCCAGGACAGAGATGGCAACTTCGACAATGACGCCACCTCCAGTAAGGGGGCCTCTGTCATCAGAGCTGGCCAGGAAACATGGTGGTGTGTTGAAGTGGCAGGCAACTGGAAGCTCAGGGTCTTGTTTTGCAGACAGAACATAGACGTTCTGTGAAGCGGTCACACAGTTTACACTTCATTTCCCGAATGTAGAGGAGACCGCATTGTGAACAGCAAATGCAGTAGTCTAGATTGAGTAAAGTGCAGGTTCACATGCAAATTGTTTTTAAGGTCTTCGATACTGAGGAGGGAGGAAGTGAACGGGCAGGTGTTACATCATCTGCAATTGCAAGGGAAGGCTGAGGAGACATGTTGGGAGTGAAGGAGGAGTTGTCCAGCGTGTCCCAGAAGGAACAGTCCCTTTGGAATGCTGACAGGGGGGAGGGGAGGGGAATCTGTGACTGAGGGTAGCATCCTGCTGAACATGGCAGAAATGGTGGCTAATGATCCTATAATGTGGATGCTGGTTGGGTGGTAAGTGAGGACAACGGAGACCCTATTGTTGTTGTGGGAGGGAAAAGAGGGGGTGAGGGACGAAGTACGGGAGATGGTTCAGACCCCGCTGAGGGCCCTGTCAACCACGGTGTTGGGGAACCCTCAGTTGAGGAAGATGATGACATTTCAGAGGCTCCCTTGTTGAGGTTGGCATCATTAGAACAGAAATGAAAATGAGGTCATTCAGAAGTCATAAAACACACTGTGTAATTGCAGATTGTTTGCTTCTGTATGAGAGAGTTCTGGAAGCCATTAGAAAAATACTTTTACTTCTGTAGGCTTTTGTGGTCTTATATTGGTTTTTATGTAGTTGGCGCTGAACCATGAAGGAATCCTGAATGTTAGAATGGTGACACAGCAGAAAATACTGCTTAAGGACTCGACTAAGGAATGTTCAGGTAGTCTGGGAAAAAGTGTCTTGTGAGAAAATCAATTTGTCTATCAATATTGTACTAAGATGTTGAGGCCATGCAAGGTGTAATGCAAGTGCAGGTCCTCTTTTTCTTTAACATTAACTTACTTTAACCTTACTTCACACAATTTCAACTGCAAAAGGTTCTTTTCTTTGATTTCTGTCCTCCAACCCCACCCCCCACTCCTCGTCCACTCACTTTTGGAAATGTTCTTATCTGTTTCCTGAGTTAAGCATTAACTTGTGCAGAATTTCACTGTGGCTTTCAGTCCCACTTGTATCAGCTACATGGTTGACACTTTCACCTCAGTGTCACAAGGTTCAAGATTCAAGTCCTTCTCCAGTTCAGGGCTTGAGTACAACTCTACATTGACACTTGAGTGTGACATGGAGTGAGCGCTCTGCTGTTTCAAGTGCTGCCTTTATTGCAAGTTTATAAACTTCAGAATTGTTATGTTTTGGGAGTGCCTTTAATTTAAGGTAAGAATGGAATGGGGCTATGTGACCTGTTCTGAAGCCTATCTGACAGAAGCTTAGATGGTTTGAGTGTTGGAGAGGTAACAAGACCTAGTTTGTTTAACTGGGTAAGAGTTGCACGAGCTTCAACACTCAATGACAATGGCTGCAGCCTGTATACCAAAAGTGGATAGATTGAGAGTCTCCAAAGACTAGAAAAGTGTTTGGGAGGTCAGGTAGTAACCAGTTGTGCTTTACCTTGTTAATTTATTTCCAAGTTAAAAGAGAGTTTAGGTCTCATAGATAACTAATCAGCATTTCCATCTGGATACAAGGTCCAGGTAATTTACATTAAGCTTTTTGAGATGGGCATTGTACAACGGACGCCATTACAATATTGGGTTTTGCCTAGCTCTCTCTACAGGGAGGATTACCAGAAATAGTCTCACTGTGGTGAACAGTTTTGGGGTTACCAGTTATTATTTTGAGAAAGGAAAGTATCAGAAGTAAACCCTTCAGAGTCAAGAAACGTTTTTGTGCTGATTCTGGGAGAATTGAATGTCTATTTAAAAGAAAGTGTGATATGCAACTTCTAGTTTTATAATTTAAAGTACAGGTTGCTTACAAAATTATGTTTGGTCAATAGTGCTTTTAGAGTAAATGTCTTAACATGTCAAGCTGTTGTTTTATCTATTCAACTTATATCTGGAAGCTCAAATTTCTTTTTTAAAAGTTATCGATTGCAATTGGAACCATAACACATTAAACTGAGATTCTATCTGCCAACTTGATGAATGCAAAAGATCCCATGGCACTATTTTGAAGAACCGCAGAGAAGTTAAGCCTAGCATCCTGGCCAAATAAAACACTTCAACCTCAGAAAAAGAAGCATTTATTTGATGGTTGTCTCATTTCTGTTTGTGGGAGGTTGATGTATGCAACATGACTCTGTATTTCCTACATTGTAAAATGACATCACTTTTAACAGCACCTAATTGGTTGTCATAGAGTCATGAACTCGCGGTCGTACAGCACAGAAACAGGAACATCAGCCCAATTTGTCCATGTTTCCTAAACTGAATTAGTCCCTGAACTAATAACTGAACTAACTTTGCCTGCATTTGGCCCATATCCCTCTCAACCTTTACTGTCCAAGTACCTATCCAAACGTCTTTTAAAAAGTTGTAATTATACTTGCCTCTACCAACATCCTTGTAAATCTTTTCTAAACCCTCTCAAGTTTCACAACAAACCTTTCCTATAGCAGGGAGACCAGAATTGCATGCAGTATTCCAAAAGTGGCCTAACCAATGTCCTGTACACCTGCAACATGACCTCCCAATTCGTATACTCAATGCACTGACCAATAAAGACGTATACCAAACACCTTCTTCGCTATCCTGACTAACTGTGACTCCACTTTCAAGGAACTATGAACCTGCACTCCAAGGTCTCTTTGTTCAGCAACACTCTCCAAGACCTTACTGTTAAGTGTATAAGTCCTGCCCTGATTTGCTTTTCCAAAATGCAGCACCTCACATTTATCTAAATTATACTCTGTCTGCCACTCCTCAGCCCAGTAGCCCATCTGATCAAGATCCCGTTGTACTCTGAGGTAACCTTCTTCACTGTCCTCTACACTTCCAATTTTGGTGTCATCTACAAACTTACTAACCATACCTCCTATGTTCAGACCACAGCATTTATATAAATGATGAGAAGCAGTGGACCCAATACCAACCCTTGTGGCACACTGCTGGTCACAGGCCTCCAGTCTGAAAAACAACCCTCCACCACCACCCTCTGTCTTCTACCTTCGAGCCAGTTCTGTATCCAAATGGCTAGACCTCCCTGTATTCCATGTGATCTAATCTTGCTAACCAGCCAACTATATGGAACCTTGTCGTATGCCTTACTGAAGTCCATATTGATCACATCCATCACTCTGCCTTCATCAATCCTCTTTGTTACTTCTTCAAAAAACACAGTCACGTTAGTGAGATACAATTTCCCACACATAGAGCCATGTTGACTACCCCTAATCAATGCTTGCCTTTCCAAATAAATGTAAATCCTGTCGCTCAGCATTCCCTCCAACAACTTGCCCACCACTGATGTCAGGCTCACCAATCTTAGTTCCCTGGCATTTCCTCACCACCTTTCTTAAATAGTGGCACCATGTCAGCCAATCTCCAGTCTTCTGGCACCTTACCTATAGTTGTTGATGATACAAATATCTCAGCGAGGGACCCAGCAATCACTTCCCTAGTTTCCCACAGGGTTCGAGGGTACACCTGGTGAGATCCTAGGGATTTATCCACCTTTGTGTTCTAAGACATCCAGCACCACCACCTTTGTTATGTGGACATTTTTCAAGATGTCGCTCTTTATTTCCCCATATTCTCTATCTTCCATATCTTTCTCCACCGTAAACACTGATGCAGAATACTCATTTAGTATCTACCCTGTCTGCTGTGGTTCCACACACAGGTGGCCTTGCTGATCTTTATGGGGCCCTGTTCTCTCTCTCATTACTCTTCCATTCTTAATATATTTGTAGAATCCCTTTGGATCCTCCTTAACTCTATTTGCCAAAGATATCTCATGTCCCCCTTTTTGTTCTGATCTCCCTCTTAAGTATACTCCTTCTGTCTTTATACTGTTCTAGACATTCACTATAGATGAAGGCAGAACAGTAGACATTGTCTTTAGCTGTGCCTTTGACAAGATTCCACATGGTCGACTGATTAGTAAAGTTAGATCTAGAGAGAGCTAGCCAGCTGATTACAAAATTGACTTGATGGTAGGAGACATAGAGTGGTGGTAGAGGGTTGTTGTTCAGACTGGGGGCCTGTGACCAGCAGTGTACCACAATGATCGGTGCTGGCTCTACTGCTTTTCACCATTTATATACATAGTTTGAATGTAAATAGAAGGGGTATGCTCAGTAAGTTTGCAGATGACATCAAAAATTGGTGGTATAAAGGACAGTGAATAAGAATGTCTCAGAGTACAATGGGACCTTGATCAACTGTGCCACTGGGCCATGAAATGGCAGATGGAGTTTAATTTAGATAACTGGGAGGTGCTACATTTTGATAAGACAAACCTGGACAGGACTTACACAGTTCATGGTTGGGCCCTGGAGAGTGTTGTCGAACAGAGAGACCTAGGGGTGTAGGTGCATATTTCCTTGAAAGTGGCATCACATAGACAGGGTGTAGAAGAAGGTTATTGGCATGCTTACCTTCATCAGGCAGAGCACTGAGTACAAGGATATTACTGAGACTGGAAGACTTATTAGGAGAGGCTGGGACTTTTTCCTTTGTGCTTAGGAGGCTGAGGGGTAACCTTAAAGAGGCTTAAAAATCATGAGGGGCATAGATATGGTTAATAGCCACGGTTTTTTCCCCAGTATAGGGGAGTCCAAAACTAGAGGGCATAGATTTAAAGTGAGAGGGAAATATTTAAAAGGGACCTAAGGGGAAACTTTTTCATGCAGAGGGTGGTGTGTGTTTGGAATGAGCTGCCAAAGGAAGTGATGGAGACTAGTACACCCTGGTACTCCCTCACCCATGGCCATCGATGATACAGATATCTCTGCGAGGGGCCCTGCAGTTTCTTCCCTAGCTCGCCACAATGTCGTGGGATACACTTGATCAGGTCCCAGGGATATATCTACTTATGCATTTTAAGACGTCCAGTACCTCCCCCTCTGTAATATGAACTCAAAACATCGCTATTTAGTTCCTTGAGTCCCTAGCTTCCATGTCTTTCTCGACAGTAAGTACAAGAGAAATATTCATTTCGGATCTCACCCATCTCCTGTGGTTCCCACGTAGATGATTTCCTTGATCTTAAGAGGCCCTGTTCTCTCCCTAGTTACTTTTTTGATTTTAATATACTTGTAGAATCTCTTTGGATTCTACTTCACGTTATCTGTCAAAGCTATCTCATGTCCCCATTTTTCCCCCCTGAATTCTGTCTTCAGTGTACTCCCACACCCGCTATACTCCTCAGTGGATTCACTTGATCCCAGCTGTCTACATTTCACATATGCCCCATTTTCCTTGACTAGAGCCTCAATATCTCTCGTCATCCAGTGTTCCCTACTCCTGCTAGCTTTGCCCTTCACACTAACAGGAACATGCTGGCCCTGTCTCTAATTATCTCTCTCTTGAAAGCCTCCCACTTGCTAAACATCTCTTTACCTGCAAGCAGCCTTTCTCAATCGACTTTTGAAAGTTCCTGTCTAATATCATCAAAATTGGCCTTGCCCCAATTTTGAACTTTAACTTGCAGACCAAACTCTTTATTCATTTTCTTCGTTAAATGGGTTGAGGACATCACTGGCTAGGCTGAATTTATTGCCCATCCCAAGTTGCCCAGAGGGCAGTTCAGAGTCAACCACATTGCTGTGGATCTGGAGTCACATGTAGGCCAGACCAGGTAAGGATGGCATTTTCCCCCTCAAGGGCATTTGTGAACCAGATGGGTTTTTCCTGACAATCAACAATGGATTCATGGTCATCGTTAGATTCTTAATTCTAGATATTTTATTGAAATCAAATTCCACCATCTGCCATCGTGGGATTTGAACCCAGGTCCTCTAGGTCTCTGGATTAAGAGTGTGGCGATAATACCACTAGGCCATCGCCTCCCCCTACCCTTCTCCATAACTATTTTAAAACTAATAGAATTATGGTCTGTGGTTCCCATAGTACTGCCCCACACCTTAGTCATTTGGCCTGTCTTATTTCCCATGAGGAGGTAGAGTTTTCCCCCTTCTTTAGAAGGACAATCTATTGTTGAGAAACTTTTCTTGAAAACACAAGAAACTCCTCCCATCCAAGCCTTAAACACTAACAGCAGGCCCAATCTGTGCTTGGAAAGTTAAAATCCCCTACTATTACAACCCTATTATTCATACAACTATCTGCAATCTCCCCACATATTTGCTCCTCAATTTCCTGCTGACTGTTGGGGCACCTATAATACAATACCATCAAGGTGATCACCACCTTCTTATTCCTCAGTCCCACTCATATAGCCTCGAGAATATCTTTTCTAAGTACTGCCTAATCAAAAACAACACTCCTCCTCCTCTCTTGCCTCCCCTTCTATCCCTCCTATAGCGTTTGTACCCCGGAACATTGAGCTGCCAGTCATGTCCGTCCTTTAGCCATCTTTCTGTAATTGTTATGATATCCCAGTCCCATGTCTCCATTCCATGCCCTGAGTTTATCTGCCTTACCTGTCAGGCCTGTTGCATTGAAATAAATGCAATTTAATTCATCAGTCTTCTCTTATACCCTGCCATGCTGTTACCTGCCTTGTTTATTTGACTTGCTCTCTTTTAAGTTCTGTACTAGCCTTAACTTTCTCTTTTGTCTCATTACTGCTTCGGGTCTCCTGCCCACCCTGCCAGACTAATTTGAACCCGCCTGAATAGCTCTAGCAAATCTCCCTATCAGGATATTGGCCGCACCCCCCCCCCCACAAGGGTGAAAGGCGCTATATAAATGATGTCTTTCTTTTCTTTTTCCCAGGCTTACCAATGTTGATTTCCCCACAGAATTCAAAATTCTATTGCCTTTTGCAAATCTTCCTATACCTGGGACCAAGTTCAGAATAAGTTTTTCTCTTTTACTCTGCCAAATCTGACATATTTTTGCGTGCTTGTTCCTACATTACTCTCAGTCCTTTTATCTGTCTTGGCTCAGTATTCTGCAGCACAGACCTTTAAAAGCTTCACCAATGAATAGCTCTCCCAATCTTTGTTTCTTAGGAATTCTACCTCTCTAAAGTAGCTCAGTACATCCAGCCCATTAAACTTGTGTTGTAACACAAGTGTTGTGGTAGCAAAGCTGATAGAATTAGCTGACAGTTGAGGAAGCCTCTGTGTTGCCTTTGTGTTCTGCAGGATCTATTGATAAAGACTTTGTATTGTCTTAAAAGACTGGAAAACAAGATCATACTGCAGTTCTCATGAGTTGCGGAGGGTATTTACTGTAGTAGTTTAATGAAACCATATTTTATGTGAAAGCTGCCGGAATTGACAACATTGTTTAATCTAATCTTGACGTTTAGTTGACATCTACACCTTGCTTATTATTGATTGGCACTGACCTGCTGTTCCTGTGAGCTTGCAAAACCGCTTATGTGTGCCAAATTTAGTGTAACGTTGTTTTGCTGTGATTTCTCTTACTTTTAATCATTTTTACAGTTTGTCCTGTACAACGGACAAGGTAGGTGGAAGTAGAACATCTGTGTAAGAATACTAATACAGCTAGAGGACGTGGAGTCCATATATGTTTTTCTTCTGTTGAGAATTGTTGAATCTTTTTAGGACCTGAGACTTTGTTGCTTTTTTTCTCAACAGTATATCTAATGAATTTAAATTTATGTTAAAATCAGCTGCTAAACTTTAATAAGACTCCAACATGTGACTATAATATGAACAAAATGGCAGCGTTTTCTCATCTTTCATTCTGCATTCTCACAACTCTCTTCTGTGTCTTCTTTTTTCCTAAATGTTTAAACTAAACTGGCTCCAGGTTCTTTTAAGACAGAAATGCTGAAGCTAATGTGATTGATTAGAGAACCTGCAACACTTCATGAAAGATAAAAGGGAAATTTAATGGATTGTGTTCAAAATTATGAAAGGTTTTAATAGAATAGTTAGAAACTTTCCAATATTGGGTGTGTCAGTAACCAGAGAGCATTGATTTAAAATAATTCCCCATAGTAACAGAGTGGGGATTGGAGAATTATTTTAATGCTGTGAGTTATGATGATCCAGAATACACTGGCTAAGAGAGTGGTGAAAGCAGATTAAATAGTAACTTTCTAAAGGAAATTTGATCTGTATTTCGCAAGAAGAATTTGTAGGCATCTTGGAAAAGAGCAGATAATTGCATAGTTCTGTGAAGAACCAGTAAATGACAGGCTGAATGATTTCCCTTGTACCAAAAGATTCTACAATTTGCAGTTTTAAATTGAAAATTGTATGCAAACTATGAAAGATATGTTTTTAAAAAAACACTATTCTCAATTAATATTAATCTGATTTTTTTGTACCTCTTAGAAATTTCAACAGTACCGCAGATGACATACAAACTTTACAGGGGTTAATTTCTAAACAGCAGTTAAGTTGGGAAACTAAATAGCTCAGAAAAGGTAAAATACAGCAGCTAAACTAGCATTTGGAAAGATAGACTATGAGGACAGAAAGCAAAGGAGTAGAAGTAGGCCATTTGACCGTTGAGGCCTTAGTGACTAAAGTTGCTTTCATTCAATGAACTCAGCGTTTGTCATTTGAGCCATCTGGTCAACTTCTGCTTTGAATATTATGTCTACGGTGACCAGATTATCAGTTTGGTGAGAAAGAAGAAATCTACTTCCACCCTCATCCATAGTTTGTTTATGATGTTATTGTTATCAGCAGCTTTGTTGTCATTAGAAACGCTCCAGTGGTTGATGTGCTCCTTGATTTTGTTGCTCATGTTTAGCCAATAGAGCACTTTTCGTGTATCCCTCAGACTTGATTCAGTTTCTTGATGACTTGTATGGATGCGTCCTTAGGGATAATTACTATATATCTTTTGTACAATGAGCCATCATGAGGTATCTGTTCACGTTCATGTTCCCAATACATTCTTATATCTACAAGTGTGTCCTTGATGTTTTCAGACCATAATTTCATTGTTACCTCTTGGAATATTTGTCGAGATGATAATTGCTGGGTTATTCATTTGATTTGAACAAGGCTCTTGTCCATTCGATTCAATGTCTTTAAAGTAGCAAAGCCTTCCAGAGTATGTTGAGCTGCTACTTCAAACTGGATCTGGAAGATTTCACGCTGTATTGCAGCTCGGCGACTTCGACGTTAGTTGCATCTGGCATAGACAGCGGTGAGCTGGCTCCGAACTCAAACATAGGTGGATTTCTCTTTATGCTATATCTTTTCATTTTCTCCTTTTTCTTAAAGCTATCAAAATGGCACCATATCGTGGTGACGAATAAAAGCTTTTCACTGCATTTTATTGTATTTCGCACTGTAAAATACGCGTGACAATAAAGTAATTTAGCATTCAGTTGGATGGTTAGTTCAGTTTCAGTGGTAACCTCCAGAATGTTAACAGTGGTGGATTCAGTGATGGTAACACCTTCGAATCTCAAGGGATAATGGTTAGTTTCTCTCTCGTTGGAGATTGTCACTTGTTTTGGCCCTTGTCTGATGCAAATGCTATTTGCCAATTATCACCCCAAGCCTGGATATTGTTCAGGTCTTGCTGCATTTCGACATGGACTGATTCAGTATCTGAGGAGTCGTGAATGGTGCTGGACATTGTGCAGTCATCAGTGAACATTCCTTGTTCTCAACTTATGATGGAAAGGTCATTGATGAAGCATCTGAAAATGGCTGGACGTAGGACACTACTGTGAGGAATTTCTGCAGAGATGTCCTGGAGCTGAGAAGACTGATATCCAACAATGACAACCATCTTCCTATGTGCCAGGTATGACCCCAACGAGCAGAGAGTTTTTCCCCCAATTCCTATTGACTGCAGTTTTGCTAGTTTTATGCACAGGGACAGGAAGATGAATTAAATCAGTCTCACTGTCACTGGATTCACAACATAGTGAAATTAAATTATTCAATGACTCTCAAAATTGCCCAATTGTTCTTAACTAGACTTGAGAATAACAAATACAGACACTCAAGTTCATAACTTAAATAGCAACTAAGAATTTATTGTTAACACTGTACCTCTAGAAAAGCAAAGCTAAATAGCAAGTTAATCTAATTAAGGTGTGTGATTTTAAACCTAATCTGCTTTGACCATAACTCCATTCTCTCACACTGACAGACGGATACAATTAAGGGATAAATTAAAAGAAAATAATGGTTGTAATTCGCCAGTTTGATAACAGTTTCAACAATGAAAAGCAGGTGTTTAAGAATCCTTGAACCATGTGTTGTGTTTCAGGCATATGGGATTATATCTTGCCTGAATTCCAAAGTCACCGGTCAATCCAAACAGCTTTAAGCATGCTCTGATGCGTATTCACTTATTTCTTGTAAACTAGAATTCTTTTCTCGGAACATTCAACAACTCTTTAAACTCTTTAACTCTTTTTGAGTAAAGAACTAGAGAGTAAAATTCAAACACAGCTTCCCAATTCGGCAACTTCCCAGCACACAACCTTCTGCCCAAAAATCTGGTTAAAACTGGTTCAATCTATGGTTTCTCTCTTCCGTCATTTGGTGTGGTTTGGCTGGCTAAGACCAGTCTCCCCTTGATTGACCAATGCAGCATCCAACAAGCTACCAGTCCTTGAGCATAACGCATTGTAGTGCTGAAACATCTACAGTGTTCTTAGAACAGTAATTAGCCTGCAGTTATCTCTCAAGCTAGATCCCACATGCAAACATCAGTTTGATTGTTCTGTTTTTACTGAAGAAAACAAGCTTCTGTTCAACATTTGATTCTCAACTTCAGCTCACAGTTCCAAACCAGAAATAAGAAAAATAAAGGAAAAAAATGGTGGCTTCAACACTAGGGCTCCTTGGTGCACATCTGATCAAATGCGGCCGTGATGTCATGGGCAGTTTACTCTCACCTTAGCGCTGAAATTCAGCTCTATTGTTCATGTTTGAATCAAGGATGCAATGAAGTCATGAACAGAGTGACTCAGGCAGGGCCCAAAATAGGCTTCAGTGAGCGTTTTCTAACATCTTCCTGTTCTAAAGAAGACTCATACTTGACTGAAAATTGTAACTGTTTCTCTCTCTGTAACTGCTGCCAAGCCTGTTGAATATCTCCAGCATTCTAAATGTTTGTTTCAAATTTCCAGCATTTACAGTATTGTTATTGTAATTATCAGTGAGCAGGTTCTTGCTAAGCAAGTGCTCCTCATTAGCACTGTTAATGACCAGCTCCATCACTTTATTGATGATCGAGAGCAGACTGTTGGGCAGTAATTGGCTAGGTTGAATTTGTCCTACATTTTGTGTGCAGGAAAGATCTCGGCAATATTCCACATTGTCAGCTAAATGTCAGTGATGTAGCTGTACTGGAACAGCTTGGCTGGAATGTAGCAAGTTTTGGAACATGTGTCTCCAATATTTTGGGTAGCATGGTGGCTCAGTGGTTAGCATTGCTGCCTCACAGCAACAGGGACCCAGGTTCAATTCCACCCTCAGGCGACTGTCTGTGTGGAGTTTGCACGTTCTCCCTGAGCCTGCGTGGGTTTCATCCGGGTGCTCCGGTTTCCTCCCACAGTCCAAAGATGTGCAGGTTAGGTGAATTGGTCATGCTAAATTGCCCGTAGTGTTCAGGGGTGTGTAGATTTAGTGGGTTATGTGGGATGGGTCTGGGTGAGATGCTCCAAGGTTTGGTGTGGACTTGTTGGGCTGAAGGGCCTGTTTCCACACTGTAGGGATTCTATGATTCTATTACTGTCAATGTAATTTTTTCCCTGTCTGTGCGTGTAAGAGGGTTAGAGTTAATGCCAATGGCTCATAATTATTTACCTATAGCTCGAATCTTTTAATAAATAACTGTTGTTATTAAGAACAGAAATGTGGTCCATGCCTTCGGTCATCCTGGGTCTAAAAGACAAGTAAAAGGGGGAGTTTTGTGTACTCCTATAAAATCTTTAACTTTTCAGATGACTCTGGGAACAGCAGGGCTTGATTTACAGTGTGCTATTCCAAAGAGGCATAACAGTTGGAAGTAGGAGGTGAAATAGATCACCCTCATCTCCTGACTGCAAAAAAAACTCTCAGAATTAGTGTTTATAACAAACATTCTACTGTTGGTTCCAATTTTCAATTGGTTTGCTTTTTCCATTGTGCTGAGTGGTAGCTTCAAATGGCCTTCTCTAAGGCACTTCTGTCCATTTTTAGGGAGTTTTCTAAATCCATTACCAGCAGTAAAAATCATTCGATGCAATTGTCTTCCTTTCTGACCATGACAGGATGAATCCTCCACACACTTTGGGCGGTTGTGAAATGTATCACTTCCACAAGAGATGGTTTCGCTTTGCCATCTGGCTTTGGTAGCTCACAAAGAACCTACAATCTCCTCGCTCTGCTTGATGTATCAACTGCTGTTCTTTTCTTCCCTTTTTTTCCTCCCCTTTTTACCCAAAAAGCTCAGAGGCAGCAAGCCTATTTATAGTTGGTACGGTTGCCATTGCCTTTTGTTCCAAAGTGTGAGAACCTCCTTCCTTGCTTAGCCAATCACCCAGGTCTTGGTGTCAGGCCTTCTTAAAATAGTTGCATGACCCCTTCATTTTAACATAAGTTTAAATTCATATCCTAAACATCATCATCTTATAAACCCCATAGTTGTAAAAACATTGAATGAAGCCTTGATACAGCTGATGTTACTTTTTCTACACTTGGATTTAGTTAAGTTTTCCTTCTATCTGTTATGGACCAGAGCAGAGCCCCTCAAAATATTTTAAGAAGGTAGCCTGGACCCTAACTTTTTCTTATTTTAAAGGTAGGTGTGAAGTGCTTTTTTTCCAGATATGATCGTGACTGGTCAAACACTTGATGTAAGCAAAAAACAATTTCTTTAAACACTATAGTTAAAATACAAACAAAAGAGGAAGTTAGAATAATTCAACTATTGGAAAACTTTACTGAATAATACCTTGACCAATGCAGCATCCAACTAGCTACCAGTCCTTGAGCATAACGCATTATTACTAATTAACTGTTCCAATATAGTAACATCCCGTAAACACACCCCTTGGCAAAAAGGCAAATTCAGACACAGATTCTCACATGCAGTTCTCCAATTCAGGAGGCAAAAAGAAACATCATGAGAAAACTCAGAGAAAGTAGCAGCTAGGAGACATTGACTGAAGCTTCCAACTCTTTACAGACCCCAAATGCCTTTGCTTTAAACTAAACCTAAAAACTTAAAGAAGAAACTAGAAAGCCTAGTCTGTGAGAACTGGCCACACCCAGGTTGTTTCCATTGTTCCAACTTTAAAAGAAAAACCCAAGGCCTCACAATTGTTTACTTTGAGAGAGACAGCTTGACACATCTGCTTCACAACCTCGCTTCAAAAAAACCAGGACAAAGTAACATCTTAAAGTGACAGCATCATTACACATCCTCCCACTTTTTTTTCCTCTTTGTTCTTTGGATTCTCACTAAATCAGCAATTCTTTTAGTTTGGTTTCCCTCTTTGCATTGTTCTGCTCCCGTGTGGTTGATATTACATTGCCATTGCCTTGATAGAAAGTCAATGAGGAAATGGCATACGTATTCAAGATTACAAGTGTCAAAAGGAAAGTTTCCAGAAAGCCATAGATCCAGCTGAAAAATGTAGCTGAAAAGCTAAAACATATAGCAATGGGAAGAATAGTCAAGAATTAACCTCCACTCTTTTATTTAGATTTTCAAGTTCTACATTGCAACTGATAGTACTAACTACAAATTCTTTCATCTTCTAAAGTTGTATTTCTTCATTTGATTCAATTTAGCAAAGATATATCATGACCAACAGAAACTTATACAGAAGTTGTAGGAATTGCATTTTGACGTGGTGTTTTTTGACAGTAATTTTTCTCTTTTTCCTTCTGTTTCCCTGCACCCCTTTCCAAATGTTTCCTACAAGTTGCTCCTGTATGAACGAAACTGGTTGAACCGGTGGAAAACAACTACATTGCATGAAGGAGAAGGCACCATAACGAACATCAAATGGAGGGGCAATCTGGTCGCATGGTCAAACAGTGTGGTAATAAAATCTATCTCAATACCAGTCATTACCATTGTAATCCAAAATTTCTGCCTTGTTAACCGTTTGCCAATCAGTGCAGACAACTTACCATTATTTACCTTCAAAACCATTTTGAAATTTTGCAACCCTTCATTAAAATCAATTTCTCTGCCTTTAAAACATTCCAACTTTTCAAGTCTTTCCTTATTCTAAGTATCCTTGTACTGATTTTTCACTGTTCCTTTCCTATGGCTCTATTAAGCAACTTGCCAAATAGCTCCTACAATGAGGACTCCCCAGCTCAATATTGAGCGATTTTCCTAGCCAAAGTACAAGTATCTCGTAAAAATGTTGAAGATGCATAACAACATTCTCACACTCCAAGAAATTCACCCTCTCTGTTGCCAGAATTCCCCCATTCCTCAGCATACGTCAGTACACTCTGTGATTCTCTTCAGTATTGCCGACAAAGTTAGACAAATATACTTATGTGAATGATCTTGCTAGCAAAACTTGCATCCACATTCAACTACAGAATTCGCCTTGAATAAAGATCTGAGCAGCATCGAATAATATTTCTGGAATCCCAAGCTAAACCCACAAAAAAGATTCAGTTCATAATATCTTGATAACAGGAATGCTAAGCGAACCTGAATGTGACAGGAACCGTCACATAATGCTGTAATTTAATGGAAACATAACTCAAGCCCAACTTGTCACTGGATAAAGTTGGACTGAGGACTAAGTTTCCAAGGACACCAAAATGAAGATGAGTCACGCTGGTTCGTTAACTGACTCACTCAAACTGTGGATCATCAGCATTGGTGTTTCAGACGTTAGCCTTGGTGTAATCTGTAGCCGTGCATTGTGCATGGATATGAACTAGTCACACTCAACTGAACATTGCAATGTTCAGTATCACTGGAACCAAAGAGTGAGCCTCTGGCTATCCATGCTTTCACACATTGGCCCCTTCGGGAATCCAGCAAGTCAAGCATCTCCCCCATCCACCAGGACCTCAGCGACATCCCTCTGCATGTCTTGAATTTTGGATCTGTGCAGGTTTAGCCTTCAACAATATGATTTCAGCCTGTGAAACTTGGAAAGCCAAATATAGTATGCAATAGGTCATGCAGAATAATATCATGAAATGTGAAGCAGCAGCTGAAGAATAACCATAAAGTGCATCTGTATCCATCATATCAGATGTGAATTTTTGGTACAAATAATGGAAAAATTCTAGTAGACATAGATCAAACCACAGCACATCTAAAAACTCAAATGCTCAAATCAAATATATAAGTAGTGTAACAGCAAAGGATTCCATTATTGAGGGATTACAGGTTTAACCATCAGAATGTAAAATTAAAGTTATTCCCCTACATCTGAGTCAACTGGAAGAAAGAGAGCACCTACCCTTATTATCCTTCCTGTATTAGAATGGCCAAAAAGGAATCCAATACTCAGCCTGTAATCTCAGGAATATGCTATAAAAATTCAATAATCCTTAACCTTACTTTAATATTTGATAGCCCATGTGTAAAATGTTTATATACAGCTTAAAAGAGTGATGCAGTGATGAGAGAGACCACAAAATGTCTAAATTGATATTAAAATGCCCTCGCCTTAGTGATTTTTAATGGTGATGTTTACCACTGATGGTATTGATAACCAAGAGCACCTCTAAATGTGTTTGCGAACTACTTTTTGTTGTGTTAATAACCTTATTGAAGACTGACTCCATGACCACTCATTGCTTGAAATACCTGGATGTTACAACACAGGATTTTAGAAACTAATTGGTTTTAATTCTTCGTCAGCTGGAATCATTGCATGGTTACAGCACAAAAGGCTGTTCCATCCATTGTGTCCATGCCAGTTGTTGAAGAAAAATTCAAAACCGATGCCCTGGGGTTTACTTCAGGGGTTAAATCGTTATGAAGTAGTTCTCCTTCTGACAGAGCAGTCTGGTGTGCTGTGATTCATTTTAATGTAAATCTCTCCTTCTTTCTTAAATTCTTCTCTGATAGTAGTCAAGCTACTTTTCTTTCTTCAGGGAGTCAAGATTTATGATGCTAGCTCAAAGCAACGAATCACAAACATATCTCGAGACAACACAAACTTTCGTCCTGATATGTACCTCTGCAGTCTCTGCTGGAAAGACAACGTAACGCTCATTATTGGCTGGGCAACTTCTGTTAAGGTATTTTCCAATTAATATTAGAAGCAATGTTACAAAGGTTTTTAATTCAACTTGAGAGCATAGATCCATGAATGTACATCAGTTAAGGGCAACTAACTATGTTTCTTAGTTTGCAGGGTTTTGAACTTCTAGGTTAATGAGTGAATCCCTTTTCCCTTTGCCTGTGTTGAAAATCTCCTTGTGACCATCAGTATTGGCTGAGTCCTGAATAAGACTTGTCTGCTCCCTTGAATGGTGAAACTTTTTCCGACATGATTAAATTACAAATTAGAAGAGAAGGATAAGTTATGTATCCACACCTGCAAAGATAGGCATTTTTTAATATGCGCAGTGGATATTATTATAAATTTCCAGAGCATCGTAACAATTACTGAAAGATTTGTTTTGCCGCAGCAAAACAAAAACAGCAAAAAAAAAACACCACTTAAATGAAAAAGTAGTTTTTAATAAATAGATTTGAAATCTTTAAACAGTCTTTCTCTGGTTGTTTTCTTGACAGTTGCTCTGAAGGCTTAAATGAAAATAAAACTGAATAGATTACAATCTGTTCAAATAAAAATCTGTTCTGCTGCTTTTCTCTCTGTGCATGACAGCAAGTGTTACTGCATATGATTTATAGCGCATTTTCAAAATTTGTTCAAGTAGAACTATTGGGTTGCATTGCTTTTTATCTAGATCCGTGAAAGGATTTATTGGAGCTTGCAAATAACATGCACTTTATCATTTTAATTTCACCATACATATACTTGCAGGATGTATTTTAACTTTTCAGTGAAGACAAAGTTAAATGTCACGTAAATCTCCTTTTCTTTATTGAAAGCCTGAGTTTCCTCGTCATGGCAATTCTCAAGAATTTGTTGGCTTCCTTGTTGTACCACTCCAGTTACAGAGTGCCTCCAGGCTTGACTCCACTGTGTAGAATAAACTCTGCTGGGTTGGAGTTGGGAAGAATGGAATAAGGGGTGCTGGCGCAGTGAAGTGGCTTGACTTCAATTGAATGTGAGAACCGGCCTACTTTGGCAGGCACACACTAGCGAGGGATGGGCGTGGAAAACAGCTGTATTTTGTTGAGGTGATGTGGGAACCACAGCTACAGCCTGTGAATGCAGATGGTGACAGAACAAAGGGCCACAGTTACAAGGTGTGCATGAAGATTTTGGAAGGATGGTTTTACTTTAGAGGTAACAAAGTATGGAGCTGGAGGAACACAGCATGCCAGGCAGCATCAGAGGAGCAGGAAAGCTGACTTTTCAGGTCCGAAACGTCAGCTTTCCTGTTCCTCTGATGCTGCCTGGCCTGCTGTGTTCCTCCAGCTCCACACTTTATTATCTCTGACTCCAGCATCTGTAGTTCTTGCTATCTCAGTGGTTTTATTTTAGGGTTTTTTTGTTGAATGAGAATGTAGTGAGCTGAAATGCCTTCTTAAAACATCTTCTGTGAAAAACACCATTTTTGCACTACTGCTTTACCCCATACCAAAGGCCAAAATAAAGAATATTGGGAGATATTAGAATGTCTGTATGATGTATGTTTAACATGTATGTTTTAATGATAACAATTGTGCTGACATTAATGTAGGGTATATTTCCTTAGAGTATGCTGCAATCTCATTCATGTGCTGATTTGAATGTTCTTAAAGCTGAGTATTTGAAAGAACATAGAACAATTCCTTTATAACACAGCATCAGCTCATCAAATATAAAATGCTGCAGTAGGTGGCGGTCTACTCAAAGGGACAATTTTTGACTGTTTAATTTGTAAGTTGCCATGATTTTTTTTCAGGTATGTGTGGTGAAGGAACGTGATCCTACTGACCTAAGGGATTTGCCCACTCGTTATGTTGAAATTGGTGAGAATTTTCCTCTCAAATTAGTCACGTTTCTGTCTTGACATATTCAGCAAATGTGTACTAGTGATTCAGCCATTAACTAGTTGAGATCCTGTAGGAACTTTGAGCATAACAGTTAGTCTGCACACGCTGTAAGTCTAATAAATGTATTTTCTATCACAAATGTAATGTGGTTGTCATCATTGTCAATTTAAATGAGCTTTGTCATCATTTTTGTGCGAATAAAGTCTTCTTATTCACCTTTGCTTCCAATTATCCTAAATGTGTGTCCATCTGTTACTGATCCTCATGCCAGTTGAAACCACACATTTTGCTGAATTTTGTAATTGGTGGTATTTTTAAGACATACAGCACTGAAGTATATTCTATATACCAGTAAGAAAAACAAATATTGCTGAGTTATGTTCACAGTGTGAAACCCTTCTTATAGGAAGTCTTTTTTGCATGTATGAAAAATGCACAAGTTTGAATGGTGTGAAAATGTATTAAACCAGTGCAATATTTTGTTTTACTGATGCACTATTAGGCTATTAAGTTGTAATGTTCCTCATTTAAGAATTTATGCCTAATTCTGAGCGGAAATAAGCCCAAGTTGTCAACTAGAGAAATTTCATGTGTTTAGTGTAGCAATGATTTTACTGCTAAGAGACTCTAGCCTGATACATAGACTGCCAACATGGAACATGCTGTCATTGCTCATGCTGAAGATCTTCGCTTTGCTGTTTTTCTGAGTTATTGTCACGTATTTCACGTTTTAGTCATCATCTGATTATCACACCAAAAGCTTTTACACTCTTCAACAAACATTCATCTATTTAGCCTCATCGCTGGCCATGAGCATTGTTTGAGCTGGTTTTCAAGCACTGTTTGAATGATTACAAGAGACACTTCAGTTTTCTGGCTTGCACCAGGGCACTAACTCTGGAAAATAGGACATTTATATTATATGGGTTTTTAAAAGGCCTAACTTTATAGTCTGCCATAAGGTAAATTTGTGCATGGTCTGTGTTGGCAATTGTAAAAACTGCATTAGCCAATTTTGAACTTTTGTATATTTTACGCTGATTCTAATTTTCCGTTCAACAGACTGTGTGCCTAGTGCTCTGGAAGGAGTTGGAGAACCTTATGTTCCCATAGGAGTGAAATGTGCAGTTGGTCAGACTCCTAAAGTACTTAAATTGCAGATTCCACTAACCTGCTATCATGTTCATTGGGCAATATTTCTTACATTAAAGTGCATTCTAGTTCTTGTGTATACTGTGCAATATCCTTTTAAGGAAATTTGTGGTGGGGCTGTCATTTTAAACCATGCAATATTGTGCTTTTGTGTATGTCTGAAAATGAGCGCAGTCTTCTTCATCTAAAGCGTATTCATAGGCTTAATTACACATTTCTGATCTGCCTGTAGACCAAAGTCATTCAGTACCCTTTAAAGTAATGTAGTCAGTTTAATAATAGAATCCAGTGTTTGTTAGCTGTTAGTAAATGTCGTAGTTATTCTAGGAATGCTTTGCCTTAGCTAGTAGCCAAGTTAGGTTCTAGCAGAAACTACGATCTTTATGATAAAGCAGCATAGTAAGGGTTAACTGTCACAACATCATTAAGTCGATTTTTAAAAAAAAAATAAATTTGCTCACAGAGCATTGACATTTAACTAAACACACAAGGAGCACATTTGTACAGTGAACCAGCTAGTGCTACTCTAGGAATAACAGTCCATGCTTTTGTTCAAATGATAAGTGTTCCAAGATAACATCCTGCAATACCAGAGATAACAAGGTGTTGAGCTGGATGAACACAGCAGGCCAAGCAGCATCATAGGAGCAGGAAAGCTGAAGAAGGGTCCAGGCCCGAAACGTCAGCTTTCCTGCCCCTATGATGCTGCTTGGCCTGCTGTGTTCATCCAGCTCTACACCTTGTTATCTCAGATTCTCCAGCATCTGCAGTTCCTACTATCCTGCAATACCATCTCTGGTATCAATAATTGATAAATTCCTGAGGTTCAAGATTTGTAAGAGGGGATAGTATTCAGTAGAAAACTGCATAAAATGAACTGGAGATAGAACATTAGATATAGGAGCAGAATTAAACCATTCATCTCATTGAGTCTGCTCCACCATTTGATCATGGCTGATATGTTTCTCAACCCCATTCTCCTGCCTTCTCCTTGTAACCCTTGATCCCCTTAACAATCAAGAACGTCTATCTCCGTCTTAAGTATACTTACTGATTTGTCCTCCACAGCCTTCTGTGGCAATGAGTTCAACAAACTAATCACCCTCTGGCTGAAGATATTCCTCCTCATCTCAATTGCCCCTTCACTCTGAGACTTTGCCCTTGGGCCCTAGTCTCACCTACTAGTGGAAACATGTTCTCCATATCCAATCTGTCCAGCCATCTCAATGTTCTATAACTTTCAAGCAGATCTCCCCCCTAATCATTCAAAACTCCATTGAGTACAGGCCCAAAGTCCTCAACTGCTCCTGAATAGCCAACCCATCATCCCTGGGCTCAAAACTGCTCACAATATTCCAATTTGTGCTCTTGTGTTCTAGCCCTCTTGAAATGAATGTTACCATTGTGTTTGACTTCTTAACTGACAAATGAACCTGCATGTTAACCTTAAGAGAATACTAAACTAGGATTCATAAGTCTCTTTGTGCTTCAGATTTCTGAAGCTTTTGTATAGCCTATGCCTCTATTTTTCCTACCAAAATGCATAACTTCACACTTTTGCACGTTGTTATTTCATCTGCCACTTTTCCCAATCTCATAGCCTGTCCAAGTCCTTGTCCAGCCTCTCTGCTTCCTCAACACTACCTGTCCCTCCACCTATCTTTGTGTCAACTTAGCAACTATGCCCTCTATTCCTTCATCCAGATCATTAATGTATGATGTGAATAGTTGTGGTCCCAACACAGACTCTTGCAGAACTGCACTAGTCACTGGCTGTCATCCTGAAAAGACCCTTTTATCCCTAGTCTCTAACTTCTGCCAGTCAACCAATCCTCTCTCCATGCCAATATCTTACCCATAATACTCTTATTTTATTTAGCAGCGTCCTATGTGGCACTTTGTCAAATGCCTTCTGGAAATCCAAATAGATCACATCCACTGGCTCTCCTTTGTCTAACCTGCTCATTGCTACTTCAAAGAATTCTAGCAGATTTGTCAGGCATGATGTCCCCTTGACAAAGCTGTGCTGGCTCAGACCTATTTACTATACGCTTCCAAGTACTTCAAAATCTCATTCTTAATAGTGGACTGCAAAATCAGTGATGGCCACTACACTTACCTCTGCTCCCTGACACTCTTGAAGTTCTGGCAAGCTGGTCGAGTCTTCTACTGTGAAAACTGATGCAAAGTACCTATTCAGTTCTTCCACCGTTTTTTTGTTTCCCATTGTTACTTCTCCAGCCTCATTTTCCGGTAGTCCAATTTTCATTCGGCCTCTCTAATATATTTATATATCTAAAACAAGCTTTTGTGATCTTCTGTTATGTTACTAGTTAGCTTACTATCTTTTTTTTTACCCCTTTCTGATTTTTTAGTTAGCCTTTGAAGGTTTTTAAAGACTTCCCAATCCTCTCTCTTCTCATTAGGCTTCATCACATTGTATGTTTTTTCTTTGGCTTTTATGTTGTCCCTAACTTCCCTTGTCAGCCTTGGTTAACAACATCTTGCCCGTAATATGTTTCTTCTTTCTTGGGATGAGTTTCTGCTATGCCTCCCAAATTGCCGCCAGAAACACTTCCCATTGCTGCTGCACCATCTTCCCTGCCAGCCTTCTCTGCCATTCAGCTCTGGCCACTTCTTCCCTCATGTCTTTGTAGTTACCTTTACTCATTTATAATATTGGTACATCTAATTCTGGCTTCTCCCTATCAAACTGTAGGATGAATTCTATCGTATTATGGTCACTGCCCCAGGGGTCTTTTCGCCTTAAGCCCCGCAATCAAGTCTGGCTCATTACAAATCACCAAATCCAGAACTGCCTGTTCCCTGGTGTGTTCTACCACAAGCTACTTTAAAAAAACACAGATCTTTAGATTTTAACCAGCTCCAGTGGTAATGTTGACATTTTTTACATTCTGTGCTATAATTCCCTTGAGTGTGATGACAAGAATCACTTTTTGTTCTTCCATCTATGATGCATAAAGATTGGACTTTGGTATAAGAAGCACACTCCCAGGCTCTTGCCCAATTGCTTGACATGGCTGATATGCAGGCCCTACCTGATCCAGAGGTGTGTCATGACATCTCTGAACAGGCTGAACATTTTGGGTATTACCCTTCTTCAGTTGACTGCTCCTTTCTTCCAGGTGCTGCCTGGCCTGCTGTGTTCTTCCAGCCTCCAGTTTGTCTACCTTTACAAAAATAGACCTGCTAGCAACTAAATCTTGCATTGGGAATAGAAATATTGCTGCTCGTGGGCTGCGTTCCTGGGATAGTTTGTTTATTTTACCAACAATGCTCTGCAACAAATGGAAGTAGCAAATGCAGTTTTCTTTTTGACAACTTTTTATTGGCTTTAAAATGAGCAGCCTTTTGCTTCAACTGTACCTAGTACTAGCAGTGTCAATTTCACTACTTTGACTTCGAAACAAGAATCACCTGCAGTTGAAGTCAGCCAAATTCTTAACGCGTATTGACAGCTAATGATCATTTAATTGAAGATCTATTATCTGCTCTACTGAAACACAGTTTTCTGAGGAACAAAGAATGTAAGACTTAATTGATGTTGTCTCAATCCTTCCAAATATTAACACCACCAAAAACTGGTCTCATTGTCATTCATGTTTATGCTATGCTGTACAGAGGTTATATTTTTATAAGTAGTAAAACTACAGATACATAACCTTCTTGAGACACTAAAACTGCTTTTCCTGTGACTACAGACAGCAAAGCTGTTCAATATGATTCTTTTTTCATTTACAGAATGTAGGGGTCTGCATTTATAAGTTTTAATCCTTCAAGGAGCTCCACAAATCAAGTAACAAATATATGTAGCTTTACAACTGTAGTACAACTGAAAGGAACGGTACAAATGCCCTTTTGGAATTATATATTTGAAGATTTTCAGACAGAGTAGCTTCAGTGCTCCTTACAGGCCATATTTTGTAACAAGTTTGAATTGAACCTAATAGGTCTAACAGCATCAGTGGAGCGAAAGCAGTGTTAACATTTTGGATCTAGCGATCCTTCTTCAGAACTTCAGATTTAATATGTTTTGCTTGACTTTATAAATATCTCATATGTTCCAAGACTTTTAAGAGATGAGATCTTACATGGGATTAGGACCGCCATCTCTGCAGATTTAAGAAAATAGCTGTAACATGGAATGTTTTTCATTGCAGTGTCTGCCTTTGAGTCAGAGTTTCACATCAGCGGACTTGCACCACTAGGCGAGCGTCTCGTTCTCCTAATGTACGTGAACGAGATGTTGGAACAAACGGTAAAGGAATATTTGAATCTGTTGGAGGAATATTTTCGTTAAGACTGTCCTACTATTGTGCATTAGTTTTTTGAAAGAAGTATTAAAATGAGAAACTTGAAATCAAAGTACTGTGGATGCTGGACATCTGAAATGAAAACTTAACAGGTCTAATGGCATCCGGAGAGAGAAAAACAGAATTAACACTTTGAGTAGAATACTTTATGATTCCATTGTTAAAATAAAGCATCGGCGGTGCTGAAAAAATTAATTTTTGTAATGCAAATGTCCACCATGTCATTTCTCCCTTCTGTCAGACCACTGATGTTGTTTGTGACTATGTTTCATATGAGTTGTGGGATTCAGAATATAACTTGGAAATGGCTAAGAAATGGGCTGAAGAGTATAGTGTAAATATTTGCTTGAGGGACTGTGTTGAATGTAGAGAGGGTGATGTGCTAAACAGTGTGCTCTAGAATTGGAACTTCTGTTGTTCTTAATTTACATCAAAGACTTGGGTTCAAAAAAATCTAATACAAAGTAGTTGAGTTTGCTCATAATTACTATAGTTGAAGGCCATAGCTGAGGATCTAGGTTGGCAAATATTAGATTAATTGAATAACAGTAGTTAAAACCTAATTTGGGCACATATTTCAAAAATTAGGGTAGCCGCTTAACTGATCCAATGGGCAAAGCCAATGCGCCAGCAGCTGACTTAGGTTTTGTATATTAAAGCCCTTAAAGAGTGCAAAGTTTAAATTATAGACAGCATCCTGTTATGCCTAGCTGTGTATTTCAAACCTTTCTGAGCATCTTCATGGAAGTTATTTAGGTTCTGTTATGAAGGATGCTCCTGTTTTGAAAATATCAAAGCTACACTGCTGTCAAAACCTTCAAATCACCAATTTCCAAAATCCTTCCTCAGTAAAGGGTACAAGTGCCTTGAGTGACAAACCAGAAACTATCAAGACATTTCTTTGAGGGTGAGAGATGACATTTCTTGCTGAAGGGTGAAAGTGGCTCAGAATAGGAAATTGGATGTAAGAAGCCCGGTATCCAATTCAATAGTAATCATCAGTCACTGCTTTTTCTCTTATGAATTAACCACAAGTAAATGAAGGATTAAGGCATTATGTTTAAGTAAGTAAGAAGAAAAAAAATCTTAAATCTTCCAATATATAACTAGAGAGTGATCCTTTATAGTTTATCTTAAAGGGTATATGAATAGAAAGAGTTTAGATGAATATGGGCCCAATGCTGGCAAATGGGACTTTATTTATCTAGGATATCTGGTCGGCATGGATGAGTTGGACCAAAGGGTCTGTTTCCATGCTGTACATCTCTGACTCTATGACTCTTAACGTTTCTCTGCATAGCCAATTCATCCTCTGTCCCGAAAAACCATAGGAACATTCAGCCCCGCTGTAATTTGATTAATTCATCTCTGATCAACACCTTCAACTTCATTTAGGCACCTGATGTCTAATCAAACAAAGTATTATTGAAAGTTCCAACTGTCACAGCACCTATAGACCTTTGGAGAAAACTTGTAATTCGAGTATTTTCTGCTTCACTTTCAGATTTCTCAATTTTTGAGTAAAAGGATTACTTTATTTCATTTCTAAATAGTACAGTTCTTATTTTTAAATTATATAACTTTGTTCTTGATTTCTCCACCAGAGGAAGCTTTTTTCTGTATGTAACCAGTAAAATCCTTTAATATTTTAAACACCCTGATCAGATCACCCTCAAGGGAATAGATAAGCTATACTTTTCGAAATTCTTCTCATAATTTAACCCTTATTAGTCTCCTTAAACCATGGCTGTGATTGCCCTAGTCTTTTCTTAAAGCACTGCTTAAGTTTCTACTCATTCTCCCTATCTAATTAAGTGCTCCAAGAAGTTTCTCTTTTCACTTTCAGTCCTGCAGAAGCTCATTATTCTTTGCAGTTATTTGCAGTTGGATGGTTTATCCCCTGGAAGTTATGCGGTTCATTAACAGAAACTGCCAATGTTTCCAGTGAGTACACCAAAGTACAAAGTGTCGACTGGTACAGCTACGCAAGATACTGTACCTCTTTTGGTTTTCCAAGAAGAAATTGGAGACTTGACTTTCTTGGGTTTCATTTACAATTATCCTTTGATGATAAGGAATCAGATAGTCAGTAATTAACTTAAGCTTTGACTTGATCATCGTAAAGGGAAGAAATCTTCAGTGGTAGACCTACTGTTTAATTCAGTTCCTGTTTCTGAACCATGTGTGAATTTGAGAATTAGAACGTTTGTATGTAATATGTAGAAGTAAATGTACCTATATTCATTTATCCAAATGTGTAGGGAAAAATATAAATCACAAGAATTATTTTGTCAGGAGGTGGGAAATTTAAGGGATTTTGTGTGATGCCAAAAGAATTGAAAGTGCATTTACAACATATGCATATCTTATCAATGTAATTATTTGAAATATAGTAAAACATACATACAAACATCATTCTGAAAAAGAGTCATACTTGTCTTGAAATGTTAACTCTGTTTCTTTGTCTGCAGTTGCTGCCAGAACTGCTGAGTTTCCCCAGCATTCACTATGTTTGTTTCAAATTTCCTGCATCCACAGTATTTTTGTGCCATGACAAAGCTGTTTATCATGTGTTAACTAAAACAGGCACACCTAACAAGTTGAACATTCTTTGCTTTATAGTTACAAGCTAATAATGAAACATTGCCTGTTAAGCTGCAAAACCTGCTGGAGAAACTCAGCAAGTCTGGCAGCATCCATCGAGAGAGAACAGAGATATCATTTCAAGTACAGTGACCCTTCTTCAGAGTTCGCCAGCAATTTACGTTTTTGTGTGTTTCAGATCTCTATCATCCACAGTTCTTTGTTTTACTTCATTGCCTAATAATATTGGAGTGGCCTTTAATTGTTGGCTAAAAAGAATTAGTGACGATCATCTGTTAGAGCAGAATCGTGGCATGGACTCGTGTAAAGGAATACCAGGGATAATATCCCAGTTTCCGAGATCATTGGAATCCATTTTCCACTAGAGGGCATGTTCGTTTCTCTTGGCTAAATTATGATAGAATCTTAAAAAAATGGACTAAGCGGTTCTATTCTGTGTCATAAAAGCAAAATTAATCAAACACTGCATAGCACTGATGAGAGATATTTTGGTTGGAGAAAGTAAGAGATGCTGGAGCAGTACTTTTCCAATGTTTACAAAAATACAAAATTTAGATCATCTTTCTTTATGAAATAGGATAAAGAACATTGTGCAAGACCTCGCCTTGACATAATTCATCACTTGCCTGACTCATATGAGGAAATATCCTCTGATGCTCTATCCGTAAGAGGTTTCCAAGAAAATGAATGCAGAGACTACAGTTTAGGTGAGAAATAAGTAATGTTTAACTGTTGAAGGTATGTTTTGCTGTAAGACAAATAGGAAAATAAGTTTCAAGGTAGCCTTTGAAAGCTAATTTTGTTCCAGTCAGCTTTATAATTTGAATGTTCTCTTGAATTATACGTTAATTTGAACGTGGTCATCAGTACATACTCAAATCAATGAGCTTTATGAAATATTTACCAGCTCTCCCTTCTGTTGCCTTTCTATTGTCATATCCATGATCAAGTTTGAGAACAGTCACATAGCCAGATAGCAATTCGATATACCTGCCTGTAGCTCAGTGTCTGGTATAACGTTGAATCAGATGGCCGTGAGGTGCAAGGTTTGATTTATTAATCTAAGTACAGGTCCTATTTGGGAGACTACAGATGCTATTGTGACCCTAACATCAGCCAGAGTTCTCACTCCTAATTGCCATCTAATGCTAGCCTTTGGAAGGTATAAATGTATAGCTGCTAATTCAGGACAAAATTGAACTTCATGATGATGCACTCTGTTGCAATAGCCTATTAACACTTTCACTTCAGCCTCATCGATTACTAAATGATAGCTTCTAGTCTCTTGAAAACTGAAATGGCAGTCCTGGAAGGGGAGATTGTTAAAGAAATTTAATTAGTATAATTTCTAAAATATTGGCATTCAATGTTTTTATCTATATTAATGTAATTGCTTTGTTCTGCTTCTCTTAATCAAACCTTTATAGAGTAACTTTGTAAATTTATGCCTGTGATAAACAGTGCTATTCCAGAATTGGATACACACTCCCAACAATTTTCCGGTCAAAACATGAGCTCAAATTCCCAATGGACCAGACTTGATTTGACAAATTGATTCCATATTATTGCTACTCTTTAAAATAAAGTACAATGGCTTTCACATTATGTATAGAATTGTATACTTCCACATATAATTTTTACACTTCAGATTAGATTTTGAATACTTTTTAATACTTTCTTTCTGCAAAATGTGACTTTGTAAATATAATTTTTTGTTAGTTGATAAATCTAATCATGCAGATCCAGTAAAAGGCAGAGTTCTTAACATCATCACCAACTGTTCCTTGATTCAAGGATGTGTCTCATCAGGGTCACAGTTTTCTTCCATGTGTCTGTGTGTAACTGAACAGGCTGATTCTTAAACAACAAATGTTTGGCCCTTGGGACAGGATGGCCTACAAATCAGTGGGATCCAAAGTGTAGGATTTGCTTCCTTCTCCTTGCTCTCTGGTGCTCCTCTTCCTCACCATTAAAGTATTTGAACTCAAAGTATGGTGCAGCTTGCTGGACAAGTTGTCACCATTATGAATGATTGATAACAAACTCCTTCCAGTCATTAATGTCATTTTACGCTATGCTTCAAGGGAAGCTTCAATGTGGCTTTGTAACATTTTCTTTGTCACCTCCTGGAATTTTAGCCACGTGAGAGTTGTGGAAAACAGGACTTGGTGAGGAAAATACTTTTCAGCCATCCAAACACAGCCTTCATCATTGATTTTGTAGGGGTTCCACCTTAATATTTGTACAGCTGACTTCAAGAAGGACCTGGTAGAAGTTTATGAAATAATGAGGGATATAGATAGAGTTAATGGTAGTTGTCTTTTCCCTCGGATGGGGGATAGACAAGAAGGCCCTTCTGAGAAAGGGTCACCGGACCCAAAACGTTAACTCTGTTTTATCCTTCACAGATGCTGCCAGATCTGCTGAGCTGTTCCAGCAAGTTTGTTTTTGTTTCTGATTTACAGCATCCGCAGTTCCTTTGGTTTTTATTTAATGTTTAAAAGACATTTGGATAAGTACATGAATAGGAAAGTTTTGGAGGGATATGGGCCAGGAGCAAGCAGGTGGAACTAGTTTAGTTTGGGATTATGTTTGCCATGGACGGGTTGGACCGAAGGGTCTGTTTCCGTGTTGTATGAGTCTATGACTCTACGAAAATAGTTCTTACATGTTGCTGATACACAGTTGAAGTGTCACTATAATACAGGCATGTGATGACAATACTCTTCTGCATATTGAAAGTTTTGTTGACTTGTGGAAGTCGTTATTGTCAGACACTTGCTGCCATAATTTGTAGAAGGCTGAACTGGTGAAACTGGTCAGATGTTAGATGACTCTGTCAATGATGGCCTTTTCAGAGAGGTGGCTGCTGATGTCTGGGATGTGCTCAACGTATCCCAGAGACTGTCCTTCAACATAAATAGGAGATAAAATTCTGGACTGAGCAGCTGTCTGCGGTGTTCTAAATTTTGTATTGGCTACATTTAAAGACAGGCCATCTCTCTCGTGTAGAATAAATGGCTTGTGTATATGGTGCAGAGTTGGCACAGTGCTGCAGTTATATATATCAGTTCACAACAATAACAAAAGAATCTTCTGACTTCAATTCATTTTAACGCAAGCTTGGTAAATGACTCAGTCTTTCTGTGAGTTTCTCATGTATAGAGAGAGCAAGTTTATATTTGTATATCTCCTTTCACAATCTTTAAAATAATTGAAAGCCCCTTAAGGCCAATAAATAATATTGAATTTGGTCACTGTTCTAATGCAGGAAAATTGCATGCATAAAATTTCCACAAATAAAAAGCAGGTAATTAACATATATTTTTATGATCTCAGCTGAGAGATAAATATTGGACAGAACCAAATTTGTAATTCTTCAAAATAGTGCCATGTGCTCTTCTATGTCTAGAGAGAATCTGGATGGAAGAGGATAGACAGGCTCTCAGCCTAACATCTCACTCAAGGCGACCTCTGACTGCAGTACTGCACTGAAGGATCAACTCAGACTGTGGACTCAAGTCTCTGTAATGGGGTTTGAAACTTCAACCTTATAAGTCAACGAAAAGTACCACCGCTGAACACACAAGATTATGATACAATGAGACCCTATGGTCTATATTAGGAATCAATTTATGAGGAATTTTCTCTGAATGATTTATATATGACAATTCTGATACAAGTGTAGTCTTTACCGATAATAGATGCCTGTATTTGAAAAATGTTCTAAAAATATTTGGAGAGATTTCAGTTATGCCCCTTCATTGCCTGTTGTTTAATGCAATTATTAGCTGATTCTTAATTGGTAATCTTCCTACTTATTTGATGCTTATTCACTTGTTGTGATTCAGTTCTATAGCAGACAATCACTGACTTTCACTTAGTGATAATTGATTTGATTTATATTTGTCATTCAGGTATTTTTTGCTAATCTAATGAGGACACAAGTTTTTAGCATATGGTATTTTCCTACTTACTATTCTGTTGGATACAGGATTGTAGATAATTGTATGGTTTTGCAGCAAAGTGTCAGTGATTATTTGCCTCTTTGCAAATAATATTTAATTTATGAGAACTTTTTCATAATTGTGCTTGGTTTAACTTAACCGAAAAACACCCTTTCTTTTAATACAGAACACTCTGACGGTGAACCGCTGTTTTATATCATAAGCCCAAGGGATATTGTAGTGGCAAAGGAACGGGATCAAGATGACCACATTGAATGGCTCCTTGGAAAAAAGAAGTATGAAGTAAGTTTTCTTTTCATTTATCTTCTTTTCTTCTATATGTACATTATATTAAAGCTATTTTCTATTGCTGGATTTGGGGAAGGCTGATAAGTTTTTCTTTTCTCTTCCGATGTTTTAGGAAGCTATGATGGCAGCTGAAGTCAGCCAGAAGAATATAAAAAGACATAATATACTGGTAACTTAAAAAAATGGCAGTAAATAACAATGACTCGCAATTCATACCTTTAAAATAGTAGATGCTTTACAAAAATGCTTTACAAGATGCTTTACAAAAGCAAAATTTGTCACCAAGCTAAATAAAAAGATATTGGGGCACATCAACAAAATTTTGGTCAAAGAGGTAGTTTTTAAGGAGTGTATAGAAGGACAAGGGAGAGGTAGAGAGGTTTATGGAGGGAGTTTCAGAATTTAAGGTTTTGGCAGTTTAAAGCGATGGGCGCCAATAATGAGGCAGTTTAAAGTATGGACGCTCAAGAGGTCAGAATTAGAGGAGCACGTGTATCTCAGAAGCTTGTAAGTATGGATGAAATTTTCAGTAATAGATAAGGGCAAGGCCATGCTGGGATTTGAAACCAGAATAAGAATTTACAGATCAGTGAGGATGGGAGTAATAAGTGAAAAGGTCATGGTGGAATTTAGGATTTGGGCAGCAAAGTTTTTTTATGACCTGAAATTTAAGAAGGGTAGAATATAGAAAGCCAATATTTGATCATTTAGACGTAAGAATGAGGGTTTCGGTTCAGATGAGCTAAGGCAGGGAAAGAGTTGTCAGATGTTATGCAAGAGGAAATAGGTGATCTCATTAATGGTGCATACACAGTCGGAGATTCATCTTGGGGTTCAAATATAAAGTTGCAAACAGGCTGATTCAGACCCAAACAATTTCCAGGACTGGAGTTGATGATTAACTGTCAAGCAGATCTTGTAATGGAAACAAAAGACAATGACTTTGTTTTCCTAATATTTAGTCGGAGGAAAGTTCTGCTCATCCATTATTGGATGTTGAACAAACATCTGACCACTTACAGTCAGTGGAGGGATTGAAAGATGTAGCGATGAGATGAAGCTGTGTGTTTCTAGCATACATGTAGAAACCATTGCATTTTAAATGTTGTCAAATGGCAGCATATGGATAAGAAATAGGAGGGAACCAAGGATAGATCCTTGAGGAATACCGAAGCTAAAAGCCTGGAAGCTGGGAAACAATAGATGTAATGGCATAAAAATGAGGAAGAGGTAATTATGTGTTAGTCTGGCTACAACTAGAATTTGTTACACCTTAACTTCGTCCTTCAAATGCTGTGTTATTCAGTGAATTGCACATTGGACATGTTTCAGGTCATTCATGAATGAAAGCAAGAAGCAGTTTTTCACGCAAAGGGTGCTAAAAATCTGAAATTCTTCATCCCAAGAAGGTCATGGAAGCAAAGTCTCTCAAATTTTTTCATAGTGGAGGTTTACAGATGTTGATTAGGAAAGGGTGTCAGTGGATATGAATCAAAGGCTGAGAAGTAGTGCCCAGGACAAAGTAGTTACATTCTAACTGAACAGCAGAATGGGCTTGTGAGATTGAACTTCCTATTCCTTTTCCTTTGTAAGTGGAAGAGGAGCAAAGAACACAGGCAAATTGACACAATCCCGGTCTCCCACACCATCAGCACACTCCAAAAAAATCTCACATTGTCACCACTGTAATCCAGTAGGCCTCAGCTAAAGATTATTTTTCTTAATATTTATTCATGTGATGTGGCTAGGCAAGTATTTATTGCCCTTGACCTTAGTGCTTTGTTAGGTCATTTCAGAGGACAGATAAAAATCAACCACACTGCTGTGAGTTTAAGTCACTTGTAGGTCTGACCCGTAAGGATGGGAGATTTCTTTTCCTAAAGGACATGGGTGTCCTCATGAGTGAACGAGATGTTTCTTTTATGTTAATCAACAATGGTTACACAGTCTCCATTAGATTACCTTGGCCTTTAATTTCACAGTTTTAAAAATTGTATTCAAACTTAGGTTTGATCCTTGGCAGATGATTATGTCCCCAGAAGTATTAGTCTTTGGATGACTAGACCAATGACATTACCAATACTCCACTACCTCCTGGGTGTCATAAGATGAAGACATGAGAAGGCAGCTAGTGCATTCTAAATTACAAAAATAGTCGAGCATCTTGTCAACAGCAGGTAGCGCAGAAGATGTTGCATAGAACTGTGTCAGTTAAGAATTAAATATTTGTTTTTATGGCTTTGTCTTGTAGGATATTGGTAGAGCATATGTAAACTATCTGGTGGACAAAGGAGACTATCATGGAGCTGCAAGGTAATGCATGTTAGCAGAGTTTTAAAAATTACCTCAAAGAGAATTTCAGGTGAAATCATTTTTAAATGTTTGCATTCGTCTTCTAGAAAATGCCAGAAGATTCTTGGCAAAAACATGGATCTCTGGGAAAATGAAGTGTACCGATTTAAAAAGATAGGTCAACTAAAAGTAAGTACAGCATGTGTTGGTGTAGTGATTTCTATTAGGGTAGTAATGGCTGATAGTAATACAATTCTATAACTAAGAAAGAAATTTCTGAAAAATCCACTTTTTAAAAAATATTTATCTTTTATATAATTTGCTTTTTTGACTTAAAACCAAATTTAAAAATTGCAGCTTGGTGTTGCTGTGAAGTGAAATTGAGCGGCAGGATACAGATTTAATCCACTGTCCCACTGAGTATTCAGCCTTAAACTGCTTTTATATTGATATTCTGTAGTTGGTTCCTGTAGTTTTGATATCCAACAGTAGGCAGCTCAGTTGGATGTAAAGGGTTGCATTTATTTTAAGCTGTTTGACCATAAGACTCCCTTTTATAAATTGTTTCCGCACTGTTAGTGCGTTCCATGGTGCTCTGTCTGTTGCAACACAGGTGGGTGGTAATATCAGAATGTAGTTTTATGGCACCATCACACATAGACATGTTGCTACTTGTGGACATCAAGACATGAACTTACTATTGCACATTTGTACACTGACACTAGCAGCTCACTCTCCCCATGCCCGGTTTCAATATAAAATCAACTTGAAATCTGTGCACAGAAACCTCCTCTTTTGAGTACAGGCGAGGAAAAAAGTAATCAAATGAAAACATTTCAAAGATTTTTGTAGCAATATTCGTCCTACTGAAAGCAGCATTATCAATAGAATGGTAATAAGACATTGCCCCACTCTCTGAGATGGTCTGTAGATGACATTAGGTATTTGAACAACAAAGAAGTATGTGCAAGTATTAAAAATTAAGTACTTTTATATTATTTTTCATTCACAATGTTCTGATCTATTTTCCATTAACTTTTTTAAATGTCTGAAAGGACACGTCCTGTATGTACTACTTAACTAAAAGTTGGCAAATGCTGACAATATAAGGCGAGTTTAGCAGCATCTTCAAAACATAAAGGTAGATCAGTACTTTGAGTGGCTCTGCAGATCTAAACTTGGAGGTAATGGGACTCTTTTAAATGAGATAAGCCCAATTAAGAGGGGATGCAGTAAGGCAGAATGCAGTCATGTGGTCAGAAGCACATCTCAGGGACCAATATGATACAGAGGTTCTGAAAAGTCTGGGCTCGACATCGGAGAGTTGCCGAGCAGAGAGATAAAGTCAATGGATATGGAACAAAATTAGTGGCTGTGACTGAAAATCATGATTTTAGTTTTCTCGCTGTTTACTTGAAGAAAATATCTGTTCAGGACTGAATATCAAGCGATTTAGAGACAGCGAACTGTTTAAGAGAAGAGATGATGCTGTCAAGCTAGGTGTTATCAATGTGGACATGTTTTTTTTCAGATGAACTCATGGACTGGCAGCAAATAAATGGGAAATATGTAAGTGCCAAGGTTAAATTCAGGCAGTACACCAGATGTAACAGCAGTATTCACATCAAATCCTTTAATAACCTTGAGAAGGTACGAGTGACCTACCATCTTGAAATGCTGTGTCCATCTGCTGTAGGTATACCTCTGCTTTTAGGGAAGCAGTTCCATGTTTCTGATGCTGCAGTAAGAAGGAACAACAATACCACCACACCCGGCACTTTTCCCTGCAACCGCAGGAAGTGCTACACCTGCCCCCACACCACCTCCCTCACCCCAGTCCAGGGCCCCAAGAAGACTTTCCACATCAAGCAGATATTCACCTGCACATCTGCCAATGTGGTATACTGCATCTGCTGTACCCGTTGTGGTCTCCTCTACATCGGGGAAACCAAGCGGAGGCTTGGGGACCGCTTTGCAGAACACCTGCGCTCAGTTCGCAACAAACAACTGCACCTCCCAGTCGCGAACCATTTCAACTCCCCCTCCCATTCCTCAGACGACGTGTCCATCCTGAGCCTCCTGCAGTGCCACAAAGATGCCACCTGAAGGCTGTAGGAACAGCAACTCATATTCAGCCTGGGAACCCTGCAGCCCAATGGTATCAATGTGGATTTCACAAGCTTCAAAATCTCCCCTCCCCAACCGCATCCCAAAACCAGCCCAGCTCATCTCCACCTCCCTAACCTGTTTTTCCTCTCACCTAACCCCTCCTCCCACCTCAAGCCCCACCCCCATCTCCTATCTACTAACATCATCCCGCCCCCTTGACCTGTCCGTCCTCCCTGGACTGACCTATTTCCTCCCTACCTCCCCACCTACACTCACCTTTACTGGCTCCATCCCCACCTCTTTGACTTGTCTGTCTCCTCTCCACCTATTCTCTCCTCTATCCATCTTCGTTCTGCCTCCCCCTCTCTCCCTATTTATTTCAGAACCCTCTTCCCCTCCCCCATTTCTGATGAAGGGTGCAGGCCCGAAACGTCAAGCTTTCCTGCACCTCTGATGCTGCTTGGCCTGCTGTGTTCATCCAGCTCCACACCTTGTTATCTCGGATTCTCCAGCATCTGCAGTACCTATTATCTCTGAAACAATATTCTTCCAATCAGGATATTGTGAAGGTTTGGGCTGATAAATGGCAAGTAACATTTATGCCAGATGCTTGAAGCGTGACCATCCCCAACAAGGAGTCTAACCATCTCCCCTTAACATTCAATAACATCATCATTGCTGAATCCCCATCATCAAAATACCAGGGTTGTCATTTACCAGAAATGTATGACCCAAACAGACACACAAATTCAATGGCTACAAGAGTAGGTCTGAGGCTGGGAACTTTGTAATGAGTAACTCTCTTCCTTACTCCAATAATCAGGGAATGCAAAGTACAGTCCACTTCCACTTGTAGCTCCACTAACACTTGAGAAGCTTGCTGCCATCCAAGACAAAGCAGCCGCCTTAACTGGCAACCTTGAACGTTCACTTTTTCCACCACGGACACACAATGGCGACGGTTATTATCATCTACAGCAACTCGTCAAGGCTCCTATGATTGCACCTACCAAACTCATAACTTCTACTGCCTTGAAGAAAAAGTGTGGAGGTACATGGGAATGCCATCATCACCTACAAAATACTTCCAAGCCATATACAATCTTGATTTGGAACTGTGTTGCTGTCCCTTTCCCTGTGGCTGGATCAACTTCAAAATACCATATCCCGGAGATAGACTGCAGTGACTCACGAAGGCAGCCCTCACCACGACCTTCAGGCCATAGGCAATTCCCAGAAAAGAAATGCATGAAGTGAGGGAAAGAAAGCTGAAGGGAAAACAAAGAACAGTTCCCAAATAAAGTCTTACAATTCTCAAACTTAGCAGTAATTGGATTAAACAAACAAAGCAGTCCCTGGTATTCAGTCAGAAATAGCAAGAACTTCAGATGCTGGAGTCAGAGACAACACAGTGTGGATCTGGAGGAACACAGCAGGCCAGGCAGTATCAGAAGAGCAGGGAAGCTGACGTTTTGGGTCGGGACCCTTCCTCAGATTTTCTGAAGGGTCCCAACACGAAACGTCAGCTTTCCTGCTCTTCTGATACTGCCTGGCCTGCTGTGTTCCTCCAGATCCACACTGTGTTATCTCTTGTGTTGAATGGTGACCATCTCTATCTGCATGAACACAAACCAGAATGGGTAGTTAGAATTAGTTCAACCCAGCATAGATACATTAAACATGTCATTCCAATGATTGAAAATAAGATTAAATTAGAAATATATTACTGTCCAAAAAGAGGGATGTTTATTGGTAAACACTTCAACTATTTGTTTTTTGCACATTGAGTTCTCTCTCAGCTCTTTGCAGTATGTCATCACATTCTCAGATGAAAGAAGGGAGATTTGGAAAGTCTAGAAAACGCATAACCATAGGGAATAAATGTCTAAAATCTGCTCATTTAATGCATCTGGACATCTTTCCTGCATAAAACTGGTTTGAAACTGGTGATATGAAAATTAACCAATGTCCCTTGAATCGTTTGAGGGGTTAATATCCAAGAAGTGAAGACAACTTCTCGAACAAGAACATTAGACAGTTTTAGATAGCTGTTAGTAAATATTAAGTTCTTGGACTGCAAACTGTATTACAAACCCAAGCAGTGTTGAAATGGGTAGATGCAAGAGCATCTACTCTATGCTTTGATTTTAAGTGCGATGTGTTGAATCCTATCTTGCAAAAGTGGAGTCAACAACTAACACGGTTCTTTCATCCAGATCTTAAGACAGAAGTTGTAAGATTTATAGTCACTATACACAAGGACTGTCTAATATGCCTAGGGATAAAAAATGATTTTCAGCCTTATAGCTTTGGTACAATCATCTCTAGTGGGAGACAGGAACTTGATTTCCTCGGATGAAGTGGGCTCTCATCCCAAGTCAATTTACCCAAAAATATTTCTTGCTCTGAATGGTCTTCATCTCTCAGATTTTTATAATATTTGGCTGTGGAACATTTTCGAAAACACTCATATAGCGATTTCTTTTGCATTGGGTGTGAAACAGCAGCAAGGTGCATTTCGGTTTCTCAGATTTAAAGGGCTTTGGTGTAAAATAAAAGAATGAATAGTGTGTTTTTTTTTGTCAGCGATTGTCAGAATTCATACACTCTGATCTATGTGTTCATTCTAAGTTATTTTGTTTCTTTTAGGCAATTAGTCAGTACTTACCCAGAGGTGACCTGCGCCTGAGACCTGCTATATATGAAATGATCTTGTATGAGTTCCTGGAGAGTGATTACGAGGTACTGTGGTTTTTAATTACTATGATATTGCTGATTCAACAGCGAGAGCAGTTGATCATTTAATTGCCAGGTCGTGAAAGGTTATTTTACATCCTCGAGCTAACTCACTTTCAATTGACTTGGGTAAAGTTGTCAAACTTTAGTTGTTTAGGATGTGATAGTCCACATAGTAGCTTGTTACAGCATTCAGTATTTCCAAAACAAGTACCCAACTACCTGACTCTCAAGTGAAAATTCAGCTTTTGGTCTGTGTGAAATTGACATGGAACATGCAAATCCAATTCAAATATTCTAGATGTGGTGGTTCACAGGTGCATTTGTATATATATTTGTATTTCTACAGAGGTCAATTATTTGTGTATAATTGACAAAGTAAGAACGCTATAAAGAACTGAAATAACTTTTATAATTTCAACAGTTTTATAGTTAATTAAATACTTTTCAAGTGTAATTGCTGCTGTAACATGAGAAACATAGCAAATTTGCACATATTTGCTGTGGTGATTATATAGCTGTGGTGTATATACATTGACCAAGACCCCGGGGAGAACTTCTCTGCATTCTGATGGTACTGTGGAATTTTCCTGCTGCCTCAGAGGACAGGTGTTTTAGTTTCTTGTCTTATCTGGATAATGGTACTTCTGACTATGTGGTGCTATTGTAGTAAATATATCAAACTAGATAATATACTCAAACTGTTGGAATGGAACCTGAATCCACAACCTTTTGACTGTGAATGGAATGTTTCCACCAAAGCATGAGCGATATCTGTCACTTTTGATTGGTTAGCAAACAGGAAGCAGAGAGTATGGAGAACATGTTTTCATTTTGATAAAGCTGTAACCAGCAGAGTATTACATGAATCAAAGGAGAAGCCTCAACTATTTACAATCCATATCAATAGTTTGAATGAAAAGGCTAAATGTATAATAACTAAGTTTGCTTTTGACACAAATGTAGGTCGCAGTATCATAGAATTGCTACAATGTAGGAGAGGCCATTTTGTCAATTGTACCTGCACTGGCTCTCTGAATGAATAGTTTACTTGGGGCTATTCTGCTGCCTACTCCTGAAAAACTGCACAATCTTCTTTTTCAGATAACTTCTAATTTTTTTGATTGAACCTGCCTCCATCACAATGTCTCAGTTAGTACATTCAACCTGCTGAAAAAGGTTTCCTAATGTCATTTTGCTTCTCATCACCTTTGTCCTCTCATTCCACATCCCTTCAGGAATGGGAACAGTTTTTTCCCTGTCTACTCTGTCCAGAACCTCTCTTATTTTAAATGTCTCTTTTAAATTTCCTCCCTTGCCTTTTCCAATCTAGCTTTATGATTTAATTTTCTCATCCCTGGAATCACTAACTAGAATCTTTTCTGAATCCCCTCCAATGCCTTCACTTCCTTCCTAAAGTGCAATTCAGTACTGCAGTTGAGGCCGAACCATTGTTTTATACAAATTCAACTTCTTTGCTCTTGGATTCTATGTCGATTTAGCAAAGCTTAGGATGTTGTTTGCTTTATTAAACACGCTTTTGACCAATCCTATTACCTTCAATGATGTGTGCTGATATGCACGCAGGTCCTTCAGTTCGTGCACCGTTTACAGTTATGCCCTTTGTGTTGGTTCTCCAAGTTCTTCCAACCAAAATGAATCACTTCACATTTCTCTGCAATGAACCTCATCCATTTCCATGTCCTTTTGAAGTTCTGCACTATCCTCCTTAGTGTTCACAATGCTTCCAAATTATCTATCATCCAGCATCTTTGAAACTGTACCATGTATACCAGTTTCAGGCCATTAATGTGTATCAGCAAGAGCAACAGCCACAACACTGACCCCTGAGGAATCCTGCAATATACCTTCCTCTGTTCCGAAAAGCATGCATTACCTACCTTTTCCTGAAGAAGGGTCCGGGCCCAAAACATCAGCCTTCCTGCTCCTCTGATGCTGCTTGTTCTGCTGTGTTCATCCAGCTGTACACCTTGTTATCCCATTACCTACTCCTGTTTGTTCTTTTTAGGTAATCACTTGTGTAGCCACGTTGCTACTGTCCCTATTGTTCTGTGAGCTAAAACTTCCCTCATAAGTCCATTGGTTGGCACTTTATCAAATGCCTTTTTGAAACCCATATACGTTGTATAAACTGCATTGCCATCGTCAACTCTCTGTTGCCTCTTCAGAAATCTCCAGCAATCTTATGAAATCCGTGCCTGCTTTCTTGAATTATCCCACATTATTCCATGTTAACTTTGACCCAAGTTAATGATTTTAGAAAATGGAGGAGGTGTTGGACTAGTGGCATTATCACTGGACTGTTAATCCAGAGACCCAGATAATGTTCTGGGGATCTGGGTTTGAATCCTGCCACAAGAGATGGTGGAATTTGAATTCAATAAAAGTCTGGAATTAAGAATCTAATGGTGACTACAAATCCATTCTTGATTGTCAGAAAAATCCATCTGGTTCACTAATGTCCTTCAGGGATGGAAACTGCCATCCTTACCTGGTCTGGCCTACATGTGACTCCAGTCTCTCAGCAATGTGGTTGACTCTTAACTGCCCTCTGGGCAATTAGGGATGGGCAATAAATGTTGCTTGGTCAGCAACGCCCTCATCTCGTTAACGAATAAAGGAAAACAAACCTCCACAGTTTCCATTCTCACTTCCCTGCATATCCTTGGATGCATCTCATCTTATCTTGATGCCTTCTCAACTTCACACATAGCCATCCTATCTAATATCTCCTCCCTATCAATTTTAACCCCTTCTAGTACCTGAATTACTTCCATGTTTCATGACATGGGTTGCATCTTTTTCCTTGGAATTCCTTTAATATCTCAGCTATGCCCTTTGCCTCCATGTGTAAACCTCCATTTTGGCCCCTAATTGGCCTTAGTGTTTATTCAATTTTTATTTACAGTTTACATGTTTAAAGAAGACTTCAGGATTGCCTGTTATGTTAGCTGGCAGTCTCTTTCAAATCTATCTCTTTGCTTTTCTCCATCCTGCTGAACCATTTGTATTCAGTCTTGCTCTCAATTGTATTCCCTGTTTGATAGCTGCCATAAGCACACGTTTTCTTCTTTATCTTAATTTAAAGTGAATTCTTTAGAGAGTGCAAGATCTACAAGAATGGTTCCAGCGATGAGAAAATTCAGTTGTGAGGATAGATTGAAAAGGTTTGGACTGTTCTCATTGGACAGGAGAAAGCTGAGAAGATTTGATCAAGGTTTTCAAAATCATGAGCAGGTTGGATAAAGTAGATGAGGAGAAACTGTTCCTGCTCATAAAAGGAACAATTGTGAAAGCTCATAGATTTAAGGTGCAACAGAAGCAAGGGTGATGTAAGAAAAGACAGCAAGTTGTTAGTATTTGGAATGCACTGCCTGAAAATGTGTTGTAAGCAGCTTCATTTGAGGTATTCAAAAGGGTTTGGGATTATTTGTACAGAAGTAGCATGCAAGGGTATGCAGGAAAAAAAGCAGGAGACTGGCTTTAAGTAATCATGCTCGTTTGAAGAGCCAGTGCTAGCACAATGGGCCAAATGACTTCCTTCCGCACAGTAACATAGCTGAGATTCTACAGCCAGCCTGAACCTTATGGGATCACTGTCACCTAAATGTTCTCTTATTCTCACTTGATCCTTGACTGAACTCATTTCCAATAATCACGTCTGGCATTGCCGCCTTTCTCATTGGGCGAGAAACATACTGCTGCACACCTTGGTGTTTTTCCCTGATATCATCTCTTGGTTCTTGCATCTCTGCCAAGTTAGTGCCAGTCATCCTCAATAGCATCAGCAAAACCCCCTGCAAGGAATTCAATCCAATTGTATTTAGTTGTGAAGGGAACATAAGGATTCTGCAAATGGATAGGTGATGGACAAAAAATTGGCAGATTAGCGTACATTGTGCAAAGATTTGATGTTGTCCATTTTGACCCTAACCCCACAACCCCCACCCCCAAACCTTTTGCAGCCTTCTCCCCAATGCCAGCAGCCTCCCTTTTTCCTCAGCTTGCAGCCTCCTTCTTTCCTCACCCACCCCCTCACTTACTCTTTTTCCTTGCCCCTTCTCCACGTTTCTTCTGATGTGAAAAACAACATCCCTAGGTTCTAGACCCACACCTGGCAACTCTTGAAGGCCAAGCCAGACCGACAGTAATTCCAGAGACACGTGCGCCCCCAGCCATTTACCTTTCAAGTTGCTCCTCCCACCATTACCTGATTCTCTCCTGTGTTTGCTGCTGATAGGCTCACCAGTGAGGGTGAGAATCCACCTGTGATTGAAGAAAAATGAAATCGAGTAACAGCTCTATAGATTCTGTTGCCCTCAAATGGGTATGGCCTTTTTCTGATTGGTCATGGAGGTGAAGAGCTGCCCACACCATGGCTTCCCTAGAACATGAGCCTTAACAATTGGAACTGTATGTCCCATCTCTCCCAAGCCTTGCTGGAAACATGTATGCGAGGCCATGTAAAAGTCTTTAATGACTTTCAGCACCACCTCAAAACATATTGAGCTAAGCTTAATTCTTTCATTATCCAGAAGATGTGTTTTACTCAAAGAATGACGACCTCAATCAGTTATAAATTTGGGTTTTTAGTCCATATGTATTTTTTTTCCAGGGGTTTGCATCCTTGATAAGAGAGTGGCCAGGTGACATTTATAACAATATGACTGTAGTCCGCTCTGTGTTGGATCACCTGGATCGGGCTCCTAGTAACAGAACATTGTTGACGACACTAGCAGAATTGTGAGTATCTTTATCTGTGCATCTGTCTTTTCTCATCAGTGAGTTTCAATCATAAAACATTTACAGGACAAAAGGCTGACATCCAGCCTGTCAAGATTCTGCCTGGTTTATGTTGTGTCTGTCTATTCCTCTTATCAAAACATTTCATTTCACATTCCACTCTGTTAAATTTAACTTTCTACATGTCCACCCATTCCAACATCCCACATGTCTTGCAAGTTTTGTGTCATCTGAAAAGGATACAGGCTGTTGGAATGAGTGAACATATGAAAAATTATATTTTAAGGAGAGGAATGTGGAGTGATACATTTTGATAAGAAGAATAGGTGGTGACGATACAAAGTAAAGGATGCAGTCCTAAAGTGGGGCATAGGGACAGTCTAACCCGGAGGAATGGGGATGAGCAGCATGAATTTGATGGGTTTTTTTTGTACTCTGATCTTGAGAATGTTGAATTTGATGGGGAAAGCCATTTAGTCCACCTTAATTCAGCCATCGCCAAAGATCATCTTCCTCACCATTCACCTCCTTATTACAGCTATTTTGTGAGAAGCCATGACTTTTGCCTTCACTCTTCTACTGGAAGATCATTTTGTATTGATCAATTAAGATATGAGGAAGAGCTTCCTGTTTAAAAATTCCTACCTTAGCCTTATCAGTTTGAATACTATTCATTTGTCCTACTGTTAATTTAAAGCAATATTTGCTTATATCCATGCCTCTACTTGCTGTGTACTTTAAATAACTTCGAGGTGCAGACTGTCCTTGAAACAGATGTCAACCTCATATTTCTGTTGTTTCCAGGTACACTTATGACCAGCGTTACGACAAAGCTCTTGAAATTTACTTAAAGTTGCGACATAAAGATGTCTTTCAGCTCATACACAAGCACAATCTCTTCAGCTCCATCAAGGATAAGATTGTTCTACTCATGGAGTTTGATAAGGAGGTATGGAAATTAAATCCATCTGTTGCTCTTCATTTTTACTTATTATTGATTCTTTTTCTTAGATTAAAGCCATAAATGATCTTTTCTTCAGTGGAAGAGATTTTGTGTAATTCTTCTCTCTAACGAGATAAAATCCCAATTTTGGGAGAGACAGTAACGTAATAGTCATGTCACTGGACTAGCAATCCAGAGACTCGAATAATGATCTGTAGTACCCTGGTTCAAATGCCACCATGGCATTTGGTGGAAATTGATTTGAATTTTTAAAAAGTAGAATTAAAAAGTCTAATGATGACCACGTGACCATTGTCATGTAAACCCATCTGGTTCACTAGTGTCCTTTAGGGAGAGAAATTTGCCATTCTTACCTGGTCTAGCCTGCAGTGACTCTAGACCCACACAGCAGTGTGGTTGACTCACACCTCTCAGGTGTATCAAAATGGTTAACAAGTCTCAAAGGAACAAAAATGGATGAACTAACAGACACCAAACTAGGCACTAGAAATGGCAGCATGACACCTGGTAAAGTTATCCTTACCAATATTTACTGATAGATTAGTCAAGCAACAACTTGATATAGTCATAACCACACAGTTGAACGTTCCAAGCACAGTTGAACGTTCCAAGCAATGTCCCTGACATCATTGTCATCCCTGAACATGTCCTGACCCAGTAGAGGAGGCAGCACGGCAGTTAGGAGAGAATTACCCTGTGGGTCCAGTGCATTGACATGGACTCCATGAAGTCTTATGGCATCAGGTTAAGGCCGTTGCCTGCCGATTAACATTTTCTCAATACCTTGCTGATGAATCATGCTGTTCCCAGTTGAGCACTTAGTGCAGGAAGCACTAAGGATGGCAGTGAGACAGAATAGATGGATTTGGATTTATCCATCACCAGGAGTGGCTTCACAGTATCCCTACTGACTGAACCATTCAGTTCTAAAGTACGTAGTTACTAGACTAAGCCTGCAGCAAATTGTGAGAGAACCAACAAGATGGAAAAAATCTATTTGACCTTATCGTGTCAAATCTCCCTACCACAAATGCATTGGTCCATGATAGTGTAAGTAGTAGTGACTATAGCACAGGTCTTGTGGAGATGACATCCTGTAAAGCATCTCGAGACTGGATATCCATGAGGTACAGTGGGTCATCATCAGCAGCAGAATTGTATTCAACTGCAACTAGCAACTTGATGGCCTAGCATATCCTCCCACTGTACTATTGCCGTCAAGCCAGAGGATCACCCCTGGTTCAGTGAAGTATGGAGGGGAGCTTGCCAAGAGCAGTACCAGGCATACCTAAAAATGAGTTGCCAATCTGATAAATCTACAAGACAGGGCTACTTGCATGCCAAACATCATAAGTAGCAAGTGAGAGATGCAGCTAAGGATCATATAATTAACTGGTTTGATTTAAGCTGTGCAGTCATAGAGTTACCTGCCACATCCTGCTGTGAACAATGATAAACAATTGAACAACTCACTGGAGGAGGAGGCAGTATAAATATGCTCATTCTAAATGATGAGGGAGCCCAATATATCAATGCAAAAGATAAGACTGAAGCACTTGCAACAATCTTCAAACAAAAATGGTGAATGGATGATCCATTGCTATCTGCTCTGAAGGTCTCCAGCAGGCACTGGATTTTGCATAGGCAATGATACCTGACAAGACTCTAGTAATAGTATTGAAAACTTGTGCCTCAGAACTTGCTCAGCCCCTGGACAAGCTGTTCCAGAACAGCCAAAACTCGCATCTACCTGGCAATGTGGAAGACCTTCCAGACACATCCTGTACCCAAAAAAAACAGGAAAAATTCAACCTGATCAATTACTGTCTCATTAGTAAGGCGACGGAAGAGTCAACAGTGATATCAAGTAGATCTTGCTTTGCAATAACCTGTACACCGATGCTCAGTTTGAATTATAACAGGGCTACTCAGCTCTTGATTTCATTGCAGCCTTCGTCCAAACATGGACCAAGAGCCGAAATCTCGCGGTCCAGCCAAAGTGATATTAAGCATGTATTTGGCCGTACATGGCATCAAGGAACCCTCGCAAAATTGGAGTCAACTGAACTTAGAGGGAAAAGATTCTATTGGTAGGATTCATACCTAGCTCAAAGGAAGATAGTTGTAGTTGTTGAAAATCAAATGCCTCTGCCTTATGACATCATAGTAGGAATTCCTCAGAGTAATGTCCAAGACCCAACCATCATCAGTTGCTTCATCAATAACCTTCTTTCCATCATACGATCACAATATTATACTGTGTTCAGAACCATTTCTGATTTCTCAGGTGCTGAAGCAGCCCATGTCTGAATGCAGCAAGACCTTGGCAATGTCCCAGTTTGGGCTAAAAACTCGCTGCAGCCATACCTGGCACATAGGATGATGGTTGGTGGAAGTTGGTCTCTGCTCCATGACATCGCTGCAGGAATCCCTCAGGATAGTGTCTTAGGCCCCAACCACCTTCAGCTGCTCCATCAGTGACCTTCCCTCCATCATGAGGTTAGAAGCAGGGATGTCACTGATGATTGTACAATGTTCAGCATTGTTCATACCTCCCCACTTACTGAGGCAGTCCATGTCCAAATGCTGCTATTGAGTGTCATGGTGGAATGATTCAAATTTGTGAATGTAGTGCCAATTAAGTGGGCTGCTTTGTCCTTGATGGTGTCAAGATGAGCTGCACTCATCCAAGCAACTGGGGAGTATTCCATCATACTCTTGACTTTTGCCTTGTAGGTGAGTCAAAAGGTGAGTAACTTGCTGCAGTCATTGATCTGCTGTTGTAGCCACTGTATTTATATAGCTAGTTCAGTTCAGTTTCTGTTCACTGTTGACCCCAAGGATGCAGATAACGGGGCTTTCATTGGCAACATGATTGACTGTCAAGGGGCAATGGTTAGATTATCTCTTATTAGAGATGGTCATTGGCTGACATTTGTGTGGTGTAGATGTTACTTGCCACTTTTCAGCCCAAAACTGTATATTCTCTAAATCCTGTTGCATATGAGCATGGACTGTTAAAGTTTCGAAGAATCATAATTGGTGCTGAACATTGTGCAATCATCGGTGAACATCCCCACTTCGGACCTTAGGATGGACAGAAGATCATTGATGAAGCAGCTGAAGATGGTTGGGCCTAAGACACTACCCTGAGAAACTCTGCAGGTGTGTCCTGGAACTGAGATGACTGACGTCCAACAACAGTAACTATCTTTCTGTGTGCCAGGTATGAATCCAACCAGTGAAGAATTTGCCCTGAAAGCTGTGGGTTCCAATTTTGTTGGGCCCCTTGATGCCACACTTAGTTAAATGTGCCTTGATGTCCAGGACTGTCACTCTCACCTCATCTCTGGAATTCAGCTCTTTTGTCCATGTTTGAACCAGAGCTGTACAGGCGTCAACAGATGAGTGGCCCTGGCAGAACACAAACCGGGCATCAGTGAGCAGGTGCTTTCTGTAGGATGTGTTGTCCTGCTGTTTTATACACCCTCTAATTTGTTAAATAAATTGTGACAATAACTTCAATTGAACTAACCGTTCCACAATATATTGTTTTCAATTCTTTTTGCGTAGTACTAGTGTTTCTGTCAATGCAGACAATTTCTTCATATAGGAATTATTACCTGTTTAAACAATGTGTTTGTATATATTTGCATCTTCTCATCAGTTAAACCACAGTGATGCTACTTGCAGTAGCAAGATCTGTAATTGTCTGGTGGTATTCAATGACTTCGAAATATCTGTGCTCTGTTTCTATCTGTGGATGGCACAATTGTACCATTAGTCAGTAGTAGAAGGCATCATGTTCCTTTAAATGAGGTGATGTGAAAAACATTGAACAAACATGAGCCAGCCATTAAATTCTGTGTTTGTGATAGTAGACAACCAATATATCAATTGGAGAGCAAACCCTTTACGTCAGTGTTACATTGGATGCAGTGAGTAACCTGTGAAATAGATCTGAGAGTTGAGTCACCTTATGCTGGTGTCACTGGTCAGTGAGCAATGTGCTAGCACTACTAAATCATGCATTTGAATAATGTCCCAAAATCAGATATTTAAGACAAGCCGGTCACTATCTAACAAGAAAGGTTAGCAACTGGTTCATTCAATACTACCGGTATCTCAATTATTTTCATTAATACCTACATGGATTGCAAACCAACTCGTGTTTCTTTTCAAAAGACAGTCTGTTATCCCAATAGTAAAAATTTCCAAAACTATGAAATATGACAGATCTGAGTTGCTGAAGTGATGTGATCTATAAACAAGACACGATTGATATGCTTTCTTTCGGTATTAAATGTTTCCATAACATGGTATCATCACTCCTCATCCATCTTGAATTAGTTGCTTGGGGAAATTTATGTTCATATCAAATCTGTTATTATTTCTGCTGTCTGAAAGTACTTCACAACTAATTAAATGCATTTAATAGTAAAGCAATATGCTGCATGGGATCATATAGTACTGACAAGTCCCTTCGCCCATCGATACTTCACTGACAAAAAACTACTCAGAATCTACACTGGTCCTACTTGGCAGCAGTTGTCTCATAGCCTTGAATGTTATGGCATTTCAAGTGCTCATCCAAGCACTTTTTAAACATTGAGAGTTGGAAATTTGAAATGAAAACAGAATGTGTAGGATCAGAGAAACAGAAATAGATAAATATTTCAGGTCAATGACCTTTGTGCAGAACTGTGTAATTCACCAAGTATTTTGTGATGTATGCGCACGAATGTAGGAAACATGCAGCCAAAATATTTGTACGTGCGCGCACTGCTTTGCTTTTAAATAAGTATTTCATATATTGTCAGATGCAAGACTACTATCTAGGCACAGCCCACAGTTGCAGCCCAAGCACTATCTGTATAGGTGTGTCTATGTATAGAATAAATCTGGTACATGTGGGATGTGCAAGAGATCTAAATTAAGTTCCTTGGTTGGAAAATCATAATTAATGATAACTTGTTACACTACTTTGGCTAAGTACGTTTTATCTGGAAGCTGCTATAAACTCAGCATGCAGTGAAATTGGCAGAAGTCCAATAACCTGAAGCCCGAGGAAGAGTGACCATTGTACATATGTCATTCTTTCACGTGCAACTACATTGTAAATAATTATCTGGCAGATCTACATGTGCCTTGACTATCGCCTTATGATTAATCCTGCTCCTCTTGTATCAAAAAAAGAAAATTCAGATGACTCACTGTGTCTTGTATATTGATCAATATAAATCCAGGTCTCCATGAGGTTCAACAGCCAATTTTCCTTCTCCCCTCTCCACTTCTAGTATTCATAACTCTTAAAAGCAACATGGTTCTATTGGCATCCACTGTTCTCTGGTGTCTCCTCCAAAGAATTGTTCTTCATACATGAGCTTAGATGCTGAACTTTGGTAAGCTATTCAACCACAGAAGACACCACAGTTGATTTAAGCCACACAAGGGCACTTCCTTGCAGAGTCCATGGAGTGTTGATCAGGAGCGAAAATGTTGGTTGAATCATTCGTTACCACCCAGCTCAGAGACTGAGGCCAAATTGTGTTTATGCGAGTGCCCCAGTGGAAATTACCTAACTTATCAGAGACCAATAAATGTACCAGGACCAGCCCTGGCTAATGTGTTGCACAGTGAATATATTCGGGCACTCCAAAGTACATTATTATGATGCCAACAGAAATGACAATAGACAATAGGTGCAGGAGTAGGCCATTCGGCCCTTCGAGCCAGCACCACCATTCATTGTGATTATGATAATGAACTGTTGCTGTATCCTCAATTCTGCTCTTTAACCTATATGCGCACGGAATTGCCCTACAGGAATTACTGAAGTGCAAACCAATTCTCTGATCTCATTGCACACATAAACATCTTTCTTTCCCTCTCAATTACGATTGTGCAAGTCAAGCAGTAAAGTCAACTGCACAAGTAAAGCAAAAGTCACCATTGTCCCAGAGGACCAAGGGCTCCTCTCTCATTAGCGATAAAGGACTGGTGGTGAAAGTAAACCTAAGGATTATCACACCCCGAGCAAAGGAACCACTGAGAAGCTGGTGTCTTAATGTTGACCTCAGCCTGTATAGGAAATAACCCTGCATTGAAGGCGTAAATCTGCTGTGTAAAGTAGCCGTTCAGCCAACTGAACAGACTAAAACCCTCCCCACTCCAGTTGCCTGGTTACTTCTGGGCAGTTTCATTGGTGTAGAACTCCTTGTTGTACCTTCAGGCACAACACTTAAATATTCACTTATCTCTGCACCTGTACAAGTATTTAAATTCATCCAATCCATCAAACTTTCAATTACTTCCTAATTGTTCCATGCATGGGATTGCCATTCATGCCTCTGTCCCAAAATATAAAACATGTTGGGTATCTTTAACCAGAAAAGTTGTAGCCTTTGCAATGTCACAGGAAGCAAACTAAAATACTGTTGCTCTCTTGTAATTTTGAATACCTGTATTTGCTAGAATATTTATGCTTGGAACCAACTAGATGATAGTTTAAGTTTCTAAACTTTAACTGTTTAACTCATTGCCGCCTGTTGCTTTAAACCAGTATTCTGTATTTCATCTGCAGCAAGCAGTCAACATGCTCTTGGACAATGAAGATAAAATTTCAGTAAGTTGGAAATCCTTTCAGTTACAACTTTGCCTTTCGTTGAACACACAAACTTGAAAATTAAACTACACAAAAGAAAATGACTTGCATTTGTACAGCGCCTTCCACAATCTCACGAGGTTCGAAGCTCTTTACACCCAATGACATACTTTTGGAATTGTGGCACAGTGGCCCAGGTTAGCACTGATTGGTTAGTACAGCGCCAGGGATTCAATTCCACCCTCGGGCAACTGTCTGTGTGGAGTTTGCACATTCTCCCCGTATCTGCATGGGTTTCCTCCGGGTGCTCCAGTTTCCTCCCACCGTCCAGAGATGAGCAGATTAGGTGGATTGGCCATATTAAATTGTCCATCGTATCTAGGGATGTGTAGGCTGGGTGGATGAGCCATGGGAGATGCAGGGTTGCAAGAATAGGCTAGGGGGTTAAGTCTAGGTGGGATACCCTTTGGAGAGTTGGTGTGGACTTGTTGGGGCAAATGGCCTGTTTCCACACTGTAGGGATTCTATGAAATTCTGTAAATCACCGCTGCAGTGTAAGAATATGAGTAGTGCAATTGAGAAATACGTTGGAGCAGTGTTTAATTGACCAGAATTGACTGAGGTCGGAGGTAGACTTCTTACTTATCAGATTGTTATTACTTCTGATTAATTTTTATTTTGCTTTTCTGTTGAAGATTGACAAAGTTGTGGAGGAACTGAAGAATCAACCAGAACTGCAGCATGTGGTTAGTTTTTCTCCTGTGCATCATACAAACATTAAACATCTCTGTTCTAAGTTATTACTTTTGATGGTATTGAATTGTATTTGAAGATAAAATAAAATCATTTGGTATGGGTTTGCTGCTGCAAATTTATGATCTTGTCTGTGCCATCAACAGTGAAACAGAAAGGGAAATGTTGTTTTTGAAAAGCTAATGGTAAAGCAATGTGCTTCAGAAAGCAGCATTTGGATATTCATATTTAGCAAATTCCTCTATGATTTATGCATCAATGATTGTGAATAATAATAGCGTCAATACTGTTAGATTGGTAGTCTAATTTGGTCCAATTGGTGTTATAGCAAACAGACCATACTAAGTGAAATGAAGTGAAAGTTGCCTTAGTCCCAGGGAATCAAAGGCTGAAAGATGAGTTGGTGATGAGTTTATCTGAAGGTTTCAGGCAAGCGCAAGGTTGAGAAGGCAGGGCCTCCATGTGACCTCAGCTGGTCCAGAAATTGAACTTGCCCCATTGGCATCACTCTGTATCACTAACCCGCCTTACATCCAATTGAGCTAACCAACCCTACATACAGAACGAATAATAAACCAGAATTAATACATAATCGGACAGTAAGAAAGCATCCCTCAGCCCAGAGACCATGACATGATAAGAATTTGACATCACGTGTGAGGAGAGGAATCTCACTTGGTTCAAACTCACATAAGTCTGACTTTGAATTAATGAGGCGCATGCTAAACATGTTAAACTGGACTTACAGAAAACAAAAGTGGATGTTATTTAAAGTATTATGTTGTACAATATAAGACCAATGTATGACAGTAAAGAAATAATGTTGCACAAGTACAATTGAGGAACCATGTCAGACTCAGTGCAAAACTAAAGTGTCCAAAACAAGTGGCAGAAAAAGTGGTTATCTGGCAAACTTGGAGAAGTATTGAAAGTAATACAGGGACACTCAGAAAACAATAAAGGTTGAAAAAAGCAAGCAAATTTGCAATTAATATGAAGAATAGGGATAAAACTGTATATAACAAGCATGGGGCTGGATGAACACAGCAGGTCAAGCAGCATCATAGGAGCAGGAAAACTTGACGTTTCGGGCCTAAACCCTTCATCAGAAATGGGGGAGGGGAAGAGGGTTCTGAAATAAATAGGGAGAGAGGGGGAGGCGGGTAGAGGATGGATAGAGGAGAGGATAGGTGGAGAGGAGGCAGACAAGTCGAAGAGGCGGGGATGGAGCCAGTAAAGGTGAGTGTAGGTAGGGGGGTAGGGAGGAGATAGGTCCGTCCTCCCTGGACTGACCTA